>JAMPIV010016174.1:65000-723040 GCA_024509875.1 Oreohelix idahoensis
AAAAAAGAAGAAAAGAAAAGAAATAGAAAGAGACAGAAGAAAGAAAAAAAAAAGAGAAAGAAGAACTGAAAAACTGAAAGAAGAAAAGAAAGAAAAAAAAGAAAGAAAAAAAGAGAAAGAAAGAAAAGTAAGAAAAGGAAAGAAAGAAAGAAAAGAAAAGAAAGAAAGAAAAGAAAAGAAAGAAAAAAAAAAAAGAAAAAAGAAAAACTGAAAAGAAACGAAAAAAAGAAAAGAAAGAAAAAAGATTAAAGAAGAAATTAAAAAAGAAAGAGGAAGAAAAAAGGGAAAAGAAAAAGAAAAAGCCTGAAAAAGAAGAGGAAAGAAAGAAAGAAAAAGAAGAAAGAAAAAAGAAAAAGAAGAAAGAAAAGAAAGAAAGTTAAATAAAAGAAAAGAAGAATGAAGAAAAAAAAAAAAAAGAAAGGAAAGAAAAGAAAAAAAGGAAGAAGAAAGAAAGAAAAAATAATTAAGAAAAAAAGAAAGAAAGAAAAAGAAATCAAAAAAAAGAAGAAAAACTGAAAAACGAAAAAGAAAGAAAAAAAAAAAAGAAAGAAGGGAAAAAAAAGAAAAAAAAGAAATTAAAAGTTGAATTGAAAGAAGAAAAAAAAAAAAAGAAAGTAAAAGAAAGAAAGAGGTGAAAAAGAAATGAAAGAAAAAAGAAAAAAAGAAATAGAAAAAAAAGAAAGAAAGAAAGTAAAAAAGAAGAGAAAAAAAAGCTGGAAAGAAAGAAAGAAAAAAAGAAAGATTGAAAAAGAAAGAAAAGAAAGTAAGAAAGAAAAAAGAAAACTGAAAAAGAAAGAAAGAAAGAAAGAAGAAAAAAAAGAAAGAAAAAAGAAAAAGACAGAAAGGAAAAGAAGAAAAAGAAAAAAGAAAGAAAGAAAGAAAAAAAGAAAGAAAAAAGAAAGAAAAAAGAAAAAAGAAAAAGAAATGATAAGAAAAGAAAAAAGAAAGAAAGAAAGAAAGAAAAGAAAAAAAGGGTAAGAAAGAAAGAAAAGAAAGAAGAAAGAAAAAAAGAAAAAAGAAAGAAAAAAGAAAAAAAGAAAGAAAAAAGAAAGAAAGAAAGAAAGAAAGAAAGAAAGAAGACAGAAAGACAGAAGACAGAAGAAGACAGACAGGGACAGAAAAAACTGAAAAAAAAAAGAAAGAAAAAGAAAGAAGGAAGGAAGAAGAAAAAGAAGAAAAGAAAAGAAAAGAAATGATAAAAAAAAGAAAGAAAGAAAGAAAGAAAGAAAGAAAGGATTAGAAAAGAAAGAAAGAAAGAAAGAAAGAAAGAAAGAAAGAAAGAAAGAAATGATAAGAAAAGAAAGAAAGAAAGAAAGAAAACCTGAAATAGACAGATAGAAAGAAAGAAAGAAAGAAAGAAAGAAAGAAAGAAAGAAAGAAAGAAAGAATAAGAAAGAAAGAAAGAAAGAAAGATAAGAAAAGAAAGAAAGAAAGCAGAAAGATTAAGAAATGATAAGGAAAGAAAGAAAGAAAGAAAAACTGATAGAAAGAAAGAAAGAAAGAAAGAAAGAAAGAAAGAAAGAAAGAAAGAAAGAAAGAAAGAAAGAAAGAAAGAATAAGAAAGAAAGAAAGAAAGAAAGACAGACAGAAAAACAGAAATAACGAAAGAAATGAAGAAAGAAAGAAAAATAAAGCCATGGATCTAAAACCAGGTAAAAGTAGTCCCATAGAATTTACTGCCGTAGAGGAGTGAAATGTTAAGAGACTTCACCATACGAGGTCCAGCTTTATGAGGTGGGGTGACCAGTTCCCTTCCGCGCTACTTTTGCCGTTCTTAATCCAAGAGCAGTATCAGGCACCCACTTACAGCTGGTATTACTGGAGCGTGACACTGTCTGGTTTCTATCCCGGAACACGCTAACTTTCCCACCGAAAGCCCAGATATTATCAATAATATAAATTAAACTTCAAATCTTTCACACACAAACAAACAAACAAACAAAAAACAAATTTGCGTATGAGGAATGCGGGGGCGTCAGCCTGTCAGTTCCTTCCACCGCTGTCTCAATCAATCAATCAATCAATGCCCTTTAGATCCCCAAGGAGTATAGGCCTTCAACAAACACATGCCAAGTCTTCCTGTCTCGTGCCATCCGCTCAAGTTCTTTCCATGTTTTCCTCATCATTTTCACCTCTGTTTCCAGTTCTCTTCTCCATGTGTTTTTTGGTCTACATCTGCCTCTCTTTCATTGTGGATTCCAGAACAAGGACTGCCTTGTAATGCTCACACGATAAAGGTGAGCTTAATTTTATCGCAATGTCCTTTCCTTTATTTATCATCATCTTCATTATCCGCTGAGGTCCTTACTGCACATGGAGGACCCCCACTGCAGCTGATCCCCTTGCAAGAAGCTTGCACCAAGCATCCACATAACTCCTAACGTGGTGGTTTCCGTGGCAATTTGTTTTACGTGGTGAGCGGGCCAGCCCATGCACAACCTCATGTTAGTAGCCTCGCACGACATGCCTGAGAGTGCAACAGTCCTGATTTTCCCATGTCTCTTCAGAGACCCCCCAGGAGCTACACATGTATCTCAGAAACTGCAATTGATTCGCATTGGATGAGACCGGACTTCCAATGGAAGTCCAAAGATACCAGCCAGTTGCCATTTTCCGTAGGTAAATTTACTGAATTTCACGCTCGCCAAGACAACATCAGACCTCGCCAGAGTGAAGACTAGATTCATAATTCCTTTTTTTAACCGGACCTTTCATTGGAGAACCAAATAAAACATACCAAGCACAGGAAATCTCTACATTTAAAAAAGGAACACCGGGACTAGGAAACTGAAGAAATAAACGGAGTCAGAGAGGGCAGGCCTTACTGACCGAGCATGTCAGTTAATAAATAATGTACAAGCATGACTCCTAGACAGAACCTCTTTTCTAGCGAAGATTTCTTTCGGTAAAGTTCAGCAAATATTTCTGAAGACAATGTTAACCCACCAGTATTGGGTTTTCTTTATAACTGTGATCTCTTAATCATCACCTGATAATAAGGGGCATCCCTGTTCTCTGATCGATGATCGACAAAAAATAGGATCCAAAATGGCTTCTGGTTCCAGTGAGCATTACTCACTATACAAATGCATAGTAAAGCTTCGATAAAGGCTTTGTTCATGAACACAAATGTTTCTACAAGAATCAGCATATTCTTTCATCATAACTGCTGCATACAATCATATTCAGTGCTGCTAGGTAACATGTCATCCCGACATATTGATATAGATAATCATCATGTAGACGTCTGCCCATCTAAGCCTAGCAAGGAAAAGTTCAGCAAAAAAGTTCTTTTACCTGGGCATGGGAAATACACTAGCAGAACACATACGCCCTCTCCTGGCGTTACAGAATAAACACTGGGGAACTCATAGACTTAATAATCATATCAGAAACTATCTTCGTCCCCATAATAGATCACAGCGATCAACAAACTTCGGACTGGTCTCTGACATGGCATTCACCAGGCATTCCATCATCACGGAAGACCCTTTTTCCTATTCGCATGCGCAGAAACTGCCTGACCCCATAGTTCAATACAAGGAAAAATAGTCCCACATAGACATACAAAGATATCACGATATAAGACCGAATCGTCTGAAATAGACACGGAGTAAACATAGACTCGGACCATAAACATTCCTGCATAAACCTAAGCAAGAACAATCTGTTTCTGGCCCAACAAGGAACAGACCAACAAAATCTAGATTCATACGCCAAATTCGATATCCAGGGGAGATAACCCATATAACAAAAGTATCAATCAATCATGGGTGATATATCTTTGGCCAGGAAAGCATCCTGATTCTAAAAACAAATACTTTTCCTCAGACAAATAAATATTATAATAACTACATACATTGCCACCAGTAATCTGTTGGTAACAGACATTATTCTGGCAACTCCTGCGACGTGGCTGGTACCAAACTGTATCGGCTACTGCCGTTCCTTTGGATCTACCAGCTGTGTGGAGAGGGGGAACATGCTGCATGGGCAACAGCTTGATCTCCATATAACTGTTCCCAAGCTCGCGCCCTGGAGGGGACACTCCAGCTTCACCCTATAGGTGTCGGCAAAACACGGGAAGTAGCAGTTACCGGGTATAAGCATTTTGCCCAATTGGCGTAGGGCATGGCGCCAGGGGCTACTTCCGACAGTGGGAGAGGTTCTAGGATCTCACTGGACAGCTACCGCCCGCTTCAAGCTGGGCAGCCCCCAGTCAATAAGGTGTTGTCCCGCCACTATCTGCTTTCCCCATTGGGTGCAAGGGGATTAGGGTCAAACCCGAACTGTGGACAGAAAAATTTGCACCAAGCAATTATCAGAATAATAGAAATAAGCAAACTCTCAGATTGAGATGCTGGAACGTCCGGACTATGTTGACTGGACTATCTGAAAACCTACAGGACGTTGTCACGTAGGTCTTATGATCATTAAATTGCCTAGATCTTCTTCCTATTCTCTCACCCGGATCATTTTAATTTATTATCTGTCTTTACCTTTTTCCGGTATTTTTTCGCATCATTCGTTTGCGAAATATATTTCCTTCCTAATTCGCAAACTTTACCTGTTTCTTTTCTCAAAACTGAGAATCGCACTAGCATTCTATTACATAGATGTCAGTCAGACGAGAAGTGTTATAATGCATTCCGTCAGACCGGAGAGCCGACAGCTGTCTGCAGTTTCCCCGGGGACAGTGTTTTCTACGGCTGAGTTCTGGGCCGGTAGTGTGAAAATTCACTCCACGGGACATGGCAAGCAGACCGAGTGTCTGCATTTTTCAGTAAACCGCGAGCGTTTCGTCAAATAGCTCCGGCGAAAGCGTGAAAATCGCCCATGCCTGGTAGACGGTTGTCTGAGATTTGCAACTGTCACGCGCATTTCTCGGTCACTGGTGGCAGTTACGTCACGCGTTAAGCTGACGTAGGTGTTTTACACGTAAAAGGGGAGATGATTTCGGAGTTTGAGAAAATGTGGGATTGTTTGCCCCTGTTTTCAAATATCCACCCAGGAGCTGAAATCTGATTTCATTTCAGTCTTCAACATATTCAGTAGACGGAAACACGCGTGCTAGCGAATGAAGCTTGTATAGCGAATTTCATAGTTCTCGTCAGATTTCTGACGAGCTTCTAACTACCTATCTAGTGAATTATCCTAGTCGTGGTGTTACCGTAGTTCTGGGGTGAGATTAATACATTATATCTAGTATTTTGTGAAGTGATAAAGTGTTAAGTCGCTTATTTCATATTTCACTAGTTAGATTTTGCGCAGAGTGCCAAATTTATATAGTCTGTATTATTTTCTAGTGACGTGTTTCAGTGGAAAGCAGAACAAATTATAACTTCTAGCATTAAACAATAATGTAGCTATAATGAAGTTAATTTTACTGCTAAGTAATCAGATGAGACCATATTTTTCTAAACTAACTTATAAATGCTAGAAGCCTCATGAGATGTTGACGGAACACGCACGTGTTCCTAAATTCATGAGGATTGATGATTTTTTTTTATATAACTTACTTTACGGGAAATTTAAATGATAAGTCAAGCGGTACGCTTGCAGTTTAAAAATGTAAGTTATATTGGGTACATATTGTAAATTATTTGATATGTGTTCTTTTTTTTTTTTATATAGTGAAACTGTGGTACCCAACTTTGCCAGCGTTCTAGTACGTGAACATTATTTGTGAAGAAACTAATCACTTCTATTACCTGAACTTAAACAGTTAAATGAAGTAAGAGGCCTTCGCGCCCGAATTAATTCTTCCAGAATAACTCTTCAGTACAGTTCAGCCCGTTGTGGCAAGCAAATATAAATAACAATCCGACAGAGTTTTTGACTAGTATTGTGGTGACCAAATATAGTACCTTCCTGAAAGTAGACACCGATCTGACATTCTTTAAATTCTAGAAACCAAAGCTAATGACATTGTGCTCTGCTAACTTTCGTGCCTGAACAAATTTTATGTGACTTAATCAGACATTCGAAAAATTAGAACACCCAAGGAATCGTTCCCTGAGACAGAGAGTTCAGTACGTCTTTTGGAACTGGGGATTTCTTGGTCGATGACTGCATTTCGGGTCTGTGTGAAGGTCCTAGAAATTTATTATGTTCCCAGAGGCAGCGAGCAAAGTTGTAAGTATAAATGGGAGCACATGGCCATGGCTGAATGAATGAGTGTACGCAGGTCAGAGTGTTATTTTACCGGTGTATATTGTCACCCATTTGCTGTCTTAACTTTTTTTAATCTGCAGAATTTGTTACAACTGCTAGAGTTTCTTTTTTTCTCAGGCTAAATCAGATTATCCAACTCTGTTCATACATTTACGAGAAAGAAAGAAACCTCTTAGACTCAACCCAATGTATCTATAACGCTTTGGGCCATCATCTGTTCTCTTAACGGGGCTGTGGGCTAAACCTAGAGTTAAGATTCTAACGGGCTATCATACTTGTAGCATTTTCTTGAATTTTTATGACTATTTGTATATGTTTTTCCTTGATGTATTTCTTTGGTGTTGTGAGAAGATTTTAAATGATAATTAAAATCTCTCTTGAACTTAATAATCGTGTTGGTCAGCTCGTTCTAAGAATATATATATATATCATTGTTATAGTTTTCCCACGTCTGTGTGTTTAACTGTCGTCACGTGCAGGTGCGTGTCCGTGAGTAGATAGAAAATATATGAACATATATATCTGGGTTTAGACTGTCTGACGCCCTAAAAGCTGTCGTAGAGGATAGGTGAAAGAGAGAAGATTTTCCTCGATTTTTCAGAGACAGCCTCTATATCACAGTCTATTAGCTGACTTGTGGAAATTCTAATTTTTTTTTACTAACTCTCACTGTGTCTAACACCTAGTCTAACCTATTCAGAAGGTACCAACCCAAGTCTTAATTCTCCTATCTAAAATCTACGACAGACGTAAACGATGTAAGGAAGACAGCCATAATTAATTATGAGCTTAAACGAGTTCAGGTGGATATAGTTGCTCTTCAGGAAACGCTCCTGGCGGACTCTGGAACGGTGAGTGAGAAGGACTACACATTTTATTGGCAAGGGAAAGATCTTAATAAAAGTAGAGAACACGGAGTAGGTTTTGCGTTAAAAAATCGCTAACTAAAATGGTTGAACCAGGCGATAATGGAACACAACGCATGTTAACGCTCCGCCTGCAAACTAGCACAGGTCCCATCACCCTTGTCAGTGTGTATGCTCCTACTCTGTACTCTGCCTCAGAAGCTAAAGATGAGTTCTACGAGAATCTAGCAGCAGTCATCAAAAGCATACCCAGGCAAGAACAGCTTGTTCTCCTTGGTGACTTTAACGCTAGAGTGGGTGCCGATAATGTTTCATGGCCTTCATGTCTGGGCAGGTTTGGTATTGGCAAGATGAATGAAAATGGACAACGGCTCTTAGAGCTGTGTGTCCACCATGACCTCTGCGTGACCAACACCTACTTTCAGACAAAACCCCAGCATAAGGTGTCATGGAGACACCCACGATCCAAGCATTGGCACCAACTGGACCTGATTCTCGTCAGAAGGCCACTTCTCAGGTCTGTGCTCTCCACGCGCTCGTACCATAGTGCAGACTGTGATACAGATCACTCCTTGGTTTGCTGCAAAATCAGAGCACAACCAAGAAAACTCTATCGTGTCAGACATGAAGGGAAACCACGCATTGATACCAGCAGGGCCGGCCCTAGGAATTTTGCCGCCCCGTGCAATACCATTCCTTGCCGCCCCAGCCCAACCTCAAATTAACTTTTGAAATTTTTGAAACCATTATGTTATTAAACAAGCTTCAACATTAATTTCATGACCATTAGCCTAATTTTAAATAGTACCATTAATAATAATGTATTGATAAATTGATGCAAATACTGTATAATCATAAAATAAAAGATTGACTTTATTAGAGACAATTATATGAAATAAATGTAGTTACATTACTTACATATAGGGCATGCTCTTCTCATGTGGAACGATGAACTGCTGAGTCACAAACACTTAACTGTAGTATGTACATGTTATAGTTTTTAGCACTATTTTCACATTATTTGAATTTATATTGTTTGAAGTATGTACTGCTTAAAAAGACACTTTTCTTGCTTTCATATTTGCAAAAGCAGAAATAAGGTCTGCGTAATCTAATTTTTGACCGATTTCATGTTCAATTGAAATCATGGCAAGTCCTTCCAATCTAGTTTCGGCCATTGTTGAGCGTAAATAAGTTTTAATAAGCTTCAGTTTTGAAAAACTACGCTCACCACTTGCTACCGTTACAGGCAAAGTTAGTAATATTCTTAAGGCTATAGCGACATTAGGAGCAATGTTATTTTCAATAATGTAACGAAGAACTTCAATTGGTGGAGTATTTTCTGGTACTAATTTGGATACTACTTTCAGTTCATCACATAGCTCAATGGCATCAATGTCTCTATTTTCTTGATGTGTTAAAATGCTTTCTAGGTTTCTACATTTGTTTAAGAGCTCATTTGTCATCTCAGATTTCAATTTAGGGATGTTACATAAGAAGGAAAAATGTGAACTGTGATGTTCCAATTGCTCGAACCTTTCTTCAATAGAATTAGTTGCAACATCAATAATAAAAAAGAAAAATTCAATTTTGAATTTAGTTTTGGGATCTAAAATAGGTTCATCTCTTGCTTCATAGTTGTGTTCCTTTTTCTGCCGACGCACTCTAGTACATTCAAACGTTGGTATCAAATCAGGATCAGCTTCAACTTTCTCCTTTCTCAGCTAATGTTGTAGCATCAACAAGAAAATTTTGAAATGATTTATCATTTCTGAGATTCTTAAGGCTCTGGAGAACATTTCTCAAAGTTGTTATGGCACTAGTCAATTCCATTTTTATGCTTTGCAACAGTTTACTAGCAACATTAATTTCGTTTAAAACATAGTGCCATATAACCAGACAACATAAAAATGTAAAATCTCTGCGTTTTAGGGCAAGGGTTTCAGCTTCATGTCTCGCCATTTTGTCTACTGACTCGTCATCAGCAATTTCTATCAATACATCATAAAATTCCTAAATATAATATCTTAAAGGACGAACGGCATCGATTCTAGATTCCCATTGAGTTGATCTTAGTGGCTTGGGCGTCAGAGTTGTAATATGTTTCTTAAGGATTCCCCAACGCAGTGTTGACGCTGAGAAAAACACATACAATTTCTGAACCGTTTCAAAAAATAAAACCCCTTCTCTAGATGACATCGCGGCATCATTGACCACCAAGTTGAGAGAATGAGAACAGCAAGGGATATAAAAAGCTCTCGGGTTCAAGTCCCTAATACGTTGTTGAACTCCTGAATGTTTTCCTTTCATATTTGATCCATTGTCATACCCCTGGCCACGCATGTTTGCGATTGGAATATCCATGTCTGACAATTTTCTTAGAATGCATTCGGTTAACGCTGAGCCTGTAGTGGCTTCTACAGCAATGAAACCAAGAAAATGCTCATGAATGTTGATATCATCTGGATTCGTATTAACAAATCTTACAATTAGTGTTAATTGTTCAATGTGACTTACATCGGGAGTACAGTCTGCAACTATGCTATAATATTTAGCTTTCTCCACCATAGAAATTATTTCTTTTTTTATGGTTCCAGAGAGAAGAGCAATTAATTCATTTTGAATGTTTTTCCCAAGGTAATGTTGGGTCAATCCACGAGCTACTCTCATTAAATGTTCACATATAACACTATCAAATCTGGCAATCAGTTCAAGAAGCTTAAAAAAATTTCCATTGTTAGGGTCATATAATTTATCAGATGTTCCACGAAATGGCAAGCATTGTTGGCCCAAGAACTGGACAATAGCAATTAGGCGTTCTATTATGCTCCTCCAGTGTCGAACTTCTGAATTTAATAACTCTTGTTGCATTGAATCAATTGTCTGTACTGATTTAAGCCTGGACGATAATTCAATCCACTTTGTATGGGACTCCAAGTAGTTTTTAGATCTTTCGTGTTCATTAAGATACACATACAAATGACCCCAATCATTATAGCCATCATTAGTGAGTGACATTTTATTACAGGAAAACAACTTACAGCAGAAACAAAATACAGAATCTTTTTCTTTTGAATACACTAACCATGATCGATTAATATGTTCTCCATTGCTTAGCTCCCTAGTGTAAAAATTTAGGGAAAATTTCCGACCATTAGAGCTGCGCGGAAAAACGAACTCATTTTTTGGTCTCTCTGGCAGGCCTTTTTTTACGATTTCCAGTCTTTGTGTATCGCTTAAAGAAGGACTCCATCTTGCCGGATCAGTGTACCTCTTAAGTTCCTCACTTAAATCTCTGGAATTGGAAACAGTCAAATCAGTCTCATTTTTGACATTGTTAGTAATATCTCCGTTACTGGGGTCCGAGTTAGAAGTACTTGCCATGAGCTCAGAATCATTTGTTTCGGCACATTTGCTTATTTTCTTCTGTCCTACCTCAGCTGTTTCAGTTTTTATATATTTATGTAAAGCCCCGCTATGTTTTTGAATATCGCGTTCTTTTTCCAGTTTCCGTTTCCGATATTCAGCACCTGATAGTTTTTTTTCTTTTATCGGACATTATATCTATTTGAATATTAAAACTGTTTTAATAAACCCTACAATAAAGTGTATTATTTAGTAATGAATGGAGGCTGAAGCACTGTACTCATATCCATAAAACGTTTTAAAAACTTATTTATCACTGTAACTTCCTTGAATGCACACTCCAAAACAACTGAAACATTCGAACCGCCAACATAGAACAGTCGATAAAAAAATAAACTCCTGATTCCCACGCCAAGTTAATTAATTCCCGTCTCCCGTTCAGCCATGCCGGAAAATTTATCGTGGCGGTCTTCAGTTGACCACTGAACATGGAAAAATAATCCTCTTGGAACAACTGTGGTTTCGACCAAGCCAATAAATTGTACTGACGTCTCTAAAGAAATACCTTTTACTGCCTTTGTAGGAGGAGAAGCTATCATTAGGATCGTATGGCAGAACTATTAGTGAAGATTTGAAAAACAGCTAAAGAACAGATCGCAGGTGCAAATATTTCTTAGAGAAAACAGACAAAATGTGAAGGAATAAAAAAGTAAGGAATTTTAAAATAATCTAGACGAAACCTTCAAACACTCCGCGACACCATCCACAGAGGGTTTATTTCAGGGGCCGTTCAGGTTATTCAGTCAAAATCCTGGTCGATGACACTCTTACAAATGCCTGCGCCCGGGCTTGAACACCTGATCGCTAGCGCAGTGTGGTAACCATTACACCAGCGATGCTCCCAGGCGGAATATTTTGGCGGGATTGTAAAAATAAGTAAAAAGATTTTTTTGCCGTCCCCCCCCCCAAAGCTTGCCGCCCCGTGCAAATGCACGTGTTGCGCCGTCGGTAGAGCCGGCCCTGGATACCAGCAAGATGTCAGACCCTGTCATGATCGCTCAATTTACTGCGACCTTCAAGAAAGTGCTTAGCAGCCCTCAGCTTGGTGATACTATTACAGAGAACTGGGAGCATCTACGGGACACCATTCAAAGTACTGCACTTGCCACCTTTGGTAAGAAAACGGCAAAGTCAAATGACTGGTTTGATTTCTCATCAGATGTGATGGCACCTGTCATTGAAGCTAAGCGCAGTGCTATGAATGAATACAAACGCTCACCGAGTGCTAGAACCCTACAGATCATGAAGGCTACGAGAAGCAAAGTTCAACAAACTGCTCGACGCTGTGCAAATGACTACTGGCTCCAGCTCAGTGAGAGCATCCAGATCACAGCGCAAACAGGCAACATTAAACAAATGTATGAAGGTATAAAGAAAGCACTTGGCCCCCAAAAAAGTAAGACGGCACCGCTAAAAACCATCAGTGGAGAGAAGCTAGCCGATAAGGGTAAGCAGATGGAGAGGTGGGTCGAGCACTACTCTGAGCTTTATGCTAGAGAAAATACCGTTACGCCTGCAGCCCTTGATGCTGTCAAAATGTCTGCCAACTATGGAGGAGCTGGATGCCGAACCAACATTAGAGGAACTCAGCAAGGCCATTGATAACTTGGCCTCTGGCAAAGCACCAGGCAATGATGGGATTGTGGTAAAGTGGGATGATATAAATATTTATAGGGGACTTAGTGTACTGACTGAGATCAGCTGTGAAGGTATCTGTATCTAATAGGTGTAGTGTTTTACAGATAACCTTACTTTGCTACCACATTTAGACCTCAGCCAGACTTATTCTGGGCTATTGTGATGACTACGTTGAATGTCTAGGGTTATGATAATGATGAAGTGTATGTGGCCTAATGGATATGAACGCAGTTTCATAATCCAGATATACCAGGTTCGAAACCTGCTGCAGGCGGTTTGGTGGCAGATCGCTTTGTGTGGATTTTTAACAATGGTATAAGCGCCGTACCGTTCAGAAAGCAATGGCAAACTACTGAACGTAAAAATTGCCTAGAAAAATCACAAACAGCCAATAAAAGCTGGGGTTGATTGCCACGTCCTGTAAAGGATAAGCAACTAACTTTATGTTCACAACAACCAACAGACAGATAAACAATTTAATTTAATTCACAATACTTTACAACACTGTGACACTCACATACATAGAACACTCTATAAGACTATTTTAATAAGTCAAGTGTAACTTTTAAAAATATGCATTAATTCCTATAAATAATACATATCCTGATTCAACTACAAAGTGAATCAGGAATCACAATCAAATGTAATCACAAGTTGTATGTACACAATTTATAGATAGGATCTTTGTATTGACATATATTATTATTATTACAATATGTGTGTAAGTTGTGATGTAGTACTATGAGGTAATACGGGCTTTTTCAAGCTAGGTGGTTGTTTGTCATCATGACTTCAAGTGTTTGTTTCTGGTGGAAATAGTATTGTAAAAGTTCACAGTTCCTGTCATTTGAAACCATTAATTGTCCCTCTTTATTTAATATACAGTCAATTTTTTGAGGGAGGGGGGGGGGGGGGGGTACACAAGATTGAGCAGCTCTGGCCAACGAATCTTAACTTCTGTGTGGGTGGCAGGAAACAGTCTCCTCTGCTCGCTTGCTTCACCGTATTCTTGAGAAACAACACTGGTCGCTATCTTGACCAAGGAGTATGCTATCAGCCTCTGGATTCAGCAAAACTCCGGCCAGGTGCTGCTTTAATAGTTTAGTACCACTGTCCCTGAAGCAAGAAGGTTGAACCTCCCTTCAGAACTAATTTATAATCTATTTCCACACTGAAGCACAATACATAACAAACACCGAGTTCAGCGCTGTAGTCCAACTGCTAGCTTCTCATGAAACAATTTACACCAGTATTCCTCTCCCTAATGGTTACAACGCCTCTGCAATTCCAGCATTATTTCCTTCTATTCAATAAGATAGGTGTCATAGTACTATTTGGCAATCCCATGCAGTTTCACTCCTCTTCGACAAGTTTTATTCATGGTGGAGCCATATCGAGGTTTTGCCTCTGTTTATTGTTACTGAACCACACACATATAGACATAAATTATCAATTCACATTCAATTTTCATCAACAAGATATCAAATAGGTCTAGCTTACCACAATTCATGGAAATATTAAACAAATACGTTGACTGGCGATGAGTTATGGCACAATTCTGATCTGCCTCTGTCCCAGGCTTTTATTTAGAAAAATATGAGCTGGATCTCAACGCACTTGCTTTACAAATTGGATTTTCAAAAAGTGGCACTGAACTGACGCTCCTAATTGACTATATTAAATGGTCTAGCCAATGGGACCATGTTTACAAAAGCTTTTGAAAAAATGTACCCTTCCTATCGTTTCTAGTAACAACCAAAATTAGTATTTGCAATCGACTAATCATGTTTCGCCTTACATATTATTCTAGCCAATCAAATCGGATTTAACATGGTGGCCTCATTTTCTTCTAAAACATTGTTCAAACACGCCATTATGAGCAAAAATGATCCTGTGTTGTCTGACACCCTCACTATAGTATTTTGGCTATAATTTGTTAATTATTAAACTAATTTCTTAACACCTAACATATTCTTTGTCAGCAAGTCCTAAGGCACCCAAATATATAAGTTTTAAGGGAGCTAAGTGGCTGCGTTCAAAATATGTATTTTCTAGGATAGTCGTGTATTTGTTTTTTATATTTCTTTTTATGTTTAGAACCGCCACCTGTCCTGCCTTTTCGACTGTTCTGTCAGTATAAAGTCAGGATTTCAGACGTAAAACAGTATTGTGTCATGTTTCCTAATAAGCATTAACCATGTTTTTTTAAAACCTTACCTCGTATTGGTAGTGTTTTTTGTCACTGTTTATTTGAAAAAAAAATCGAAGCCTGCGTGGGGTGGCATTAATTTTATATCGCGAGACGGCGTGTTAGTGTTGCATGCGTTCCTCCGTACATCTCTCTCTCTCTCTCTCTCTCTCTCTCTCTCTCTCTCTCTCTCTCTCTATCCTAAGTCCGTCTGTCCTTTTAGGTTAACGTAGTGTGTATAATTTAATTAATGCTAGTATTATATCTGGGTCATTAAGCATCTTGCGTATCTCAAGGTTTTCTAAGAAACACAGTACCAGTTTTATTTTTAGAAACGCGTGTATGATGCTGTAGGCTTTACTATCAACGTGAAAGCGCTACAATTATGCAGACGAAGTAGAAAAGGGGGATTTCTTGTTTAACTAGCATGACGTTCTATACACAGGCGTACGCTATAGTGACGGCACTGTTCTTTACCAGTCTTCTTTCCTTTTATTGAATTAATTCGTTAGGCTTTACATTTACTTTTTAATTTAAATATGTGGATTAGAATTTCACGACAAATTCTCCCCCACTTAAAACAGACGTTATACGTCAGTCTATAATTCTATATACACATAGAGAAATTTATGTCTATGCCTGGTGATTTCTTTGATTTTCATCGCACGGATGGCGGCTTAGAAAATCTGCATCAACGTTTCTCTGATTTTATTTTGATCATGGATTAATGCAGGTGGGTCAATTCAAAGTAAGCACTACTGACGAAGGTTGCCTCAGACCTCTGCAATCCAAGAATCCATTTCAGTTATATTACTGAACAGCGGCAAGTGTTACTGCTTGTCTTATTGCTGCTCAGCAATCAGTATTCACCATTTCTCTTCTCTGAGTCTGCTCAACGACATGTCCCGAGAATATTAGATGTTCCTCAATTTGTACGTTATGAGGAGTTGATCTATATGGTGATATCTGAGTTGTGTAGGGGATCCAATAATTTCCTGATCAGCCTTAATAAACACTCGGACTATCCTCAATTCAAAAAGGCAACAATGGAGACACTCTGCTCCTCCGAAATGTTCACAGCCAACAATTGGTCTGATCTCAGGCGTGATTGAATGTGGAAACACCCTTCTAATAATATATTTATAATGTTCTATAATGTGCCACTCAAATGGAGGCCATATTCACCAACTATAGTTCCGCCTACCGACAATCTGGTGAATTAAGATAATATGTGGGGAAATGAGTTTCTGCATCAGAAATCAATTCGCCCTTAGCATTGCTATAAGATGTGTGGGTTATCTCCATCCAGGGTCCGAACACTACTTCCCCTTGGACGGTGTAGGGTCGGGTGACTACCAATGTCACCAGTGCCCTTTTAATGCTAAGTTAATAGCCATATTGTGAAGCGCTGTGAGCATTTTCCCAATTGCTCACTCGTCCACTCCCCACTTTTCTTCTGTTAACAATTTGTTTCGGTTTTAACTTAGGCGGCTCATCTTCGATGTCAATGTCAGCCAGCTCCCTAAATGCGACTTCAAACTGTGCCTGGGTTGACTGGTCTGAGTTTCTATTTTCTCTGGATGCCTTTCTCAGAGTTGCGAATCTAAATATTTTTGGTGAACACTGTTGGGGGAAAGGTGGATACCTATCCTCTATGTCAACCTTATTATTGTTATTTTCCTTGTTATTGTTAGGCCTATATGTTTCAGAATGCTTGGCTGGCATCTGATTATGATTTTCCCAACTTGGGGACTGTACCTTGCTACATTTTTCACAGGCCCCCACAAATTGTGCAATATCAGCAGCTACTTTGGGCCAGTAGAATTTTTCCGATGTCCTTTGACGGGTGGTCCCATTTCTCTGGTGTCCACCGTCTGGTACAACATGAGCTTGTGCCATCACTTTTTCCCTGTAGGGGTTGGCAATACCAATTGTCCCTGTTCTTTGGATCCTGCTCTAGCTTTCCTGAAGAGCAGTCCTTCCTTCAAATAAAATTGTCCTTTCTTAGGGTGTGCATGGCTTGTTGGCAATTTACCAAAGCAAGGTTTTAATGTTTTATCTTTTGCCTGGGCCTTTCTCATCTGCTTATGAGAATAAACTAGTGGGGATTCCTCCTCCGTTCCACTAGGGGTCGACCTGACCAGAAGCGTGGCCATTACCACAGGTTTTACAGGGCTTCCTAGAAAAACATATTTGCTTCCTAACACCAGCGGGTAATTAGGGTCGTCACACACGGCTGCTCTAATCACTCCTTCCACGTACCTTGTCTCTACATTGATCTCGGCTACGGGAAGTGTCATGGTGGATATTCCCTTTACGGCCCCTTGTATCTCCACTTTCTCTGTGGTATACTGTTCAGGGTGCACTAGGGTTGCACTCACAACTGAGTCATATTCCAAACCTGAATCGTAAAGGCACCTAACCTTGGCACCATTACATGTCACTTCTTCACAGATGGGGGGATGTTGAAGATTTATATGATTCTCTGTCAGTTTCTTCTTCCCCTTGTCCACTGTTATCATGCATGCCACGTGATATGGAGGAACTTTTCTACCACATTCACTAGTATTATGATTATGCATCCTGCATATTTGACAATATTTTCCTTCCTTTCTGAAGGGTTTCCTGTCATCATATTTCCTTTCACTGAATTGTGGGGTTTTATGTTTATCATAACGTGGCCTATCAAACTGATGCTTACCTTTGTTTTGATCTCTATGATCAAATTCATTAAAGTTTTGTGGTGCCTTAAAATTATCTACCTGTTTCTTTTTATTACTTGTTACCTCTGCTTGAGCTGCTTGATACCTTTCAGCGACATTTAGTAACTCACCCAGCCTCTCTGCACCTTGTTTCATGAGAAACTTTCTCAGGTCTGGAGCCATGGACTCTCTTAATTGTTCTATAAGGATCATTTCCTTAAGATCTTGGGTTTTCCCCAGAGAAGTCCATTTCTCCAAGTATGTCTCTAACCGTGCAGAGAACTGGTGATAGGTTTCACCTGACAGTAGTTTAGCATTCCTAAATTTTTTCCTATAAAATTCACCATTCTTTTCATATCTTAACAAAAGAGCCTGCTTTAGCATGTCATAATTTTCTTGATCAGCTCTGCTCATTTTGGCGAAAACATCATAAGCCGTACCACGAAGCCCTTGAGATAACTTTAAGCTCCACCTTTCTCTCTCTAACCCATACGTGGTAGCTAATAGTTCATATCTATTTAGATAGCTCTCAATATCATCTTCTTTCTCAACAAAATGATCTAAATGAAAGTTCATAGCTGAGGTTGAGGCTCCCTGACTAGCAGTGGCATCTGAGGTAAAGGGACTGGCACCATTTTCAGGAGCATGGCCTTGAAATTCCAACTCCCTTAGTCGTAACTCATGTTCCCTTTGTAATCTCTTATCTTCTGCTTCCCTTTCTGAAGTCAATCTTCTTTCCTCTCTTTCTGCCTCCAATTGGGACTTCTTAGCCTCAGCCTCCAATTGTAACTTCTTAGCCTCAGCCTCTAATGTCCTAGCCTCCTTATCAGCCTCAATCTGCAATCTCTTAATTTCTTTTTCAGCCTCTAACTTTCTTTCAGCCTCTTTTTCTAATCTTTTTTCTTCGCGTTCAATAAATTTGTCACATTCAGTAATGACATAAGCAATCATAACTTGCCCGTCCATTCCTAACTCTTTAGCAGCCTGCATAGCAGCAGATCGAAATTTTGCCAGGTCCGCCATTTTCTAACAGGAAAATGTATACAATATTTAACTAAACAATTTTATCTACGTCTAATTAACTAAGGACAACCACAAGCACTGAGAGCTCAACCTTATTTATTTTCACCCCAGGATGCCTTTTAATTTTTGATTATTCCCTGAAGTGAATTACCCCCCAATATATATAATAGGAGAAGATTCAAATCCCGGACAGGACCCCAATATATGTGGTAAAGTGGAATGATATAAATATTTATAGGGGACTTAGTGTACTGACTGAGATCAGCTGTGAAGGTATCTGTATCTAATAGGTGTAGTGTTTTACAGATAACCTTACTTTGCTACCACATTTAGACCTCAGCCAGACTTATTCTGGGCTATTGTGATGACTACGTTGAATGTCTAGGGTTATGATAATGATGAAGTGTATGTTCACAACAACCAACAGACAGATAAACAATTTAATTTAATTCACAATACTTTACAACACTGTGACACTCACATACATAGAACACTCTATAAGACTATCTTAATAAGTCAAGTGTAACTTTTAAAAATATGTATTAATTCCTATCAATAATACATATCCTGATTCAACTACAAAGTGAATCAGGAATCACAATCAAATGTAATCACAAGTTGTATGTACACAATTTATAGATAGGATCTTTGTATTGACATATATTATTATTATTACAATATGTGTGTAAGTTGTGATGTAGTACTTTGAGGTAATACTGGCTTTTTCAAGCTAGGTGGTTGTTTGTCATCATAACTTCAAGTGTTTGTTTCTGGTGGAAATAGTATTGGAAAAGTTCACAGTTCCTGTCATTTGAAACCATTAATTGTCCCTCTTTATTTAATATACAGTCAATTTTAGAGGGGGGGGGGGGGTACACAAGATTGAGCAGCTCTGGCCAACGAATCTTAACTTCTGTGTGGGCGGCAGGAAACAGTCTCCTCTGCTCGCTTGCTTCACCGTATTCTTGAGAAACAACACTGGTCGCTATCTTGACCAAGGAGTATGCTATCAGCCTCTGGATTCAGCAAAACTCAGACCAGGTGCTGCTTTAATAGTTTAGTACCACTGTCCCTGAAACAAGAAGGTTGTACCTCCCTTCAGAACTAATTTATAATCTATTTCCACACTGAAGCACAATACATAATAAACACCGAGTTCAGCGCTGTAGTCCAACTGCTAGCTTCTCATGAAACAATTTACACCAGTATTCCTCTCCCTAATGGTTACAACGCCTCTGCAATTCCAGCATTATTTCCTTCTATTCAATAAGATAGGTGTCATAGTACTATTTGGCAATCCCATGCAGTTTCACTCCTCTTCGACAAGTTTTATTCATGGTGGAGCCATATCGAGGTTTTGCCTCTGTTTATTGTTACTGAACCACACACATATAGACATAAATTATCAATTCACATTCAATTTTCATCAACAAGATATCAAATAGGTCTAGCTTACCACAATTCATGGAAATATTAAACAAATACGTTGACTGGCGATGAGTTATGGCACAATTCTGATCTGCCTCTGTCCCAGACTTTTATTTAGAAAAATATGAGCTGGATCTCAACGCACTTGCTTTACAAATTGGATTTTCAAAAAGTGGCACTGAACTGACGCTCCTAATTGACTATATTAAATGGTCTAGCCAATGGGACCATGTTTACAAAAGCTTTTGAAAAAATGTACCCTTCCTATCGTTTCTAGTAACAACCAAAATTAGTATTTGCAATCGACTCATCATGTTTCGCCTTACATATTATTCTAGCCAATCAAATCGGATTTAACATGGTGGCCTCATTTTCTTCTAAAACATTGTTCAAACACGCCATTATGAGCAAAAATGATCCTGTGTTGTCTGACACCCTCACTATAGTATTTTGGCTATAATTTGTTAATTATTAAACTAATTTCTTAACACCTAACATATTCTTTGTCAGCAAATCCTAAGGCACCCAAATATATAAGTTTTAAGGGAGCTAAGTGGCTGCGTTCAAAATATGTATTTTCTAGGATAGTCGTGTATTTGTTTTTTTATATTTTTATGTTTAGAACCGCCACCTGTCCTGCCTTTTCGACTGTTCTGTCAGTATAAAGTCAGGATTTCAGACGTAAAACAGTATTGTGTCATGTTTCCTAATAAGCATTAACCATGTTTTTTTAAACCTTACCTCGTATTGGTAGTGTTTTTTGTCACTGTTTATTTGAAAAAAATCAAGCCTGCGTGGGGTGGCATTAATTGTATATCGCGAGACGGCGTGTTAGTGTGGCATGCGTTCCTCCGTACATCTCTCTCTCTATCCTAAGTCCGTCTGTCCTTTTAGGTTAACGTAGTGTGTATAATTTAATTAATGCTAGTATTATATCTGGGTCATTATGTATCTTGCGTATCTCAAGGTTTTATAAGAAACACAGTACCAGTTTTATTTTTAGAAACGCGTGTATGATGCTGTAGGCTTTACTATCAACGTGAAAGCGCTACAATTATGCAGACGAAGTAGAAAAGGGGGATTTCTTGTTTAACTAGCATGACGTTCTATACACAGACGTACGCTATAGTGACGGCACTGTTCTTTACCAGTCTTCTTTCCTTTTATTGAATTAATTCGTTAGGCTTTACATTTACTTTTTAATTTAAATATGTGGATTAGAATTTCACGACAGGGATTCCTCCTGATTTAATCAAATGCTGTAAGAGCACGCTATTACATCCCCTGCATAGGATGCTGTGCCAGTGCTGGGAAGAGACAACTATTCCTCAAGACATGCGAGATGCCAAGATTGTAACACTGTACAAAAATAAAGGAGACAGAAGTGATTGCAATAACTACAGAGGCATCTCTCTTCTTAGTATTGTTGGTAAGGTTTTTGCCAAAGTCGTCTTAATGCGACTACACAAGTTAGCTGAGCGCATATATCCAGAGTCACAGTGTGGATTCCGAGCTGGTAGATCAAAAACAGACATGATCTTCTCTGTCCGCCAGCTTCAGGAAAAATCAAGAGAGCAGAAAAGGCCTTTATATATCGCCTTTATAGACCTCACAAAAGCATTTGACCTGGTTAGTAGGGATGGACTCTTTAAAATCCTCCTGAAAATAGGCTGCCCTTCTAAAATGCTGGAAATGATAAAGTAATTCCATGACGACATGAAGGGAACAATCCAATATGCTGGAAGCACGTCACAGCCCTTTGACATACGAAGTGGCGTTAAACAAGGCTGTGTTCTGGCTGCGACCCTCTTCGGGATCTTCTTTGCCTTACTCTTGAAACATGCATTCAGAGATGCAACTGAAGGAATATGCCTTCACACTAGGTCAGATGGCCGTCTGTTTAATCTTTCAAGGCTGAAGGCAAAAACAAAAATCAGAAGGGTCACTATAAGAGACTTGTTGTTCGCTGATGATGCTGCAGTCGTCACTCAAAGCCAACAGGAGCTTCAGAACTAGATGAATCGCTTCACTAAAGCATGCAAGGACTTTGGCCTCACAATAAGTCTAAAGAAAACGAATGTGCTGAGTCAGGATGCGGTTGCTGCACCAGTTATCACTATCGATAACTATGAATTGGCAGTGGTGCACCACTTCACATACCTAGGGTCTACCATCAATGACAAACTCTCACTGGATACAGAAATCGACAGCCGCATTGGCAAAGCTGCAGCTACCTTTGCCCGCCTCACATCGCGTGTTTGGGGAAACTCCAAACTCACAATGAAGACTAAAGCTGCGGTATATAATGCCTGCGTTACCAGCACACTCCTATATGGCAGCGAGACCTGGACAACCTATGCTAAGCAAGAAAGAAGGCTCAATACCTTCCATTTACGGTGTCTACGCCGCATCCTCAGCATTTCGTGGAAAGATAAAGTGACAAATGTCGAGGTGTTGTCACGTGCTGGCCTTCAAAGTATGTATACACTGCTTAGACAGCGCAGACTTCGCTGGCTTGGCCATATTCGCCGCATGGAAGATGGTCGCATCCCAAAAGATATCTTCTACGGACAATTAGCAGATGGCAAGAGAACAGTTGGGCGACCACAGCTGAGGTTCAAAGATGTGTGCAAGAGAGATATGAGGGCACTGGACGTGGATCCAGCAACATGGGAGGATGAAGCTGCCGATCGCACTAAGTGGCGATGCTATTTACGGCGCCACCTCAGATTGGGCGAAGAGAGGCTCACACAACAAGCAGAGGAGGGGAGAAAAATAAGCAGCTGAGGGCTGTCACCTCAGGGGCGCATTCCCATAGTCAGTTATGACTGAAGGGGCTATTATTATTATTACTATTATTATTATTATTTGTTACGATAATACACGAGTTCACCTGGCATAACGTAAATAAGTCTGACGAGTGGTAAAGCAAAAATTTAAGAGATAAAGATAGTCCCATAGCAGATACTTCCTTAGGAGAGTGGAGTGTTAGAGACATCACCCTACTAGATCCAGCATAGAGCAAAATAATGAATGAAAGGGCAAAAAAAAATTGCCAAATACCAAGCGACATGAATGGGAGAAAGAGAAAAATGAAGAAAAGAAGGGATATTGCCGGAGTGGCTGAAGGTGTGAGAGAGCCACAAAAAGAACACGTACAGACGTTTTGTCATATATATATGACGGGCGTGCGTGCGTGCGTGCGTGCGTGCGTGTGTGTGTGTGTGTGTGTGTTTTACGTTTGTACTGAACGAAGTATTTGTAGCCGTAATGTAGGCGATTCTCTTTGTCATTTGTCCTTGTAATAGACATCGCCTGTTTGTGTTCACCCCGCGTTGTAGTGTCATTAAAACGGAGAGTGCTCGTTTAATTTGTAATTAAATAATTGATTACTTGAAATGAAATGCCAGTATTGACGAATGACACCGTTGTTTTTCATTACTTTCTTTTCGTTTTTTTTTTTTTGGTTTTAATTACAATAAATAATGACTTTTCGGTACTCCATAATTTGACATTTGTTCGGCAATGTTTTTATTACATCTACGTAAAATGTGTACCCAATAAAGAAAATTAATGATGCATGATGGTAGTTGACCTAATTAAATTTTCATTCTTCGTCGTTCGCTCGCATATAACCATGTCTATCTCTCATATACTTGGGGGCCCGTCTCAAGTTTCTCTTTTTGCCATACAGTTTCTACCTCAAGGAAGTTGCTGAAATTCACAGGATGCTTTTCATCCCCATCATCATCCTTCAAGTTCCCCAAGAAGTACAGGCCTTAAACCAGTGCTGGCCTTAGTAATTGCGGGGCCCGATTTTGACCATCCTGGACAAAAGATTATAGGTTTGTTGTAACATGTGTTATGTCGAAATGTAGCTTATGAATATAGATATTTTAAAAAATATTTTATACAGTGTGATAACATGTTCCTGAATATGTGATCTAAAATAATCATAGTTCTTTATTTTGGTTGACATGAAGAACAATGGGCCATGTTCATCGAAGTCATCAAATAAGTCACCCACGTCGTTAGGGTTATGATTAAGATTATGGTTACGGTTGTGGTGACAGGGTAGAAGAAAGGATAGATAGAAGAAATAAAAGAGAGTACCAATCTCTACCACAGTGTCTTTTGGCTCGCTTTAGGTGATAGTCCGACACTTGTAGGAAGAAATGTTTCAGGAGACTGAAATTTAAACTCTTCTCAGTTAAGCAAAGAAGCAAATCCCATCAAGGATCCTGAGAGTATGTTAGGTCTTCAGCCACACTTCCCCTGAGGTACTGATATGGCTCATGAGACCCCCAGCTGGTAATTAAGATAATGATTAACAAACACAGTTAACTACCAAGCAATACATTACATATAGTGAAAGAAAGAAACAACAGTGAAATTCGTTTCTATGAATTTATATATATTAGACCAAGCTAAATTGGTTACAGAAAAACACAGGGAAGAAAAAACAAATATTATATATATATACATAGTTATTTGTATACAGCACTGGGTAAATGGAGATAAAAATAGTCTACACAAAAGTTGTTAATTATTAGGGTACCCTTCACGATGGCTGAGGTTTCTGTCCTAATTTTAATCACTGACTGGTATGACCTTAGATCGTTTAGTGTTTGGTCCGTTCTAAACAAGCACTTATCATGAATGGTGTTGCTGCTGTATGACGTCACAATATCACTGCAAGTTTTCTCCCCCTGGCCAAGTTGCTGGAATAGTTCGTAGCAAGTACTGCAAAGTTTCACTACACGACTGCGAGTTCACCTGCCTTCGTCACCACCAGGGAGCTAGGAGATACACACAAAAGGAACAATCTATTTAGCTCTCTGGTTAGAGGCATTAATTTGTCCTGAGTGTGGTCCATAAACCAGGCTCAGATATCAGTCATATTATTACACAAATGACATGGACCAATGTTGAGCGCCATTGTTCGAGCTGCAAACATATGATATTAATAGGGTAGGGGCATACATATATCATCAACTGTTGTAAAGGCATACAAAGAACATACACCATTAAATACATGAATGCGATAATGGTTACAACCATTAAATAAAAGAAGCGGGCAGGGTAGCGCAAATGCTTTCTGGGGAACAACCTAAAAGGACATCAAGGGCATACAAAAAGGCATACAAAAAAAATCTTATAACAGTAAACATATGGATTCCCTAATATATACAACCATTACATGAAAGTATGAAATTGCCTGAAAAGCAGTGCAAGCATTAACTCAAGTTAATTGCATATAATGAAATAATAATGGAAAGCAGTTCAAACATTCAATACAAATAATTGCATATAAGAAGATAATGCACTTAGCTCACCCGCTTTGATTCCAATATTGCGTTTGGCTACAAAGACGGCATATACTATATAAGTACTTCTTTGGTCCTCTGGTCTGACAGATTATATGCTAGAAGTTTCCTGCAACTGGCTTGTCTGTTCAGGGCTTTTGCAGATGTGAGTAAAATATATCCGATATATTCTTCCATAAATACCGTTAACAGCGGTCATTGAACTCAGCCAAGTCAGGAAATTCCTAACCTCTTGGGTCATGAGTGAATGTCCTGAAGTTGTCGTACCCGGGGAAAATCCTGAATATTCTGGGGCACTGGCCTGAGCTCACCCGGTCACTTGGAAATCCCCGGCTTATCTGGGTCATTAGCCTCTCAGGTAAATAACAATGCGACATTGAACTGGAAAATTCCGAGGAAGGTCATTGTCCGATCAGGCATGCAGAAAGACAGAGAGAGAGAGAGAGAGAAAGAGAGAGAGAGAGAGAAAGAGAGAGAGAGAGAGAGAGAGAGAGAGAGAGAGAGAGAGAGAGAGAGAGAGAGAGAGAGAGAAGAGATTGGGCTAAGAATTTCGCGACAACGGTAACGTTTAGGATTCCTAACCCTTATACCATATTTCTGCGTCTCCGAATTCTTCTTTAAGGCCCTATCGAACACACACCCCGCTGTTCTTCAATCCCTTATTTTTGTCAAAGCTGGTGGTGAGAATCCAAGAGTGGGTCAAATCGGTTGAATCTGCCTAACAAATGTATGCCGAGTCCAGTGCCATCAACCCAAGCCCAGAGATCTTTCTTTTTTTTTTTTAAATCACTCTTGTCTTAAAAGAAGATGATTAAGGCTATCATAAACAAATATATTGTTATTTTTTATATTTGAGCTTATTGACATTATCATAACACTTTATATCAGCACTACAAGGCCTTACAACAGGCAACAATTATCGGGCCATCAAGGCTAAAAACCTGACCGAAAAACTTATATCTGGAAAAACTCCGTAACCACGTGCTTACATTTGCTCGATTCGACTCGAGAAAGACCAACCAGACGAAATAGCAGGGGTCGTCTAGCCTGCAGCAGAAATGCTTCAAATATACATCTCCTGATGGAAAAAAAACCAACTACCAAAATGGCTTGCCGGTCCGTCTCCCGGCTATCTCAACTGTTCTCCAAAGCGGTCTTCTGAAAAACTGACTACCTTCTCGTCTACCCTGGTTCCTGACCACCTGAACACGTCATGTGATCTCGGGTTCACGTGATCTGAACAGCTAATGACTAAAGCTCTTAGCTGCCAATAACAACACGTCGGCCATGCTCCATGCGAAGCATACACTTGTTATGGTTCTCATCCTGCATACTGAGATAGTTGGTATAATGTATTATAATTGTTTCCATAAAATTTCGTTAAATTTTGGGTGCGTCTTATATGGCGGGAAATACGGTGATTGCAGAGCTGGCTCTGGCGACCGCACCAAGCGCCGACACGACGGAGAAACCGAAATGAATTACAAAATAATAAAAACATTAACGTTCTAACAGGACAAGAAAGATGAAACATATGTTCAAACTTAATAAGTATTTGCTTATATGAAAGTAGGCACCATCATGAGATCTCGCACAACACTGAAAAATATATAGGGATAGCTCTGGGTGTTCGTATATATTTATTTGTGTATGTATATATGTATGTCAAACCACTTTTCTGGTAAACGTAGCAATACAATACGATGCAGATTTAGACGCATTCTATCAAAACACAATTAAGAAGTATTCTCCACTGAGCGCGGAAATTAACGAATTAGGTTACCGTGCATATGTTATAGTACTGATAATAGATAGTTATAGGACAAGTCCATACAAAGTGCGTGCGTAGATTAATGTCTCTGGGGCTGAGGAAATTTGAAGCCAGGGTTTTATGTAAATATGTCAGCATCAGTACAAGTATGTTGTTGTTGTTATTGATCCAGCGGCGCTTGGGCTCTCGCCCATCGGTCTAATGCCATGTGATGATATCTGCATGTTATCTCAAGTTGTTTTGTCTCTCCGTACAAGGTGTTCCACTTATCTGGCCTGGGAGGAAGAAGCATTTTCCCAACATCATCGAGTGCTGGGTGTAGTGGTTTTTGATGTTATTGTATGGTTGATATGTTACCTAGTGTACTGTATAAGGTCAGCTGTGAAGGCTCCTGAGATAAAAGTTTATGGGAGTTACAGGAGGCCTTTCTGCTACCACTTTACGACCTCAAACAGACCTATTCTACTATAATGAGTGTTAGCTACGTTAAAAGTCTAGGGTACTGAAATGTAATGTGTAGGTAATAAAATACACTGACACACACATGTAAATAATAAGTCTAAGAATAATAATAATCTCTACAATACACTGAACTAACACTGGCTGTTTAAGTTTAAATTTAAAATCTTTTAAAATGTATTAGTTCTGAACCAAATGTTTCTTTTGGTCAGAACTTATGAAATGATAGGTATTTATCAATGAAATGTATATATATATATATATATATATATATATATATATATATATATATATATATATATATATATATATATATATATATATATATATATATATATATATATATATATATATATATATATATATATATATATATATATATATATATATATATATATATATATATATATATATATATATATATATATATATTGCATAATCAAATATAACTTTTGTACATAGGTCTATTATTATTACAATGATTAATATTAATGGTATCTACAAAGTCCTGGGAACACTAGTAATAGATGGTTAGTTGGGGTGGCATCATCATGCTCAGTCTATGTGTATACTTTTCATAGTCCTTAACATAGGGACTGATCTTAATGTATCTATACAATCTTTATTTCTCTATTGATGGTGGGAGTTGTTAATGAATCTCCAGCAGGCCAGGTTGCAGTTTACTGGCCTGTAATGACGTAGTACAGAATTCTTGTGGCCCACTCCTCTCATTAGCTGGAGTAAAATAAGTTAGGCTGCACCGACACTCTCTTGATACTTCTATAAGATTATCTGGCACAATCGAAGTGCCAGATCAGAAACTCACAATTCACAATTCAGAATTAAGAACACAGTTATTTAGGACTAGCAAAACTCAGCTGAGCTGCTGGCTAGAGTATGGCGTCCCACTGAATTTTATTTATTATTTCCTGGAAAACACCACTAGCAGTCAAGAACTGTGTTACTGGACAGTCTTCTTTAAAATGGCACAAATGTGCGTCTCTTTCTTGCTAATATAAAAATGCGTTGGCCAATTAGATCGGAAGACTAAGCTTCTCAATTTAAATTTTGAAAATAAAGTCAAAAGTACATCTCAATTTTTCAAATGTACGTCGGTCACATTTTATCTTTTCCTAAAATTTCACTTGTTTTTTTGGACCAACTACATGCAAAACCTACACAAACCTGCCTCCTAAGTTATTTTTAGCCACTATCTCCCGACTTTCCCCTCTAGTTCAATGCAGTTTGATTTTTGCATTTTTAGGGCTCAAGGACACCAAAACGTAGCTTTTGTGAAGTATGCACAGAAAACTGTTCGCCAGTCTGATGTGAACAATACAGTCTGTCGTCAATATCTTTCGTGTTATCTGTCCGTCTGTATAATTAAAAGTATATTATTTCTCTGCTCAAGATGGGCTATCAAACTAGCTAGGTTTTATTTTCATAACTTTATTATTAAAGAAAAACCTACTTTTCTCAAGGTTAGTTTTTGAAATTTGTTTTCGAACCTTCTCCACGGCGTTTGCCGCTGAATTCAAATAAAACAACCAAGTACCGTAAAACGTCCAAGATATGACTGTTTAAAACAAGAGCTAAGGTTGTTTTTCTACCAATTTCTTACATTGTGTCAACTAGTGGCGTGAATTTTTTTCCTCTTAAACTACGACTTGCGTCTTTTTGCCTTTTAGGTTCAAACACGTGTTCAGTCATATTTTTCCTTTTTTATCTCCGTTTCCCTCCCGTCAAAAAGGTAAACCGTTTCGTCTGCATGTCTAACTAGTTAGTTTGAATGGCGGTAGGAACCGCGGGCGTAGGTGAAGAAGTCACGGCATATCTTACGTATATTTTTATCCCTACATGTTATCTTACCCGTTATCTTTATAATTTGAGATATTTTAATGTTGTATCACGGTAATTTCACCACACTGTTAAGGACTCGGGACCCCAGTATGTTATGGGTGCTTCGATGACTCCTAGTCTGTTGAGGATGACCGAGTTGTTATATGCGTATTCTGTTTCTAGAGTCGAAGTCCTTCGGGTTCTTATATCACTTTTATAGGATTCCGTAATACTGTTCGTTGGTATCGATATTGTCTGCTTTAACCTGTGTGATGCATTATCTTCTGACCATGTTTCATATTAAATATTCGACCATTGACTGACCTGTATTAGTCTCTTGTCTTATTGATTATATTAGCAGTGTGAGATGCAGCGTGTTAAGACATGAATTATCACTGGTCATGATTAGTTGAATATAAACAGCATTTAACTCAACTCCGAATACGTCAGTTGATAAGACCGTGATTTTGGCGACTCAAAATATTTAATTAATAATTTCATTCCATGAGCAGACATCAACTACATGGGAACAAAAGTCACATCACATTTATGTACGTTATGCAAGAGTTCTCGTTACTTCATTAACACGTGTTCATCAATCTCTATCTAGAGTTATGGTTGGAGGTCAGTTCCTTTTAACGGCCAATGTCCTTTGGCATAAGTTCAGAGGCTAACTAGGCTTACTCCCGTCGCTAGTTTCACAATAGCCTTTTGCACTAGACTTAATTATCCTGCTAGTTTTACAATACACTTCTTCCGCTAGGCTTACGTCTACTGCTAGTCGTCTAATGTCCTTTACACTAGGCTTACGCTTGCCGCTAGCTATATAATATCTATCTATACTAGTCTTACACTATTGCTAGTACCATAATGTTCCTTTGGCATACCATGCCTGGCTAATCTGCCATAATTATGCAAACTGCGTTAGTAACAATACGACTTACGTTTTATTCACGAAATACACTGCTCAATTGGCTTCCCAGCCATACATCCATTAATAAGTGGTTATACCACACAATATAATAGTGGCTAGGCCACACTTTCCAAGTGGCAATGGCCACACTTCTGAAACACGCTGCCGTTCGGGTCAAAACCCACAAGTCGAATATATGGTGGCTATGCCACACAATCCATAGTGGCGATGCCACGCATTTCAAACACTGCCGTTGGGGCCGAAGCCCACAAGTCGAATGACGTTACAAAGACATACGCGTCATGCATAGTGATATGCATACTATGTCGTTACTATATTCAATTGCGATGTTCCATGGTGCAGCAATTCGAGTGTGATCAAAACTCAAATGCTTGCACACATGCAACAATCATCGACATCGGTCGATGAGATATATCTCTATTTGTTTGAGGTGTTCCATGATACAGTCATTCGGATCGTGCACAAATCCAAATGCCTGTAGACATGAAACAATCATCGACATCATCATCGACAGATCAAAGCAGTCAGTGGCCATTACGAGATATAGGTTTTCTTTGCCATTGTTTCCCATCACGCCTAGTGGCGTCTTTAGGGCAACGGCAAATCAACCCATTTGCTGTTGTTTCCGTAATCGAAGTGACTGGCAAACGGGTGATCAGCCCGTTGTGCATCGACATCAGTCGCGGAGATATATTCATTTGAGGAATGCGCCATGCTGCAGACATGAAGCAATCCTCAACATCAACCCCCTCACTTCCAAACGTGACACTTGTGGCACGGATGATAGTGGTGGAGAAGACGCTCGTCTCCCGAATATATTAATATTAGTACTACTTACTTATAACTATCATACTCATTAAGTAGACATAATAAATTTCATAACAATAATAACAATACTTCTCAAAACGGTAACTAAAGAGTTAATTCGTTTTCTTCTCAGAGAAGTTGCGCGATAGAAGATCCGCCAAGTTATTGTCTGATCCAGCAATAGGCAGAATCGTAAACGAAAATTCTTGAATCAACAAGTACCATCGATGTATTCTAGAGTTACGCATTGTTCTAGATGTTATATACGTCAGAGGACTGTGGTATGTCATGATAAAAAAGTGAGTGCCGATGAGATATCTTGATAGCTTCTCTAGGCACCAGACCATCGACAGGAGCTCACGTTCACCTGTCGCATACTTCTGTTCAGCCGAAGTGAGTTTCCTTGACACATAGAAACATGGATGGAGTGTTTCCTCGTAACATTGCAGTAAGCAGCCACCCATGGAGTAACTCGAGGCATCTGATTGAAGTATGAATGGGATACGTATATTCGGTAATAACAAAATCGGTGCATTACTAAATAATTTCTTAATTGTTACTAAAGCGCTTTCGCAATCTTGGTCCCAACATACCTTATTAGGACTCCCTTTGGTCAACAGTGCGGACAAAGGTGTAGATAGTTGTGCGAAATGCGGGATGAACTTATGGTAATAGTTAACCAAGCCCAAAAGGCTTCTAACTTGTTTCTTAGTTGAAGGGGTAGAAATTTCTAAAATTCTTTTGACTGTATTGTCGTCAGGATATAGTTTGTGGTTACCTATGCGGTGACCAAGAAAAGAAATTTCCTGACAACCTATTTGGACCTTTGAAGGTCGCACAGTCAAACCATGCATACGTAAAGTATGTAGAACAGAAGTTAAACCATCAATATGGTCTTCCCACGAGTCATGAAATAGGCAGATGTCATCGATGTACGTGATGACATCTTTACGATCGCCAAGAAGGCGGCGCATCATGCGCACAAACGTCGCTGGTGCATTCACTAAACCAAAACACATGTAATTCCATTGGTAGAGACCAAAAGGAGTTGTGAAAGCTGTGTAAGGTTTGGCGTTTTCGGCAAGAGGAATTTGCCAGTAGCCCTTAGAGAGATCTAGTTTACTAAAGAAAGTAACATTAGATAATTCTGACAAAAGATCTTCTAAAAGTGGCATAGGCTCACCGTCTGTGATTGTAATTTTGTTCAATCGCCTAAAGTCAATACAAATACGTAAAGAATCATCCTTCTTCTTAACAATAACCATTGGGAATGCATATGGTGATTCCGAAGGAGATATTACACTTAAATGTATCATCTCTTTTAAGTCTTTCTCTACCCTATCTTTGTGGTGTAAAGAAATAGGATAGGGTCTAAGTTTGATAGGTTTATAATCAGTAAGAGTGATGTCATGGGATATAAGCGATGTCTGACCTGGAAGGTCAGTGAGGACATCTTTGAAAGAAATAAGAATATCCCGAACTTGATCTTGTTGAGACGAAGATAGTGAAGAAGAAATAGTCACGTCCTTCCAAGATTCCGATGATTGCAAAGAAGGTAATTGGAATTGTAAAGGGATAGACGACGTGGTATCTTCCTCATGGACAACTGCAAAAGAAGCAGTATGATGTGAAGAATCATCAATAGAGTTAATGACAGGAATTAATTCCTGTGGTCTTTTAACTGCTAATTTTAGCATGTTGACATGGAAGGTTTTGATTTTCCCTCTAACGTTCACAGAATAGTCAGCATCTGTGACTTGTTTGATAATATCAAATGGACCTTGCCATGATATTAGTAATTTGTTATCGTTATGAGGTAGCAACAACCAAACTTTTTCACCTGGTTTGAAGGATCTTAATATTCTCTTTTGATTATGTAATAATCTTGATCGTTGAGTAGCTGATTTTATACTCTGGGATGCATAAGTGCACGCATCGATGATTCGCTGTCGGAGATCAATAACCAACTCGTAGCTGTTTCGAGTGGCTGTATCAATCGATGATCCAATCAACAAATCCTTGAGTATCATCATTGGTCCGTGAGGATTCGAACCATAAACCAATTCGAACGGAGACCATCCCGTGCTTTCGTGAGGCACTTCACGAAAAGCGAACAGGGCCGCCGGGAGAAGCCGGTCCCATTCCCGAGGGCATTCCTCAGTTATCTTAGATAACATCTGTTTTAGAGTGCTATTATAGCGCTCGCACACACCGTTTGATTGGGGCCTATAGGCACTACAAAACGAGTGGTGAACAGATAACATGGATTCTAAATCCCTCATAATGTTGGACGTAAATTGTGATCCTTGATCTGACAAAATGTCCTCCGGAAAACCGATTCGACAAAATATCGAAAATAATGCATCAGACACAGATGCAGTCGTGATGGTTTTCAATGGTATGGCCTCTGGCCAACGCGTGCAAAGATCTACGCAAGTTAAAATATAACGAAATCCATTATTTGAAGTAATTGATAAAGGACCCACTATATCAACTGCGATCTTTTTGAAAGGTCTTTCAGGCACGTCTGTAATTTGTAAGGGTGCCATATGGAACCTGCCCTTACGTGCTATACCTTGGCATGTCGTACATGATTTGCAGTATAACTTTGTATCTTTATTAACACCAGGCCAATAAAATTGTGACGTAACACGAAACAATGTTCTTTTGATCCCCATATGACCTGCCATAGGGGAGTCATGACCTGTTTGTAATACCAATGGTCTATATTCCTTAGGTACTATCACTTGATGTATAACTGTTTTGCCATCATCAAAATATCTAGTGAGTATTGATTTCTTTATCTTGAACCATTGTTTAGCCACTCCTGTGTATTTAATCGTTTTTTTGTTCTGCTCGGCTAAACAATCCTTGTAATGTTGGGTCACTCTTCTGTTTTTCTGCAAAAACAGAAGGTGTAACAGTGCCAACTTGAGACATAATTGTATCTATTATAGGAAGAGGTGGTGTAGCCATGTCCGTAGCTAACTGTTGTGCTCTCGTTACAACAGCATTCGCCACCTGTGGGTGAGATTCAACCCACATTGCAATCTCCTCAGGAGTGCAATCTTTAACTCCTGGTATGTTTCCTATTATAATTTCAGTAATGGGTGCTCTCAAGCCGCAGGCATAGACAGTGCCTGTGTAAAAAGGAGTATCAATGTATACTCGTGCCACAGGGAAAGTTTCTATATTCCCACCAAATGTGACACACTTAACTGATTTGCCTGTAAAAGCAGAAGGCTCGATAAGCGAGTGCTTTATGCCTATCGTTGAGGACCCAGTGTTACGCAAAACTCTCACTACCTTGCCATCCAATATTCCTGGATGAAATGTAAGATAACCGACATTTACACATGCCGACATTGTAGGCATACAATGACCACAATCAAGTGTAATTGTAGACTTTAATCTGTTTTTAGACTGACACTCATAACATGTATCATTCATTACCATACATGCGTTCGCATGATCATTATCATCATTACCCTTCTCCTTTTTGACACTGCAATTATTTGCATGTCTATGTTTACTTTTGTCTCTCGACGGAGATCTGGCATTACCTTTGTTATTATTGACTGACTTTTTATTGCTATAATAAAAATCAGTAGAGTCATCCTTCCTGGCATCTCTACCATAAGATGATCTCTGTTTATAGTATCCTTTATGATGTGAATCATCATAATCCCTGCCTCTGTGATACCCACGATCATGAGGTGAATATCCTCTATAACCTCGTCGATATGAATTCGAAGGAGAGCGATGACGACGGAAGTTATAAAAACCTCTGTCGGATTGATAATAATCTGAACGACAACGTCCATCAAAGCTCTTCGATCGAGGTCTGTGATCATGGTGTGCCGCGCACACAGACATAGGATCTCGAATAGACGATCTATAAAGATCTTTATTCTGATGTGCGGTCTGATATTGTCTTCTGAGTTTTTCATACTCATCGATAGAATTAGGATGTCTTTCCTGTAAAAATGCTTCTAATTCAGTACTGCATGCGGATAAAACTTTATCTCGCAGCATGAGATCTATAACACCTTCATATGTTTTATTAGTACCGGAAAGATCAATCCATCTGCTAAAAAAATGTTTAATAGATGCAATGAATTCGCCAAAATCTGCATCCTTACTTGGCTTCGCCGCATGAAAACGATCTCTGAATCCAGACTCAGTTAACTGGAAACGTCTTAGTAATACCTCTTTTACGACTTCGAAATCGTTTCTACTCTTTTCGTCAAGACTCATGAAACATTTAAGTGAGTCACCAGTCAAAAAATCAAGTAAAAGACTGCTCCATCTTTCCTTGGGTATGTTCAGAGCTGTGACCTTGATGATGAATCTAGATAAAAAAGAGTCAATGCAATCGCAAGTTTGATCAAAATGTGGCATTTTTAGTTTCGAATGGAAAATATTTGTACCAGCCGCAATCTTAGTCTGTTCAGACTGCACTTTAGCTAATTCTAAAGCTTTTTCTTTTTCTGCATGAAGTTTTAATGTTTCCATCTCAATGGCGTTTTTATGGGCCTGATCTAGTTGCATCAGTTCCATTCTCCTTAATTCCATTCTTTCCTTCTCTAATGCCATTTTTTCCTTGTCGAATTCTCTGTCTTTTTCTTGTTGAGCTATTTCCTTTTCTTTCAGTTCCCTCTCTTGGGTTAATTCTCTTTCCTTCATTTCCCTCTGTTGGGTTAATTCAAACTTCCTAAGCTCTTCAGCTCGTTTAGTCGCCTCGCGCTGTTCAATTCTTTCCAGACGCGATAAATATTCATCATATTTCGTATCTGCAAAACTTTGTAGTTCCGCTCCTGATTTCCCATAACTTTTTCCAATATCAATAAATTCCTGTAGTGTAGACATGATACTAGGTTTCTATAATAGTCCTTCAATAGTCTATAATGTACACCAGGATATAGAACTCACTATAATATGTACATAAATATATTAATCAATAACAAACAAGTTCCAAGAACATGTGACAAAGACAATGAAAACAATCAAATGAGTTACAATGAAATGATTTTTTCAGTTATGCAACAACAATTTACACTTATAAAGTAAATAAGGGTAGACTTATACAAAGTAATCAGTAAAAGAAAGAAAAGAATTTACATCACAAAAAATAACAAGACAGGTCGTCTTAAAAGAACGTGTAGACAAAGAAGTTTTAGATCACACACGAATACAATGTCAACAAAACTGAAATGAGGTTATGAAATAAAGATGACGTAATTTACATAACGAAAACTGCTAAGTACACAAAATATGGTTATATTGCGAACTGAAGAAACATTTATATCCTGACTCAAAAGAAAAAATATAATCAGTCAGATCCTCAGTCAGCGAATATAAGCATGCAAATCTAATAGAAGTTAAAATTCACTGAAGTTTCCCTAGGGAAAATTCCAGTCAATATTAAACACGACGAATATACAAATATACGGATAAACATGAATGGGGAACACAGATGATGAGTAGAAAAGTAAGCAAAGTGATGATGAACTGTGGACCAAAGCTAATTCAAGGACGGTAAGATAATGTTCAAGCGCACAAGTAAAAATCAAGAACTTATCTGTTTAACTGTCCCTCTGAGAAATACATGAGTGCATGTAATTCTAATCCTAGTTCCGAACAGTGTATTCAACAGCTGAAGTCCATTGATTGAAGACCTTGAACTTCGTGGTAGGACAACCGTTTGAAAGTATTGCTCCGGTCTTCGAACGTAGCTTCTTCAATCGATCGGCAACGCAGCTTCAGGTGAATTTGCTGAAGAAATAAATTCTTCACTGGTTCAGGTTCTCGAGTGGAAGATTACTGTTCTATCTGCTTGGATCAGTCTCTTGTGGTGGAAGAAAATAGTATTCTCTCAGGCAATGTTGTCTGCTAACGTTGACGGCATCGATATAATGACGTCACTTACTGACATGCGCAATTCAATTGCCAGTTTGGCTGAATGAATGATTTTGCTTCAAAACGTTCATCATCAGTTTAACTTTCTTCGATACTTGAAGGGGGGAACCAGTATTCACGCAATCCAGACACTTTCTGACACCAATATGTTAAGGACTCGGGACCCCAGTATGTTATGGGTGCTTCGATGACTCCTAGTCTGTTGAGGATGACCAAGTTGTTATATGCGTATTCTGTTTCTAGAGTCGAAGTCCTTCGGGTTCTTATATCACTTTTATAGGATTCCGTAATACTGTTCGTTGGTATCGATATTGTCTGCTTTAACCTCTGTGATGCATTATCTTCTGAACATGTTTCATATTAAATATTCGACCATTGACTGACCTGTATTAGTCTCTTGTCTTATTGATTATATTAGCAGTGTGAGATGCAGCGTGTTAAGACATGAATTATCACTGGTCATGATTAGTTGAATATAAACAGCATTTAACTCAACTCCGAATACGTCAGTTGATAAGACCGTGATTTTGACGACTCAAAATATTTAATTAATAATTTCATTCCATGAGCAGACATCAGCTACATGGGAACAAAAGTCACATCACATTTATGTACGTTATGCAAGAGTTCTCGTTACTTCATTAACACATGTTCATCAATCTCTATCTAGAGTTATGGTTGGAGGTCAGTTCCTTTTACGGCCAATGTCCTTTGGCATAAGTTCAGAGGCTAACTAGGCTTACTCCCGTCGCTAGTTTCACAATAGCCTTTTGCACTAGACTTAATTATCCTGCTAGTTTTACAATACACTTCTTCCGCTAGGCTTACGTCTACTGCTAGTCGTCTAATGTCCTTTACACTAGGCTTACGCTTGCCACTAGCTATATAATATCTATCTATACTAGTCTTACACTATTGCTAGTACCATAATGTTCCTTTGGCATACCATGCCTGGCTAATCTGCCATAATTATGCAAACCGCGTTAGTAACAATACGACTTACGTTTTATTCACGAAATACACTGCTCAATTGGCTTCCCAGCCATACATCCATTAATAAGTGGTTATACCACACACTATAATAGTGGCTAGGCCACACTTTCCAAGTGGCAATGGCCACACTTCTGAAACACGCTGCCGTTCGGGTCAAAACCCACAAGTCGAATATATGGTTGCTATGCCACACAATCCATAGTGGCGATGCCACGCATTTCAAACACTGACGTTGGGGCCGAAGCCCACAAGTCGAATGACGTTACAAAGACATACGCGTCATGCATAGTGATATGCATACTATGTCGTTACTATATTCAATTGCGATGTTCCATGGTGCAGCAATTCGAGTGTGATCAAAACTCAAATGCCTGCACACATGCAACAATCATCGACATCGGTCGATGAGATATATCTCTATTTGTTTGAGGTGATCCATGATACAGTCATTCGGATCGTGCACAAATCCAAATGCCTGTAGACATGAAACAATCATCGACATCAGTCGCGGAGATATATTCATTTGAGGAATGCGCCATGCTGCAGACATGAAGCAATCCTCAACACACACATCTCCCCACCTGAGAACATGCACTAATGCAAGTTCCAAAACCAGTGATACACATAGATAAAATTACTCCTCGCGCCTGCCAACTACTCTAATTTTGATCACAGGGGTGCCTACTGAGGAAATCTGCACCGACATTACTTGCATCTGTTCTCACCACACAGTCCTGAGTCAAATCGGGCAATTTGAGAATAGGCTTGCTAGTGATGTTTTCCTTTAACTCTTAAAAGGCTAATTCACATTGCGCAGATCAAACAATTTTATCTGGATTTCCTTTGCGAGTCATATCAGTCGGAGGAGCACATATAGAGTTAAAATTTTTGATATATTTTTGGTAAAACCCACATAACGACACGAATGATCGCACGTCTTTTCTTGTTTGTGGTCTAGGCGCTCTCTGCAGTTTTTCCAAGTTCTTGGGGTCAGGGGTCATGTTACCCTGATATACAGTATGTCCCAAGAATTCCAACTCTTTGCATCCAATACAACATTTTGTTGGTCTAGCAGTTAAGTTCGCTTCCCTAAGCCTATCAAATAACATATTCAGAGAGTTAATGTGTTCCTCAAATGTTTCCGTGGCGACAAGAATATCATCCATGAAATTTGTGATACTTGGATTCTTCAAGGGATCCAACAATTTGCGCATCATCCTAGAAAATACACTCGGAGCATTTTTCAGTCCGAATGGTAGCATGTTGAATTCATAATGTCCTTCCGAGGTGCTAAAGGCTAAATAAGGTCTAACTTCAGGCTTCACTGGAATCTGGTAATAGCCTTTGCTAAGATCCACCTTCGTAAAGTATTTTGCCTTGTTCAATCTGGCAAATAACTGTTTTGTGTCTGGTAATGGATCCACTTGTCCTTCTGTGACAGCATTCAGTTTCCTGTAATCTATGCACAGTCTATGTTCCCCAGACGGTTTCCTCAACAAAACTACACTGGAGCTAAAAGAAGATTCACTGTGTGAAATAATCCCTTCTTTCAACAAATAATCTATTTCCTCTTTCAATGCCTTCTCCTTCGCGAACGGAATATAATAGGCTCTCATACAGATTGGGTTTGAGTCTACCAGCTTCATGTCATACTGTAGCAAATTCGTATGTCCTGGTTTATCTGTTAATACATCTGTATGTTCCTCCAGAACCTGTTGAACTCTCTCCCTCTGATTTTTAGTCAGGTGCTTACTGACTTTTACCTGTGCGGCTGTTTCACAAGGATGTAATGGGTATTCATGTGAGGTGAGTGGTTCCTTTTGCATTTGAGTTGCGATAGCCAAGGTCAGTAAGGGGGTGCTTTCCTGGAGTGGTCTGTCCAGATACTTCTTTAAAAGGTTTACATGATATACTTTCTCCTTCCCCTTTTTTGTCAATTTTATAGTTTGTTCTAGACACCTTCTCTAGAACCGTATATGGACCTTGCCATCCAATTTGCAACTTATTCTGGCTGCCGGGTAGTAGAAGAAGCACCTTCTCTCCCACAACTAATTCTCTGTCCTTTGCCTTCCTATTAAAGTAAGCTGCATGTTTCTTCCTGGCTTGTCTCAAATTATCATTTGCCAGTTTCCATCCAGCTTTCAGACGAGTGGTCAGCTCGTTCACATATTGATATGATGAGGTAACAGTCTCTTCTGCTTTCTCATCTGTCCAGGTCCTTAATAAAGCTTCCAATGGACCTTTTATTGGCCTCCCAAATAGCAGGGTTGCGGGAGCCATCCCGGTTGAACTATGTGGTACCTCCCGATACGCAAACAACGCGGCGGGCAGAAATTGATCCCACATATCCGGTTTTTTCATGTGCCAGCTTCCTCAGGATAGAAATGAGAGTCCCGTTGAACCTCTCTACATGGCCGTTCCCTTGTGGATGGTACGGACTACAATGAAAGTGCCTGGCTTGAAATAGCTTAAAAACATCTTCCGTTAGTTTCCCCTTGAACTGTGAGCCATTATCAGTCAAGATTTGATGCGGGAATCCTAATCTTGTGAATATTGTAAGTAGTGCCTCTGCTACATGTTTCGAATCAATTGATGGCAGGGCTACCGCCTCTCCCCACATAGAACAAGTGTCCACCAGAGTAAGGATGTAACTGTTCCTCCTCTTGGTCCGAGTGAGAGGTCCCACAATATCCACTGCAACCCTCTCAAAAGGTGTTCCCACTATGGGCATTTCCCCTAGAGTTGCAGGAGCAGTCCAATGCTTTGGAGCTACCCTTTGACATTCTGGACAGGATTTGACATATCTTTTTATATCCTCCGTTATCCCTGGCCAGAAGTAATGACAAGCTATACGCTGTCCTGTGGCGCTGATCCCCATGTGACCACTGAAGGGAATCGCATGCCCTAGTTCCATCAATTTTTCCCTATATGAAGTTTGAAGAACCAGCTGGTTGTGACCATTTGTTCCAGTTCCGGCCTTCCTGTAGATCCTGTGTGGCATTTGGGCAATTTTTTGAAACATGGCTTGAGTGTCTTATCCTCAGCCTGCGCCTTCCTCATCTCCTCTGGATGAGCATTTATAGGTTCACCTTCTTCCTCCTTTTTCTGTGACCTGGTCTGCACTGTCGCCATGATCACAGGTCTCTCGGGATTCCCCAAGAAGACGTATCTACACCCCGATATTAGAGGGTAGATTGGTTCATCTATCACTGCTGCTCTGATTTCTCCTTCCACATAGCGAGTTTTCACCGTTATCCTTGCGATGGGAAGTGTCATGAGTGGTATGTCCTTAGTCGCCCCTTGTATTTCCACTGTTTCTGTGGTATACTGACTTGGGTCCACTAGGCTAGACTTCACAACTGAATCATAATCCAAACCTGTATCATATAGGCACCTTATGGTGACCCCATTACAAATAACATCCTCACAAACTGGGGGGTGATAAGGTTCCTGCTGTCCATTAGGATTAACCTTTAATCTTTGTTTCCCCGACTTCATTGCAGCAATGTTTGAAGGTTTCCTTTTACAAAATTCGGTGTTATGGTTGTCTTTCTTACACCATTTGCACCATCTCTTTCCTTGGTTAAACGGTTTTCTTTCGTTATATTTTTGGTCATTGAACTGTGAGTTTCTATCACGATAATCATTTCGTGGCCTATCAAAGTTTGTCCTGCCTTTATTACCTTGTTCTCTCGCATCAAATTTACTAAATTGCTGTGGAGCTTTAAAATTTTCTATGTGCTTCTTTTTAGTGCCACTTACCTCTGCCTGGGCTGCCTGATACCTCTCAGCGACATTTAAAACCTCCCCCAATCTCTCTGCACCTTGTTCCATGAGAAATTTTCTCAGGTCTGGAGCCATGGACTCTCTTAATTGCTCTATCATGATCATTTCTTTAAGATCTTGGGTCTTCCCCAGAGCAGTCCATTTCTCCAAATAGGTTTCTAGTCTGACAGAGAATTGGTGGTATGTCTCCCCAGACAACAGTTTGGCATTTCTAAACCTCTTACGGTAAAATTCACCATTCTTTTCATATCTCAATAACAAAGCCTGCTTTAGCATGTCATAATTGTCTTGGTCGTCTCTATGCATCTTAGCAAAAATTTAATAAGAAGTACCTCACAGTCCCTGGGATAACTTAAGACTCCACCTCTCTCTCTCTAACCCATACGTAGTAGCTAATAGTTCGAATCTACTGAGGTACCCTCGATGTCATCGTCTTTCTCACTAAAATGGTCTAAATGAAACCCCATAGCTGAGGTTGAGGGGCCCTGACTAGTCGTAGCATCTGAGGCAAAAGGGCTGGCACCATTTTCAGGAGCATGGCCTTGTAATTCCAGCGCCCTTAGTCGTAATTCGTGCTCCCTTTGTAATCTTCTATCTTCTGCTTCCCTTTCGGCAGTTAATCACTTATCTTCTGCCTCCAATGCCTTAGCCTCCCTGTCAGCCTCAATTTGCAGCTTCTTAAGTTCTTTATCAGCCTCAATTTGTAACCTCTTCTCTTCAGCTAACCTCCTATCTTCCCTTTCAATATACTTGTCACATTCTGAAGTTACATACTGAATTAAAACTTGACCCTCCATGTTCATCTCCTTCGCCGTCAGCACAGCAGCCGATCTAAATTTTGCTAGATCTGCCATACTCAACATACAATTTAACAATGACTAAGGTAATTCTAAGTATATAATTACCAAGGTAAACAACAAAGTTTAATTATCAAGGTAATATATTTTAATTAATTAATTAATTACCACTGGCTGTGAAGATTCATCAACTTTTATTCTCCACTTTTTATTTAACGGACACTTTTAAATTTATTCCCTTATGCCCCCACTAGTTTAATTCCCAGACCAGGAGATCCTACTATCTTTAATAACTTAATCCCCGGACAAGACCCCAATATTTGTAGTGGTTTTTGATGTTATTGTATGGTTATGTTACCTAGTGTTCTGTATGAGGTCAGCTGTGAAGGCTCCTGAGATAAAAGTTTATGGGAGTTACAGGAGGCCTTTCTGCTACCACTTTACGACCTCAAACAGACCTATTCTACTATAATGAGTGTTAGCTACGTTAAAAGTCTAGGGTACTGAAATGTAATGTGTAGGTAATAAAATACACTGACACACACATGTAAATAATAAGTCTAAGAATAATAATAATCTCTACAATACACTGAACTAACACTGGCTGTTTAAGTTTAAATTTAAAATCTTTTAAAATTTATTAGTTCTGAACCAAATGTTTCTTTTGGTCAGAACTTATGAAATGATAGGTATTTATCAATGAAATGCATATATATATATTGCATAATCAAATATAACTTTTGTACATAGGTCTATTATTATTACAATGATTAATATTAATGGTATCTACAAAGTTCTGGGAACCCTAGTAATAGATGGTTAGTTGGGGTGGCATCATCATGCTCAGTCTATGTGTATACTTTTCATAGTCCTTAACATAGGGACTGATCTTAAAGTATCTATACAATCTTTATTTCTCTATTGATGGTGGGAGTTGTTAATGAATCTCCAGCAGGCCAGGTTGCAGTTTACTGGCCTGTAATGACGTAGTACAGAATTCTTGTGGCCCACTCCTCTCATTAGCTGGAGTAAAATAAGTTAGGCTGCACCGACACTCTCTTGATACTTCTATAAGATTATCTGGCACAATCGTAGTGCCAGATCAGAAACTCACAATTCACAATTCAGAATTGAGAACACAGTTATTTAGGACTAGCAAAACTCAACTGAGCTGCTGGCTAGAGTATGGCGTCCCACTGAATTTTATTTATTATTTCCTGGAAAACACCACTAGCAGTCAAGAACTGTGTTACTGGACAGTCTTCTTTAAAATGGCACAAATGTGCGTCTCTTTCTTGCAAATATAAAAATGCGTTGGCCAATCAGATCGGAAGACTAAGCTTCTCAATTTAAATTTTGAAAATAAAGTCAAAAGTACATCTCAATTTTTCAAATGTACGTCGGTCACATTTTATCTTTTCCCAAAATTTCACTTGTTTTTTTGGACCAACTACATGCAAAACCTACACAAACCTGCCTCCTAAGTTATGTTTAGCCACTATCTCCCGACTTTCCCCTCTAGTTCAATGCAGTTTGATTTTTGCATTTTTAGGGCTCAAGGACACCACAACGTAGCTTTTGTGAAGTATGCACAGAAAACTGTTCGCCAGTCTGATGTGAACAATACAGTCTTTCGTCAATATCTTTCGTGTTATCTGTCCGTCTGTATAATTAAAAGTATATTATTTCTCTGTTCAAGATGGGCTATCAAACTAGCTAGGTTTTATTTTCATAACTTTATTATTAAAGAAAAACCTACTTTTCTCAAGGTTAGTTTTTGAAATATGTTTTCGAACCTTCTCCACGGCGTTTGCCGCTGAATTCAAATAAAACAACCAAGTACCGTAAAAACGTCCAAGATATGACTGTTTCTAACAAGAGCTAAGGTTGTTTTTCTGCCAATTTCTTACATTGTGTCAACTAGTGGCGTGAATTTTTTTCCTCTTAAACTACGACTTGCGTCTTTTTGCCTTTTAGGTTCAAACACGTGTTCAGTCATATTTTTCCTTTTTTATCTCCGTTTCCCTCCCGTCAAAAAGGTAAACCGTTTCGTCTGCATGTCTAACTAGTTAGTTTGAATGGCGGTAGGAACCGCGGGCGTAGGTGAAGAAGTCACGGCATATCTTACGTATATTTTTATCCCTACATGTTATCTTACCCGTTATCTTTATAATTTGAGATATTTTAACGTTGTATCACGGTAATTTCACCATACTGGGCACTCAAACAGGTGGTGGTTAACAGTTTCGTAGGAGTAGTTACATAGCTGGCACTCTGGAGAGTGTTGTGGTTGGATTCTATTCAAGTATAGGATAGTAAATGATATGGAAGATTCGATGTAGAAGATGCTTGTTAAATGCTATATTTTGAGGGTGATACGTTGGTGCTGTTGACTGGCACTATTGACAATGATGTTGTCAGAAAAGGTCGGGCTTACTATCAGTGGCCAACAGTTTTATAATTGAGCGAATGTCTAGGGTCCGTTAACTTTGTTTAACATGACGGTACCAGCATAACAGTAATGTCAGGGTCATAAGATAGACCAACTGGGAAATCAAGCAGGCTGGACTCATTGTCGAAAATATATCATTGACGAGGAACTTTATTATACGAAGACGACAGTAACATCACGGGTAGATATAGCAGATCATCATCAATTGGTTTTCATGCAGAAATAAATACGTAGTTAAGATATCGCATCAATCTCGAACTTGACCGGACTCACTAACCGTCGTCATCTCAAGGACGGCGGAAGCTCTGCGGTGCCGAGTTCTCATATTCTTAATTTTCATTACGAAGATTTGAATTAATATGTAGGATATCTTCCATGAAGATCCAATGCGTTACGATCCAGACAAAGCTCAGCAAGAATCTGGACACACTAGCGGCACGCCATGACAAGACGTGTCGAAGCTCTACCAAATCTTGCCAAGGACAAAAAGAGTATCAATCATGATACATGAATGAGCCAGGTTTGGCTAATGGAAATACTCCACACAGGGAGATACTATAACATATACTTCATTGAGTCTTCCCACGACTTAGGGGCTAAGACTTATATCAATATTCGTCGAAGACGTCAGCCCTTAAGAAAGGACTCTGGATCTGCTCAAACATCATTGCTGTTTGGCAACAGATCGATCGCACCAAGTTGCGACATTTTGTTCAAATATAGTGCACGAAGGCACGCAATTAATTAAACATATTATTACTTTAGATGCTCTCACATGTGTGTCTACAAAAGACTAGACCCGCATGTGAGGATCTCAGACACTTAACTCTCACGCGAAAAATGACTTAACAGTTTACACCGACCCCCGGTGGAAAAAAAAGGCGCAGCCTTTTTTTAAAATAATTATTTTCGAATATTATACCGAACAAAAGAGTGAGGGCGATCAAATTCTATGAGATAACAACAGAGAATGATAGCATATGTTAAGTCATTATAAAGAAACCAACAATAGTGGGATGTAAGTGTGTAAAGAGAATCAAATACCAAATTCAAACAAAACGAAGATGAAATATATCAACTATGGAATAAAGAAAAACCAATAAGTGGAAAGTGAAAAGCAGATGAAAAGAAATGGAGAATGATAACAAAGGGAATGAGTATTGTGAAATAAATCAATGATAAAACATGTCAACAAATCAAAGTGAAAAGTGTATCGTGCGTGATTAAATACAAGGGTGGTAAACCAGAATGGAACAAAAAGCAATACTAATATTAAAACAGGAGAATAAAGCAACACTCCAAATAGAGTATGATAAGCGAGAGAAAAAAGAAGAGAAGTAACTTATTAAGCAATAATAAGGAGCTAATTACTGGTATAAGTAACTAATACCGCGCACAAATAGTTGCTACTCTTGCACAACTAAGTGCTGCGTAATGAGAAGAAATAATAGTGTCAGAAAAAACATACTCGCTAAATGTTCACGAACGAAATGTTTCGAAATGACATGTGCCGTTTAAACAATACTGTCACTTGCTAAAATTTCAGCAACTAACTGTTGTGTACGAATAAAATGTTATAAATGTATCACATGTAAGTTAAAGAAAATAATGGCATTAATCGAACATGCGCTAGTCAAGTAGTTCTTTGTAGCTTTATATCCACGGATAGGCATGCGCCCATAAGTGAATCACAATAACTAACTCCGCACTAGCTGAAAAGTATGCTAAGGAACTAGCAATAGAAGTCAGTAAAATAAAGGAAGTTAATGGCTGACAAATAAAATCACTCATACTCACTACAAAAGTCAAGTTAGTTAATAACACTGACAAACAACATTTTTCTTTCTTATATAAGAATAAGTGTTCTTAGGTCAGTTTCTTGCGCTGATTTCAAATTTTTCCGTTTATCTCTATCACATCGGGTTCTTAAGATATTTGTGAATAAATATATTTTTGGGAAACCGTTATTTGCTCCGTTTCATTTTTACTATATAACTTATTAAAAATTAATAAAATGCAAAATAATTCTACTTTTTATACTGCTAAAAGATGCATGACATATGTTAAGCTATTTTTCAAATAGTTACTGTATTTTGAAATAATTCTGAGCAAAATATGGCTTCTAGAAGTTGTAGAAATTCGGCTGATCTGTTCTGTTACGTGTGCGGATATTTTACCGATCGTGTTCACCAGAAAAACTTTACACCATTACTAAAGAAAGCATATGAACTTTATTTCGATTCGAAAGTATTGATGCAAATAAATCTTGGAAGCCAAATGCAGTTTGTTCGACTTGTGCAAATACATTGGCAGGTTGGTTACGAAAATCGCCGAAGCATAAGTCGATGCCTTTTGGAGTGCCAGTAATATGGCGTGAACCGACAAATCACGCTACTGATTGTTACTTCTGCTTGACAAATATCCATGGTTTCACTTTTAAAACTAGAAAGTCTGTGGTTTATCCAAATATTGAATCGGTTTCGAAACCAGTGCCTCATGATCCTATCACGTGTCCTATCCCAGTTCCACCAGAACAATATCCGTTGGACGTGAATGAACCATCAGAAAGTGATAGTTTACCTGCTTTAGAAACTAATTCTGACTCGGATTATATACCGGTGAATGATGGTGTTCACTTAATTAACCATTCAGAACTTGCAAATCTAATACGTGATCTCGCTCTTACCAAAGGACAAGCGGAATTACTCGGTTCGCGACTCAAAGAATGGAATCTTTTAGCGCCAAATACTCCGATATCTAAATTTCGTCATAGACACAGAGAACTTGTTCAATACTTTGAGATGGATGATGACATTTGCTATTGCAAAGATGTAAACGGTCATGAGCACATAGTCAACGAATGGCGATTTTTCATTGACTCTTCCAAGACTAGTCTAAAAGCCGTGTTATTGCATAACGGAAATTTATTTTCATCAATTCCAGTCGCCTACTCTGTTCATATGAAAGAAACTTATGACAATATGGCTATACTTTTGGCAAAAATAAAGTACAATGATTACCAATGGCGGATTTGTGGAGACCTAAAGGTCATTGCAATTCTCACGGACATGCAGACTGGGTATACTAAATTTTGTTGCTTCCTATGTGAATGGGACAGCCGCAACAGACAGGAACATTATGCAAGAAAGGTGTGGCCTATCAGGGATCGTATGCAGCTTGGGCATAAAAATGTAATACACGAGCCATTAGTTAACAAAGACAGCATCATTTTGCCACCATTACATATAAAGTTGGGGCTCTTGAAGAATTTCGTAAAAGCGTTAGATAAAATGAGCAAAGCTTTCACTTATCTTCGAGAAAAGTTTCCGCAAGTTAGCGATGCAACGATAAAGGAAGTTATCTTTGTAGGACCTCAGATTAGAAAAGTTATTGCAAACAAACAATTCGAGAACTTGTTACATGGTAGTGAACTTCGCACATGGATGCCATTCAAATCGATCGTCGATAACTTTCTGGGAAATCACAAATCTGTTGACTATGTGCATATTGTTAAGCAGCGCATAGATGCATACAGAATTATGGGCTGTAACATGTCCCTCAAAATCCATTTGCTCGATTCGCATCTTGACTTTTCCCCTGACAACCTTGGCGAAGTCAGCGATGAACATGGAGAACGATTCCATCAAGATATCGCCGTAATGGAGTCACGTTATCAAGGACGGTGGAGTGTGACCATGCTTGACGATTATTGTTGGATGCTTCATCGCGATGTACCACATGCCATTCACCGACGAAAGTCGACTGCAAAGAAATTCAAGCCTACATAACTGTTATACTTCTTGTACGAATGATGTTGTAATACTGTATGCATTGTTAAAAAAACTTCAATTGTGTATTTCTAGAGATCCTGACCTGATAGAGAAAAACGGTTTGCAGATTTAAAAACAGCGCATTAAAATTGACCAGAAAAACATAGAAATGTTAGAGAAAGGAAAAAAAAAATTTTTTTGTTAGCCAGTGTAATGTGCAACAATAGTTAAATTGTGGCGTATAAGAAAACGACATATCCACTAGTGGGAGAAGTGCTCCAAAACGAAAGTATTACGTGGCGTCAATGTACCAAGGCAAAAGTACATCAGTGATGACGTGGCCGCGCAGTGGTGGCACATTATCAGAGGTTGAGCGGCCCGGGAGATTCATGTGGGCATCTGGACAAAAAGTCATATACTGCGGTGTCGGAATCCCGGATGGCTTGAATCGTGAAATCAAATGGACGCAAGGCAGAGCATAATTTGCAGATCGAGAATTCATCAAGTACGTACTATGAATACTAATAAGAGTAAGCTGGTCCGCTTCGATGATAACATGGGTGTCAAGCAGGAAGTGTTGGCAGTGTAGTACTGACCAGACAACGGCCAGCATCTTGAGGTCTAATGTAGAGTAGTGATACTCAGCCCCAGTCAATGGAGGGGAGACGTGTAGGAGAGTACTCGTATAATCTCGCAGAAGAACAGCTCCGAATCCCATCGAGGATGCATTCCTGCGAATAAGCAAAAGAAAATTCCTGTTTGGTAACCGCAGGATATTATTGGATGAAAATATTAACTTTATCCTACAGAATATGGCCGTGCAAATTTTTGACCACTGTGTCATGATAGGCAAACCTTTTTTCAATAAAGGAGAAAAGGCAGCAGTAAAAGTAGCCAAGAGGTAGATGATACGAGGAACAATATAGGACGACAAAAGTTTCCTTACAAAATAACAGCGTGAGAAGTAAGTCACGCTAAGGGCTATGCGCGGCCTGAAAGACAGGCGCAAGAAAAAGTCTGAAATAATCTGAGTGTGTGCAATGACGTACAGAGAAGACATGAATATACACATGAAACCGACGTCAAAAGGAAAATCTAGAAGATAGTAATGACGACTGGCTATCTGAGGTGTCGTGTAAGACAAAGGAGACTCATTTGACAAAGGCATATATCGTAAAGGCTAAACTGAAGTCATAGCATGAGTGCTGGGCAAAGAGAAAAGCATGAAATATACAATAAAGACGTAAAAACAGACAGTGGTGAACTTGGACCTGCGTCGAAGTCTAAAAGGAAAGAAGTGAGTGCGACAACAATTAGTTGACCAAGAAAATACTGAGCTAACCGGCTCAATAAGAAATGAAAATATACCCATAAGATATATAAATGTACTAAGAACGAAGTGTGTACATTTGGGAAAGAAAACACCTGTCTTTGCACAAAGGCGGTTGCAACCAGCGTGACCGGATGTAGAATCAGTCGTGGTAGCAAAGTTGGCGTTTGTGTCAGACAAAACAGAACGATCTTCCTCTATAATAGTACTTAAGGAAGAAAAGTAATTTGAGCAACGACGAACTGAAGTATGTCGTACTGGGCTCAAAGAAGCACCAGAATTGGTATGATGAATAAGAGTGTCAAGATCCCATTACAGCAGCAGAACGTCTCACGTTAGCAGAATGTAACTGGGGCTTAGATTTTGGCATAGTCGATAAGGGGGCAGTACGGTGATGTTACCGTTCCCAGGCAGCAATTTGCACCGGAGTACACACCTTTATCCCGTGGATCTGTCCGACAGTAAGGTCGGCGATTGGTGCCGGAAGCATGCATGTGTGTATATATCCCGTAAAATACGGAGTGGCAATGTGGACGATGGCAGTTGGAAAAGATTCAACTGTCCCACCGAATATTACACATTTCACGACATTGCCAGTGGCACAGGAAGGGTGTACCAGAGACTGCCTAATTCCAACAGATGTGCATCCCGAATCCAAGATCAACGAGACAAGAATATTATTTACAAATCCCTTGTACACAGTAAGAAAACCTGATCCATCATGTGCAGACAAGGCTGGAAGAGTCGGGAGAGGATGACCGCAACTCAGGGTAGTCACTGCTGCAGGCTGAAATAGAGTTGTGCACTCAGGGCACTGAGATGCATTTTTAAAATCAACAGAACATGTAGATGCAACATTATTAACCATATTAATGTCACTTTGATTTAAATTCATTGGAGGCTCATGTTCAGCTGAGTTAGCACGGCGATGCGATCTATCATTTGAAGATCTACCCCTATATCGCGAACGATCATTGCCATTTTCTCTATTGGGAAGCATTATTTTGATTTGACCCCCAGCGAGAATTGTTGCGATAACTATTTTCTCTTTGATCGAAATGCCTATTAGATGCATTTTGTTGGCTTGAAGAAAAATTATTTTGAGGTTGCCAATTATTATTGTGGTTATCCCTTCTAAAATTTCCTGAATAATTGCCATTAAAATGTTGTGGCACATTAGATTGTCTCCAGTTTCCAGGAGCTGGAGAAGTGTTACGGAATGGTTTCCCTTTGTAAGAATTGAAATTCTTGTAATCTCCCTTACCAAAATTGCGGTCAACACTTTGTGATCTCCGGCGAAAATTATTAACATACGGCACTGCTGAAGCCACGGGTAAACCCTCTCTGGCTTGAGAGTGGCTAACAATTATATTTCAGTGTGCAGTTACGGATTGGCCACAGAATTGTTCCGTATCATTCAAGTTTGTAGGTTTTCGCTCATGTAGAAAGGAGAGAAATGAAGCGTTGACTGAAGACATGACATTATCGCGAAGCATTAAATCTACGAGGGCGTCATATGTGTGCTCAATTTTTGAGAGCTCAACCCATCGAGAGAATGTAAGACGTATATTTGCTATAAATTCTGAAAAATCCTTTCCAGTCTCCGGTAACAGAGATTTAAAGCAGAGACGATAGCCGTCTTCATCGAGTTGGTTTTTTTTTTAGTAAAACAGCTCTGACAGTGTCGTAGTTATTCATGTCAGGTCCTTCCAACATTCCTACAGCAGTCAAAGATTCCCCTGAGAGAAGTTCCTTAAGTCGAGTAGCATATTCTGATCTATCGATCTCATGTGACTCGCATACGGCCTCGAATCTATTGAGATAGAATAGGACGTCGTCGGAAGGGGGTTTAAATGGGGGCAACCTGATTTTTGTAATAACTAGAATTGTTCTTACGTGAAGTCGCTTGAGTGTCCGGAGCGTTGTGTGTATTATTTCCATTCATTAACTTGATTTTTTTTTCAAGTTCCATAGAGAACAACTTCTACTCATGAAGCCGACGGTTTTCATTCTCAGTAGCTTCTAATTGCAATCTATGTGCTTCAGCGTCCATTTGAAGTTTCTTTTCTTCCATTTGAAGTTTCTTTTGTTCAGCTTCTATTTGAAGTTTCTTTTGTGCTGCTTCCATTTGAAGTTTCTTTTGTTCATGTTCTTGTGCTTTTGCGTACTCAACGGTTGCGAATTGTTTTAACTCTTCAATGTCCATCCCAAGCGCTTTACCTTGCTTAATGAAGTAATCCAAAGTAGACATCTTATCTAATTTTATGTAGGTACTCACTTAGTCACGTATTTCATAAGAAATCAAAATTATCCTTTAATTAATGGGTGACAAGGTCTTGTCCACATAACCTGTAAAAAAATTCCTATCGCTGTCAGGAATGTTAATATATCATAGAATTATTAAGTAATCATTAAATTATGCATTTAAAAAATAATAAATCATTTAAGGCAGATAATACAAGATGCAGATAATGAAAACAACAGATACGGAGACGAGATTCCAAAGAACAAATGACAACGTTCGCAGAATCAAAAAAATAATAAAGCAGAAATAAAGAAAAAAATATTGCAAAGAATGCAATGACAACTGCGACAGAAGAAACGAGACAAGTAACAACACAGGGTATAAATATAAAATTTGTATAGAAATCAATGACAGCAAGATGAAGAATGACAATCACAAATAAAGTCAATCATGAAACTAAGGCACAGAGAAAAAATATTACAATAACAACAATAAAAACTGCACATCACGTCTAAACTATTAGGTGTCACAGACAACCAACGCAGTGGACTAACAATCCATCAGCAAACATATGCTGGAATCTCCACTGTAAGAAATCTGCAAAAGGTCCCTATAGAACGCTTACGTAGGCCCTGGGGTGAAACTGGTATGTTCCGTGACGTAAGTCACCTCCCAACCAGCCCGCAGAAAACATGGAACATAGAACACTAAGAAGAAAAATGGTGGACATCATAAAGTAAGGCTTGTCAAAAACATGCAACAGTGGCACAGTGCACATATAAAAAAATCACTTATCTTCAAAAAATATCCCGGCCTTCGTGAAAACGACAACGATGGGCATCGGGTGTTGCATGATGAGTCTGAAGACAAAACGTGACGCAGTCCAAAGTTGATCCTCACTGTAGGTACTGATGACCGGATCACCAAAGGTCAAGAAGGTCGACCGTTGGGCTGGAAACATAAAAAAAATGCGCTGTCGTCCATGGCGTCGTCATGATGCATTACTTATGGAAAATGGCCATAGTTGAAAACATGATACTTGTAAAAAATTTCTTCTCCCCGTACTCTGGCCACCCAGCTGTTAAGTTGTGTGTTTCGGGTGCTGTTGACTGGCACTACTGACAATGATGTTGTCCGAAAAGGTCAGACTTACTATCAGTGGCCAACAGTTTTATAATTGAGCGAATGTCTAGGGTCCGTTAACTTTGTTTAACATGACAGTACCGGCATAACAGTAATGTCAAGGTCATAAGATAGACCAACTGGGAAATCAAGCAGTCTGGACTCATTGTCGAAAATATATCATTGACGAGGAACTTTATTATACGAAGACGACAGTAACATCACGGGTAGATATAGCAGATCATCATCAATTGGTTTTCATGCAGAAATAAATACGTAGTTAAGATATCGCATCAATCTCGAACTTGACCGGACTCACTAACCGTCGTCATCTCAAGGACGGCGGAAGCTCTGCGGTGCCGAGTTCTCATATTCTTAGTTTTCATTACGAAGATTTGAATAATATGTAGGATATCTTCCATGAAGATCCAATGCGTTACGATCCAGACAAAGCTCAGCAAGAATCTGGACACACTAGCGGCACGCCATGACAAGACGTGTCGAAGCTCTACCAAATCTTGCCAAGGACAAAAAGAGTATCAATCATGATACATGAATGAGCCAGGTTTGGCTAATGCAAATGCTCCACACAGGGAGATACTATAACATATATGTTGCTGTCATTTTTGACGGAATCATCTGTCAAGTTATTTGCTTATGTTTTATCATAAGAATAATTGTGTCTTTACCTGCGATGTCAGGTTGATTAGGGGTTGTCTTCCCTTGTTTATTCATTCATTGTGTTTGACCTTTAGGGTCAAAGGTAGACAGTTCGGGCGTATGCCCATGGGCAGGGTTTTTTTAAGCGGGAGTTGAGTTAGACTTCCGGCAAGCCGTGAAGTGTCCTGGTTTCTGAAGGAACGAGGGTCCATTGTGTTTTTTCGGGAAAATCTTCGAAGTGACTGCGATGGCAGTTTTCCCTAGTGAATCTCCGTGCGTTGGAATGACAGCAGAGTTCCTTATTATGTTCTGTGGATTCGGTTACAGGTAATACCGACTTTTTCCATTACTATGCTTTCGGTGGCAGAACATGTTAGAAGATTGCCTAGTCTGTGAACTGCAGCTCACCGATCATCCATTTCAGAACTTATATGTTGTGCTCAAGGTAGCCATCCAAGACTATTAGTCTTCATACCATCCAGAAATCCAGTGACGAAGATATATTGTGGGAACCGCAGATTGGCGGTATTTATGTGTACAATAAGCATTACTGCAGGGTTGATGGTAACCTGCTTATCAGAAGTGCACAGCCGACGTCAGAACGAGGACTGTGTTTTCGGCTATTATACTACAGCCTGATAATGTGCAATTGGCGGGGAATGCCAAGTTGCACCTATGTGTCAAAGTGATTAAGGTATCTGACGCGTTTAGTCAGTGATACCAGGGCGACGCCACGAACTGTCATTATTGAAGAACATTGTATTGACCATGCACGAATATTCAAATGTTTACCAGCTTGTTGAATGCCTAATGTATACCTATCGATTTCCGGTCAGCATGACCTTGTTACACTGACTGTTCCTGTTGATACCATGTGTGTTCTCGTCAATAAATGTTTTGAAACGTGCCTGCAGTGTCCAAGCATCCTTGACTACTGCATGTGAGTGTATGGGTTGCAGGGTCTACATATATACGAGCCTAAACACATTCGCGCCTTCATTCGCACCCACACTCAGTTCATCATACGCTCGCACTACACACCTAACAACATGTATACTGTCTTGGGCCAGTGATTACCTCAACAAGAGAAAAAGTACAGTTACATTTCTGGTGGACCAGATCTGTGGGTTTAAAAAGAACAGAGCGAGCAATTAACATTATTGGTGACATTAATGGATCCAGAAAGTTACATTTCTGGTTGACCAGCTGATGGGGCTATATAAATCATCCTATACAGCACTCCAGCCTTAAACAGACACCCCACCAGGCTATTTACAGTTGCTGTTACATGTATGATGTCTCCAGTGTTGTCCAGAAATTTACAAGAAGGACAAGTACACATTACATTTCTGATCTGTGGGTCTAAGCTACACACTGGACAGCTGTAACACACATCGCTAATTCTACACTTGCAAGTTTTGGCTACAACAGGACAGAAATAGGTCATCAACTGTTGACCCAGATAAAACAGTGCTAGCATTTATGTTATAATGCTGCTTGAACAACAACAGGACAAATACTGAAGTTGGCATCGAGGCATTTGCTACGTGGACCATAGCTGCATAGAAGGCGAGTCCCTATTGTGAACAGTACTGCTGGTTGTTACACGTTGCAGTCAACAACAGACTTTTCTATGTCCGAGCATTCAAGTTACATTGTTCGAGGTCAAGTGTTTGTAAACAGTACGTGGAAATTGTAAACATTCAATGTGCAAGTCCTAAGTCGAGAAGGTCATAGTAACTTTTGTTCGTGAATACCACTTTATGCTACAGTGGATTTGACATTCAGTGCGCGCTTGACATTTTGTTTCTGTGTTCGCAAGGAGCAAGTTAGTTACTGTAATATCATGTGTGACTAAGCTTTATTTTGCAACACATTGAATTGATTGCTATTTATGTTCCTTCTACTGTTTTTGTGTATTTTTCTTGTGTTTTTCTGCGGGTTTTCGGTTGGTGGGTCTTACAGTAAATATGCCACTTAATCGAGGGTTACTGTAAGCGTTCTGTAGGGATTGCAATTTTCTTAATTGAAATTTGCTAGCGACTTTTGTTGCTATTTTTTTTTTTAGCTGTGACGACATGAGTTAGTGTTGTTTTCGTTATTTTTCCGTTCTTTGATTTTCGATTAGTTTTGTTTGTATCTGTTTTTCTCTCATTCCTTCCGTTTATTTCTTTACACTTTTTCGTTTATAACAGTGTTGCCATTTGTCTTGTTTTTTTTTCGCGGTCATCATTACACATTTGTGTAACATTTTCTTTACTTTTTGCTGTATTGTTAATTTGACTTCCGCGAACGTTTTCGGTCATTGTTCTGTATTTTTGTCTTTGTATTTTTGATTGTACTACATTATTGTCATACACAGTCTACATACATATACTTGGTCATGTATTATTATTATTATTGATAAGGTACACTCTTCATATAGAGATTGTTAATAAAATATTATTATATAAGATATTTATACAAGTTCTTTGATAAAAGACTTGTTATCCACAAAGATTGAGACAAGGTGAAATACATATTCAAGTTCTTTAGAAAAAAGACTTGTGCCCATAGTGAGTGGGATATAAAGGAATTATTTTCCACAGGTACTCAAGTGATTTTTTGTTACATTATAAGCAAGAGGACCATACAAGGTCTTTGTCTAAGACTAAGAGAGTGAAATAAAGTGAAGTGAGTATACAAGTCTAGCATTTCAGACTTGTCTCCCATTGAAGTGGGATAAGGTAATTGTTGAATTTTTCAGGTTTCTGATCTCATTAGACAGAATGTCTACATTGGATTTCTTCATCCAGCAAGGGTTGACCCTTGGTAAGTCTGGTACAGAATTGGAAGAATATTCATCTGCTCTATTCGCCATTGCATTAAAGTCAGATGAAAAGAAACAAAAAGAGGAAATTAAATTGAAAGCAGAAGCTGAACAAAGGAGAGCAGAAGCTGAACTAAAGAAGCTAGATGCTGAGAATAGAAGATTAGAACTTGAAGAGAAAAGGTATCAAAGAGAAGCTGCAGCAGAGGAGAGAAAACTTCAAGCTGCTGCTGAGGAGAGAAAAGCCCAAGCTGATGAAAGAAAATTCCAGATGGAAATGGAAGACAAAAAAATTCAAGCTCAAGCTGCTGCTGAGGAGAAAAAACTCCAACTTCAGGCTGCTGCTGAGGCTGAAATTAGGAAAATGGAACATGAGGAAAGAAAACAGAAAATGGAACTTGATGAAAGACTCGCAATTTTGGAGTTAGAGAAATTGAAATTGGCGAGTCCAGGTGCTCATCAAACAACTTCGAGTACGACAAAGGAGTTTGTAAGTAGGATCAAACTACCTCATTTCAATCCTTTAAAGGATGACGTAGCAGATTATCTAGATAGATTCCAATTTTTATGCGATACGCATAACATAAAAAAGGAAAAATATGTTGAACAACTGATGGAATTTTTTTACAGGTGACACAGTGACTACTCTTATGACAATAGACGAACATGACAGGACTAATTATGATGTTGTCAGAGCAGCATTGCTAAAAAAATACCAACTAAAAGAAGAAGACTATCGTCTTTGTTTTAGGACAATGTTGCCAGAAAATGGAGTAGATTTCTTTGATTTTGTTACAAAAATACGTCGTACATTTACACGATGGGTTGAGTTGTCTCAGACTGAGAAAACATATGAAGGTCTAATGGACTTATTATTGCGAGATAAGGTTTTGTCATTTGTTAATGATTCTTTTCTTGCATTCCTTCATGAGCGTAAGCCTAAAAACTTAAAAGATATGGAGGAATACTGTTGTCAGTATGCCACCGCGCATCCCCATGCTACAGTTAGCAATTCTAAAGTGAAAGAAGGGTTGCCAGCTGCTCCGGCAACACCATATGGCCTTAATTTCAAAAAAAAAATTCAGGGTGCTCAACAAAACTGGAATAGGGGAAGTAATCAGAATTACACTCAGAAGCGGAGTAATCCAACACATGATGGTTCTTCGTCTATGAATTGGAGACAAGATGGTGGTTCTCGTAATTTTAGTGGTAATAATTTGAGACACTTTCGCAAAGGCTATCCAAATAATAACTATTCGAACTTTCGAGGTAATCATTCTCGACGTCAAGATTATGACGATGGTGAATTTAGAAACCGGGATTCAAACCGGAATGATGATTACAATAGGCAATATGATAACAATTACAGGGGAAATGATAGTCGAAATAATTACAGGGGAAATGATAATCGAGGCAGACCTAGATTTAACAAAAAAAGACATTTCCAACAGGCAAACTCTGCACAACAAGAGTTTGATGGAGCCTGTAATACAGTAAATGATAGTGGTAACTCTAGGGCTATCACTGGTTGTGCTTTCGATTTTGGGAGAGCAACTGAATGCCCCCAATGCTTAACATTGTTCGACTCATCGACTGTATCTACTCTAAGTTGTGGTCACCCTCTTCCTACTCTACCTGCTACAGTTGCGCATGATGGGAGAGGATCTCTCATCTTACATAAAGGTCTAATAAATGATAGGCTAGTCTCAGTACTTTTCGATTCGGGATGTACTACCGTCGGGGTTAGGGAGTCTCTGATAGATCCTTGCTGTGCCACTGGAAAAACAATCAAATGTGTTACATTTGGTGGTACTATGGAAAGTTATCCTACTGCTATTATTAGGATTGACACTCCCTTCTTCACAGGAGATGTCCATGCATGTCTTCTTCCTAATCCTATTGCGGATCTTATAATCGGTCGTATTCATGGGGTTAAGGAATGCACCCCGCAACAAATTTCTAGTTGGGAGAAAAAAAACATTCAAACGGTCAATGCAGTGGTGACAAGAGCTCAAGCTCTTAATCCCCCAACTTCATCGGATAATAGTAATGAAGTTGATAGCCAAGACGAGCACTTGGTGATTTCCCATGACTCGTTTGTTAAACGTCAAGAAGAGGATCCTTCTTTGAAGAAATTCTTCCTTCTTGCAAAGAAAGGGGATCCCAATCAAAATACTAATCACAAATCGTATATTACTATGAAGAATGGTATATTGGTACGGATGGTACAACACTCGGACAAGTCTATGCACTCGCAAATTCTTGTGCCTAAGTGTATGAGAGCCTTAATTCTTCATCATGCACACGATTCTCAGTGTGCTGGACACATGGGGTTTTCCAGAACTAAAACTAGAGTCCTTGCGTCCTTCTTTTGGCCATTCGTGAATAAAGACATCCGAATTTATTGCCGATCTTGCAAAATTTGTCAAGAGGTCAAGTCTAGAGGTCCGAGACATGCTGCTCCTATTCAGGCTGCAGATATTCCGATTCGGCCGTTTCAGAAAATGGCTATAGACATCATTGGTCCGTTCAAGATTAAGTCAGCCAGAGGACACCAATTTATCCTCACTTGCGTGGACATGTGCACGCGTTGGCCAGAGGCTATTCCTCTGAAAAGCATATCAACTGTCGATATCGCTGATGCTCTTTGGCTCATATTTTCTCGTCTGGGATTCCCCGGAGAAATACTGTCGGACCACGGCACTCAGTTAATTTCGGACGTTATGTCTCAGGTAATGGCTACGCTAGACATTAAAAGGTCTCTCAGTAGTATTTATCATCCAATGTCCAATGGATTGGTAGAACGTCTTAACAGGACACTAAAGAACTTACTTGGCAAGATAACGGAGGATCATCCTAAAGATTGGGACAGGGTTTTACCTGCAGTCCTCTTTGCCTATAGAGAAGTTCCCAACGAGCATACAGGGTTTTCTCCTTTCGAATTTGTCTTTGGTGCGCAACCGCGCGGTCCGATGTCCTTGTTACACGATTTGATAACTTCTGATAATATTGACGATGATACACAATCGTCATATGAATATGTCATTGCTCTTAGAGAAAAGATTATCGAATCGTGCAGGTTAGCAACTTCATCTTCCGAATGTGCGAAAGAAAAAGCTAGGCGATTTGCTAACAAGAAAAGACGCCTACGTCAACTTTGTCCTGGAGACAAAGCGTTTGTCTTACTTCCCTCAAGAGAGAATAGACTTCTCATTTCATGGAAAGGTCCATACACTATAGTCTCCAAAATTTCCGATGTCGACTATATTGTCGATGTGGATGGAAGGCATAAAACCTTCCATATAAATATGCTAACAGAGTTTATTGAACGTCCAGACTATTTGCAGCCTATTTTCCAGGCGATGGACGACTCTCCAGTCCAACATGGTCACATCTCATCCCTGTCCGTTATACAGGATGAGGAAACTATTTTTTTCTGACGTTAACTTACCTCTCCCTGCGATTCCACTGAATTCAACGGAATCGTGGAGGGACGTTACAATCTCTTCGAACTTGTCTTTTGAGGAGCAACGTCAAGTATCCTCTACGCTACAATCATATCAGGATGTCCTTACCGACATTCCTGGACACACAGATGTCATAGAACATGACATCATACTTACTGATCGTAATCCGATCAGAGTAAGACCATACCCAATACCTATTCATTTTCAAGCACAAGTCGAGAAAGAATTGGATGAAATGATTCAACTGCAAATAATTGAACCATCCACTTCAGCTTATTCTTTGTCGATAGTTATTGTTCGAAAGAAAGACAATAACATACGTCTTTGTGTTGACTATCGCAAATTAAATCAAGTTACGAAGTTCGATGCTGAACCTATGCCATTATTAGATGATCTACTTATTAGACTTTCTAAAGCTAAATTCTTTACTAAACTAGACTTGTCGAAAGGTTATTGGCAAGTCCCACTGACGGAACACGCCAAACCTCTCACTGCTTTTTCGACACCTAGGGGTCTGTTTCAATGGAATTTTATGCCTTTCGGGCTTATGAACGCCCCAGCGACTTTCGTGCGCATGATGCGACGAATTCTATCAGATCGTGCAGATGTCATCGCATATTTAGACGACATCTGTCTTTTCAGCGATACTTGGGAAGAACACTATTTGGGTCTAAAGGAATTGCTATCTACACTACGTGAGCATAGTTTGACTGCAAAACCCTCTAAAGCTTTTGTTGGGTTTAGTGAAATTTCCTTCCTAGGTCATCGAGTTGGTCATGGTCTGTTGAAGACAGAGGACCAAAACATTTCGAAGATATTAAATATCTCGGTTCCGAAGACAAAAAAGCAAGTGCGTAGTCTCTTGGGATTGATACAATTCTATGGAAGATTCATTGAGAATCTGTCCTCCATTATGGCACCACTTTCATCGTTATTGAAAAAAGGTTCTCCTAATATGGTGCGTTGGTCCCAGGAATGCCAATCTTCATTGGATCAGGTTAAGAATTTGTTCTCATCTCATCCTATCTTAAGACTACCAACGATTGATAAGACTTTTGTTCTTCGTAGTGATGCCTCTTCCACTGGGATTGGAGCGGCACTAATGCAGGAATATTCAGGAACTCTGCATCCTGTAATGTATATTTCTAGGAAGCTAAATGCGGCAGAAAGGAATTACTCGGTTTTTAGACCGTGAATTGTTGGCTATGGTTTGGTCCATTCTTAAGCTGCAAAGGTTCCTTCTGGGCGCGCATTTCTTTATGGAAACCGACCAAAAAGCTCTTACGGCTATGCAAAGTAAGGATTTGAAGAGCTCGAGATCTACTCGTTATGCTATTGCTCTTCAGCCTTTCCATTTCACGGTGCGAGCTATCCGTGGTTCGGATAATGTGATGGCGGACATATTGTCCAGATGCCCACATGATTCCAGTTAAATCTTGTGTCCTAGTTTTTCCTGATACACTTTCGGACTTAGGTCTGTCCTTAATATCCTAATATGTTGTAATACAAATGTATTTGGATGATGTTTAGATAATTTAACAAATTTCATTTTGTCCATCCATCAGTGATATGTTGCTAATATAGCATTGTAATTCATGACATTTGTATATTGCTATAATTATAGTATTTAGTAATGTTTGATATATGATTGGTATTGCCAGCAACTTAGGTTTCTTTAATGGTACCCCCTTAGTTTGTTTGGCTTAAAGGAAATATTTTCTCCTATGTTGGGAGATGATTTGTATCCTCTTCAGACGCTTTATTTATGCGTCTATTGCACCTGATATTAGGTTCATTTTTTCATGAGCACATAAGTGATACTTGTGCAATCTTGCTCATGGACATATTTTTTAAAAAAATTTCATTTTTTTTTTACAGGGGGGTTGTAGTAATATGTTGCTGTCATTTTTGACGGAGTCATCTGTCAAGTTATTTGCTTATGTTTTATCATAAGAATAATTGTGTCTTTACCTGCGATGTCAGGTTGATTAGGGGTTGTCTTCCCTTGTTTATTCATTCATTGTGTTTGACCTTTAGGGTCAAAGGTAGACAGTTCGGGCGTATGCCCATGGGCAGGGTTTTTTTAAGCGGGAGTTGAGTTAGACTTCCGGCAAGCCGGGAAGTGTCCTGGTTTCTGAAGGGACGAGGGTCCATTGTGTTTTTTCGGGAAAATCTTCGAAGTGACTGCGATGGCAGTTTTCCCTAGTGAATCTCCGTGCGTTGGAATGACAGCAGAGTTCCTTATTATGTTCTGTGGATTCGGTTACAGGTAATACCGACTTTTTCCATTACTATGCTTTCGGTGGCAGAACATGTTAGAAGATTGCCTAGTCTGTGAACTGCAGCTCACCGATCATCCATTTCAAAACTTATATGTTGTGCTCAAGGTAGCCATCCAAGACTATTAGTCTTCATACCATCCAGAAATCCAGTGACGAAGATATATTGTGGGAACCGCAGATTGGCGGTATTTATGTCTACAATAAGCATTACTGCAGGGTTGATGGTAACCTGCTTATCAGAAGTGCACAGCCGACGTCAGAACGAGGACTGTGTTTTCGGCTATTATACTGCAGCCTGATAATGTGCAATTGGCGGGGAATGCCAAGTTGCACCTATGTGTCAAAGTGATTAAGGTATCTGACGCGTTTAGTCAGTGATACCAGGGCGACGCCACGAACTGTCATTATTGAAGAACATTGTATTGACCATGCACGAATATTCAAATGTTTACCAGCCTGCTGAATGCCTAATGTATACCTATCGATTTCCGGTCAGCATGACCTTGTTACACTGACTGTTCCTGTTGATACCATGTGTGTTCTCGTCAATAAATGTTCTGAAACGTGCCTGCAGTGTCCAAGCATCCTTGACTACTGCATGTGAGTGTATGGGTTGCAGGGTCTACATATATACGAGCCTAAACACATTCGCGCCTTCATTCGCACCCACACTCAGTTCATCATACGCTCGCACTACACACCTAACAACATGTATACTGTCTTGGGCCAGTGATTACCTCAACAAGAGAAAAAGTACAGTTACAATATACTTCATTTAGTCTTCCCACGACTTAGGGGCTAAGACTTATATCAATATTCGTCCTTAAGAAAGGACTCTGGATCTGCTCAAACATCATTGCTGTTTGGCAACAGATCGATCGCACCAAGTTGCGCTATTTTGTTCAAATATAGTGCACGAAGGCACGCAAATAATTAAACATATTATTACTTTAGATGCGCTCACATGTGTGTCTACAAAAGACTAGTCCCGCATGTGAGGATCTCAGACACTTAACTCCCACGCGAAAAAGGACTTAACAATGCTCAAGACGTTTTTCACACTATTTTTAATTCTGATGTCCAGTGCAGTATGTTGTATTAAATATATAACAGCACTGTTGTATTACATGTTGTAGTTATTGTATTATCTCGCTACAGGTTTTATAGAGAATATAGAATATGGTACAATATATACAATACAGGATATATACCACATGACATGAAGACATCAGTATTTATAACATTGCCTAAAAAACTTAACGCAACAGAATGTTCAGACTTCAGCACTGTCATATAGTAGGTCTAAATTTCTCACTCTGTATCTTTTCCAATATCTTTCGCATCTTATTTTCTCTCTCATTTGTCTCTTTCATCATTGTTTAAGTAATATGTCTTAATCACGGCTTATACTTAAGTGTAACCTAACATGCCTTTGATTTATTTCCCCATCTTGCGTTATTTTCTAGAACCCACAAAGTCTTGTTAAAATCTTGGTAAACATACCTGGCTATATTAGACGAGTATTGTTTACTTTGGGAGACGCCCGGCTTGGAACTAGAGAGAAGCCTTTTCATACCTAATCCGCTGTCTAAACAACACGACTGTCACCACTTTGCGACACAGTGGCGCGTCGCGACAAAGGGCTCGTGACACGCACAGGAATGTTTGTTGCCAGATGGTAACTGATGATAGGGGTTTAAGCCTCTTAGATGTCGAGTACCTAGCGAGATAAGGACCAAGGAGATTAAAGAAACCACCTGACGACAATGAGACAAAGGATAACACGCACTTCACGCGAAGCAGGGAAAGAAAAAACAACAACATTAGGCTTTGTAACAGAGGGGGCGAGTCTTCTTTGAGCGGCCAATCCAAAACCACGGTCTGTCTCGCAAATAGAACTTGCAGCACAGAATTGAAGAGTTGGTTGCGAGAGCCCACCCACTTTAGCGATTGGCGTGGATTGCGTACATCACAGCATCATAATGCAAGATGGACACCTAGTTATCAGTACGTCCTCGACTTGCAGATAAACCCACACAACATACCATACACCTAAATTGGACAGTCTATGCATACCTGTAAATAATCATACAGTGGAGAAGAATTGAGAGACATATAGGCAGTTTAGATTGGACATCAGTGTGGTAACACTTCATATATCACATCATCATTTCACTATTCACATAGGTTCACTCTCCTATTTAACTAACTACAATATTAATATATAATCTGTGTGTGTGTGTGAATTGTCTTTCACTATCATCACTTTTTATTTTCTACTAACCCTATATGTGTATATAGTTAATTAATAAACACAATAATCGTTTTGATCATTATCTAGTTCGTTAATGTATCACTCGTGCTGTTGGTGTTAAATATTTACATATATGTAAAATTCTACATTTAGACGAGGTTGGGGTTCTTTCTTTATCGAGATATAAGGACAGAAGCTAAGGTCGTAGGGAAATAGAACAATTTCCATAATTTACTAGAAAACACTGTCTAGTGGCGAGCATTCGCATTCTCTTCTTTTTGTCCTTATCTCGAATAGGTCTCTTTCTTTCTTAACGAGCCAATTTCTTGAGATCTTCTTGATAACATTCCATAGGCCATCCCCAGCGACAACTACGGTTGTAGATGCACCAATGCACACTTACGACAAGCACAATCAGTCTGATTAGTCGTGCAATTAAAATACTGCTCAAAATCATATAGGAGAGAATAAAAAGTAAGGTAGACAGCGAAGTCCAAGAAGAACAGTTTGGTTTTAGACGGAACAGCAGAACAAGAGAAGCAATATTTTGCCTAAGAATATTAGCAGAAAAATATAGAGGTTCAAAAATGTATTTACATGTGCTTTATTGACTACAAGAAGGCTTTTGACAGAGTCCACCGTGAGAAAATAATTGAATGCCTCGAAGACATAGGTATTGATGGAAAAGATATACAAATTCTCAGTAACCTATTATGGGAGCAGACTGCAACAGTAAGATCTGGCGGGAATTACTCACAACATACAGACATAAAAAGAGGTGTCAGAAAAGTTTGCGTGCTGTCCTTCTGCCTATTTAATTTATACACAGAAATAATTTTCAAACAGATACAAAAAATGCCAGGACTGAACATCAGTGGATGGTCAATAAACAACCTTAGATATGCAATGATACCGTGTTATTAGCTGAAAGTGAACAGGATTTACAAGAACTAGTTAAGTAAGTAAACAGCATAAGTCACCAAATATAGATTGGGAATTTGTTACACCTCATTTTGCACTCAGGCTTGCGCTCTGTTGTGAAGGCATCGCTGCATGCAAAATGAGGAGGCACGAAAAAGCATTGATTTTGAAACCACACCATTGATGTTAATTGTGACGTAAGTTTAAATAAATTATGACGTATGCGACGTTTGCTTCTGAGAGATAACGGTCAATCTTGGATCTTTAGGCTGGTGTCCGTCGAGGTGGAAGGTTGTGTTTTGTGCGCTCCTGATATGTGTTAAAGTCCTCTAGTTATTCGAAGATTTTATGATGACTGCATCTTAATGCACGCCTGAGATTTGTGGCAAAAATTTATATGAAAGTAGCGTATATTATTCCGTCGACATTCGTGACGATGGCTACAAGACTATTATTTGTGGACGCAGAACTTTACTGACGGCTAGTTTACCTACGTATTCATGCCTTTGGGACGGACAGAGGACTGTGTATATGAAATCTCATATGATCATTTGATTCTGAAAATCATGAGCGTTATCACATTGTGTAGTGTCATATTAAAGAATATTGAACGTTTATCGGACTGGGCTACGTCATTTCCAGTTGCTGTGTTCGCATTTTTCATTTGCGTTATCAGCACGACATAACATGTTACATCACACGTAACAGCATTAACATCGAGAAAATAAAATCTATGATAATTTGCAAAACAGACGATAAACCCACATTAAAGATTAAGCTTAAATGGGAAAATCCTGGAATAAGTCAAAAGCTTCTCATATCTTGGTCATATAATAACAGAAGATGGCAGATGTGAAACAGAAATCAAGAAGAGAATAGGAATGGCCAAAGCTACATTCAACAACGTGAAACATTCTGACATCTAAACAGTTAACTCACAAATTAAAACTAAGAATCATAAAAATATTATATATTCTGCATTACTGAATGCTGTAGAAAGTGCCCTCATGTATGTTTGTATGTATGTAATGTTTGTATGTATGTAATGTTTGTATGCATAAATTTACATTATCATTATCATAATTATATCATTATCATAATTATCGTCCGTATCGTCCTTATCATCATTATCATCATCATCGTCCTTATTATCATCCTTATCATTATCATCAGTATCATCATCATTTTCCTTTGCGTTCCTTACGGAGCATGGAGCCACCATTACATCTGGTCCACTTACATGAAGCCTGCACCAAGCAGTCACGTTCTCTTGCAGCAATAATTGTTGTGGCAACATCATGTGGTTGCTAGTTTTGTTTTTTTGTTTTTTTTCGCTTGTGTGACTTGCCTGAGGGTGCATTAGTCATATTCTTTCTTTGTCTCTTTAGAGACACCCCCCCCCTTTCCCCCGGGAACTAGACGGGGATGTGTGTATATATATATATATATATATATATATATATATATATATATATATATATATATATATATATATATATATATATATAGGTATGCAAAGATAGCCACATTGTTTTCTCTATACATTAAAAAGAGGCCAACTCCCAAAATAGTTTGATCGAATACAAGATAACACGAGAGAAAAGTATGTATTTCCCCTTACCGCGAAGGTCCCAATATCTGATCTGTTCAAAATAGAACACTTGAAAGTGAACAATTAAAGTCGCGTTCACCTGATAATGCATTCATGAAGATAACTCGCCTGTGCTAAAACTGTACAACCATGCTATAGTACAGGGGTTCTCATCCTTTTGTTTTACTCATAGGCCCCTTCTGAGTCTCAGATACCTCTGTGGCTCCCCTCATAGTCGCTGTTAGCTGGAAAAAGTACTTTACCATCTTACGGTGGCCCCCTAGAAATATGGCATGGCCCCATGGAGGGAGCCATATGGAATACGTTGAGAACCACTGCTATAGTAGGCCCAGTGTAGTCTTCGGGGTTCTCTGTAGAGACTAAGAAAAAATAGACCTACCGCTCTCTCAGGCCAGGGCCTGTGTGACAAAACGTTTGTACATGTACTTTTGGGCCCCTCTTTCTCTCTTTAATCCGCTTTTTATTTGGCATATTTCATGCACCTTTATTCACAATTTTTGCTCTGAAGCCGCTCCCAGACTTGTTTACGTTTCGCCAGGTGAATACTAATAATACCAGGCTAATTACACCGGTCAGCGAGTGATACGTTTATCACGTAAGTCGTCTAGCCACCTTTGATAGAGTCGATCTCTATTGACACAATATGGTCGCGCACGATCGATGAAAGGAGGCCATATTGTCTGTCTGAGAGATCCGTCTGGCGGAGGCACGAAAACACAGGTGATATGAGATAATAGCTTCCGCTGGCCCGTCTTCGTATCAATATTACGAATAATCTGTCTGGGGAGCCACTATTGGTGAGAAAGCATCTAGACAGGTAATGAGTGCACAGATGGATTTATGAGTTTTGCATAAAGATGCAAGCGGAAGTATTACGACATACTAGAAAGAGGTCACGTAACTTTAAATTTGATATTTTAAAACACGCAGAGGGGGGGGGGGAAGAAAGGGTGGGGGGCTGTGGAGGATATTAAATTAAACACCCCGACCCAGATAGTTTTAAAGAGATTACGATTGGCTCGATTTGAGAGACGGGATACACATGGTTCTCATTAGAAAATTCGTCGGAAGTACAATCTGGGATTTGAACTTACTTACTTAATCCTTCCTCTTCTACCGAGAGGTGTTGAAGTTTGGAAGAGAGAGAGCCAGACTATCCTATCGGCTGTCTTCCTCCTGGCCTGGTTCCATTCTAGTCCTCGGTCCTTCAAAGATTGTCTAATGTTGTCCTCCCAGCGGACTCTGGGTCGTCCTGGGGGTCTGGATCCCCGGCTCTTTGTTTCCCATGCTTGTCGTGGTAGCCGATCTTCTCCCATTCTGCAGACATGGCCAAACCATCTTAGTTGGGACTGTTCTACTTGGGTCTGCAGGGGGTGGGATGTTAGGCCTTGACGTATCGTCTGGTTGCGGACCATGTCTCTTCTTGTTACTTCAATCACCTTCCTCAGATACCTCATTTCTGAGGTTTGGATCTGGCTTTTGTGGGTTGTAGTCATTGCCCATGACTCGCATCCATATGTCAAGACTGGGACATATATGGAGCGGTATACAGCTATCTTCGTTTTCTTACCAACCTCTCTCTTGCTGAGGAATCCTCGATTTGTGGCCTGAAAAAGTCTCCCAGCCGCTGCTTTTCGAGTGACCAACTCTTCTTTGATGCCTCCTGTAGCCGTCGTTTGAGTATAGTTGGCCATCATATTCGTAACTGTCTTATTAGAATGTTGGTTATGTGCTTGAATATTGTATAGATGACAGTTAGTTATTCTTGATTAAATCAGACGCGAATATTAATGAAGATGAAAGTACAAATAGTTCAAGTCACCACGGTCACACCAACAGTGTCGAGGGAAGGACACTGGAACTCATGATGGGTAAATTTATAATCCACGGTTTATTTGACAAATCACGTTGACAAAAGACGATACAACATCTTGCATATATTGGAAACTTCCTTCCTGATCAAATGGTAGGTAATGTTCCATCAGGTACATGGTTAATCAATACAAAGTACATCAGCATAAATCTTGAAGATTCATCCTTCAATAATGAATCGTTGGTTTAACAAATATTCTCTAAGACGGTTGACCTTTCAAGGACAATCTCTTCTCGTACAAACAATAGTATAGAATCCAATCAAATAGATTATTCCCTCCTGTCTAGATTGTCAATAGATTATGACTTCTGTATATCGTAATACAATCATTAATTTGAAATACATATCCTAGGCTGAACTTCTAATTTTTGGTTCACCTTCCATCAAAAGAGCCGTTAATAGTATGACGGCAATTCCAATATTCATTAACGTAGATCCCGACATTTCAATCAACGAGTTTCAATATCAATATGCTCGAAGCTTTCAATGCATAAAATGATCAAGTCTGATCCATTCTGGTCCCAACGCATGAGGGTACCAGCTAGAGGTCGACTGGTAGAAGTTATGTCAATGACGACAGTAATTCAATAAAATATGTAATCAATTATATTAATACCTTACTCTGTGATCCTGGGGCTATGTCTTTAATGCAGTGAGCCGATCACCAAAGTAAACATCAATATGCCCGAACACAGGGGCTAAAATATATCAACAGACCATACTGTCTGGTAGGGATCCTGCTTCATTCTCTAAGCAGATACGTCATCTGCCTTTGTTTGACAACAAGCGCGTTAATTTCCAAATCCCCAAAAATGTGCGTTCTCGTGCACAATAAATTTAATATACCAAGCGTATTACTTATATCTCAATTGGTGCGTATACTTTTAACAAAGACAGGACCTGAGACTGTCTATATTGTTAAAGTCTGTTAGGACTTAAAAAAGGACGCAACAGTTACCTTACAAACCCTCCTGAAAAAAAAATTTATTCTATTAATTTTTTTCTTCGTTAATAAACGCGGAAAGGTGAATCAAATTTACATATTCATGTACTAATAATACCCCCCCCCCCCCCCTTATATATACTAATGACAAATGAAATGTAGAATTAAATTTAACATCAACAAACAAAAGGTGTAATAAACAAAAATTCCAACCACAATCCATCAATTTGGAATAATTGTGGCACCAAGAAAAGGAATTAAAGTATGAAGGATGATGAACTAAAACAACGAGGATGTGAAACCATCAAACTAAAAAATGAACAAGTGAATTATAAATGATGAAGATGAAATTACATCATAAATGAGAAGTGAATTAATAAACAACCAAAAAGAATGCAAATAAAACATGCAAAGTAATCAAAGCAATTAATAAACCACGCGAAGTGAACAAGACACTTAGCTGTTTCTAAAATTAATTAGTGACACTAATTAACTATGAGTGCAAAATAATACACTAAAAGTGGTGGTTTCTAGTTCTAAGAACTATTATACGAATATATATATTGTTAACCACTGTGAAATATATAACTAATTAAGTGATCTTAATTGATAATATATAATCAATATTGTTCATGTCTTAAAATTTTTTAACACATTCCAGTTATTAAAATCTGTAATAACATTAAGAAGTTCCATTATCATTTCCGAAAACAGTCAATAATCCATTAAGTTCCGTTTTATTAAAATCTAACGACATAGAAATGTTATTTTCCGAGTAATCCTGAAAGTTAACAAACTCCACTTGGAAAAGTATGTATCTATCATCTTAGAAGGATGTTTATATATATATTCACAATGTAACGTTCAGAAGGAAATGTTGTCCATTTAAAACAAAAGTTAATTTTCTTTACGTCAATGTTATTGATACAACACTGTTATTGAGTCACAATACTAAAAGTCTGAATAATCCATTTCCATACGCAATACAGTGAAGATATAAATTGAGTAGACGTTAAATAAATCATCAAAGTTATTTGATCATTACGTTACAATTGCAAGACTGTCTGTGTAGAGGTTCCAATCTCTGTACGGCGTATTTGCTCGCTTGGATCGCTTGGACACCTAGATAAACAGTCCGCTAACACATTTTGTGATCCTGGTATGGAACGTATGGTAAAACTGTACGGTTGCAAAGTTATTGCATATCTGGTGGATTTCTCTGACTTGACGTCCTTAGTGTTGAGAGCAGTGAGTGCTTTTTGATCAGACTCAACAATGAAATGAGATCCCAACAAATAACGCCCAAGTTTGTTAATTGACCAAACTAAAGCGAGAAGTTCCTTATCCAGAACCGAGTATTTCTGCTCCGTTGCTGTTAACTTTCTTGAAACATACATCACTGGATGCAAGGTGCCACAATATTCTTGAAGTAGCACGCTCCCTATTCCGTAATTAGACGCGTCACTGCGAAGTATGAAAGGAATATTTGGATTAGGTAGCATCAAAACCGGAGGTTTGGAAAAAAAATTCTTGATAGAATCCAACGCGATTTGATGTTCATCCGACCACCGATACACATTAGCTGTGCCCTTCCTCAACAATGAAGAGAAAGGAGCAGTAATGGTCAATAAATGAGGAATAAATTTACCGTAAAATTGTATTAGACCTAACAAAGATCGTACTTGTTTCTTTGTTTTAGGAGCTGTAATGTTCAGGATTTTCGTGACGTTACTGTCCTCAGTATATAATTTGCCATGACCAATACGGTGGCCTAAAAATGATATGTCGTGAAAACCCACGAATGCCTTGGATGGCTTAGCTGTTAGATTAAATGACCGTAACGTGGACAGTAATGTGTTCAATCCCTGAACATGATCATCCCATGAGTTGCTAAAGAGACAAATGTCATCGATGTATGCAATGACATCGTGACGATGCGACAGTATGCGGCGCATCATACGCACGAAAGTGGCAGGAGCGTTCACTAACCCAAATGGCATAAAATTCCATTGGAATAGGCCCCGAGGTGTCGAGAAAGCAGTAAGTGGCTTTGCATTTTCTGTCAATGGGACTTGCCAATATCCTTTTGACAGGTCAAATTTAGAAAAGTAAATATAGTCAGACAGTTTAACTAATAAATCTTCTAACAAAGGTAATGGTTCCGCGTCAAATTGTGTAGCTGTGTTTAATTTTCTATAGTCTACACAAAGACGAATATTGTTATCTTTTTTTCTGATGATCACCATAGATGAAGAATATGGTGACGTTGAAGGTTCAATTATCTTTAATTGAAGCATTTCATCCAACTCCTTATCAACCTGAGCACGAAAGTGTAAAGGGAAAGGGTATGGACGAACTCGAATAGGTGTGTCGTCAGTCAATAGAATGTCATGTTTAATAACTGACGTACGACCTGGGATGTCAGTGAGGACATCCTGATAAGATTTTAGAATTGAGGAAACTTGCTGGTTTTGATCAGCCGAAAGATCAGAAGAAATAGTAACATCACTCCAACTTTCAGTCGGATGGAGTGGTACCACCGGTATAGTTAATGGTACGTCTTGAAAAGAAGACTCTTCTTCTTGAATGACAGCTAAAGTGGTATAGTGATGAATAGGAGGTGTAGGATCGTCAGTTGACTGGAATATTGACTGAAGATAGTCAGGACGTGTATGGTATTCCTTTAACATATTAATGTGAAAGGTTTTATGTTTGCCCTTTACATTGACAATGTAGTTGACATCCCCTCTGCAACACTAGCAGATGATGTATTTTTCAGAGGTATGGCCTCAGGCCAAAGAGTACACATATCAATACAAGTGAGAATATGTGTATGTCCTCTTGCAGAAGGTTGCATAGGACCAATGATATCAATAGCCATTTTCTCAAATGGTCGGATCGGAATGTCCGCAGCCTGAATTGGAGCTGCGTGGTATGGACCCCGAACTTTGACTTCCTGACATGTCGTACACGAACGGCAGTAGATATTCACATCTCTGTGAACGCCTGGCCAATAGAATGCAGATAGCACTCTAGATTTGGTTCGTGAAAAACCCATATGGCCTGCGCATTGAGAGTCGTGTGCGTGACGCAATATACGAGCTCTCATAGAAAGAGGTACTAAAATCTGAGACCGTAATGAAGAATCAGTGTCTTGTATAAGTCTAACCAATATCCCATTCTTGAGTACAAAATTATGTCTAGATTTTGCATTCGTTTTTGTAGTCTTGTTATTAGCTAGCTTAAAAAATCTGGTCAATGAAGCATCATTTTTTGCAATGTTATAAACGACTCCCGTGAAATAGGAGTGTCAACATCATCATTAACATTGATCGCAGGTTCAGAAGGTGTATTACGCAACGTATCAGTAGCTTGCGCTCTGGTAACTACTGCATTTGCAGCTTGAATATGTCGCTCTTCCCATTCAGCAATTTGCTGTGGGGTACACTCTTTTATACCGTGTATGCAACCCAATATGACATCACTAACTGGATTCTGAAGAAGGCATGCGTGGATCTTCCCTGAAAAAAAGGTGTGTTAAGCTCAATGATAGCTGTAGGAAAGGTTTCCACAGTGCCGCCGAAGGTGACGCATTTGACAGTATTGCCTGTAGCACAACAAGGGTCGATCAGCGAATTCCGTACACCGACTGTGCTGCAGCCTGAATCAAATAAAACTGAACAAGGAATAGAGTTAACATATCCTCTATTGAATTTAAGGCATCCTTTTCCCTGGTGAACTGACGCAGAAGTGGCCGTACAGACTGCTGGGAGACTTGGCAATATGTGTCCGCATCTCAGCGTCGTGATCGCCTTGGGCTGGAATAGCGTAGAGCATTCGTGACAAGCCTTTACCTGCTCAAGATCAATACAAGACATTGCATTATGTGGATTAACATTTTTGTCCTGATCTTTGTTAGTTTGTGCCTCAAGTAAAGCAACATTAGACTGATGACGAGGTCTGCTTGAAGATCTATCTCTTCGCCGCGATCGATTCTGACTATTTTCTCTAAAATTGCTATAACTACTGTTACTGTTGGAGTTAAACTCTTGGTTAGAACGCCAATTATTGGTATTACTGTTATGTCTTTGACCAAATGATCTGTTCAGAGAACCATGTCGATTGTGTGAATACTGCGAATTGGATCGCCAGTTTTGTTTATAATTGTTTCCTTGATTATTTCTGAAATTATTGCTATCAAAATCTCGTGATCTGTGAGACTGACCCCAAGAAACATTATATGGAGAAGATTGTTGGAATTGTTTCCCCTTATAAAAATTACAAGAACTGAAATTCTCGTTATTTCCCTTTTTAAAGGATCTGTCGTTACTTAATGAACGGTGTCGTGAAAAGTTATTCTGTTGCATTGCAAAAGCAACAGGAAATTCATCCTTAATCTGAGTATTGCTAATATCCATATTCGGATGTGCGGTGCAGAAATTTTTGCAATTTTCATCCATTTCTTTCATATTAGTAGGTTTACGTTCATGTAAAAAAGCAAGAAATGCTGGATTTACAGAAGATAAAACTTTATCGCGTAGCAATAAATCAAAAAGACCGTCATAAGATTTTTCTACCTTGGATAATTCGATCCATCTTTTCAAGGTGAGACGTATCTGAGAAAGAAAGTCATTAAAGTTCTTTCCTGATTGTGGTAGCATAGTTTTAAAACGTACCCTGTATTCATCTTCCGACATTTGATACTTCTTAAGAAGAGCTGCTCTAAGAGCATCATAATCATTTTTATCATTAGCACTAGTTGTATGATAGACTGCCATAGCATCGCCTGTAAGTAGTCTAGATAAATGGGTACAATACTGTGTTTTATCAAGTTATAGGATCTACATGTAGCTTCAAACCTGTCTAGGAAGAAAACAGAAATCATGTACCAACCAGCTCCTGGCACAATTTATACTGAGCCAGTCATCAAGGTAAATGGTGAGAAACTGAATGTTGTGAACAGGTTCACATACCTTGGTAGTACACTATCCCAGAACATCGTCATTGATGATGAGGTGAACACCAGGATCTCCAAAGCCAGCAGCACATTTGGCAGACTATACACCAACGTTTGGCATCGAAGTGGCATTAGTCTACAGACAAAGCTGAAGGTATACAGAGCTGCGGTGCTTCCAGTGCTGCTTTATGCATGTGAAACATGGACTGTATACAGGCGCCACGTAAAAAAGCTCAACCACTTCCATACAGTCTGTCTCAGGAAGATAATGAACATCAAATGGCAAGACAAGATCCCAGATACCGCCGTTCTTGACAGAGCTGGTATCCCTAGCATCGATACTATTCTGATGCAGTCACAGATTCGCTGGGCAGGTCATGTAGTCCGCATGCCAGACCATCGACTGCCAAAGATACTCTTTTATGGTGAGATGCAGAAGGGTAGACGCTCCCATGGTGGCCAGAAAAAGCGCTTCAAAGACGCGCTTAAGGCTTCATTAAAAACCTTTGACATAAACCCAGACACATGGGAAGCTGCTGCGCAAGACCGAACTGCCTGGCGCACATCTCTTCGTAAAGGTGCAGTGGCATGCGAATCTTCCAGAAGAGCAGCAGCGGAACAGCGGAGACAAGCTAGAAAAGATCGTGAAATAAAACCTTCACATGAAGCAAACATTCCCTGCCCACACTGTCCGAGATCCTTCCAGGCCCGCATCGGGCTCATCAGTCACCTTCGTACTCATAGACTATCCTAACATCCTAATAATTGGATGAACAGAGTGGTCTTCATCACTTGTGATGGACGAACAACAACAAAGGAAGAAAATCACATCGTCGGATGGTGGATTGAATTTAGGTAATTTTAAGTTAACTTCCCTAAAATTATCATGTCTAGATGAAGACTGGCCTTCATGAGTTTTCTGAGAATTAGCTTCATGAGCTAATCTAAATTGTTCAAATTCTATTTCCTTAATTTTTTGTTCATGTTGAACCTGAAGCTGATATTTTCTTGTATTTTCTTCAGCTATCAATCTCCTCTCTTCCATTTCCCTTTGCTTACCTTCCATTTAAATTCTAAGTTGCCTTTCCTTTTCAGCAGCTTTTCTATCATTTTTTGCAGCCTCCAATCTAAGTTTTTTCTCGTTTTCTTCAGCCTCCAATCTTTTCTGTTCTGCCTGAAATTTAAGTTTTTTATCGTTTTCTTCAGCCTCCAATCTTTTCTGTTCTGCCTCAAATTTCCTTTTTTTTTCTCATTTTCTTCAGCTTCAAATTTCTGATTTTCTAGCCTAAGAGTTTCTAATTTCTGAGACTTTTCATATTTCGTAAGTGCGAATGCTTTTACCTCTTCAGGAGTCATCTGAAGGGCTTTTGCTTGTTTAATAAAGTAATCTAGTGAATACATTATGATCACCAAGTAGTTACTATACTTCTTCTTCGTAAATATTAATTAATGTCTAATAATTTTTTTTCTTACCACTCTAAGAAGTGTTACTCGTTCATGTCCAAGAACGGTATATAATATCATATAATTATTAATATATTATTAATCAACAAAATTAATGTATGCAATGAAATGTTATGATAAGACAGAAGTATTAGAAGAAAAAAATAAGAAATAATTTTGCAAAAGTGCAACGATCACTACGATAAGCAATTAAACAAGACAATTAACAACACAGTGTATAAACATAATAATAATAATAAACATAAAACTAAAGTACGGATAAAAATTACTACGAGAACTACAGTGAAACTGGACGTCACAACTAAACAGTCAGGTGTCACAGACAACCAGACACAGTGGACCTAGAATCCTTCGACACACAGGTGTCGGAACATTCCACTGAGGGAAGTCTGCAAATAAATCTAAAGAACAATTATGAAGGACCTGTGGTGAAACTGGTATGTTCCCTTCATAATTCACCTACCCAACCTCCCGCTATCAACATTGAACATAAAACATTTAATACAAATAAAATTAGCATGGACATCTGAAAAGAAGAGCTCAGCCAACGAAAACGGTGGACTAAACAACAGCGTTATCAACTTATCTTTTTTCCGATAACGACAAGTTTCCCGATCCTTGCAGGATTGCCAAATTTGGAACTCGGGCGCTGTGCTACTGAGCCTTAGTATTTTGACTGAAAGAAGAACTTGAATCCATTTTACTTTTGTCCTTGAAGATTGAAGTTCCGTGTTAACGGTTGAAAACCTTTAGTGAGCTTGGCCTCCACGTTTGGTAATATCGACTTGAAGTATACTTTCGATTGAGGGCTTTTGTTCCCAAGAATCCGTTAAAATTCAGAACACACTGTGCAGCCAATTGTAGCCGTCGTTGGAGTATAGTTGGCCATCATATTCGTAACTGTCTTATTAGAATGTTGGTTATGCGCTTGAATATTGTATAGATGACAGTTATTCTTGATTAAATCAGACGCGAATATTAATGAAGATGAAAGTACAAATAGTTCAAGTCACCACGGTCACACCAACAGTGTCGAGGGAAGGACACTGGAACTCATGATGGGTAAATTTATAATCCACGGTTTATTTGACAAATCACGTTGACAAAAGACGATACAACATCTTGCATATATTGGAAACTTCCTTCCTGATCAAATGGTAGGTAATGTTCCATCAGGTACATGGTTAATCAATACAAAGTACATCAGCATAAATCTTGAAGATTCATCCTTCAATAATGAATCGTTGGTTTAACAAATATTCTCTAAGACGGTTGACCTTTCAAGGACAATCTCTTCTCGTACAAACAATAGTATAGAATCCAATCAAATAGATTATTCCCTCCTGTCTAGATTGTCAATAGATTATGACTTCTGTATATCGTAATACAATCATTAATTTGAAATACATATCCTAGGCTGAACTTCTAATTTTTGGTTCACCTTCCATCAAAAGAGCCGTTAATAGTATGACGGCAATTCCAATATTCATTAACGTAGATCCCGACATTTCAATCAACGAGTTTCAATATCAATATGCTCGAAGCTTTCAATGCATAAAATGATCAAGTCTGATCCATTCTGGTCCCAACGCATGAGGGTACCAGCTAGAGGTCGACTGGTAGAAGTTATGTCAATGACGACAGTAATTCAATAAAATATGTAATCAATTATATTACCTTACTCTGTGATCCTGGGGCTATGTCTTTAATGCAGTGAGCCGATCACCAAAGTAAACATCAATATGCCCGAACACAGGGGCTAAAATATATCAACAGACCACACTGTCTGGTAGGGATCCTGCTTCATTCTCTAAGCAGATACGTCATCTGCCTTTGTTTGACAATAAGCGCGTTAATTTCCAAATCCCCAAAAATGTGCGTTCTCGTGCACAATAAATTTAATATACCAAGCGTATTACTTATATCTCAATTGGTGCGTACACTTTTAACAAAGACAGGACCTGAGACTGTCTATATTGTTAAAGTCTGTTAGGACTTAAAAAAGGACGCAACTCTCCCTTTCGGTCTATAATAGCTCCGAGATATTTAAAGTGGTCGACCTGCTCCAGGACCTGTTCTTCCAGCTTAATCTGATGTCTTCTTTCTTCTCGTGATATCACTATGGATTTTGTTTTAGAGCTGCTTATGACCACCCCTTTCTTCTCCAGCTCTTTCTTCCAGACTTGCAGGTTGGATTGGAGATGTGCTTCTGAATTAGCAATCAGGGCAACATCATCAGCAAATGCCAGCTCTGAAATACATACCTGTCTCATCTTCCAGTACCCCACTGAATACTTTCTTGTTCTCTCCTTACATGCTTTGATATCATCGTCCATGAGGAGTATGAAAAGATAAGGTGACAGGATATCACCTTGTCTTACACCAGTGGTGGTCCTGAACTCTTCTGACTTATGGTTTGCTGTCCTCACATAATTTCTGCAAGACTTGTAGAAGCTCTGTATAGCATGAATCAGAGGTGCTGGAATGTTCTTTCTTGCCAAACAGTCCCAAAGTTTGCTCCAGGAGACCCTGTCAAACGCCTTTTCTAGATCTATGAAACAAAGATGGATCTCACTCTTATACTAAAGGGCCTTTTCACTCAGCTGTCTGAGTGTGAAGATTAGGTCTTGAGTACTTCGGTTTGCTCGGAATCCGCACTGGACCTCATCCAATTGTGGCTCAGCTAGGCGTCGGAGTCTCTGCTCTAGGATTCTAGAGTAGATTTTACCAGGGACACTGAAAAGGGATATGCCTCTGTCGTGGTTGAGTTAGAGTGTAGAGTATTTGTCGAGTTGGACAACAGTAGTGAAATCGACAAGGGATAGTGGACTGACAGAGTTATAGATTACACTTTAGATAAGGTGTAAATAGGAGATGGACTTGAGACAACCTGGAAGAAGATTTATTCAAATTGATCTCTCTCTCCAAGCCTCAACTCACTTATGTCGGTCTAAGCACCTCCTGCTCTCTCTCTTTTCTCTTATCATACATAGAGATTATAGTAAAGAGCTAAAAACAAGTTCCTTATGGATGAAAGGGTCGTGAACAGCGTATTAATAAAAGTGTAAACTTTATTAAATGAAGAAAAGCATGAAATTAATGCATATCATCATACACAGCATAAATTACATCAATAATCAAATAATCATCAGTAGTCATCAATAATCATATACACCAACAACCACACACACAGATCACCATTCATAAAACCTGTAGAACACAGAGAGATGAAATAACTGAGTGTCAGCCCGTCCGTTTTCGGGACCATATGAAATAGTCCTGACAGTGTGTTACTTGTAGATCCTTCGTGAGGGACTATGCCTACAAAACTGTCCTTGTTGGTACTATCATTGGTGATTCCTCCCTACTGGCGCGAGGTGGGCTGGAAGACTCTATTTATCTCTTGCTGACCAAATACGAACTGAGCGACAGCCTGTCTGTTGTTTTTCGTGGGACCAAATGTGCTAGCTCCAGAAAGTGCATTACTCGTAGATCCTTCGTGAGGGACTAGCCTACAAAACTTTCTTTGTTGGTGCTAAACGTTGGTGACCGCTACTCGCGAGAGGGGGCTGGAACTCTGTCCATAGATGGCTGCTCATACGTGCGAGGTTTTAAGTATCCAGAAAATACACCAGAAGAAGTCACTTGAGGACAAAGAGTCCCAGGCGCGCTTATCCGGCGCTAGGCTCTGCTTGGCTGTAAATCCTGTTTAAACTGGTTTGGCTGTGGTTTGCTGAGTGCCCCGTTTAGGCACAAAAAAGGCGGGTGATATGGAATTCTGCTATAGGCATGCTGAGCAGGTTTGATATTCTGGAAGCCGCAATGCTCTGGCTGGTAATCCAATAGGCGAGTAGAGAACTACTACTGCGTTTGGCGATTCCAGATTTTGCGTTGGCTCCGTTGCACTGCGTGAGCTTAACTTGGCGTTGACAAAAAAGGGGTTTTGATTCAGGAACGGGGTTGACGATTCGTTGCTAGATGTATACAGAAACCCTCTAGATCGAAGAGTATATGACTTTCTTCGCCTGACTGAAGTCTGCTCTAGCGATTCGGTCTCCCTGAAACTGAGGCCCAAAAAGAGACACCCTTTTACTTCAAGCAAATAATAAATCACACTAACTTTATACAGAAAGTTTCGCTCCACTATGGGATTAAATTTATTGTAGTTATTGCTATGATAGTTTAGGGCTGTCTTTAACCATGTCTCCTGTTCCTTAAAAATATCAATTATCAACACGCGCCCGCATAGGCTTAATATCTTTTGCACCCCCAGGTACCTGTCAGTAACTTTCTGACAGCGACAATCTACTCCTCTTCTCCCAATCTCAACACACAGGAAACCTAACCTGTAGTTACAGTTAAATGAATATGCTTATTCATCTTACAACATTAAATGAATTTACATAAACAGATTACAGCATTTGACATTACACAAATAAATCATATGTCCCTTTTGAGGAAACAAAATATTAATATCCCACAAATGAATACATAGAAAATGCAATGTTCTAGCTATAATAATACAGTTGTGGCTGAACCATAAGATATAATTATATCTATGCCTGGTGACTGCTTTCAGTGAAAGTTATAGACTAGTGCCTAGCCACACAAGTAAGCATAAAATGATCCTCCCTTGCCACTAGAAATATCTATCAAAAGGAATAAGTGACTATCTCCTATAATCCAGAGTTATTACCTGCATCTCACTATTCAGTTTTAAAGTGAACAATCCACACCTGACATTATCTTACAGAAATGACAGTTAATTTTGCTGACTCTTAACCCAATGGTAAGCATTCGTGGACTGATTCTACGCCTAATATCTGTTATTGTAAGTTTAACATTTAACCCATGATAAACCGTAACAGTTTAAGCACCACTTAATAGGCCGTAGACAGCGCTACCTTATCACTGAATAAATTACTAGGAGAAGTCCTCAGAAATAAATTCACTTTCCTAACAGATATATAAAAGCTAACATGAATCTAATATAATAATTATAAGATATGTCAACTCACCCCGAAAATGACTAGAACAAAGGCAAACACATTCTAGTATTGTGTTAGAGTTTGCCTTATCTCATGATGGTCATCTACGGGCCAGGAAAAATTCACGAATGTCTTTGTCTATTAAACCCATCACTCTTATAGATTACAAAGGACGCCCCCCCCCCCCCACCCCCGAACACCTGGCCTGCATATTTCTACAGAAGTTCGGCGAAAGACGTAATCTAGAGTAAAACAAAAGAAATCGTGCGAAAATTCCCCAGGTAGAGAAATGCATAACATTATGCTCTATCTTGTCTAAGGGCAAAAACTCAAAGACTGACCGCGGGTTTGTCTCCCCCTGTTTCCAGGATGCATAATATTATGATCCGAAGCAGCGTTCAGGAAGCCAAACACAGGGACCCTTTCGCTCGTGATCAAAGGCTTTAAAGCGACCAGAGAAATTCCCCTGTTCGGCCGGACCAGGTGCGTGTTTACGTAACACTATCGTTCGCTGACCGCTACAGGCCGGAACGTAACCAAACCTCGGGTGGGGTTTGAGAGGGTGAGCGAGTTTGGCCACGAAGGTAGAAAATGAAAGAAAAAGAAAATACAAAATGTCCAGGAAAAACAGAACATTTAAAGGAGTAATCAAATTGAGACGAGATGGAAAAATAAATTAAGTCACTGTCTACGTGACAAGTTGCCCTCTTTTTAAAAGTGCGTGAAACACGGACTAAATGACAGTAATTTATCTTTTCCATCGATGTCCGTTACCTGTCATTTGAACATCCAATACTCATAAACCAAATACGTTTCCAATTTCTGTCAGTACTGTATGACTAGCTCCGAGTTCATTTCTTTTCTTCCCTCTGTCTAATAGACGTTCAGCGAATGGGATTTTGCGAGGCCAGTCGGCGCTGACGCCCTTCGCTTCCGTGTGAACCTGACCTTGCTTCCGCAATTCGCTGTGCCTGTTTATGGTCCGGAAAATTATCCGCACCTGTTGTGGTTTTTGGCCCCGCCTGAACTCACTGGCCACTGCGTAGATAATCCGCCTGTTATGCGCGGTGTAATCATTGATGGGCTCAGGCTGTTTATGTATATATTTACCTGTCACGGGCGTGGCCTTGAATAACCCTCTATAGCTGCAGTCTATAGGGATTTTTCGCGCGCGTGTAACCCTAGTTGGCAAATAAAGCCGTTCGTTGGCCGAAGAAATGTTAGCATTTTTCTTCTGCCTCTCCACACCTACTTCCCTGTTTCGGTGGGAGCATTGATCAATCTTCAGACCTGTGCCGTCTAAAGGTGGATCTGGAGCTTTCCTTGCCTTGCCAGTCACAACTCTGGCTTGGTCAACGGAAATGATCAAGTTGCTCTGTAATGGCCTGGCGGAGGCGACTACTTTGCTGTCCATCAGTGGGGTTGAGACCACTGGAAAAATGCGATTTGTATGGGAGAATTCAGCTGCCTGAAGCAGAGAGTAATCGATCGCATTCTGGGGTTCTACTAAATCATAACAGATCTCCGTAGCTTCTATCCGTGAAGACAGATAGGTAATATCTGCGAGTTGCAGAGTTTGTTGAGTCGCTTTCCCATTACTAGCATGACGTGAGCCAAGGCTCTCAACAATGGCTCCTTGTACAGTAGTAAGGCAGCTTTGCTCACTGTCTTCTGCCTTGAGAAGTGTGAGAGACTCAAATGGAATACCAGGGATCCCTTCGCCTGGAACCCTGTGTCCATCATAAACGTCAACTTTGCCCTCCCCTGAGGAAGTTACTGGCGTCAGTTGAACTTTGTCCTGCAATGCGAGATCCACTTCCTGGTTGACAGGCCCCGCAGACTGCATGCAAAAGACTGGACGGTTTGAGATCCCGTTAGATCGCGAAGTGCCCGAGAAAAAACTCTCGGTGTGTTTTTCCAAAGTTCCTTGGAACGGTATGGAAAGTTTAACCCTTTTAGCAGGCGACTTATTCTTGCACCTTTTAAGCTCAGGGTGATAAGAGGAGCGGCGCCTCCATTCTACGATCGTTGAGTTGGAGGGATACGCCTCTGCATATGGTTTTTCGCTGTCCGGCCGGGAATCTTGCGAAATATAACGTGATAGGGTGTGGCTCCCTTTTCTCGACGTCACGTGTCGGTTAGGTGCTGCTCGGTCTGGAGCGTGAGAGGCTCGGGGTTCGCCGCTTGCCAGACGGGAACAATCCGTATTACAATGCTTGTTAGCACCTCTCTCACCTTTGTGCAGTTTCCATGCCTGGGAACGTTGCGTAATTTTCCCCGTGGCCTTAGGTCTGCTATCCCGACGTAAATTCTTTCCTTGTTCGGGCTTCGGATCCAAATCCAAAGGAAAGTCAATTTTCTGGATTTGGGGTTCGGTTTTAGCAGGCAAGTTTTCTTTCATGGGCGCAAGCCTTGCAGGGGCGTTGACCGTTAAGGGCACAGTAGAAGGGGAAGTAGAGTGACTACATTTAGTATCTGTTTCCATCCTCCGAATTTGGCTACCCAGTTCATTCATTCTGATTTGGTGTAGCCTGCTCCTTTCTTGGCTCTCCATTTCCAATTGCTTGTCCCGTTCTTGTCGTTTTATTTCCAATTGCTTGTGCCGTTCTTGTCTTTGCTTTTCCCTTTGCTTCTCATCTTCTATCACTTCTTCTACGTACTGTCGGGTGAATGCTTCACTCTCCCCAGTTTGTTTACAGGACCATGCCAAGATTAAACGGCTGTCAAACCAATTGTCTACCTCGTATTGATCCTGCAGGCTTACTGCAAATTCTAGAAAGGGCTGGATTTCGCTATCCTTGTACTCCATGTACTTAGCTACCTCGAGGGCAATCCTATGCACTTTATCTAGATCGGCCATTATATCAGGGTGAGCAAACGCTATAGAAGAATAGAACCTAGAGATCTTAGTTACCTAGTCCACTAGGTGCTGATTAACTTAATAATCAATAAAATCTAGGCTAGCCTGGGAACTTTAAAAACAAGAAAGTTCGTAGCTACTCTGATCGACAAGCAAAAACCCCAAAAACTCCAAAAAATGTAAGTGATGTAAACTTATTACTATCACTTCACCCCAGTTCTGTCAGTACTAAGCTATTGAGAGGATTGGTTACTATCATCCGAATGAACACCCTCCCTTGGTACAGATGCAAGCTAGTAACTGACTATCTGTAGCTTCTTATCTCAGATTAAAGAGCTACTCCTGAAAAAAATATTAACCCTTAAAAAAAAAATTTCTGACTTTTACATCAATAGTCGTCAGATTTGTCAACCAAAAACTCAGCAGTGATACCATCAACCTTTACCAGCTGTCTCATGTGTAGCATGAACAATAAATGTAACTTAATATTTATGATTGCTGTGGAGAAAAAACGCTGTTCCGACTTCCACCCAAAAGAAATAGTTCGATATGTCTAGGGGAAAGAAATTCCTATAATCTGCCGAACACTAAACTCTAAGAATCAGAATAGAATCTTGTGAGAGATTCATCCTCGGATCGAGCACATATTAAATGTCGTACTAGATGGGCTCTAGAATCTCGGACGGGCTCCCATTTGTCGTGGTTGAGTTAGAGTGTAGAGTATTTGTCGAGTTGGACAACAGTAGTGAAATCGACAAGGGATAGTGGACTGACAGAGTTATAGATTACACTTTAGATAAGGTGTAAATAGGAGATGGACTTGAGACAACCTGGAAGAAGATTTATTCAAATTGATCTCTCTCTCCAAGCCTCAACTCACTTATGTCGGTCTAAGCACCTCCTGCTCTCTCTCTTTTCTCTTATCATACATAGAGATTATAGTAAAGAGCTAAAAACAAGTTACTTATGAATGAAAGGGTCGTGAACAGCGTATTAATAAAAGTGTAAACTTTATTAAATGAAGAAAAGCATGAAATTAATGCATATCATCATACACAGCATAAATTACATCAATAATCAAATAATCATCAGTAGTCATCAATAATCATATACACCAACAACCACACACACAGATCACCATTCATAAAACCTGTAGAACACAGAGAGATGAAATAACTGAGTGTCAGCCCGTCCGTTTTCGGGACCATATGAAATAGTCCTGACAGTGTGTTACTTGTAGATCCTTCGTGAGGGACTATGCCTACAAAACTGTCCTTGTTGGTACTATCATTGGTGATTCCTCCCTACTGGCGCGAGGTGGGCTGGAAGACTCTATTTATCTCTTGCTGACCAAATACGAACTGAGCGACAGCCTGTCTGTTGTTGTTTTTCGTGGGACCAAATGTGCTAGCTCCAGAAAGTGCATTACTCGTAGATCCTTCGTGAGGGACTAGCCTACAAAACTTTCTTTGTTGGTGCTAAACGTTGGTGACCGCTACTCGCGAGAGGGGGGCTGGAACTCTGTCCATAGATGGCTGCTCATACGTGCGAGGTTTTAAGTATCCAGAAAATACACCAGAAGAAGTCACTTGAGGACAAAGAGTCCCAGGCGCGCTTATCCGGCGCTAGGCTCTGCTTGGCTGTAAATCCTGTTTAAACTGGTTTGGCTGTGGTTTGCTGAGTGCCCCGTTTAGGCACAAAAAAGGCGGGTGATATGGAATTCTGCTATAGGCATGCTGAGCAGGTTTGATATTCTGGAAGCCGCAATGCTCTGGCTGGTAATCCAATAGGCGAGTAGAGAACTACTACTGCGTTTGGCGATTCCAGATTTTGCGTTGGCTCCGTTGCACTGCGTGAGCTTAACTTGGCGTTGACAAAAAAGGGGTTTTGATTCAGGAACGGGGTTGACGATTCGTTGCTAGATGTATACAGAAACCCTCTAGATCGAAGAGTATATGACTTTCTTCGCCTGACTGAAGTCTGCTCTAGCGATTCGGTCTCCCTGAAACTGAGGCCCAAAAAGAGACACCCTTTTACTTCAAGCAAATAATAAATCACACTAACTTTATACAGAAAGTTTCGCTCCACTATGGAATTAAATTTATTGTAGTTATTGCTATGATAGTTTAGGGCTGTCTTTAACCATGTCTCCTGTTCCTTAAAAATATCAATTATCAACACGCGCCCGCATAGGCTTAATATCTTTTGCACCCCCAGGTACCTGTCAGTAACTGTTCTGACAGCGACAATCTACTCCTCTTCTCCCAATCTCAACACACAGGAAACCTAACCTGTAGTTACAGTTAAATGAATATGCTTATTCATCTTACAACATTAAATGAATTTACATAAACAGATTACAGCATTTGACATTACACAAATAAATCATATGTCCCTTTTGAGGAAACAAAATATTAATATCCCACAAATGAATACATAGAAAATGCAATGTTCTAGCTATAATAATACAGTTGTGGCTGAACCATAAGATATAATTATATCTATGCCTGGTGACTGCTTTCAGTGAAAGTTATAGACTAGTGCCTAGCCACACAAGTAAGCATAAAATGATCCTCCCTTGCCCCTAGAAATATCTATCAAAAGGAATAAGTGACTATCTCCTATAATCCAGAGTTATTACCTGCATCTCACTATTCAGTTTTAAAGTGAACAATCCACACCTGACATTATCTTACAGAAATGACAGTTAATTTTGCTGACTCTTAACCCAATGGTAAGCATTCGTGGACTGATTCTACTCACTGAATAAATTACTAGGAGAAGTCCTCAGAAATAAATTCACTTTCCTAACAGATATATAAAAGCTAACATGAATCTAATATAATAATTATAAGATATGTCAACTCACCCCGAAAATGACTAGAACAAAGGCAAACACATTCTAGTATTGTGTTAGAGTTTGCCTTATCTCATGATGGTCATCTACGGGCCAGGAAAAATTCACGAATGTCTTTGTCTATTAAACCCATCACTCTTATAGATTACAAAGGACGCTCTCCCCCCCCCCCCCCCCCCCCCCCCCCCCCCCCCGAACACCTGGCCTGCATATTTCTACAGAAGTTCGGCGAAAGACGTAATCTAGAGTAAGACAAAAGAAATCGTGCGAAAGTTCCCCAGGTAGAGAAATGCATAACATTATGCTCTATCTTGTCTAAGGGCAAAAACTCAAAGACTGACCGCGGGTTTGTCTCCCCCTGTTTCCAGGATGCATAATATTATGATCCGAAGCAGCGTTCAGGAAGCCAAACACAGGGACCCTTTCGCTCGTGATCAAAGGCTTTAAAGCGACCAGAGAAATTCCCCTGTTCGGCCGGACCAGGTGCGTGTTTACGTAACACTATCGTTCGCTGACCGCTACAGGCCGGAACGTAACCAAACCTCGGGTGGGGTTTGAGAGGGTGAGCGAGTTTGGCCACGAAGGTAGAAAATGAAAGAAAAAGAAAATACAAAATGTCCAGGAAAAACAGAACATTTAAAGGAGTAATCAAATTGAGACGAGATGGAAAAATAAATTAAGTCACTGTCTACGTGACAGCCTCTATGGTTTCCACATTGTCGATCGTCACCCTGTTTGAAAATTGGTGTTATGATGGCAATCTCATAATCCTTTGGTATGGTCTTATTACACCACGCTGCCTGTAGGACCCTTAAGAGTAATAAGTTTCTTGATGCTCCCATGTACTTAACCATTCCTGGTGTTATACCATCATGCCCTGCTGCTTTGCCCATCTTGATTTTCTCCAGTGCTGCCTTCAGTTCTTCAATCTTTTTGTCATCTGCATCACCATTGGTTTCCTCTTCTGTGCTAGTGGTTATCATTTCTGATGCTTGACCTTGCTCACCATCAAGGAGTTCTGAGAAATATTCTTTCCATCTTTCCATTACTTCCTTCGGGGCAGTAAGCAATTTGCCTTGCTTGTCCTTTATAAATTTGAGAGGGCATTGTTTTTCTTCCCTCGTGTTCTTTAGGGTCTTATAGAACAATTTCTGGTTTTCTTGCGCATCTTTTTCTAGCTTTTCTCCAAATTCTTCCCAAGACTTCTGTTTTGCTGCTAGCACCTTGTTCTTTGCTTCTGTTCTGAGTGTCACATATTCTCTATATTTCTCTATTTGTCCTGCTGTGTATTTAGCTCCTAAGTATTGTTTCCATGCCATTTTATTCTTTCTTATTTTCTCTTTGACTTCCTCTGTCCACCAAGGTGTTCTCTTTCTCTTGTTCCCAAGTCGGACTTCACCACATGCTTCTGCAGCAGCTGTCTTTATGATGCTATTGAATTTAAGCCAGAGGGTTTCCAAGTCATCAGGTTGTTCTTCTGTGTTGCTCACCGCTGCAGCAATAAGCCACTGATATCTGGTCTTAATTTCTGGCCCTCTCAGCTTGCAGGTCTTAATGCTCGTTTCTCCCGTTCGTTTACTTAGTTTCTTGCGTGATATTGGGCAGTTCATAGGCTGAGCAACTCTTTCAGTTGTTCTTTTGATTGTAAGCAGGTAGTGATCACTTCCAATCTCTGGCCCCCTCCAGACTCTAGCATCCCGGACATATTTGAATGAGCTCCTCCTAACAATGGCATAGTCAATCACTGACTTCTCATTCTTTGTTGGTTCACATCTAGTGTATGCATGTATGCCGCTTATGGGGGAACTTTGTGTTTGTAATAATCAGATTCTGTTCACTGCAGAATCTAATGAGTCGCTCTCCATTGTCATTGAGAGTATCATCTCCAAAATCCATGGTGATATCACGAGAAGATAGAAGACACCAGATTAAGCTGGAAGAATAGGTCCTGGATCAGGTCGACCACTTTAAATACCTTGGAGGTATTATTGACCGAAAGGGAGGCATCAAAGAAGAGTTGGCCACTCGAAAAGCAGCAGCTGGGAGACTTTTTCAGGCCATAAATCGAGGATTCCTCAGCAAGAGTGGGGTTGATAAGACAACTAAGATGGCTGTATACCGCTCCACCTATGTCCCAGTCTTGACATATGGATGCGAGTCATGGGCAATGACTACAACCCACAAAAGCCAGATCCAAACCTCAGAAATGAGGTATCTGAGGAAGGTGGTTGAAGTAACAAGAAGAGACATGGTCAGCAACCAGACGATACCGTCAAGGCCTAAAATTCCACCCCCTGCAGACCCAAGTAGAACAGTCCCAACTAAGATGGTTTGGCCATGTCTGCAGAATGGGAGAAGATCGGCTACCACGACAAGCATGGGAAACAAAGAGCCGGGGATCCAGACCCCCATGACGACCCAGAGTCCCCTGGGAGGACAACATTAGACAATCTTTGAAGGACAGAGGACTAGAATGGAATAGGATAGCCTGGCGCTCTCTCTTCCAAACCTCTACACCTCACGGTAGAAGGGGAACGACTAAGTAAAGAAGTTAAATAAGCTAATAATTATTTCTAAACAAAGAAATAACATTATCTGAATATTTTATAGAATGTTAAGGATATATTTAAAAGAAAGACAGATTTACATCTTAACTATTTGATAAATATCAACTTTTGTCTCTTTATGGTTTTATGACAATCGGGGTTGCTTTGTCGGTGCATCATCTTGATATTTAATTAAAAGCTTCCGAAAATAGTAAGGGGAAAAGAAGAGCAGAAGGGATAATATTTTTGCACACAGTGATTGGAGTTCGTTGCCACTTGGAATTTATAATTCTTTCAGCATTTATTTACCACTGCATGAACTGCGCGTGTCTGTTTGTTTCTCTTTTGAGTTTTGTTAGTGAGTTCTCCAAAAGATGTTCTGAATTAATTTTTATCAATAAATTTAAGACCGTGTCTAATATCCAAACCTCTACATCTCACGGTAGAAGGGGAACGATTAAGTAAGTAAGTCTAATATTGTAATTGCTCTTAGAATTCTTCTAACCCGTCTAGTTACCGTCGCAAGCGACAGGAGGAGTTTTTCTAAACTTAAACTCATCAGAACTTATCAACAATGAGCGCAGACCGACTCTGTGGGCTAGCCACAATTTCTATTGAAGAACGAATGGCGTATGCCATGGATTTAAACGAACTTTTGAGGCAAAGGCAAGGAAAGTAAATTTTTGAGATAAACAATTACAGTAAATAAAATTCACCAATTGTCTTGTTTATTTTTATTTTATGTTTTTCAATCTAGACCTTTGCGTTGTTATGATCCCTATTAGCTATTTCTTTCAGCGTAGTAAATAGACCACTGTAACTCTTTCCGTGCCAATTAATTTGATGAGCAGGGGAAGAGAAGGCGAAAGAGGAGGAATAGAAGGGTAAAAGATCCCGTTTACACGCCCACTCAGGCATATTGGGAATATGGTGTTAGGCCAATATTTTCTTGACCATCGGCACACTAGGGGTGATGTAGTCAGCATCACGCCGGCCGACTTAACCTTCCCAAAGTTGCTCTGGTACCCAATTCATGAGGCTGGGTCGACCCTGGAGCCGTTTGCGGTCTAAAAAATCCCACCTCAACTGGGGATCGAACCATGAACCACCGAGCTAGGAAGCCCGCGCACTAAGCACTGCGTTACGAGGATGAATGGAGGACAATAAATGTTTATTTTGTGATAATGTTCCATGCCGTATTCGTGCACTGTAATGTTATTATCACATCACACAATAAATCATAATAATGCACAGCAAGCAGATAAATATTATAGATGAATGGATAGACAGATGAATGGGTGGGAATAGGTAAGCTTGTTGGTAGGCAGGGTGATGAATAGATAAGCGGATGGATAATACACAATACAACTGGGGCGCAAAATTTAAGTCTCGCCTTGGGCGCACGAAACCCTTGCGCCGGCCCTGCCTCAGGCATATCAAAATGTGACTAATAGGAAGGTGTGCATTGGGCTGGCAATCTCATCAGGTGAAGCAATTTGCCACAGAAACCACAGCTGCAACAGCTTGATGCAGACTTCCTACAAGAGGACCAGCTATTTAATGGCTCCTAAGATATTATGCTACAAAAACAACCACAGCTACAGCATACGAATTATTTGGGTGCAGGGATGTTTGCTGCAGTGACAGATCTACGCTCCAAGGGAGAGAACAAAGACCCGATAATCAGAAATAGTAGGCCCTACATATAACTAGTAGATAAACGGAATATCTAGCTCTGACGTTATTTCCCCTTGTGCCAGCATAACTGGGACTTTCATTTTGTGTTATATTTTTAGAATAAACGTTTTCTGTTTTTAAGATTAGATTAATCTAATCCTTAAAATTAAGTTACATTTTTTTTGAAGATGAACTATTTCGAATATAATTATTTAGTGACGTTTTATGAACGTCTGTTTGTATGTCCTCTCTTCCAATTACTGTGAAATCTATCTGTTTATCTGTCAATCAATCAATCAATCAATCTATCTATCTATCTATCTATCTATCTATCTATCTATCTATCTATCTATCTATCTATCTATCTATCTATCTATCTATCTATCTATCTATCTATCTATCTATCTATCTATCTATCTATCTATCTATCTATCTATATGTCTGTCTGTCTGTCTGTCTGTCTGTCTGTATATATGTCTGTCTGTATGTCTGGATATATGTTTGTCTGTTTGTCTGCATGTCTGTCTGTCTGTCTATCTTCCAACAAGTATCCAGATTTCACGTTCGCAAATAATTTTTGTCCACACATTCATCTGACACACCTTCGGTTGTTGTTGTTTTTTTTTTTTTTTAATCTTAATGTCTTAATACATTGGATTTTATTTTAAAAATCAGTTTTTTCAGTTACAGTCTTGTCTTATCTCTGGATAATTTACGCTTTTTTTTTCTATGACAAAATTGCCTAGGCATTTACTCTCATATTATTGTACTTGTTAGGTTCATTTTCCTCATAGTAGTAATCTGTCTTCTCTTATTCTACTGACACTTGTCTGGTTCTTGTCATCAGCTCCACATTTGTGATATCGTCATAAATAAATAAATAATGAATAATTACCTTTAATTATTTATTTAGGTATTTATGTACTGATATCTAATCATTTCAATCCTTCTATTCTACGCAAGCACCCAAATAATTAGAGGCTTTAACGGGGGCCAGCAATCCAGGATCTGGGGAGATCTACTTTCGAAACACTGGGGTTTCGAAAGATATACTTTGATAAAACATATGTTATCAGGTTCGATAGTATCTAGACTTTGGAATAAGTCCAGCATATATTTAGCTTTCATCTCTGAAGCAGGGTCTGCTTCCTGCTTTCCCATCAGCAGAGTGATGGAAAATTAAAACTAAACATTTTACCGAATGTTAACTTATGCAGTTCACGATTAAGGTGAATTCTAGTAGGCTAGTTTGTGGGTTTTCACCTGGAATGCAGTGAAAGTATTTTTCAGCCTGGGAACACCACGTTTTTTTTTAGTGCCGGTTTGAGTTCGAACTCGACTTAGGTTAAACTTTCTTTTTTAACCCCACTGTCACCTAAGGATTTACCAAATTATGCCTTGGGATCTACCGATAGATCTTCTTCTTCCTCGCTCGCCTTCAGACTTCCATTAATGACTCTAACAAAGGCAGTAGTCATCTCAGGGTTCCTGACATCTCCAAAAAGTGAGTTGTTGCCAATCAGGATCGACAGGTTACAGACTCCTGGGTTATAAATTCTCGGTTGTTGTTTTTGTTGTCCTCCATATTTCAGAGTCGAACAGTAAGACTGTCTTGCGTGTTGATGGTGTACGAAAAGGCAGTAAGAAAACTAAAAAAAAAGACGGTATCCTACCAGGTATTTCGTTGCATGCGATTAATAAGGGTCAGGCATTGGGCCGGCTGCCCCAAACCTGTAGAAACAAGACATAAAAACCTAAGCAGTATATTGATCTTTACATTATTTTAATTCCAGTAGGTTTTTCTATATCAATTATTTTTTTCATATATCTCTCCAGGTTATTCTCCTTTGTTGCTTTGCAAACTAGGTCATCTGCGTACATTGTACTCTTGATATACTGACGATTCATTTGAAAGAGTTTCTTGTAATCAATTTCGCATATATTTTGTATCATTTTGCAACTTCATCGGTGACGAGACATTCATGCAGTGGCGTAGCTAACGACCGAAAGTAACGGGCATGCCCCGTTGGCCCCAGCACCGGAAAGTAGTTGTAAGAAGTTACCCACACCTTTATATATATATATATATATATATATATATATATATATATATATATATATATATATATACAAGGGGATTGACATATGTCTTGGGCCTGACCATGAAGGAGTCACAGGAGGAGGATGAAACTTGGCACATTTAAAGTTCATCATATTTTCACTGAATGTTTAAAATACGCGTTTGTTTCTTCAATGAGTTTTCCCGCTACGGTGCACGGCGCAATGTACCCTATTGACCGGATCTGCTGCTCCAAAGATTTGATAAAACAATGGAAAAGAAGGAGGCCAGAGCTGTGATAAAATTTCTGATGTTTCAGGGAAAAACACCTACAGAAATACACAGGGAAATGTGATAAACTCTATATTGTTGTTGTTAACTCATACTGGCTACTAGTTGTTGAATCACGCTTTATTTGTTAAATGACGTGAATGTCCACCAGTTGATAAATGTAGATGTTGGGACTGGTGTAGTAAAGTGTAACGATTGTCAACTCATTAAACCCAGCACAGTTTTGGTCATACAGGTCATCTTGTCCTGGAACGTGATGAGGCTCCGACAAGAATGTGAGTGTAGACAATGAGTGTGTATATGAATGTCAGAACGCGAATGGTAGAATGATTCGATAGAGTTGACAAGTTGGTAGTACATCACTCATACTCACACTGTTCGAATTCAAGAAGTACTGGAACTACGGTGGTCTTTTTATAACATTTAATGAGACGCACACTTGGACAGTACGTGTATGGTTACAGGAACAAATGTCGACATAGACAGCATAATGTTGATCACAGGCATATCATCTTAAGTTAGCATTCATGCTTGGCAAATATCATAATGGAGCATTCGTAAATAAGCATTCAGAGTTCCATCATGTAAATCATCTGGCTTTACTGACTGGGCACGTCAGACCATAACCAATATATAGGAAGGCTCCTAGACCTAATCTCGTCTAGCGAATATCCCTTCACGTAAAGTTCAATATATATATTTTTCCATAAAGATATAGGAATCCCAGACATGGGTTCTCACATGTAGCAGTGATCTCTTGGTTCATCGAGCGATAGTACAGGCATCCCTTTTTCTCACTCGATAAATACAAAGTATATGAATTTCAACATGGCTGTTCTTCTCTCGTGAGTTTCACTCACTATAGGATCCAGACCAAAATTGGTCATTCGTTAAATGTCCTCATTTCTTCATAACTTCTGTCATAGAGGTAATTGAATAATATCATATAATCTAGTGCTGATACATAGGAATGTCATCTTCCTTTGAATAAATATTCTTTTCAAAAGTACCACTGTGCATCTGTTTATCGACAACGATGGCGAAGCCCAAGTTCATAATAAATTGTGGTTTTACCTTTCTATGCGAAATATAACTTTGCCATTCCTTGGCAAAAGAGAATAAACACTGGGGTAAAGTACATACAACATGTCTAAATGACTATCACTTTTCCCCATCTACTTATAGATCACTTTTTCGGCGATAGGCCGGCTACATCAAAATTCTACATCCAGACAGGATGACAGCCATGAATCACACCCCTTGCTAGCGATACTTCCGCTGCATAGCCTTTTACCTTTTCTAGCGACAACCAACATAGTTCGACTTAGAAATGTAAAGATATCCATATATAAGACAGACTCGTCCTACTCATACAAACACTACGTATAAATTCAGGCCATAGATATACTGAAGCAAGAATAATCTATTCCTACCCAGCCAAAGAATAAATCGCAGTAGGCCTAAATTCGTCCGCGGAGTCCGATCGAAGATGACGGAACTGCCTTCAAGGGAAGTAACTCAAAAATGACTTCTCCTTAAGCACTTAAAAAGGAAACACTTTGTTTACCAAAATATTTGCGAACATAATAAGTATATAAATGTATTATATTGCAAGATAGTAAAAATTGCCCTTTACAGTCTTACCACACCTCCCGGGAAAAAAAAAAAAAATTTTTTTTTTTTTTTAAATACATCTAGGAGCACCATACAATAGGCTCAAAACGCAAGAATACTGCGCAGATGCAAATATCAGGAATAACTATAATTCCTAATATGACCGGTGAGAATATATCTCAAAATCTGAGAGAAATTGTTTCTCTACGAATAAATGTTTCCAGGAAGGTGTGATGTACGTATAATACAATTCTGGTAATTATACAATGCATACCAAAAATTCACACTATAATCTTAAATTTATGATTTATGAAGAAACAATCATCAAAGAACAGCGGTGAATAAACATCAATAAACCGCTAAGTAGAGATACCATCATTCTATTATTAAATTACAAATGTGTATCTTAGTAAAGAACAAAAAATAACTGTTGTAAAGTTATACATATTAAAAAATCCAATATTTAACAGTTAAGTGGCATCATGTGGGCATCTGGACAGAATGTCCGCCATCACATTTTCTGAACCACGGATAGCTCGTACCGAAAAATGAAAAGGTTGAAGAGCGATTGCGTATCGAGTTGATCTCGAGCTCTTCAAGTTCTTACTTTGGATAGCCGTAAGAGCTTTTTGGTCAGTTTCCACTACGAAATGCGCGCCCAGAAGGAATCTTTGGAGTTTGAGAATTGACCAAACCATTGCCAATAATTCACGGTCTAAAACCGAGTAATTCCTTTCTGCAGCATTAAGTTTTCTGGATATATACATTACAGGATGCAGAGTTCCAGAGTACTCTTGCATTAGTGCCGCTCCAATCCCAGTGGATGAAGCGTCACTACGAAGAACAAATGTCTTATCTGTTGTAGGTAACACTAAAATAGGTGGTGATGAAAACATAGTTTTGATCTTCTCTAGTGAGGATTGGCATTCATGAGACCAGTGAACCATGTTAGGCGACCCTTTCTTTAATAGTGTAGAGAGAGGTGCCATGATAGAGGACAGATTCGGAATGAAACGTCCATAAAATTGTATGAGACCTAAAAGACTTCGCACTTGCTTTTTAGTCCTAGGGATAGAGATGTTAAGTATCTTAGTGATATTATGGTCTTCTGTCTTCAAGAAACCGTGACCTACTCGATGGCCTAAGAAAGCAATTTCGCTAAAGCCAATACAAGCTTTAGATGGTTTTGCTGTCAGGTTATACTCACGCAGAGTTGATAATAATTCAACTAACCCTGAATAGTGATCTTCCCAAGTATCGCTGAAAAGACAGATGTCGTCTAGATAAGCAATGACATCTGACCGATACGATAGGATTCGACGCATCATGCGTACAAATGTAGCTGGTGCGTTCATAAGGCCGAAAGGCATAAAATTCCATTGGAAAAGGCCTCTGGGAGTAGAGAAAGCGGTAAGAGGTTTGGCGCGTTCGGATAATGGAACTTGCCAATATCCTTTAGACAAATCAAGTTTAGTGAAAAAATGCGATTTAGAAAGACGAGTAAGTAACTCTTCTAGTAAAGGCATAGGTTCAGCATCGAACTTCGTAACTTGATTCAATTTGCGATAGTCAACGCAAAGACGTATGTTATTGTCTTTTTTCCGAACAATAACCATCGGCGAAGAATATGCAGAAGTGGATGGTTCGATTATTTGTAAATCTATCATTTCATCCAACTCCTTTTCAACCTGTGTTTGGAAATGTATAGGGATAGGATAAGGTCTAACCCTAATTGGAGTATGTTCAGTTAGAACAATGTCATGCTCAATGACATGAGTTTGTCCAGGGATGTCAGTGAGGACATCCTGAAATGTTTGTAACATAACCGAAACTTGTCGCCGTTCTCCTAGAGACAAATCAGGAGAAACAGTAACGTCTTTCCATGATTCACTAGAATGAAGTGGGATCATTGGAAGCGGAAGATTAACATCCGAAAAACTTGTTTCCTCATCCTGTATTACAGACAGTGATGAGTAATGACCATGTTTGACATGAGAATCGTCCGTTGCCTGGAAAATAGGCTGTAGATAGTCAGGACGTTCATGGAACTCCGTAAGCATATTGATGTGGAAGGTTTTATGCTTCCCGTTGATATCGACGATGTAGTCAACATCTGAAATTTTCGATATTATATCGTACGGACCTTTCCAACTAATAAGGAGTCTATTTTCACGACAAGGTAGCAAAACAAATGCTTTGTCACCAGGACAAAGTTGTCGTAAAGTTCTCTTCTTATTAGCAAATTGTCTTGCCTTCTGCTTAGCAAATTCAGAAGAGGACGTTGCCAATTTGCATGCTTCGATAATCTTCTGTCTCAGCGCGATGACATACTCGTAAGAAGATTTTGTGTCATCGTCAATATTGTCAGCTGTTATAAGATCATGCAGCAAAGACATTGGGCCGCGCGGTCGCGCGCCAAAGACAAGTTCAAAGGGCGAAAACCCTGTATGTTCATTGGGGACCTCTCTGTACGCGAAGAGGGCCGCGGGTAAAACCCTATCCCAATCTTGAGGATGATCCTCAGTTATCTTCCCTAATAAGTTCTTAAGTGTTCTATTTAGTCGCTCGACCATCCCATTGGACATAGGATGATAGATGCTACTCAAAGATCTCTCTATCTGTAGAGTAGACATTACTTGAGACATGGTATCCGATATCAGTTGGGTGCCATGATCTGATAATATTTCTCCGGGGAATCCCAGCCGAGAAAATATAAGCCAAAGAGCATCTGCAATGTCAGCGGTAGTAATGCTCTTTAGAGGGATAGCCTCTGGCCAACGTGTGCACATGTCTACACACGTTAAGATAAACTGATGTCCTCTAGCAGATTTGATCTTGAATGGACCAATGATGTCTATCGCCATTTTCTGGAATGGACGAATAGGAATATCTGCAGCCTGAATAGGCGCAGCATGACGAGGACCTTTGGATTTGACTTCTTGACATACTTTACAGGATCGACAATAGATCCGTATGTCCTTGTTCACAAAAGGCCAAAAGAAAGCCGCAAGAACTCTTGACTTTGTACGGGAAAAACCCATGTGACCAGCACACTGAGAGTCGTGTGCATGTTGTAAGATTTTAACTCTCAAATTCTTGGGTACAAGAATCTGAGAATGACTTGACTTAGTGGAGTCTTGCACCATACGTACAAGTACGCCATTCTTCATTGTAATCCAAGATTTACAATTTGAATCTTTATTCGGATCACCTTTCGTTACAAGAGTGAAGAATTTCTTAAGAGTCGGATCTTCTTCTTGTTGTTTTATAAACGAGTCACGAGAAATTACCAAGGGATCATCTTGGTTATGCACTTCATTATCTTCAACAGATGAAGTTTCAGGCATATTGAGAGCTTGAGCTCTAGTGACTACCGCATTAGCAGATTGCATATTTTGATTTTCCCAAACGGAAATTTGCTCCGGAGTGCATTCTTTGACTCCGTGAATGCGACCGATGATAAGATCAGCGATCGGATTCGGCAAAAGACATGCGTGTACATCTCCTGTGAAGAAAGGAGTAGCAATCCTAATTATAGCGGTAGAGTATTTCTCTATGGTGCCGCCAAATGTTACGCATTTGACTACTTTGCCTGTAGAATGAGAAGGATCTATGAGTGACTGCCTAACCCCAATAGTTGTGCATCCAGAATCAAAAAGTACTGAGACTGGATTGTCATTTACTAAACCTTTGTGTAAGACAAGAGAACCTCTCCCATCATGCGCGATTGACGCAGGAAGAGCGGGAAGAGGATGCCCACAGCTTAAAGTAGACACTGTGGTTGGCTCAAATAATGTTTTGCATTGGGGGCACTGAGATGCTCTCCCAAAATCAAAAGCGGCACATGCCATATTATTAGAGTCATCATTATCTTTATTTTGTTTATAGGCTTCGTGGGACTCTTGCTGTGCAGAGTTCGCCTGGTAATGAGCTTTATGTTTTTTGAATTGTGCTCTACCTCTGTTATTATTGCCTCTGTACTTATCATTGTTTCCACTATTATAACCCCTACTCGGGTTTGAATCATAGCTCCTTTGGTTACTATCATCATATTCATTATAATGAGTATCTCGGTAATTATGATCCTGTTGTCTCCATGAAGGAAAACTTGGATAGTTTCTAGAATGACTTCCTTTGCGGAAGTTCCTGTAATTATGACCACCCCTGAATCGAGGGCTGTCAGCTCTTCTCCAGGTATTCGAAGAAGAACCCTGAAATGATTGGTTACCTTGGTTCTGATAACTGTAATAGTTACCTTTTTTATTAAACCTATTTTGAGGTCCTTGGAATTTGTGAGAGTGATTAGGGTTGTATGGTGTTGCAGAAGCAACTGGCATACCTTCTTTAACCTTACTGTTGCTAATAGCTACGTCCGGATGTGCAGTGACGTATTGGGTACAATACTGTTCCATTTCTTTTAGAGACTTAGGTTTACGCTCATGTAAGAATTCGAGGAAAGGTTTATTTATACTTGACATAATCTTGTCTCTGAGTATCAAGTCCATAAGGGCTTCATAAGTCTTTTCTGTTTTGGATAGCTCAATCCAACGATCAAATGTAAGACGTGTCCTTGCAATGAATTCTGAGAATTCTACACCTGCCTCAGGCACCATTGTCTTAAACAACTTCCGATAACCCTCTTCAGACAACTGATACTTCTTTAATAAGGCTGCCCTAATAACATCATAGTTATCTTTGTCAGCCTCTTCAACCAAACTTAAACTAGTCAGAGAATCACCTTTCAGATTTTCTGATAACTGGTTAGCATATTGTGATTTGTCCACATTATGGGCTCGACACGAGCGTTCAAATCTATTTAGCCAGAATGTTATGTCATCACTGGAAGGGTTGAACGCTGGTACCTTGACCTTGTAAGTAAAGGGTTTACCATTACCACCAGATGCTTGATTACCATCACTTATGTTTGTTAACTTTAACTTTTCTAACTCAAATGCTAAAAGTTCTTTTTGGTGTTCATGTTCTCTTATTGCTTTTTTCTCTTGAGCTTCAGCTTGTAATTTTCTCTCTTCTGCAGCAGCTTCATCTTTTCTTCTCTCTTTTTCCATTTCCATCTGGAATCTTTTTTCATCAGTCTGTATCTGCAATTTCTTTTGTTCATCCTCTCTTTGTAATCTTTTCTCCTCAGCTGCTAATTTCTTTTCTTCAATCAATGCTTTTCTTTCTTCAGCAGCAGCAGCTAATGCTTTGTCATATTGAGCAACTGCCCATTCTTCTAATTGCTGACCAGTCTTATCAAGAGCCCTGCCTTGTGTGATAAAATAATCTAATGTAGACATGTTGTCTAATAAGATCAGTAATTTGCAAAAGTAAATAAATTCACTTTCTTAGTCTTAATCAAAGACCTTGTATGATAACTTTTTAACCTGTGGAAAATAGTACTTAACTATCCCAATCACTGTGGGAAACAAGCCTTACAAAGGTCTTGTATAAATCCTTATATAATAACAGCTATAAGTTGCTGGTTCACTTTATAATATAAGTGCAGTGCACCAGAAATAGTGTTTTATATCATCAACTGTGTACCTTTAGTAATAGCAATTAACTATCAGTTGATTCTTGTACATCAATTTATATGATCAACTATATTTTAAATAGTGTATGTCGATCAGGCACAAAACAAAACAGTTATACAGAAGAACATGAAAACATTTGCGGAAATGACATAAATCAAATGGGAAAAACAATAAAAGATAACCCGCAAGAGGATAACAAATACAAATAACGCCACAGTATATAAATATAAATTGAGAATAGAACTGAAAGATAGAATAGGGTAGACCAACAAATTACAAACAAATCAAAACAAACTAAAGAACAGAGGAATATTACAAAAAACAACAATGAGTACAGTCTTCACAGCTAACACTAATAGCAACAGCTGTCGCAGCAAATTTTCAATCAAGAAAATTGCACCTATAGAAACGCACACATCAGACCCTCTATTACGTGGGATACTCTGTTGTGTGACAAATATCACATATAAATATTTAAACATAAATACATAAATGCATAAATAGTATGGCAATATGATGTAAATAGAGTGTTGCAGAAAGAATGTGTTGTAAAGAAGGCTCAGTTACACTGCCTAATAGTACAGTACTGTGGTACTTTATTAAACAAATACTTCTGGTCTAATTATTTTAAATTCAACACAGAAATAGAAGTTCCATCGTTGATGTGAATGATAACAATCGATGTAGGACTTCTCAGTTCAATAACATTTCCTTTCGCAAACACTGTCAAATATTCTCCAGTCCTGATGTGTAATGTTCTATGTTTCAACCAAGCTTGCTGTGTAACACTGTCAGTTGTATGGCAAATGTCCAACGAACCAAATGTCAACAAACGCTGACCTAGTTACCGCATACTCTCGACAGGACAGGTCACGCTGACATCACTGTAGAGTTGTACTGTTGATGTATTTGTGTGTCGTAACAGACCCCAAGGAACGTCTGGTCTCAGAAGTTTACTTCTCAATATGGTCACTGTGCAGGTTGACCCAGGAAGCTGGCACACCAGTTGATAAACTCTGTATTGTTGTTGTTAACTCATACTGGCTACTAGTTGTTGAATCACGCTTTATTTGTTAAATGACGTGAATGTCCACCAGTTGATAAATGTAGATGTTGGGACTGGTGTAGTAAAGTGTAACGATTGTCAACTCATTAAACCCAGCACAGTTTTGGTCATACAGGTCATCTTGTCCTGGAACGTGATGAGGCTCCGACAAGAATGTGAGTGTAGACAATGAGTGTGTATATGAATGTCAGAACGCGAATGGTAGAATGATTCGATAGAGTTGACAAGTTGGTAGTACATCACTCATACTCACACTGTTCGAATTCAAGAAGTACTGGAACTACGGTGGTCTTTTTATAACATTTAATGAGACGCACACTTGGACAGTACGTGTATGGTTACAGGAACAAATGTCGACATAGACAGCATAATGTTGATCACAGGCATATCATCTTAAGTTAGCATTCATGCTTGGCAAATATCATAATGGAGCATTCGTAAATAAGCATTCAGAGTTCCATCATGTAAATCATCTGGCTTTACTGACTGGGCACGTCAGACCATAACCAATATATAGGAAGGCTCCTAGACCTAATCTCGTCTAGCGAATATCCCTTCACGTAAAGTTCAATATATATATTTTTCCATAAAGATATAGGAATCCCAGACATGGGTTCTCACATGTAGCAGTGATCTCTTGGTTCATCGAGCGATAGTACAGGCATCCCTTTTTCTCACTCGATAAATACAAAGTATATGAATTTCAACATGGCTGTTCTTCTCTCGTGAGTTTCACTCACTATAGGATCCAGACCAAAATTGGTCATTCGTTAAATGTCCTCATTTCTTCATAACTTCTGTCATAGAGGTAATTGAATAATATCATATAATCTAGTGCTGATACATAGGAATGTCATCTTCCTTTGAATAAATATTCTTTTCAAAAGTACCACTGTGCATCTGTTTATCGACAACGATGGCGAAGCCCAAGTTCATAATAAATTGTGGTTTTACCTTTCTATGCGAAATATAACTTTGCCATTCCTTGGCAAAAGAGAATAAACACTGGGGTAAAGTACATACAACATGTCTAAATGACTATCACTTTTCCCCATCTACTTATAGATCACTTTTTCGGCGATAGGCCGGCTACATCAAAATTCTACATCCAGACAGGATGACAGCCATGAATCACACCCCTTGCTAGCGATACTTCCGCTGCATAGCCTTTGACCTTTTCTAGCGACAACCAACATAGTTCGACTTAGAAATGTAAAGATATCCATATATAAGACAGACTCGTCCTACTCATACAAACACTACGTATAAATTCAGGCCATAGATATACTGAAGCAAGAATAATCTATTCCTACCCAGCCAAAGAATAAATCGCAGTAGGCCTAAATTCGTCCGCGGAGTCCGATCGAAGATGACGGAACTGCCTTCAAGGGAAGTAACTCAAAAATGACTTCTCCTTAAGCACTTAAAAAGGAAACACTTTGTTTACCAAAATATTTGCGAACATAAATGTATTATCAATTGAGGAGATAGCTAGTAGAGTAAAGCTAAATGAAAGAACAGTTTATAGAATTTTACACAACAGACTGAACATGAGAAAAGTGTGTGCACGCTGGGTTCCGTGACTGTTGACACGTGAACAGAAGCAAACGAGGGTAAATTGCTGTCAACAGTTGCTCAAAAAGTGTCAGTAAAAAGAATTTTTGGAGTCCACGGTGACAGTAGATGAGACTTGGTTACACCATTATGACTGTGGTGAAGTGGGATGTTATAAATATTTATAGGGGACTTAGTGTACTGACTGAGATCAGCTGTGAAGGTATCTATATCTAATAAGAGTAGTGTATTATAGATAACCTTACTTGCTGCCATATATATATATATATATATATATATATATATATATATATATATATATATATATATATCTCAGTCAGAATTATTCTGGAATAGTGTGATGACTACGTTGTATGTCTAGGGTATGTGTATGATGAAGTGTAAGTCATAACAACAACAGACAGATAAACAATTTAATTTATTCCACCACACTTGACAACACTGTGACACTCACATACATATAACACTCTAAAGGATATCTTAAAGGAGTCACTGATAACTTTTCAAATAACAATATGTATTCATTGCTGTTATGAATGAATATGTGTCCTGATTCAAATACAAAGGGAACCAGGAATCACAATCAATTTTAATTACAAGTTATATGTACAGAATTTCTCAATATGAATATTGTAGTGACATATATTATTAAAAGTATCCTATGTGTGTCAGTTGTGTAGTAGTAATATGAGGTAATACTGGTTTTGTTTTGTTCAAGCTCTGTTGGTATTTGTCATCATGACTTCAATAGTTTGTCTTTATGGGAGCTAGTATTGGAGATGTTCTCAGTTCCTGTTATTAAAACAATTTACTTCCCCTCTTAAGTTTATGTTACAATGTTATTTTAAGATGGGGTACATAATTTTGAGCTCAGCTGGCCACATCAGCTTATCTTGCGTGATGGCGGCAGGAAAATACTCCTCTGCTCGATTTCTCCCCTGTGCTCTGGAGACACCTCACTGATAGCTAAATGGACCAAGGAGTATGCTGTCCGACTCTGGATTCAGCAAAGCTCTGACCAGGTGCTGCTCAATACCATCAAGACCACGGTCCCTGAAAACAAGAAGGATGTACCTTCTACTTCATAACTAATTGATACTCTCTTTTTACACTGAGCACAATACATCACAAACATTGAGTTCAGAGCGTTAGGCCAACTGTCAGCTTCATCTGAAATACTTTATACCAGCATTAACCTCCTTAATGGTTACTACGCCTCTGCACTTCCAGCATTATTTCTTTCTAGTCAATCATCTAGGTGTCAGTGTACTGTTTGGCCATTCCATGCCGTTTTACTTTCCTCCGACACCTTCTGTTCAGGCTGGAGCATTATAGGCTTTACATCATGTTTGCTACTGAACTACACATATATACAGGCATAAATTAACAATTCACATTCAATTTTCATTAAAAGATACTGAATGTTTCAAGCTTACCACAATTCATGGAAACAAACACAGATACGTTGATTAGCAATGAATTCTGGCACAAATACTGGCACAAATTCCCATCTGCTTATGTTCCAGGCTTTTATTTTAGCAAAAATGTGAGCTGGCTTCAACGCACTGTTGCTTTATCAAGCTTATTTGAACTAGTGGTCTCGAACTAACGCTCCTAAGTGAGTATATCAGCGAGTCTGGCCAATGGAGCCACGTTTCGACAAGGGTTTGAAAAAATTTTAACTTCCTACGTCTCCCCTAACAACCAAATATAGTATTTATAGTCCGACCAATCGTGTTTAGTCTTATATTTGTTGCGCTCCAATCAATTTGGAGTTTACATGGTAGGCTATTTCCGTACGCAAGGTTTTTTTTTTCAAACACGTTATAAAAAAATTTTATGAGCAGAAATGATTTCATGCTGTCAGGCATCCCCAATATTTTATTTTGGTTATAACTTGTTAATTCCTAGACTATTTGCGTAACGTTTTACATATTCTTTGTCAGCAAACCCTAAGGAACCCAAATAAAAAATTTAAAAGAGCTAAGTGGCTGCGTTCAAAATATGCAATTTCTTCGACCTCCTGTTTCGAAGATGTGCTGTCTGGGTACTGTAATGTTTTCAAACGTAAACCCATCTAATGTTATCTTTTCAAATAAGCGTTTTTCGTGATTTTAAAACCTAACTCTGGGAAGGGTAGTGAATTTATCACTGTCCGTCTGAAAAAAAAGTTAGTGCATGTGGCCTTACACGCGTGATAGTAGTAATTGTGTATCGCGCGACGCGTGTTGCATGCGTTCCTGATTTTCAGCCCTCCCTCTCTCTTTCTATTTGAGTCCATCTGTTCGTTCGTTTTGGTAACGCAGTATAATTAATGTTAGGATTAATTTAGGTCATTACGCAGTCTGCCTCTCAATGTTTTTCCAAGAAATACAGCACACGTTTCATTGAAGAAAGCGGGTAATAATATAGTAGGCTTTTACTATCAACGTGAAAGCGTTACAATTTGCCGACGAAGTAGAAAACAAGGGGGATTTCGAGTACATTCTTTGTGACAGCACTGTTATTTTACCATTGCTCTTTTCTTTATTAAATGTATTTATTAGGCTTTATATTTACCTGATAATTTATATATGTGGATTAGAATATTCCACGACATCTCCCCTCTTAAAACAGACATTATATGTCAGTCCTTTATTCTATATACACATAGATAAATGTAAGTCAACTTGACTTTACTCTGCTGTGGTGCTATCATGGTTTTATGTAGTTGGGTCCATTCAGAGTAGGCACTACTCTTGAAATCTGCCTCAGACTTCTACAACCAATAATATATTTCGGTTATGTTACTGAACAGCCGCAAGTGTGAGTGCTTGTCTTAATGCTGCTTCGCAACCCGTATTCACCATTTCTCTTCTCTGAGTCTGCGCAATGACATGTCCAGAGAACATTATATTTCCCTCAAAATGTACGTTATGAGGAGATAACATATACCTGGTGATAGCAGAGTTTTCGTAGTGGATCCCATAATCTTCTTATTATCCTGTATGAAACATTCGGAATATCCTCAATCAAAGAGGCAACTCAGGGATTCATTACGTTCCTCCGAAATGTTTACATCCAACAATTTTCTCATCATTCTAGAGAAGACACTAGGCGCATTCTTCAATCCAAATGGCAATCTATTAAACTCATAGTGTCCTTCTGAGGTACTAAAAGCTAGGTATGGTCTAACCTCAGGCTTTACTGGAATCTGATAGTATCCTTTACTCAGATCCACTTTTGAGAAATATTTAGCTTTATTTAGTCTGGCAAACAGCTGATTTGTATCCGGCAATGGATCTACCTGTCCTTCTGTAATAGCGTTCAGTCTCCTGTAATCTATACAGAGTCTATGTTCTCCAGAGGGCTTCCTTAAGAGTACAACACCGGAACTATATGAGGATTCACTGTGTGAAATAATTCCCTCCTTCAATAGATAGTCTATCTCTTCCTTCAAAGCTTTCTCCTTAGCAAACGGAATCGAATATGGTTTCATACAGACAGGTGTGGGGTCTATCAGTTTCATATCATATTCCAATAGGTTTGTATGCCCTGGTCGGTCTGTTAACACCTCTGCATGATTATTTAGAACCTGTTGCACTCTCTCTTTCTGAGTTTTCGTTAAATGTGTACTGATTTTCACCTGTGCTGCTGTCTCACAGGGGTGTAATGGATACTCAAATGATGAAAGTGGTTCCTTTTTCATCTCCATGGCGATGGACAAGGTCAACAAGTGTGTCTCTTCCTGATGTTCTCTTTCCAAATATTTCTTCAGGAGATTCACATGATAGATTTTTTCTTTCCCCTTCTTATCTATCTTATAATTTGTTCTAGATACCTTCTCTAAAACTGTATATGGACCCTGCCATCCAATTTGTAACTTATTCTGACTCCCGGGCAAAAGAAGCAGTACTTTCTCTCCCACAGCCAAATTTCTGTCTTTCGCCTTCCTGTTATAAGGCAGCATGTTTCTTCCTGGCTTGTTTCAAATTTTCATTGGCAAGTTTCCAGCCAGTTTTTAAACGAGTGGTCAGCTCATTCACATATTGGTATGAAGATGTAATGTTTTCCTCTGCCTTTTCATCAGTCCACGTTCTTAACAAAGCTACATATGGACCTTTAATTGTGTGGACCCATTTGTCCATGCACCGGTATGGTCTCTTCCACTCGAAGCTTTATAGTGATGATTTTTCCTCCCAGAATTATCATTCACAAAACGACCGCTACCAATTCTTTTCCTGGGGCTTTCTCCCCACTTAAAATTCTTGATGAGAGATTTCCTCTCTACATCCTCTTCCTCCAGTTTGTTTAAGTCCGATTGAGGGATTTTCGGCTTATCCTGGGGTAAGACATCTTTTTGCACTCTCCGCATAGTGGCCATTGTAAAACAGTTAAGTGAAGCTTGTCCGTGAAAAGGGGCTTCCCATTCCATTTGGTCCACTTTATCAAATCTATTTTTCTTTTTATTATCAGGCCTAATTTTGCCCCGTGGCGTGTCCAGGTCCTGATCCATGTTCCCACTTGTGGGTGTTCCCTCATGTGCTATGCTACACCTTTCTACAAAATTCTCAATGTCCCATCTTGCTTTGGGCCAATAATAATTATGAGCCACCTTTTGAATGATGGTACCTATCTTCTCATGGTCCCCATCTGGTTTCACATGTAGGCTCCTTATTAAGTCTGCCCTATATCTTTTAGGAAGTACCAGCTGTCCTTGACCTTTGGATCTAGCTCCAGTCTTCCTATACATCAACTTGTTTTTCATGTAAAAATCTCCCTTGCCTGGAGTTGTATGACAAGTTGACAATTTTCTGAAACAAGGCTTGAGTGTTTTATCCCCAGCCTGTGCCTTCCTCATCTCTTCTGGAGTGGTATCCAACATAATATCCTCCTCCTGTCTTGAGGTCGACCTGACCTGAAGGGTTGCCATATACACAGGTTTCCTTCTGCAACGGTCAGTGTCATGATTGTCCATCTGACAATTTTTACACCACCTTTTTCCTTGGTTGAAAGATTTTCTTTCATCATATTTCCTTTCATCGAATTGTGGGAATTTATTTTTATTTTCATACCGTGGCCTATCAAATTGGTGCTTACCTTTGTTTTGATCCTTAGGATCAAATTTATTAAAGTTCTGTGGTGCCCTAAAGTTATCCACTTGTTTCTTTTTATTACCTGTTACCTCTGCTTGAGCTGCTTGATACCTTTCAGCAACATTTAGCAACTCACCCAGCCTCTCTGCACCTTGTTCCATGAGAAACTTTCTCAGGTCTGGAGCCATGGACTCTCTTAATTGCTCTATAAGGACCATTTCCTTAAGATCTTGGGTTTTCCCCAGAGAAGTCCATTTCTCCAAGTATGTCTCTATTCGTGCAGAGAACTGGTGATAGGTTTCACCTGACAGTAGTTTAGCATTCCTAAATTTTTTCCTATAGAATTCTGCATTCTTTTCATACCTTAACAAAAGAGCCTGCTTTAGCATGTCATAATTTTCCTGATCACCTCTGCTCATTTTTGCAAAAACTTCATAAGCTGCCCCACGAAGTCCTTGAGATAACTTTAAGCTCCATCTTTCTCTCTCTAACCCATACGTGGTAGCTAATAGTTCATACCTATTTAGGTAGCTCTCTATATCATCGTCTTTCTCAACAAAATGATCTAAATGAAAATTCATAGCTGAGGTTGAGGCTCCTTGGCTAGCAGTGGCATCAGAGGCAAAGGGACTGGCACCATTTTCAGGAGCATGGCCCTGAAACTCAAACTCCCTTAGTCGTAACTCATGTTCCCTTTGTAATCTCTTCTCCTCCTTTTCTGCTTCCCTCTCTGCAGTCAATCTTCTTTCTTCTGCTTCCCTTTCTGCAGCTAATTTCTTCTCTTCCCTTTCTGCAGCCAATCTTCTTTCTTCTGCTTCCCTTTCTGCAGCCAATCTTTTGTCTTCTCTTTCTGCCTCCAATTTCTTAGCCTCAGCCTCAATCTGCAACCTCTTAGTCTCAGCCTCAGCCTCAAATTGTAACTTCTTAATTTCCCTTTCAGCCTCTAACTTTCTTTCGGCCTCTTTTTCTAATCTTCTTTCTTCGCGTTCAATAAATTTGTCACATTCCGTAGTGACATAGGCAACCATAACTTGCCCATCTAATCCTAACTCTTTTGCAGTCTGAACAGCAGCAGATCGAAACTTGGCCAGGTCCGCCATTGTCTATCAGGTAAATTTATACAATGTCTAACCAACAATTCAATCTCCAACTATATATCTAATGGACAACACAGGCACCGTGAGCTCAACCTTATTTAATTCCACCCAAGGATACCTTTTAATTCTTATTATTCCCTGAAGTGAGTTACCCCCAATATTTTTAATAGTGAAAGATTCAAAATCCCAAGAGCGAGACCCCAATATATGTGGTGAAGTGGGATGTTATAAATATTTATAGGGGACTTAGTGTACTGACTGAGATCAGCTGTGAAGGTATCTATATCTAATAAGAGTAGTGTATTATAGATAACCTTACTTGCTGCCACATATATATATATATATATATATATCTCAGTCAGAATTATTCTGGAATAGTGTGATGACTACGTTGTATGTCTAGGGTATGTGTATGATGAAGTGTAAGTCATAACAACAACAGACAGATAAACAATTTAATTTATTCCACCACACTTGACAACACTGTGACACTCACATACATATAACACTCTAAAGGATATCTTAAAGGAGTCACTGATAACTTTTCAAATAACAATATGTATTCATTGCTGTTATGAATGAATATGTGTCCTGATTCAAATACAAAGGGAACCAGGAATCACAATCAATTTTAATTACAAGTTATATGTACAGAATTTCTCAATATGAATATTGTAGTGACATATATTATTAAAAGTATCCTATGTGTGTCAGTTGTGTAGTAGTAATATGAGGTAATACTGGTTTTGTTTTGTTCAAGCTCTGTTGGTATTTGTCATCATGACTTCAATAGTTTGTCTTTATGGGAGCTAGTATTGGAGATGTTCTCAGTTCCTGTTATTAAAACAATTTACTTCCCCTCTTAAGTTTATGTTACAATGTTATTTTAAGATGGGGTACATAATTTTGAGCTCAGCTGGCCACATCAGCTTATCTTGCGTGATGGCGGCAGGAAAATACTCCTCTGCTCGATTTCTCCCCTGTGCTCTGGAGACACCTCACTGATAGCTAAATGGACCAAGGAGTATGCTGTCCGACTCTGGATTCAGCAAAGCTCTGACCAGGTGCTGCTCAATACCATCAAGACCACGGTCCCTGAAAACAAGAAGGATGTACCTTCTACTTCATAACTAATTGATACTCTCTTTTTACACTGAGCACAATACATCACAAACATTGAGTTCAGAGCGTTAGGCCAACTGTCAGCTTCATCTGAAATACTTTATACCAGCATTAACCTCCTTAATGGTTACTACGCCTCTGCACTTCCAGCATTATTTCTTTCTAGTCAATCATCTAGGTGTCAGTGTACTGTTTGGCCATTCCATGCCGTTTTACTTTCCTCCGACACCTTCTGTTCAGGCTGGAGCATTATAGGCTTTACATCATGTTTGCTACTGAACTACACATATATACAGGCATAAATTAACAATTCACATTCAATTTTCATTAAAAGATACTGAATGTTTCAAGCTTACCACAATTCATGGAAACAAACACAGATACGTTGATTAGCAATGAATTCTGGCACAAATACTGGCACAAATTCCCATCTGCTTATGTTCCAGGCTTTTATTTTAGCAAAAATGTGAGCTGGCTTCAACGCACTGTTGCTTTATCAAGCTTATTTGAACTAGTGGTCTCGAACTAACGCTCCTAAGTGAGTATATCAGCGAGTCTGGCCAATGGAGCCACGTTTCGACAAGGGTTTGAAAAAATTTTAACTTCCTACGTCTCCCCTAACAACCAAATATAGTATTTATAGTCCGACCAATCGTGTTTAGTCTTATATTTGTTGCGCTCCAATCAATTTGGAGTTTACATGGTAGGCTATTTCCGTACGCAAGGTTTTTTTTCAAACACGTTATAAAAAAATTTTATGAGCAGAAATGATTTCATGCTGTCAGGCATCCCCAATATTTTATTTTGGTTATAACTTGTTAATTCCTAGACTATTTGCGTAACGTTTTACATATTCTTTGTCAGCAAACCCTAAGGAACCCAAATATACAAATTTAAAAGAGCTAAGTGGCTGCGTTCAAAATATGCAATTTCTTCGACCTCCTGTTTCGAAGATGTGCTGTCTGGGTACTGTAATGTTTTCAAACGTAAACCCATCTAATGTTATCTTTTCAAATAAGCGTTTTTCGTGATTTTAAAACCTAACTCTGGGAAGGGTAGTGAATTTATCACTGTCCGTCTGAAAAAAAAAGTTAGTGCATGTGGCCTTACACGCGTGATAGTAGTAATTGTGTATCGCGCGACGCGTGTTGCATGCGTTCCTGATTTTCAGCCCTCCCTCTCTCTTTCTATTTGAGTCCATCTGTTCGTTCGTTTTGGTAACGCAGTATAATTAATGTTAGGATTAATTTAGGTCATTACGCAGTCTGCCTCTCAATGTTTTTCCAAGAAATACAGCACACGTTTCATTGAAGAAAGCGGGTAATAATATAGTAGGCTTTTACTATCAACGTGAAAGCGTTACAATTTGCCGACGAAGTAGAAAACAAGGGGGATTTCGAGTACATTCTTTGTGACAGCACTGTTATTTTACCATTGCTCTTTTCTTTATTAAATGTATTTATTAGGCTTTATATTTACCTGATAATTTATATATGTGGATTAGAATATTCCACGACAATGACCCCGAATCCAAAATTGCCAGCATGCAATGGAAAACCCCGGGCTCCCCAACACCTGTCAAGCCGAGGGCGCAGAAATCTGCAGGAAAAGTGATGCTGACTGTTTTTTGGGACGGCAAAGGTGTCCTTTTGAAAGATTATCTGCCTCGTGGCAACACAGTTAATGGACAGTAATATGCAGATCTTCTCACAAAACTAAGAAAGGTTGTGACCAGGAAACGAGGGATAACGCGCATTCAAAATCTTCCTTTTCTTCAAGACAACGCGCCCTCTCACAAAGCACGGCTTGTGCAGCTAGCAGCCAACGATTTGAATATTGAAATTCTTCCACACCCACCATATTCTGCAGATTTGGCTCCATCAGACTTTTTTCTATTCCCAAATCTTAAAAAACAGCTAAAAGGAAATCATGTTGACAGCGATGAAGAGGTTATACTGGCATGTGATGACTGGTTTAGTTTGAAAAATAGGGTGTTCTACTCCCAAGGTCTTTTCAAAGTCAAGCAGAGATGGCAGAAGTGTGTCAATTCAGACGGTGGCTGTATTGAAAAGGAATGTACACTATACAAAATTTTAGCTCTCTGTGACATGTCCTTCATGGTCAGGCCCAAGACTTATGTCAATCCCCTTGTGTGTGTATATATATATATATATATATATATATATATATATATATATATATATATATATATATATATATATATATATCTATATATATATATATATATATATATATATATATATATATATATATATATATATATATATATATATATATATATATATATATATATATATATATATATATAACCTTTCAATGTCCATTGTTCATGTGCTAAACGTCATAGTATGCCCAAGTTTCTTGAGACAGAAATGAAAGGGGTAAAAAGACATGGAAAGATATTGAGGGGATGACATTGGCCAGAAGAACGTGGCACAAGGTAGTTAAAGGACTACTCTCATTGGGAGATGATTGGTGATGAAGTATGATGCTCCATTTCTTCTTCTTCTTTGATTCATAGCAGCTGTCTGTCAAGGCAATCAGTAACCATCATGCTTGGCGACGTCTTATAGGGCAGCAACAAACTGTCTCCACTATGCTCGGTCGGCGGATATTCTTCGTGCAGTGCCCAAACTCTGGTTGTTTTTTTTTCTTCCCTTTTTTATGCATCTCGGTCTCCACAGTTATCCTCCACGTTATTTGTGGCCGACCTCTCTTTAGCTTTCCTTCTGGGGCCCAGAGCATAGCTGTTCATGTGATGGCATCGGGGTCTCTTCTAAGGACGTGGCCACCTCTACTCCAGCGTCTGCCAGCTATGATGGTGTGCATGTCCTCTTGTTTGCTCCGAGTGAGCGGTTCTTGATTGGTAATGGTATTCGGCCAAAAGATTCGGAGAATTTTCCTTAGGCAGATTGTGCGGAAAGAGGACACAGATGTGTGGAAAGAGGACACAGATGTGTGGACAGAGGACATAGATGTGTGGAAAGAGGACACCGATTGTGTAGAAAGAGGACATACATGTGTGGAAAGAGGACACAGATGTGTGGAAAGATGACATAGATCTGCCGCATATTTATTATAATTGTTGAGTGCCCCATTTAATTTGTGCCCCGGGGCCTTTTATGTTGTAGGTACGCCAATACATGCAAGGTAGCTGCGTAAGCAAAGCTTCATTTTCAGCTGCAACTTATTAACCCATAAAATTATGCTGAATACTCAATAATCATACGATAACTTGATTTCCACCAACTGGGCCATTTTGCTTACGTCGTATGTTTCCACCGTACTTCATTCATTTTAACTTCCCAGCTTGCAGACCGCTTTAAAGAGAATACGCAGTTGTGGGCTACTGCGCATATAGGTTATTGGTGTTGAAAAAAGTGTGATGATTAAAAATGCATTAAAAGCAATGTTCCCTCTAATTTGTAATGGCACGTGTGAGCACAAAGTAGTGCATATATATTTCAATTGAGGACCGTGTATGACTTATTATTATTATGCGAGCACGTAACACGCAAAATATGATGAGGAAATAATTACATTGTGCGCTGTCTGCTGTGTGGCCTGATGACGGCATTAATTCTTCAGTGGTCATTCAACTCCATTTCTTTCCAAGCCATTTCAACTTCATTCGGGGAGCCGCGCTGGTGTAATGGTTACCACACTGCGCTGGCGATCGGGTGATCCAGGTTCAAGTCCGGGCGAGAACATTTGAAGAGTTGTCGTCGACCGGGATTTGGACTGGATTAATTCGAGCTCTGGCGAGGACTTTTGAAGAGGTGTCGTCGACCAGGGACTGGAATAACCTGAATGGCTCCTAAGCCGACCCAGCTCTAATGGGTACTCTCCGAAGACGGCGAGTATCTGCCTGAATGGAGAGAGGATACCTGTCAGCGTACAGGGAAAATAGGATACTCACGTAAAGTCAGTTTCAGGTTGGACATAACCTGAGATTTCGCCTCGAGTAATAGCGGGCGTACGTTTAAAAAAAAAAAAGCAACAAAACTTCATTGGATATTTGTAGTCAAACTAAAGAGGTCATAGAAAACTTAGGAATGAAAAGAGAATTAATGAAGTAGATCAAATTAGACAGTTACAATATTTTGGCCATGTAAAACTGAAGACGTAATAGAAGACATAGTTGAGGGCAAACGAGCAAGAGGAAGACAGCGCTATAAGTGGGAAGATAACATGAAAAGATGGACAGCAAAGAATCTATCAGAATGCACCATCAAGACAAGAGACAGAAGACGTTGGAGACTCAATGCAGCCGACCTTCGATGTGAATGTGACGATACGGCTGCGCGATCACAAGTCCACTCCAGCAAAATTGCATTACATTCCCGTGCGAGTGATATTTTCTTATTTTTCTTTCCCCTGTCATTATTATGTGGCATATTTTATGCACCGTTTTTCACTCTCTATGCTGAACCTAGTTGGGGAACGCCTCTAACACTCCACTCCCCTACGGAAGTATTTGCTATAGGACTGTCTTTATCTTGTTCACCACTCCTCAGACTTATTTACGTTCCGCCAGGTGAACTGTGGTATTATCGTAACAATACCCAGTCATCAGACCGGTCATCCGCTTGTCGCGTTCAATTCGTCTGACCACCTTTGGAAACAAGTCGGTCCAACATTTGACCCCAGTGAAAAGCTGATGACCGTGTTGACACAGACTTGTATTGTGCGTACGATGAAAGAAGACAACATTGTCTGACCAGTCATCTGTCTGGCGGAGGCACGCAGATAAAGGCGATAATTGGATAACCTCTCGGGATGGACTTCTTGGCGGAAGACATTACGCCAGGAAAACATGGTCACAATATTGTGGGAGGCAGATAGGTGCAGCCGGAACATTATTACGTCTTATTATAAAGAGGTCACTCGTGGAATGTTAAATTTAATATTAAAAAACGTGAGCGGATATTTTGAATTTAAAATGTCCCCACCCAAACAGTGCTAGCGAGATTTGATTGGTTTGAAGCGAGAAGCCTGAATATACAATGAATTCTAATGGAACATTCGGCGGAAACACCATCTGTGATTTGAACTGAGAATGAGAGATATAATCTAGTGAACTCAAAAACACAGAACAGACAGCTTCGCAACTTCAACCGAGCAACTCCCAACAGCCAGGAAGAGAAGGATCGGACCTAGAATTTCTATATCAAAAGTGACAGATCGACAGTATTTGGGCAACTCTGAAACCCTAAGAGTAAACCCGCATATTTAAATACACACTGTAAAATTCAAGACCAGGACCTTTTAAATACAAGTTTGGAAACCTGGGAATTGGATCATCAGTCATAAGAGAAATAATATCCCAGGCCAAGTGTATCACAGAACACTGTCATAAGAGGAATTTCTCAGACGAAATTGATTCGAGAGCATATGCACCGAAATCACTCGCGTCCATCTGAAAACCTGTGCAAGGAAGATTGTGTATTCCCAAAAATTTGGGGTAAGTTGTGAACATTTCTATTACAAGCGTGAATTTAACATGTTTTTTTGCTAGTGTATATATATGAGGCTGGCAACCTCAACATATGAAAATAGTAAATTCATGAACCACTACAGCAAGAGCTGGTGATAGTTTCTGACTAGTCGTGCGGGAAGCCCGACAGCAGAGTGACCCCGGACTCGGACTGGAGCAGTGATGAGTGATGACTACATCATATGTGCCTCCAGTGTAACATATTATCTTGTAAGATTTATATACCCTTTTTAATTGTAATTCAGGCAAATCATTATTCACACATTCCAGACGCAATTTCCTAGTTAACACCCAGAAGGATATGGGTGAATTTTCATCACATTCCCTGAGTTACACTGTGTGCTCGGGAATTTAATTCTTCTGAGAGGTTAACATTGGTGGGTGGAGCGAATGACAATGAGCCTGTTAGTTTGCGGCAAACAAATGTACTTAGCAGGCCCTTGTTTCTTTCTATTTGTCCAAAGTTTGTGGTTACAAGCCATCATACGATTTGTGGTACTAACGCCGCTAGTGTGAGAGAAAAGCATCCACCATAACCGCCTACAGTGGAAGAGAGTGTGGAGAAGGCTTTCGTCATCACAGAATTGATGAACGACAGCTGCAGGACTCACTCATACACGCTAAGTGCTAACTTAAAGGCACCAGCAAAAAGGACATTTCAGTTAAACTTTAAGTACAAAGTTAAATTCCCACCTACGACTCAATGACGAGAACTTTATATCCATCAAAATTCCACTAATGTTTCCATATTTATTTTAATCTGTTAAAGACTAATTCACTATTAAATTTGTTACCTGTTGTTTTAAAACTAAACAATAATAGTTGATTTAGTTATTTGTATGAAAGCAAACGTATGAGCCAGAATATTTAATCTATATATAAATACTTAGATATATATTTACACTAAACAGAGCTATATCCTATAAGAGGGATTTCGTTGGATTACACCAACTGGGGGCTTAAACGGGCTAAACCATTGCTTAAATCCTTCACAAAAGGCGACGGACCAGATATAATGCGTTAACAATTGTTCAGCCTAACGCAACATTGTTCGTGACTTCTGGAAATATCTTGTGAACTCTCCCTTCAGGTAGAAGTGTTATTAACCTTTTATCTACATCTCTGCCAAGAGTAATCTTGCGCGCAGGTAGATACCTTGGAAGCCAATATTAGATACTCTTGAGTTTTGGTCACTGTTAGACCACTACTGCACAGCAGAGGAGGCAATCCGTAACAGTGAAGATGGCACCTGATGATGATGAGTTAAGCTTATCATGACTTATGGTCCATGCATCACGAAAATATTGAAGTGCAGGTGGGCTCTATCAATCGGTGTTTAATTTAACGTTCACGGTGCAATGCTAACCGTTTCCGTATGTTCCCGAAAAATTTGCGTGATTTTTTTCTCCATTTTTCGTATTTCAATTACAGTTACTAAAATAGGGATTTGTTTGAATTTAATTTTTATGGGAGTTCGATTTCTTATGTGCGTTGATTTAATAACCTGTGTGCACGCACACCTTAGAGGGAGAATTGATCATTAGACAGTCAAGACAAGGTTGTCCATGTGTTCAATTTTAACATACGTAAAAAGTGCGAGGGACAAAGGACGTAAAAACTTTACCGTTTCTTGAGTTAATGGCCTTAGCTTACAAACTATATACGTCGTAAATAGTATCCTTTTTCGTTAAATTTGGAAAAAAATGCGTTAGTTTCTGTTATGTAAGTTTTCTAAGCCAAAATTTTTGACAAGGAAGCTTTGAATAATATTCAGCGTTTTAGAGGTTTTACTTAAATAAACAAGTGCGTTGCAACTATTATGCAAATTTTTAAAATTAGGATTCCTGACAAGGGAAGTTTAATTAATATTCAGCTACGCAGAGTTGAAGTAATTTGTGTAAATATTTGTGGTTTAATTTTTCCTGGAAAAAAGACAACATTCACACATTCGACTAAATAAAGTCAATAGACCTCACTTTGAGCCCCAGAAGGGATTTAAAAAAAAAAAACAGGATGGGGTAACCAGCCCCATGCCCAAGAGAGGCAGAGGTAGACCAAGAAGCACATGGAGAAGGGAGCTGGAAACAGAGGTGAAAATTATTAGGAGAACGTGGAAAGAACTTGAGATGATGGCACGTGACAGGAGGACTTGGCATGTGTTTGTTGAAGGCATATGCTCCTTTGGGAGTGGAGGGTTATGAATGAATGTGTAGAGTTGTTACTACCAAAACATTAAGACATACTGTAGTAACCACAAGGTAGAAATGAAACATTTTTCTACAGTACACAAAGCCTCTCACAGAACAAGATAGTAGAAGTTTAGACCAAGTGGAAGCCGCGGTAGCATACTGGTTAGTGCACTGGCTTCCTAGCTCAGTGGTCTATGGTTCGATCCCCAGATGAGGTGGGAATTTTTTATGCCGCAAACGGCTCCTGGGTCGACCCAGCCCCAAATGGGTACCAGAGCAAGGCGGCCGGCGTGATGTTGACCACGTCACCCCTAGTGTGCCGATGGTCAAGAAAATATGGGCCTAACACCGTATTCCCAATATGCCTCAATGGGCGTGTAACGGGATCCTTTACCTTTTTATTCCACGCAGTATTGACATGTATAGAGCTATCATGCTGAATTCCCTACCAAAGTGTACACAACAAGTAGAACTGAGACTTTTGACCCAGCTAGTGGAATTTAAATATTTAGTCTGGATATGTAGGAACTGCGCGGTGTATGAAGGGAAACAGTACAACGCCCACTTATTCCTACAAAAAACACAATATATCAACGTTTGAAGGGATATGGGGGGAGGGAAGGAAGGGGGCAGGAAACTAATTTCAACCCAGAACTGACTGTACATGTGTTAAATAATTATAGCCATGTTTGGCTTTATTGGTGCAATTTAGAATGTGTGTGTGAACGAGTTTATATGTAAACTTTCTTTTAAGTGTGCCAGTGAGTGTGAGTACGCGTGAGTGGCTATAAGTATTATAAAATGTACTGGTTTTAGTTAATTGAAAAAGAAAAGCAGCAGCTGGGAGACTTTTTCAGGCCATAAATCGAGGATTCCTCAGCAAGAGAGAGGTTGGTAAAAAAACGAAGATGGCTGTATACCGCTCCCCCTATGTCCCAGTCTTGACATATGGATGCGAGTCATGGGCAATGACCACAACCCACGAAAGCCAGATCCAAACCTCAGAAATGAGGTATCTGAGGAAGGTGGTTGAAGTAACAAGAAGAGACATGGTCCGCAACCAGACGATAGGTCAAGGCCTAAAATCCCACCCCCTGCAGACCCAAGTAGAACAGTCCCAACTAAGATGGTTTGGCCATGTCTGCAGAATGGGAAAAGATCGGCTACCATGACAAGCATGGGAAACAAAGAGCCAGGGATCCAGACCCCCAGGACGACCCAGAGTCTTCTGGGAGGACACCATTAGACAATCTTTGAAGGACCGAGGACTAGAATGGAACCAGGCCAGGAGGAAGACAGCCGATAGGATAGTCTGGCGCTCTTTCTTCCAAACCTCTACACCTCAAGGTAGAAGGGGGACGACTAAGTAAGTAAGAAAAAGAAATACAAATCAAGGATCAAAAAACGGAGCGAATGTATGTATGTGCGTGTATGTATATATCGGTATATAGGTGCAGATTCCAGGCTTTTTCTCTTCTTCATGTTCCATCTTAAATGCTTTGACTCATTTCGCAGTGTCTAAACAGTAGTTCAAGTGTACATGTGAAAGTGTGAGCAAGTGTAAGTTTTTTTTTTAATGTAAAATACTATGAACTAAATAGGAATTTGATTAGCTATAAACCAATTTTTTTTTTATTATTCTTCTTTAAAATTAAATTGACTATTTATTCCACTGTTACTATTTAAACCTATATAAAATCTAAATTAATTATTATTTAATTTTTTTAATGTATTTGTTTATTCAATTATTCCTTTTATTTTTTATCTTGTTTAAGTACACAATGAAAGTGAGAGTGCGCACGAGGTTTCATATGTAATATACAATGTATTTTTCTTGTTTTTCACGCAAAATGTACCTGTCTTTGTAAAGTGGAAAGAACGACAAATAAAAGTTAAAAAAAAAAAAAAAGAATCGTAAGTTAAAAAAAAAAAAAAAAGAGTGTAGAAAATCTCATAGGCACAAAGACCCCTTCAGAAGTGCAAAAGTTAATAAAATACTATATTACAAAAACTAAAGCTAACATATAAAAAATAAATAAAGATCCGAGCCAGTTGTCCACATTGGTGAAAGACTCCCCCCAAAATACATACAGATTAACCAAATAAACCGTCCAGAGAAAATTAAAAACATGCCAGCTTAGAAAATATCATATTTTGGATTAAAAAAAACCATTTTGAACTATAACTACAAAAAGAAAAATACCTACTAGAGATAATATAGAATAAAATAAATACAAACAAAAACATATTACAATAAAGGAAACACGTCCTGATATAACCAACAGCTCCATGTACATGGTAGATGGTTGAAAGGGGCGTGCTACAAAGACAAGTAGCAAACACATTATTTAAAAAAAAAATTGTTACTACCAATTTCGTCTAAGCAGAAGCCTTCATTTAAATTATTTGTGCAGGATACCTACAAGGAAAGTTTGATTAATTCTCAGCTATGTAGAGCTCTTACTACTAATTTCGTGTACACAGAAGCCTTCGTGTACATTATTTGTGCTAGAAAATTTGTGTATGTCTTGACATAATAATTGGTTAGCGATTCATTTCGATGTGGAGAAGAGGCAAGTTGCTTTAGTTTTTTTTTTTTTCAGTTACTATTCTGTTGGGAAATATTAGCTACATATCTACATAATAATTTTCACATTTCATTATTAAGTTTATTTACTACTTAATAAGTTTACTACTTAATTATTTTCAGTTTTCCTTTCATTTCTTTGTTACGTTTTTTCTTTAATTATATCGTAGACAAGGTTTGTGGACCTCTTTTAAAAACACTTAGGTTTTCTTTTAAATATTGGGATCATTTTTAGTAAATAAATATTAGACAAACATAAAGGTATGTTTTCAGGCACTTGTAAGAAATAAATAAGTAGAAAACTAGACAACATAAAAACAACAGACGTGAGTGGTTTACCCAGGACTCGAACACAGGACCTTCCATGCGACAACCCCCGCCTAGCTATGCAAGCGAATTACACTATCCTCCCTGCTATCTAGGCATCACCAAAAAATGATGCTTTAATGACGTGTCATTAGTGCGACCCGCAACACATAACATCGGAAATTTACCATGGGCAGTCCAGCATATTAATGACGCAATCACTTCTGTTCTTCCCCTATTAATAATAATAATAATAATAGTTGCCCATCGCAAGCGAAGATGGCGAAAGCTTCAGACTTGAGTTGTGACACATCTGTGCCGTGATCTCATGTGACTAATTAATCCTATTTTGGCCCTACAGGCCCTGCCACATACGGGGCACACATGGTTAGAGTCGATAGTAGTGTTGCTGTGCATTCTGGCCTTTCTTGCAGCACGCTTGCCTTCTGCCTTATCAGCTAAATTCTGTTCTGCAATGCGAGCACCCTGAGTAATGTTTGTCCGCCAGGCACAGCGATCCTGTGCGATAGTCTCCCAGGAGGAGACATCAATTTTGAAGCTGCTCAACGATGCTTTCAGTGTGTCTTTGAGGCGTTTCTTTTGTCCCCCTGCTGTTCGCTTACCTGTGGAGAGTTCACTGTACATCAACTGCTTTGGGATGCGTTTTTCGGGCATGCGAACAACATGTCCGGCCCATCTAGTTTGGGCCCTCTGCAGCAATGTGTAGATGATTGAGATATGTGCTCTGTTGAGGACCTCAGAATTAGATACTCTATCATGCCACTTGATCCTGAGGATCCTGCGAAGACAGCTCATGTGGAAATGATTAAGCTTCTTGGCATGTCTGCTATACACTGTCCATGTTTCACAGGCATACAGTATTATACATATATTATACAGTATAGGTCAGACTTACAATATAGACTTACAATATAGGTCAGATCATTTTTAGGCATTATAATCCAACTTCTCGGAAATAGTAGGTTTCCTTTTCTTAGGTTTTTTTTTAAAAACACATAGGTGTATTTATTCTTAGTTAGATACTTTAATTTAATTTCATTTTTGCTTTACTCTACGCCTATCACATCGTCTAACAGAACTTCATCACCTGGGAGACTTAGTAACAGAGCTAAGAGAATGAGAATGAGAAGCGCAAAACATTTTTTGAATGAAATAATGACTTTATTTTATTTAGTACTATTCTCCTTCCTTTTTATGTTTAATTAAGTATGCATGTGAAACTACAACGTGTGTGCTTTTATATGTAATGCATCCCCTTACAGCAATATTTTATAGAGGAAAGGGCATTAGTAGTGTACGTGCATACATTTCAATACGTAAGAGCGTGTATGTGTGTGTGGAGGTACGTATGTGCATGAATACACATGTATGTATGTGCGTGTATGTATATATATATATATATAGATAGATGTATATAGGTGCAGATTGCTTGCACTTTTTCTCTTATTTATGTCTGTTTTTAAATGTTTAGACTTTTTACGATTTAAAAAAATCTCATCCTTGGAATACACAAATAAAAAAAGCAGACTGGTGGTTGTTGTAGCGGGGAGAAAGTCTGCATACCAAGAATCCCGATGATTTGCATGCGTCGGAACACTTACACGTCAAGGGACTCTTAATACCAATGTCGTCTACAACGAAGCCCTTACTTAAATTTTTTCCCTTAGAAGCACACCTCAATGCAACAGTACAATTAAATACAAAAAAATGTTAAACCTTCCTAAAACGATTAGCACCAAACCCGACTTGCACTCATTCCGACAGTGGTGCGTTTTATATATACAGTACTTTGCAAAAAAAAAAAAAAAAAATGGCAATCATATTGCTCAGCTAAATATGCTGAAATCTAATTAAATATGCATGTTCTGCCCCAAATTTTCACTCCACTTAAGTGAGCAAACACTACCAAAAGTATAAAAAAAATTAATATTAATAATAATAAATTCTTTAAGCACCAAACACGGCGCATAAGGCAGAAACCGGTGCTCTCTAGGTTGTACGTTGTGACGCCACTCCTCTTAGCTCTTGCTAAGAATTTTGGACACAAAGGACCATCGGCGTCTCGCACGGCTGTTTGCGAGCGATCTTTTAGTTATTTCCCCTTTTTCCCCGACCGCGCTATTTATAGCCCACTTGACAGAGGTCACGTGGTCAGCTTCCTTATGGGAAAAACATGTGGCGATGTTTACTTTTGATAGGGCTTAATTAATGCTTTTAGGCTACTTTTTTATTATAAATACCGGCTTTAATTTTGCGTAAAGCTAGACTAGAAATGTTAGAATAAATTTTAGAACAAGAACAAACATTTTATCACAATTAGAACAGAAGATATAATAATCTGAAATAGTGTAAAATTTACGTTTTTTATATATTTTGTTATGGTTTGTTTATAATGCAATTTTCACTCAATCGGTCACAATCAACATGCATAACAAATTACAGAAATCAAAAGTAGAAAACATGCAGAAAATGGATATCAAAGATTTGTTTTGGTTTCATGCGTCAAACATTAATTATTGAAAGTTTAAATTGCAAGTCCACATTTATTACCTTAAAAAAAACACACCCAATTGTCCCCAAAACATGTTTGAATTGCTTTTATGCTACTTTATTATTATAAATACCGGCTTTAATTTTGCGTAAAGCTAGACTAGAAATGTTAGAGTAAATTTTAGAACAAGAACAAACATTTTATCACAATTAGAACAGAAGATATAATAGTCTGAAATAGTGTAAAATTTACGTTTTTTTTTTACATTTTGTTATGGTTTGTTTCTAATTAAATTTACACTAAAACGGTCACAATCAACATGCATAACAAATTACAGAAATCAAAAGTAGAAAACCTGCAGAAAATGGATATCAAAGTTTTTGTTTTGGTTTCATGCGTCAAACATTAATTATTGAAAGTTTAAATTGCATGTCCACATTTATAACCTTAAAATAACACACCCAATTGTCCCCAGAACATGAGAGCTAACAATTATCTCAATCATACATCATGAGTTCTGATCCAGTCTGCGCAATGTTTTTCTAATATGACCTGTTTATGAATTGTCTTACTAGGGAATAGCTTTCTGAACAAAGACATATAAGTCTCTATCGATGCTGTTATTGATTCTTTACTAATTGGTTTACTGTGTGATATTTTGTTGTGTACTTTCTCAAATGCTTCTTTCAGTGAGTTGAATTGTTCTTGGGCAATAAAAGCTATGTTAGTTATATCTTGTTTGTCTGTAATTTTCAGTGTTTGTGTAATGATTGCTCTTGTAAGATCTTTATAAACTTTTTGTGTGAGATATCTGTGGCAGTGATTCCCTATAAATGCTCTGCTATTATAAGCCTGTTGTATGATTTTGTGTTTGGCTAGTACCTTGTCCATGTGTGAGCAAACTGGACCAGACCTAGTACACAGATCTTGAAACTGAAGTTTGGCCAGCGCATCTTGTGCATTTTCAAGTCTAACTTTAAAATTATCTGTCTCCTCCTTATCCTCACAAAGTTCAATACCTACCTGAAAAATTCAATTTTAGCTCCTAATTCTTCTGCCTATTTCCAGTTCCTACTAAATCTCTTCAAGTTCTTAAAAGTACTAATGTTTGCATGTATCTCTTGCGAATTCTCAAATATCTTTGCGTCTATTGTATCAGCTACCTGTTCTAGAAGTCTGTGGTGTTTCAAAACAATGCCTAATAAAATATGAAGGTAAGGAGGAGCTACATTTTCAATTTCAATCTCTAACATTGGTTTGTGTAAACAATTATCGTAATGTGCCACTTGCCTTTTATTCCCTTTCCCATATTTCATATATCTATTGTAATCTCTTATCAACATGGCCAAACTTCTTGGTTTGCAAGTTGTATGCTCTCTGGATGTCTTTGATGAAAATGTTTGGTTTGCCTGGAGCTCAAGGAATATACCCATGTCTGTGGTGTCTCCAGCAAAACAAGGAAATAATCCCCGAATAAGAAAACAACAACTTGTTTACCATCCCACTCTAAATATTTTAGTGACTCTATCTGAGCTTTCATGCCATTCATAAATATTTCTAAATTATCATATGTATCTCTGACTCTAGCCATTGATAAAAGGATGGTATTAGATTTAGAATTTGGTTTCTCTAAATTTACTACCTGCATTGTAACTTTGAATGAAAGAAGATATACAAACAGTTACATAGAATTCGCTGGCAGCCGTCGTGTGCACAGGATTGTCTACCAAAGAACACCAATGGAATAGTCCTTATCTCACACACAATTAAAAAAAAAAAATTCATATTATAAATAGAAGATTAACAAGACTTGAAAGATAGATCAAATTATGTGGAAGTAATCTATCTATAGCTTTACATGTTTTCTGACGCTTATATACGTAGCTAAATATCATTATAAATGAATGAAAATGCAAAAACAGATGGTGCTTTACAAAAAGTTATTTTTTTACTACCTTATTTAAGATTTGTGGGTATCAGGAATGCGTTTAAAGGGATTTAAATGCTATAAAATCTGGTGACAATATGCTTGTTCTTGTAATGCCACACTCACAAAACTGACTACCACACATTCTCAAGATATGAAACCAAAAAAAAAAGTATGTGGAAATAATCTTTAGCTTTCCTTCGAGAAGTCTTTATAATTATAAACTCAAACGAATGGGCCGATTTTTAGATATTAAATTAATAAAAAGATTACTTATTTTATGAATTTCCTTAAATGATGACGCTGTTTTCAAAAGTCTGTAACTCCGTCAAAACTAATTTCAAACAAATAAAAATGCAATCAAAAATAGAACACAGAACAAAGTTATAGTACACAAAAGAATTTTAGCGCTGTGTTTATCCAGAACGAGTGTGTAATGATTTATATTTTACTGATTTTACTCACACATCAGCTGATTTTCCCCGCCAAAAACTTAAATAGTCTTTTACGGTGCACACAAAATTTTATACCCGGTGTCAGAATTCCGGTCACCGAAACTAAAAGAGCGCTCTGGTATAGGCCACAAACAGCCGTGCTCGCCCAAATCGTTCGGGCTAGGCCAATGAAGAGTGTAGAAAATATACGGCAGCGCATGATCGAGTTGGGAAGCCCAGAGGTATCTAATGCTACTGTCAACCGGGAGCTACACTGGATGAATTACACAAAAAAAGCGGGTAATTTCGTCACCATTGCTCACAGAGACTCACAAACAGATGCGCTTGAACTGGTGCCACGAACACCAAAATTTGTCATGGGACAATGTGATTTTTTCAGATGAATGTTCTGTTTGGTCTTATCCTGCCCAAATAAATATTTGGACGAAAGACTCTGTAACGCCTGTGTACCAGCGACCGAAACATACCCAGACATTCCATCTTTGGGGAGGGGTGTCAGCAAGAGGTGCTACCCCACTGTGTGTTTTCACAGGAATTCTCACGAAAGAAAGGTACATCGACATACTAGAGGGACACATTCTGCCATTTATGCAGGTCATGTACCCCGATGGGTGCACATTTCAACATGACAATGACCCAAAGCATACAGCTCATACCACCAAAGCATGGCTGCAAGAGAAGAATGTGATAGTGCTGAAGTGGCCCAGCAACAGTCCCGACCTAAACCCAATTGAAAACGTTTGGGCACTACTCAAGAATCATTTAAAAAAGAGTGGACTCAGAGACGTTGAACAATTGAAGAAGGTAGCTGTCGTAATTTTTTTTATCTGAGAGAGTTCTGATGGATATTGGTCCTTTTAGAGTGTAGAATGATAGTGAAGGCTCTGTGAGAATAAGGATTTAGGAAAGTGAGGTAGTAGATTCACAAGGGTTGGGGAAGAGTAAGGACAGTCTCTTATTACGACAATATTTGTCTCTCAAAACTATTCCTACCACTCTTCCGAACAAACAGTTGTTTGTCAGTTCCAGTCGCTCATGCACACACACCGATTTGGTGATTCTGACGCACAACGTACATGAATACACACTACGATAACAAAATATGGGAAATGTTTGGGTTTTGGGACAGCCGACACCAAATGCTAATAAAGTTTTTAATACTTTTATTATCATAAAATCAAGTCACAAGTAATATCAATTTACAGTCAGAAATCATGGGTTACAAAATACAAAATGACAGGGGGGGGGGGGGTTTGAGGAGAAGTATCCAATGCACCTTTTCCCGCTTGTATTTACTAACAGAAAAGACCCGGTCCCAAGGACGAGAAGGGGGGGGGGGTGATGATCAGAGATAGGCAATTTAACCCAATGGTAAATTTATTACTCTGAGTCAAGGGGGTTACAGTAATAAGGGGTAAAGGAAAAGCTAGGGGTCATCAAATGTTTTCCTTTAAACAACCAATTTTCCCGGGAGGAGGGAATGCTCACAGTTAAATAATCCCGCTAGGAGAAATCCCGTACAACTAATACAGTACACCTTAATACTAGGTTGAACTAATTATAAGGGTAAAAAAATTAAATCTCCTTTTTCAAAAAAAAAACACGCTTGGCTGGCCAGCAAACAGTCACACACACACACACAGACTTACCAAATGGTGAATTCTGGCACTTCATAGGAAATACATTAAAAAACAGCACTAAACCTTGGCTTAGGTAAAAGTATTTTCTTCCGTGTACAGCCCCAGATTAGCGGGTTGTTGAAGTTAACAAAGTGTCCCGAAATCGCTGAACGTTGAAGTTTAACGGTACTGTTTGTTTATTAGATAAAGTTCCTAAAGAATGGCACAGGCACTTGGCTAGGTGTGAGGAATGGTGTGGTGTCTAAGATTGGCACAGCTGGTGGAGATAACTTTCTTTTGCAGTAATGTCACAAACTACAAAACACTGAGGTAAGTTCTTCAGGACCAACGGGCTGATCACCCGTTTGCCAGTCACTTCGATTACGGAAACAACAGCAAATGGATTGATTTGCCGTTGCCCTAAAGACGCCAATAGGCGTGATGGGAAACAATGGCAAAGAAAACCTATCTGCTGTTGCCCTAAGACGCCACTAGGCGTAATGGCCACTGACTGCTTTGACGGTCGGTGGCTAAGGACGGAAGAAGAAGAAGAAGTTCTTCAGGGGGGTGGTAAAATCCAATGATTATGCTTGACAGACAGTGTCAGGGAAATCTATGTTCTTCTTCACGAATAGAGCAGTGAGTAAAATATTGCTACTGTTGACTGTTCTTCTTCCAGTTTGATAACTATAAAAAAACGACTTTATGAATTGGGATTTTAAAATAGTCTTTGGGTTTGCTTTGTTTCTGTATACTTCAGATAGCTGAATCCCAACAGGATCGCCACAAAGATTAAATTTCAAATATGTTCATAAGTCACTGGAGTAATCGAACTGAGTCGGCAAGACTCTAGATATATATTATTGCTGCGTAATGGCTGCTTAAATGATGTTTCATTGCTGCTAAATTGCTGGGAAGCGAGGTTCAAAAGATCATTCTGGATGCAATAGAAAAAACATGAAATACAATAAAATCATATTAAAATCTAACGCGCGATACATTTACAGTTTAACTATTTTCTGCACTCGCGTCTTCAATTAATAAAGCAAGAAAAAAACTCCCCGTGAGGTTAATAGTTGAAAGCACATCTATTTATACAGAACTAAACTGTATTAAAGTTATAATTCCCTTAAGCGGCTATTGTATTAGGAAATAAACTTATAGATGTAACATTTAGTTGGCACTAGAACTTTGAAGATGGGCTTATTTAATAAGGTTAAATTTACACCACAATCCCGTGAACTAAATATGAAATAACTAGACCACTGATCACTCGAAGCTAAAGTATTAATTACCGTCTGCACAGAAAAAGAATTTCACTCCAATAGCCAACAATTTAGATGAAATCTAACAGAAATTTAGCTATATGCTAGTGAATCTTAGAATTCTGTCAGAACGAATGATAACGTTGCCCTTTTCAGATTCTGTATTTATCTATTAGAAAGGCAAGATAAATGGGACGTGTGAAAAATTTCGCGCCTCTTCAGTTCCCAGGGAAAGTCGAAGTTATTTAGCCGCCATGCTAACCACGATGGCCCGACTGGCTTCTGATCTACGTTCGTCTCAGGCTGCTCGCACGAGGATGTGAAATTTCGGCGAGACTAGCCTCGTTCGCGGTGAGTTTCCTGATTCCTCAGATCGTATCCGCTACGCTGAGCGTTCCGTCTTTCGGGCAAGTCTGCCGGTGGCCACAGAAGTGCGAAGTCTGCAAGAAGCTTTCTTCTGACCGCTCGTGTCCATCTTGCGAACGGTTCAGTGTTCGTACGGAGATGCTAAACTTCTGCTTCTCTGTTCTGGGGATCTTCTTTGACTGCTTTGATCATAGCCGCTACTCTTCGTTGATGAAAAGTTACAACAATACTGATGTTCAGGGATTCTAATGTTATGAAAAGCTAAAGTCCCTTTAATCATCCATCAAATCAGGGAAAATTCACTTGACAAACTAAATGTACGTCACAATCGTCCCCACTTTTAGACATGAAACCTTTTTTCATGTTTCCTTCTTGACAATGGAGGTGACCTGATTGGTGACTTTAGGATGAGTGGTATCTTCAGTTTGCTCTTCTTCCTCTGTAGACCAGTTTCTACTCAAGAAGTCAACTCCGACATTCTGTTTTCCTGGAATATATTCCACTTTGAAGGAATAAACGCTCAATAATAATGCCCAGCGCATAATCCTTGCGTTGAATTCCTTATTGGCACCAAGAAAAGCTAATGGAGCGTGGTCGGTTTGTACTGTGAAAGAAGTACCATACAGAAACTCATGATGGCGTCAGATGCCATGAATCAGAGCGAGACATTCTCTTTCAACGACACTGTAGTTGCGTTCAGCCTTGTTCAGTTTCCGACTGCCGTAAGCTACTGGGAATAGCATATTCGGGTCACTGTCCTCGGCTTGCAACAATGTTGACCCGATGCCCTGACCTGACGCGTCAACTCTCAGTACGAAAGGCTTCTTAAGGTCAGGTAACCTTAGGATGGGGTATGCCGACAACTGTCCTTTCAAAGTGCTGTATGCATGTTCGCACTTTTGATCCCACATGACCTTATCAGGGCAACCTTTCTTGGTGAGGTCAGTCAGAGGTGCCGTAAGTCCGTTTAAGTTCTCGATGTATTTCTGATAATATGCACATAGTGATAGGAAGGAACGCACGTCTTTCTTCGTTCTGGGCCTTTTGGCTGCAGCTATTTTCCCCACGTTCTTCTGAACAGGCCAACTACAGCCGTGGGAAATAGTTTGCCCCAAGAAGTCTAGCTTTTCAAACCCGATGAGACATTTGCTAGATCTGGCTGTGAGACCAGTTTCCTGTAGTCTCCTGAGGAGCATAGCAACCGTAGCAATATGTTCGTCGTAAGTTTCCGATGCAATTAATGTGTCATCCATGAAATTATGGATGTGGGGACTTTGCAAAGGTTCTAACAGCTTCCTCATCATTCTGGTGAACCCTCCTGGTGCGTTATGCAATCCGAACGGCATCACATTAAATGTGTAATGTCCTTCACTAGTGCTGAAAGCTAGCAAAGGTTTAACTTCCTCCTTGACTGGTATTTAATAATAACCTTTACTGAGGTCAATCTTGGAGAAAATCGTTGCCTTGCTGAGCTTGGTGAACAACTCAGAAACAGTTTGGAGAGGTTCGGGCTGGAATTCCGTAACAGCGTTTAGTAGCCGGTAATCTATACACAGCCGAACTTCCTTATTGGGCTTCTACAACAGCACTACACTTGAACTGTAAGGAGATGTAGACTCACTGATAATTCCTGCCTGTCGCAGCTTGTCTATTTCTCCGCGAAGTGCATCAGCTTTAGCGTACGGGGTGGGGTAAACTCTGGTTCGAACAGGGGTCTCGTTTGTTAATTTCATGTCAAATTCGATGAGATTTGTTCGACCAGGTACATCCGTTAAGACTGCACTGTACTGTTTTAGTAGCGCTCTGGTTTCTGTTTGTTGTTCTGGTGAGAGATTGTCGCCGAACTTGACATCTTTAAAGGATTCTGTGGGTTGCAATGGATACTCCATGCAACCATCATCATCTTCCTCGTCTTCCGTTGCTATGGCGACAGCCAGGAGATGCTCTGAGGATGGCACCGGTCTCTCTAGATATTTCTTAAGTAGATTTACGTGGAAGACCTTCTCCTTTCCTTTAATGGAGATCTTGTAATTGGTACGTGAGATCTTTTTAAGGACGGTAAACGGCCCTTGCCATCCGATGCGAAGTTTATTGCTTCCGGTTGGAAGTAGCAACAAAACTTTCTCCCCTGGTTGTAGTTCTCTCTCTTTTGCAGCTTTGTTGTATCTTTTAGCATGTTTAGCGCGGGCTTTCTTAAGGTTGGTGGTAGCTAGATCCCATCCTAGCTTTAGCCTTTCCTTGAGCTCAGATACATACTTGCTTGCAGAGACGACTGTCTCGTCAGCCTTTTGGTCTGTCAGGGTCCGAAGTAAGGCTTCTAGTGGCCCCTTAATAGGTCTGCCAAATAAAAGTGTAGCTGGCGCGAATCCAGTAGACGCTTGGGGAACCTCTCGGTAGGCGAATAAGGCAGCCGATATATATATATAGGTCCCAGTCTTCCGGTTTCTCCTGACCCAGCTTACGTAACATGGTGGTGAGGGTGCCGTTAAAACGTTCCACGAGCCCATTTCCGGCCGGATGGTAGAGACTTGTGTGGATATGTTTGGCCCTCAAGATCTTAAAGATCTCCTCCATTAACAGGCTACGGAATTGGGATCCATTGTCCGTCAAAACTTGTTGAGGGAATCCCAACCGTGTAAAGATTTGCACAAGGGCTTCTGCGACATGCTTGGAATCTGTGCATGTTAGCGGTACAGCTTCGGCCCACATTGTGCAAGTGTCGACTAATGTCAGGATGAACCTGTTCTTTCTTTTGGTCTTTTCCAGGGGTCCAATGATGTCGACAGCAACCCGTTCAAATGGAGTCCCCACAATTGGCATTTGCCCCATGGGTACTGGGGGTGTCAAGTGCTTGGGTGCTACCCGTTGGCACTGGGCGCAGGATTTCACATACCTGATAATGTCAGAGTTCATTCCTGGCCACCAATAGTGGGTTTTTATTCGCTGAATAGTGGCGTTTTGTCCCATATGTCCGCTAAAGGGAAGAGAGTGCCCCATTTCTAAGATCTGGCTTCTGTACTGCGTCGGTACTAGGAGCTGGTTATTCCCCGTGTCCGGGTTCCCCGTTCTACGATACAATACGCCGTCCTTAGAAAAGATGTCTCCGTTGTGTCTGGGGTCCTTAGCCATGGGCCGTTTTCTAAAGCAGGGCTCCAGAGTAGGGTCCTTTTGTTGCGCCTCCTTCAGTTCATTCGGCAACAAATTTGGCGCAGGCTCCCTCTCCTTCTTGGCTTGCCCTCTTGTGGTTACCGCTGCCACAATCGGCTCCTTTGGTCTCCCAATAAACACATATCTACATCCCAGGATAACTGGGTAGATAGGATCATCCATAATGGCAGCTTTAATAACTCCTCTGACAAAGTCAGAGTGTATTTCTACCAGTGCGATAGGAAGCGTCCTGGGTGCATCACTCCTGAAAATTCCACTAAGTTTGACGGTTTCCTCTGTCTCCTGACCGGGTTTGACTAGGTGCCTAGCGACAATACAACTAAAGCTTAGTCCAGTGTCAAAGAGACAAGTAGTTGAGGTACCATTCAAAATTACAGTTCCTCGAGTTGAGGGTCGGTCCCCCTCAGGTTGAGAATCACTGACATTGACTCTACCTTTCGAGGCTGTATGCAAACATCCGATGCGGTTCGGACCGGTTTGTTTGCCCTGATCAGACGTTCCTGTTGTAGGGGTCTTCCTTTTTCCTTGACCTTGGTGGCCGCGCTGCCCCGTAGGCTTGGTGGGTTGATCAGAAGTATTATTTGGGGGGTATCGGGTTTTGTAGAATTTCGATTTTTCCTGGGGAGGTCTCTGGTTATTATTATCTCGTTGGTTATAATGTTGAGAAGGAGTGGAAGAATAGGATGACTGCTCTAGATTTTGTTTTCGAGATGGCTCATCTGCGGGTTTACGTTTAATGCTGGGAAATTCGGCCATTGCATTGCTATAGCGTTCGGCCTTATTGAGGATGTCCTCAAGCCTGACTGCCCCCTGTTCAGCCAAAAATCTACGGGTGTCATTGGACAAAGTGGATTTTATCTGTTCAACAAGAACAATTTCTAGAAGTCCCTCATATGAAAGAGGTAATTCAGATAATTCTATGCACTTTGTCAAATAGCCCGTGAGACGTGAAGAGAACTGCGGAAAAGTTTCCGTGCTCTCTTTCCGGCTGTTTCTGAACACTTGCAGAAATTTTCGGGCGGTCATCTCAAACCGCTCTAGCAAGGCCTTCTTCAGCATGTCGTAATCATGTTGGTTGGTTCCCAGCTTTGTGTACACGTCATAAGCAGTACTTTTCAGTGACGTTGAGAGTTTAAGTGCCCAACGGGAACTCTCTAACCCATACAGATTTGCGAGCCTCTCGAATCTTTCTAGACAGCTGTCAATTTTTTCATTGGGACTAGGAAAAGACTCTAAAGCAAAGGACATCGCCGTTAGTTGGGCGGATTGAGTGCTAGAGAGATCCATTGACTGAGACTGGGGCGAAGACGGCTCTCCGTTATTCGAAGTAGAGGCGCCCCGACTCTCTAAAGCCTTAAGCGCCAGTTCATGCTGTCTTTCCCTCTCTCTCTCTCTTTCCCTGCGAGCTTCGATCTCTGCCTCAATTTTCTTCTGCTGCAATTGACGATCGTCCGCTTCTTTCTTTCTAGCTTCTGCCCTCTCTTCCGCTTCTTTCTTCTCTGCTCTATCCTGTGCTTCTTTCCTCTCTGCTCTCTCTTGCTCCGCATCATACCTTTCAAGTTCATTGTTGACAAACAGGTTCGCGGCTTCTCCTTCTAATCCTGAGTCCTTCGCCTCCTGTCTCAAAATGGATCTTATCCTAATTCTCTCTACCATGCCAAAAACTGGATGCTTCTAAGACTAGAGAATAGGAAGAAAAACCAAGGAGGGGAAAAAACTCAAAGCCGCTACGAGAAAAAAACACAAAGTATAAATTTACTTGTGTTACCTTCTACTATGTAGTGCTAACTTATCGCTGCTGTTTTCTGACAATTAAGGCTCTAAACGCAAGCGACTAATGCCACTAAAATGGTAAGTTACACTAGAAAAGAATCTACTCTTACTAACGGTAGAGAAAAATTTATATTAAAACAATTTAAAAGAAAAAACATTTCCCTAAAATTTTAATTCTCTGACAACAAACTCCGTCCCTGAAGTCAATTATTGAGATGAGACGTTGTTAACTTAATTTTAAAAATCAGAACAATCCGTCTTTAGCGAAGCTCAACTACTTTTAACTTCAAAAAAACCTTTAGTGACTGTAAAACCAATCACGCAATCCCAGCAATTATATAACAAAATTTCAATTTTCTCTGCCAGAGAATACAAAGGTGACAAATATTTTATTATCACTAACTTCCTGCTCCTGTGGAAAGAACAAACCTGTAATACTTATTGTGTGGTCGGCCCAAAATACTAAAAGGCTTTGTCTAGGGAAAGTAATTACTTTTTTTAAGATTATACCCTACTTCACAAAGACAATCAACCACATTCTATTTAAACTAGGCTCAGAATCCGGGACGAGCTAACCATTTATTGTTGTAATTTTTTTTATCTGAGAGAGTTCTGATGGATATTGGTCCTTTTAGAGTGTAGAATGATAGTGAAGGCTCTGTGAGAATAAGGATTTAGGAAAGTGAGGTAGTAGATTCACAAGGTGTGGCGAGAGGTTTTATTTGGCGTTAAGATCAGTATAGTACTGACAATTACAGAAATAGAATTTCTGCAGAAAATGGTGAATTCCCAGTGTCTGAGAGTACTACTGGTATCACAAATTAGTTACGGCTGTGAATGTTCTGATCTCGAAACAATAGTAGAAAGGAGACCGACATAAAGTGCCACCTCCGCTGTGTAACTAACTGTGATATTAAAAAACCAAGGAAACAGATTTTACTTAACACTGATAAAATTGACAAGTCGTTCAAATACAATTTCCTTATTTTTTATTTAGTATATACACTATCTACTCTTGTGCTGAAGGGTGAATGTTGAAAAAATGGAATGTAATGAATTTGTAAGTTTACATATGATTTACAAATATTTATATAGATATGTAAATAAATATTACAACAAGTTTTCCAATTATAGGAACAAAAATTATATCAGCTGTGCTGTTATTCAATTATAGTACATGTATCAGCTGTGCTGTTAATTAAGGATATAACACTTATCAACTATGCTGTTATTTTTGTCTCTTGCTATGCTAATTTCACTTTCTCATCACTGACAGTTTCTATGCTCACAATGCTGACAGAAATGGTACTAATGTGTACTCATCTCTCTAAGGTCTGTTCTTCTTTGTTTGGTTCACACAACATCGGCTGAGTATCGTTCCTTTAGCTCCCAAGACTGAGGGGGGACCAAAGATGTAGAGTCAGGACAACCTCTATGCTCCTGCGGAGTTCCAGGCAGCTGGATTGACGACCCACGATCTCAGGTTTTAGGACACGAATAAAACCTGTAACAAGGAAAAATAGGGGCTAATTTCTGTCCTCAAGCCCACCTATTTCTATTGTATATGATATGAGCGTGTCTCAGTGTCTGCATGTAGGATGAATGACAACATGGCTTAGTATGATTTAGCAATAGCGAGACAAGACAGGTGTCTACTTGCAAAACATTCTTTCTGATAAACTAATACATGGATATCATTAAATAATATAAATTCAATGCATGAATACATTCAATAATATAAATTCAATACATGAATACATTCAATACATGAATACATCCCATAATATAAGTTCAATACATGAATACATCCAATAATATGTACACCTAGGTGTGATACAACAATGTCCTTCCCCCTATAATATACCAGGCCCTCTCTGACAAGTGCTATAATATATCCTAACAATAACGTTATGTTCTTATGATAGGAGTATGTGAGACGAGGACTGTTTGGTGATATATCAGGTGGGAGTTATAGGAGACAATAGATTGGAGTTAGATGAGACAATAGATTGAGTCCTAACAAGGACTGTTTTGGTTATATTGCAGTTGGTCTTATCTGAAACAATAGATTGAGTTATAGGAGACAATAGATTGAGTCCTAACAAGGACTGTTTTGGTTATATTGCAGTTGGAGTTAGATGAGACAATAGACTGAAGTATAGGAGACAATAGGTTGAAGTGTGAGTCCTATTAGTCTTTGTCTATTCAATCATAATAGGAAATACAATCATTATACTTAATTTCCCCAAGATACAATCAGTAACCTGATAGGTAGTATAAATGACACACAACAAATACCAACATTATAGACCTGCTGAAAGCCTATTTTCCTAAAGGTTATCGTAAACATATTTACCCTCTAAGATTCAACCGGCCAGATTTTGACTCGACTTAGCAAAGCAAGCTGCAGGTCATTGCACTCCAGGTAAGCTATAAATCAAGGTGACAGCTTCTCCTCTTCAGTCGGTCGGTATCTCTGGCGTCGCGTCGGTGATGTGTGATTATGCATAAAATCCGCCCGATTATATAGGTAGGTAAATGCTTAAGGAAAGCTTTTGGTTGGTTCCTGGCGGAGCAAAATGATTGTTTTCCTCCGGTTTAGTCTCAAGCGCTGTACAGCCTAATTTTATTCAGTTTTCATCCGCCATCTTGCGTGAACAAGATGGCCGTTAATTTATTCTGTCTCAGAGACTGGTGAACGTTGCTCGTACGTTGCTCGTTGATTGGTTGAAGCAAATCTGTATCTCGACATAGTGATTAACAAAGTAGTGGGTTACACTCGTTTCCCGACATAGCCCCCTCCTTTCCTAGCTGTGACTTGTCATAGCTGACGTGTAAACCCCTGCTGTGGTTAATCCTTTTGCGTCTGTCCTTCCAGAGTACTAGGGTGTCGACTTAAAAAATCAGCTCCTACATTGTCTCTTCCCGGAATGTAATTCACGGTAAAGGAATAAGGCGCAAGAAGCAGACTCCACCTTAACAATCTCGAATTTAACTTTTTAGATGCAGCCAAGAAAGTTAAAGGTTGGTGATCGCTTTGGACAATGAAGTGTGTCCCATACAGGTAAGGTGAAAATTTGTCGATGGACCAAATTAGAGCCAAACATTCTTTCTCTATGGTCGAGTAGTTCAACTCAGCTGCATTCAGCTACCTACTGGCGTAGGCGACTGGTAAAAGTTCCTCCGGCTGGGCTTTTGATTTCTGCAAGAGAGTTGCACCAATCCCTATACTGCCAGCGTCCGTCCTTAATACAAATTCCTGTGTGATATCGGGTAGTGTAAGGATTGGTTTGCTGGTGAGTTTTTCTTTTAGCTCTGTGTAAGCTTTTTCACAATCAGCATTCCATTGGATTTTATCAGGCTGTCCTTTCTTCGTTAAGTTAGTTAATGGTGCACACAGAGAGTTAAAGTGGGGTATGTACTTCTGATAGAACCCACATAATGACACGAATGATCTCACATCTTTCTTCGTTTTAGGTCTGGGTGCCTTCTTTAACTTCTCTATATTCTTTGGGTCAGGAGGCATATGACCTGTAGGAATAGTGTGACCTAAGAATTCCAACTCCTTACAACCGATATAGCACTTGGTTGGACGTGCAGTCAATCCAGTGGCTCCCAGTCTGTCAAACAACATGGAGAGCGCTACTATATGCTCTTCAAATGTGTTTGTAGCAACAAGAATGTCATCCATAAAGTTAGTGATATGGGGATTTTGTAGAGGTTCCAGTAATTTCCTCATCATTCTTGAAAAGATACTTGGAGCATTTTTCAGCCAAAAGGTAGTACATTAAACTCGTAATGTCCGTCTGATGTACTAAATGCCAGCATTTTCCTAACTTCTGGTTTCACTGGTATTTGGTAGTATCCCTTGCTTAGATCTACCTTCGATAAATACCTAGCCTTACTCAGTGTAGAGAACAGCTGGTTGGTGTCAGGTAATGGGTCCACCTGAGATTCTGTGATCGCATTTAGCTTCTTGTAGTAAATACATAACCTGTGTTCACCACTAGGCTTCCTTAATAGCACCACACTTGAGCTATAGGGAGATTCAGACTTTGAAATAATTCTCTTTTAAGAGATAGTCAATCTCATCCTTGAGTGTTTGTGCTTGCTATTGTTCAGTCCATGTCCGCAGCAATGCTTCCAGTGGACTGTGTATGGGGACGGCAATACTACAACGTTGCCGGACCCACACCTATTTCTATTGTAAGGGGCAGTATACCGAAGTGGGGCCTGTCTCCCTCAACTGTTTGGTACAGCCCTGGTTCCTACCTCCTTTGGTTCGGGTTTGTTTCTGCAGCTTTTTTAATACTGGTTGCTGACTAACCAAATTTTCCAAATGATCCAGGCCATGGTGTTCCGACAAATATCTAGTCGGGGTGGGATGTCTTTCGTCCCCTCTCTGTACAATACGGAGAGTTGCCATGGTTACTGGTGTAACAGTAGACTTGTTGTGATTTTGTTCTCTCTTTATCACTGCATCTACCTGTTGTTTTCTCTGGTGTATTTTCTTTGTGGGCCTACGTCCGCAACAATGCTTCCCTAGGTCCTGTAACTGGTCTACGCTTCTGAATGAGGTTACCTGGTTACATTCTGAACAGGATTTCATATACCGACTTATGTCTTCAATTATTCCTGGCCAGTAATATCGCAATGCTATATTTTGACCAGTGGCCCCTTTTCCTCTGTGGCCACTGCCTGATGTAGCATACTCTTGCTCCATAATTTCCTCCCTATAGAATTTTGGCACTACCAGCTGTCCATGCCTTTTAGGTCCTTTTCCAGCTTGTCTGTAGAGTAGGCCATTTTCCATATAGTAGTCTCCTTTCTCTGGAGGGTTATGGGCCTTTGGCAATTTGCCAAAACAAGGCTTCAATGTGCTGTCTGCTGTTTGAGCTTTTTTCATCTTTGTACGATGAATGGTTATTGGATCTCCCTCCCCCTTTTTGGTGCTCGACCTGGTATGGTTTGCTGCCATGACAACAGGTTTTATTGGGTCACCCAAAAAGACATATTTACATCCTATTACCAGCGGGTATATAGGATCATCACTTACTGCTGCTCTTATCACTCCTTCTACATAGCGAGTTCTCACGTTGATCCTTGCTATGGGAAGTGTCATGGTGCCGGTTCCCTGCATTGCCCCTTGTATGTCCACTGTTTCTGTGGTAAGTTGGTCAGGGTGCACTAGGGTTGCACTCACGACTGAGTCGAATTCCAAACCTGAATCATATAAGCACTGAATTTTAGTGCCATTACATGTCACTTCCTCACAGACAGGGGGAGGATGGAGGTCATTCTGACTACCTGCCAGTTCCTTCCTTACCTTTTTCCCTGTTGTGAGACACGCAGCGTAATAAGGAGGGTTGTTCCTTCTGCAGTCTGCAGTATTGTGGTTACTCATTAGACAAGTTTTACACCACTTTCCTTCCTTCCGGTAAGGTGTCTTATCCGATCTTAGAGAGTTTTTGTCCTTTTGGTCAAACCTTTGTTTGTTCCTTGTGGTATGGTCCTTTTGTTCATATTTGGTATAGTTTTGTGATGATTTGAAGTTTTCACTCTGCTTCTTCTTATTTCCTAATAATTCTGCCTGAGCTGCTTGATATCTCTCAGCAACAGTTACAATATCTTCCAATCTCTCTGCTCCTTGTTCCATGATAAACTTCCTCATTTCTTGAGGCATGGACTCTTTCACTTGCTCCATCATTACCTTTTCTTTCAGATCCTGACACTTCCCTAAACTACTCCATTTTTCCAAATAGGTTTCCAATCTAGCCGAGAATTGGTGATAGTTTTCTCCTGGGAGAAGTTTAGCTGTTCGGAATTTCTTTCTATATGATTCTGAGTTCTTTTCATATCTCACAAGCAGTGCCTGCTTCAGGATTTCATAATCTTCCTGGTCATCTCTTGAGAGCTTCAAATACACATCGTAGGCCACACTTCTCAATCCCTGATATAGTTTAAGACTCCATATTTCTTTCACTAAGCCATAGGTAGTGGCTAGTCTTTCGTATCTATCCAGGTACGACTCAATGGCGTCTTCTTTCTCAACAAATGGGTCCAGATGAAAATTCATGGCCCCACTTGAGGTGCTCTGGCTGGAGCTACTCTCAGAGTGAGGTGAGCTACCACCATTATTGCCAGTATTTGCCTGAATTTCAAGCTCTTTTAATCTTAACTGATGGTCTCTCTCTGCTTGTAATTTCCTTTCCTCATTTTCAGCCTCCAATTTCTTGGCTTCAATATCTAATCTTTTGGTTTCTCTCTCAGCTTCCAGTCTTTTGTCTTCTCTCTGAGCTTCCAGTCTTTTGTCTTCTCTCTCAGCTTCCAGTCTTTTGGCTTCAGTCTCTAATTGCAACTTTCTTTTTTCCCTATCCATATGTTTGTCCACTTCTGTTGTGACATACTGAGTGAGAGCATCACCTGTCATATTTAATTCCTTACCCATCTGCATGATCGCAGTTCTGAACTTCACTAGATCAGCCATGGCGTTACTTAGATAGGGTATGTATATTTACTATAACCAAGTTATTGTAATTAAACTTAATTAATTTAAATGAACAAAAAATTTTCGTGCAACTTTGTGAGCATCAACTATTTACTGAGTACTAAATGGTACTCCTCCTAAGAAAAAAATTTTTTTAAAATCCTAAAATAGAATTTTTTTCCCAAAAATCTGTTTCTTATGTTATCTATGGGTGGCACAAGATAGAATGTAGATAGATGAATAGACTAAGTATGGCTCAAGATATACAGAAATATCCCAGGAACGAGCCCCCAGTGTGGCGAGAGGTTTTATTTGGCTTTAAGATCAGTATAGTACTGACAATTACAGAAATAGAATTTCTGCAGAAAATGGTGAAGTCCCAGTGTCTGGTATCACAAATTAGTTACGGCTGTGAATGTTCTGATCTCGAAACAATAGTAGAGAGGAGACCGACATAAAGTGCCACCTCCGCTGTGTAACTAACTGTGATATTAAAAAACCAAGGAAACAGATTTTACTTAACACTGATAAAATTGACAAGTCGTTCAAATACAATTTCCTTATTTTTTATTTAGTATATACACTATCTACTCTTGTGCTGAAGGGTGAATGTTGAAAAAATGGAATGTAATGAATTTGTAAGTTTACATATGATTTACAAATATTTATATTTATATAGATATGTAAATAAATATTACAACAAGTTTTCCAATTATAGGAACAAAAATTATATCAGCTGTGCTGTTATTCAATTATAGTACATGTATCAGCTGTGCTGTTAATTAAGGATATAACACTTATCAGCTATGCTGTTATTTTTGTCTCTTGCTATGCTAATTTCACTTTCTCATCACTGACAGTTTCTATGCTCACAATGCTGACAGAAATGGTACTAATGTGTACTCATCTCTCTAAGGTCTGTTCTTCTTTGTTTGGTTCACACAACATCGGCTGAGTATCGTTCCTTTAGCCCACCCAAGACTGAGGGGGACCAAAGATGTAGAGTCAGGACAACCTCTATGCTCCTGCGGAGTTCCAGGCAGCTGGATTGACGACCCACGATCTCAGGTTTTAGGACACGAATAAAACCTGTAACAAGGAAAAATAGGGGCTAATTTCTGTCCTCAAGCCCACCTATTTCTATTGTATATGATATGAGCGTGTCTCAGTGTCTGCATGTAGGATGAATGACAACATGGCTTAGTATGATTTAGCAATAGCGAGACAAGACAGGTGTCTACTTGCAAAACATTCTTTCTGATAAACTAATACATGGGTATCATTAAATAATATAAATTCAATGCATGAATGCATTCAATAATATAAATTCAATACATGAATACATTCAATACATGAATACATCCCATAATATAAGTTCAATACATGAATACATCCAATAATATGTACACCTAGGTGTGATACAACAATGTCCTTCCCGCTATAATATGCCAGGCCCTCTCTGACAAGTGCTATAATATATCCTAACAATAACGTTATGTTCTTATGATAGGAGTATGTGAGACGAGGACTGTTTGGTGATATATCAGGTGGGAGTTATAGGAGACAATAGATTGGAGTTAGATGAGACAAGAGATTGAGTTCTAACAAGGACTGTTTTGGTTATATTTCAGTTGGTTTTATCTGAGATAATAGACTGAAGTTATAGGAGACAATAGATTGAGTCCTAACAAGGACTGTTTTGGTTATATTGCAGTTGGTCTTATCTGAGACAATAGATTGAGTTATAGGAGACAATAGATTGAGTCCTAACAAGGACTGTTTTGGTTATATTGCAGTTGGAGTTAGATGAGACAATAGATTGAAGTATAGGAGACAATAGGTTGAAGTGTGAGTCCTATTAGTCTTTGTCTATTCAATCATAATAGGAAATACAATCATTATACTTAATTTCCCCAAGATACAATCAGTAACCTGATAGGTAGTATAAATGACACACAACAAATACCAACATTATAGACCTGCTGAAAGCCTATTTTCCTAAAGGTTATCGTAAACATATTTACCCTCTAAGATTCAACCGGCCAGATTTTGACTCGACTTAGCAAAGCAAGCTGCAGGTCATTGCACTCCAGGTAAGCTATAAATCAAGGTGACAGCTTCTCCTCTTCAGTCGGTCGGTATCTCTGGCGTCGCGTCGGTGATGTGTGATTATGCATAAAATCCGCCCGATTATATAGGTAGGTAAATGCTTAAGGAAAGCTTTTGGTTGGTTCCTGGCGGAGCAAAATGATTGTTTTCCTCCGGTTTAGTCTCAAGCGCTGTACAGCCTAATTTTATTCAGTTTTCATCCGCCATCTTGCGTGAACAAGATGGCCGTTAATTTATTCTGTCTCAGAGACTGGTGAACGTTGCTCGTACGTTGCTCGTTGATTGGTTGAAACAAATCTGTATCTCGACATAGTGATTAACAAAGTAGTGGGTTACACTCGTTTCACGACACAAGGACTGGGGAAGAGTAAGGACAGTCTCTTATTACGACAATATTTGTCTCTCAAAACTATTCCTACCACTCTTCCGAACAAACAGTTGTTTGTCAGTTCCAGTCGCTCATGCGCACACACCGATTTGGTGATTCTGACGCACAACGTACATGAATACACACTACGATAACAAAATATGGGAAATGTTTGGGTTTTGGGCCAGCCGACACCAAATGCTAATAAAGTTTTTAATACTTTTATTATCATAAAATCAAGTCACAAGTAATATCAATTTACAGTCAGAAATCATGGGTTACAAAATACAAAATGACAGCGGGGGGTTTGAGGAGAAGTATCCAATGCACCTTTTCCCGCTTGTATTTACTAACAGAAAAGACCCGGTCCCAAGGACGAGAAGGGGGGGGGGGGGGGGGGGATGATCAGAGATAGGCAATTTAACCCAATGGTAAATTTATTACTCTGAGTCAAGGGGGTTACAGTAATAAGGGGTAAAGGAAAAGCTAGGGGTCATCAAATGTTTTCCTTTAAACAACCAATTTTCCCGGGAGGGGGAATGCTCACAGTTAAATAATCCCGCTAGGAGAAATCCCGTACAATTAGTACAGTACACCTTAATACTAGGTTGAACTAATTATAAGGGTAAAAAAATTAAATCTCCTTTTTCAAAAAAAAAAAACACGCTTGGCTGGCCAGCACACAGTCACACACACACACAGACTTACCAAATGGTGAATTCTGGCACTTCATAGGAAATACATAAAAAAAACAGCACTAAACCTTGGCTTAGGTAAAAGTATTTTCTTCCGTGTACAGCCCCAGATTAGCGGGTTGTTGAAGTTAAAAAAGTGTCCCGAAATCGCTGGACGTTGAAGTTTAACGGTACTGTTTGTTTATTAGATAAAGTTCCTAAAGAATGGCACAGGCACTTGGCTAGGTGTGAGGAATGGTGTGGTGTCTAAGATTGGCACAGCTGGTGGAGATAACTTTCTTTTGCAGTAATGTCACAAACTACAAAACACTGAGGTAAGTTCTTCAGGGGGGTGGTAAAATCCAATGATTATGCTTGACAGACAGTGTCAGGGAAATCTATGTTCTTCTTCACGAATAGAGCAGTGAGTAAAATATTGCTACCGTTGACTGTTCTTCTTCCAGTTTGATAACTATAAAAAACGACTTTATGAATTGGGATTTTAAAATAGTCTTTGGGTTTGCTTTGTTTCTGTATACTTCAGATAGCTGAATCCCAACAGGATCGCCACAAAGATTAAATTTCAAATATGTTCATAAGTCACTGGAGTAATCGAACTGAGTCGGCAAGACTCTAGATATATATTATTGCTGCGTAATGGCTGCTTAAATGATGTTTCATTGCTGCTTAATTGCTGGGATGCGAGGTTCAAAAGATCATTCTGGATGCAATAGAAAAAACATGAAATACAATAAAATCATATTAAAATCTAACGCGCGATACATTTACAGTTTAACTATTTTCTGCACTCGCGTCTTCAATTAATAAAGCAAGAAAAAAACTCCCCGTGAGGTTAATAGTTGAAAGCACATCTATTTATACAGAACTAAACTGTATTAAAGTTATAATTCCCTTAAGCGGCTATTGTATTAGGAAATAAACTTATTGATAAGGGTGGATTAGGGCTAAATGATAATGGTGCGCCACAATGCCAGGTACGTTAGCTCCGTATAAGATTGACGACCACTTGCCACCCCTATCGACACCTGGTATTAAAGTGCAAGATGTAGGTGTCTTCTCTGATTTTAGGATGTTGCTGTGTATGTGGTAGTAGAACAGTTCACAGGGTATAACACAGGCAACATGATGTGTAGAGTCATAGAAATGGTAACTTCGTTGTATAATTTTTTTCCATTTATTGCACGCCACAAAACAGTCAGGATATTTATATCATCAACATAGTTCAACGAGTTCAGCATTCAAAATCATAGAGTTCTAGTTCGTGAAGCTGTATAAATAATATATATATATAAATTCTGCAACAGTGTCAGCTGCAGATCATCACTGTTCATAGACAATAATAAATATTCCCTTTCTGATGCTAGCAGATCAGATGTATACAATCAGTCCGTTTACTGTCTGCACGTGAATAGCATACATGGATTACAGGTCAGCTCGACCTTTATAACCTTCCTAAGTCTAACCATCTGACTTGGACGTGATCTCTGATATAACGAATCCTGGAACACAGACAATAGTCTTGTTGGTCTAGAGCGACCCATATATATATAACTAGTTCAGGTATAAAGATACCGGTGACTTAATCCTAGTCAAAGTACCTCTCCATTTTGAATCACACAGGCGAGCAAAAAGGCGACAAAATGACGAACCTCTAGATGATAGCATAAAGTTCGATACAAGAGGAATTACCTTATTTCGGAAAATCAACCATGAACATATGCCTCCAGGCAGGCTTGAATAATACTGGGAAATAGTCTAGTTAGCTAACTAACTCACAAAGACAATGTATTTCCCTCAGAAAATCACAAGACGCAGGTCGCGTCTGCTCGCGACTTAGACCATTTCTAAACTCCCCGAGCTGGCCGGAACAACAAACGAAAACCAGGTCGAGACATGCGCAGAACGACAATCTCTGAGTCGCCGTTCACAATAAGACGATTCTAAGAACATTCGAGATAAAAGTCTTACACAGACGCGCCTTTTATGGTCATGAAAAGAAGCGTTAAGAAAGGTTTCAGGCATCTACAACAGTTGACTGATACTACCAAATAAGGAGATATGGTCACGCTTCGTTCAAGAAATTATAGACCGAACGTGTCTCTATACAAGAGAAGGCAAACTCCTAAAAAATTGTAGTCTCGATAACTCGGATTATGTCCCTTTGACTGTAAAAAACATAATACACACTTCAGTCAAAAAATGATCATACATACGAAAAATGATCATACAAAGGCTTTGAAAAAAGTAATTATTTGTGCGTAACACTTATAGATGTAACATTTAGTTGGCACTAGAACTTTGAAGATGGGCTTATTTAATAAGGTTAAATTTACACCACAATCCCGTGAACTAAATATGAAATAACTAGACCACTGATCACTCGAAGCTAAAGTATTAATTACCGTCTGCACAGAAAAAGAATTTCACTCCAATAGCCAACAATTTAGATGAAATCTAACAGGAATTTAGCTATATGCTAGTGAATCTTAGAATTCTGTCAGAACGAATGATAACGTTGCCCTTTTCAGATTCTGTATTTATCTATTAGAAAGGCAAGATAAATGGTACGTGTGAAAAATTTCGCGCCTCTTCAGTTCCCAGGGAAAGTCGAAGTTATTTAGCCGCCATGCTAACCACGATGGCCCGACTGGCTTCCGATCTACGTTCGTCTCAGGCTGCTCGCACGAGGATGTGAAATTTCGGCGAGACTAGCCTCGTTCGCGGTGAGTTTCCTGATTCCTCAGATCGTATCCGCTACGCTGAGCGTTCCGTCTTTCGGGCAAGTCTGCCGGTGGCCACAGAAGTGCGAAGTCTTCAAGAAGCTTTCTTCTGACCGCTCGTGTCCGTCTTGCGAACGGTTCAGTGTTCGTACGGAGATGCTAAACTTCTGCTTCTCTGTTCTGGGGATCTTCTTTGACTGCTTTGATCATAGCCGCTACTCTTCGTTGATGAAAAGTTACAACAATACTGATGTTCAGGGATTCTAATGTTATGAAAAGCTAAAGTCCCTTTAATCATCCATCAAATCAGGGAAAATTCACTTGACAAACTAGACGTACGTCACAGTAGCTGAAAAATACTGGGACAGTCTGACTCACAATTACCTACAAACACTTGTGGGAAGTATGCCTCGCCGCATCCAGGCTTGCCTTGCTGGAGAAGGCAACATTATATTGTACTGAAACCATTGTTAGTAGATAAAGGAGATACCAATCTTCCTCTGGACATACAGTTTTTATTATTATTTGCTTCTATGAGTGTGCTGCGTTGCGAAAATATGACTGCCATTTTTTTTTTTTTGCAAAGTACTGTACACACACACACACACACATACACACACACACACACACACACACACACACACACACACACATATATATATATATATTATTTATTTATTTATAAAATATATATAAATTCACAGCTCTGATATAGAGATAATTACATAATTATAACCTGGATGATGTGAGACAGACATGTGTACGTTGAGGCATGCACAATTGATGCAGACATTCGTATAAGCGGGAACAAATCAATTGGACATAACCATCCAACCTAGATACAGGGTACGCCTGGTATATTAGGGCGCATGTCCAAATGAATAAGACCTCGTGATCTGGTTTATTGTGTATTTTATAACCAGAGGTCTTTAAAAATTATATAGTTATTGCTCTTGATACACATGTTTTATCTGTTTTCTATATCGCTTGTTTTTTCTGCTTTGTATTGTATACACTGCTTAGACAGCGCAGACTACGCTGCCTTGGCCATGTCCGCCGCATGGAAGATGGCCGCATCCAGAAATAAATCTTCTACGAACAACTGGCAGATGGAAAAAGAACAGAATGGCGACCGCAGCTGAGGTTAAAAAGATGTGTGCAAGAGAGACATGAGGGCACTGGACATAAATCCAGCAACCTGGGTGGATGATACTCTCTACGGCGCCACCTCAGATTGGGCGAAAAGAAGCTCTCACAACTAGCAGAAGAGAAAAGAAAACGCCGACAGGAACACCTGTTTTTTAAAAAAAGCAGCTGAGGTCTGTCACCTCAGGGGCGCATTCACATAGTCAGTTATGACTGAAGGGGCTTTTATTATTATGTTTTTTCTGCTTTCTATTGTCTATCCTAGATTCTATTATTATAATAAAAATAAAGAATTTTGCGCATTTCCTATAAAGAGCACAAAACAAATGTCTATGTTAGAGAGAAAATAAACACCTATGCAGGCCACCAAGAACCACTTTTGTCAGTAGTGAAACGTCGAAAGCTTGCCTGGTTTGGGCATGTAACTCGTCATGACTCCCTTTCGAAAACGATCCTCCAGGGAACAGTCGAAGGTAAACGGAGAAGAGGAAGGCAAAGAAAATCCTGGGCTGATAACATCAAAGAATGGGTATGACACGGTTTTTCCACACTTGTACGCATTGCTGAGGATAGAGAGCAGTGGAGGACCCTGTCTGCTGATGCTTCCACCATGGCACACCTACGACCCATGACGGTTTACGGTTTGAGATGAAAAAAAAAAAAAAATATATATATATATATATATATATATATATATATATATATATATATATATATATATATATATATATATATATATATATATATATATATATATATATATATAATTTTTTTTTTTTTTTTTTAATTAATGAAGGAAAATATCCCGTTCAACCTCTGATGGGTTATAATTAGGATATATATTGTTTTCAATTCCAAATAATATGAACAACTGCCGATATGAGAAAGTGGCATTACACCTGTCAAATCATTGTAAACAGGGAAAATCACAACTACCAATTATGCCTATATGTTAAAAAACATAAATAAATAAATACAAACAAACAAACAAAAAACAAACAAAAGCAAGAAGAAACTCTGATTAAGAATAGTATTAAAGTGGAGGGGTGAAAAGACCTGGTGGTTCCAGTTATATAGCTGACTTTAACAGATATTTAATTGACTTTCATCTGTTAAGTCATATGCATTTGTAAGAACAGCATCAGACCTTCACATTCCCAACCACTATATATTAACCTTTTTTCTATCCTATGACTTAAAGTTGGAAGATGACTTTACATATGATAAAATTTCGTAGATATAAACGAACGGTCTTTTTAAATGTTTATTTCTTAGGATAATTTTTGTTTCTATGTGGAACTAAATCCAATCCAGCTTTAAATTAACTTAACTGAAAAAACGCGCCACTAATAAAAACGAACGCGTGCGCAATAGATAAGGTGTCGTGACCATCACCAGATTCTAATGAAGGCCCACACATTCTCAGATCAGAAGTAGAGAATGCCATTCATATGATACAAAAAGGAAGATCAGCAGGCATGGATAACATAAACATTGAAATGATAGAAGCTCTGGAGAGCTTTGGTATAGATACAATCACAGAAATATGCAATGATATATACAATACAGGATATTTACCACACGACATGAAGACATCAGTTTTTATAACATTGCCCAAAAAAAACCAAATGCAACAGAATGTTCAGACTTCAGAACAATCAGCCTGATGAGTCATGCAATTAAGATACTGCTCAAAATCATACAGGAAAGAATAAAAAGTAAAGTAGACAGCGAAATCCAAGAAGAACAGTTTGGTTTTAGACGGAACAGTGGAACAAGAGAGGCAATATTTTGCCTAAGAAGATTAGCAGAAAAATATACAGAGGTCCAAAAAAAAGTATGTATATGTGCTTCATTGACTATAAGAAGGCTTTTGACAGAATCCATCATGAGAAAATAATTGAATGCCTCAAAGACATAGGTATTGATGGAAAAGATATAAGAATACTCAGTAACCTTTATTGGGAGCAAACTGCCACAGTAAGATCGGGAAGGAATTATTCACCATACATAGACATAAAAAAGAGGTGTCAGACAAGGTTGTGTGCTGTCCCCCTGCCTATTTAATTTATACACCGAAAAAATTTTCAAACAGATACAGGAAATACCAGGACTGAACATCAGTGGAAGATCAATAAACAACCTTAGATATGCAGATGATACCGTGTTGTTAGCTGAAAGCGAACAGGAGTTACAAGAACTAGTGAAGCAAGTGAACAGTATAAGTCATGAATATGGACTCGACATTAATATTGAGAAAACTAAAACTATGATAATTAGCAAAACAGACGATAAACCCACATTAAAGATAAGCGTAAATGGGAAAATCCTGGAACAAGTCAAGAGCTACGTATATCTTGGTCATAAAATAACAGAAGATGGCAGATGTGAAACAGAAATCAAGAAGAGAATAGGAATGGCCAAAGCTACATTCAACAACATGAAACATATACTGACATCCAAACAGTTATCTCATAAATTAAAACTGAGAATCATAAAGTGTTATATATATTCTGCATTTCTGTATGGTGCAGAAACATGGACGATGAATAAGCATTTGGAAGAAAGAATTGAGGCTCTTGAAATGTGGATATATAGAAGAATGGGGCGTATCTCATGGAAAGAGATGAAAACAAATAAGGAGGTCCTAGAAAATCTAGGTATGAAAAGAGAACTAATGAGAGAGGTCAAAGTTCGGCAGCTAAAATACTTTGGCCACATAAAAAGGCATAACACCTTGCAGAAGACCATAACAGAAGGGAGAGTTGAAGGTAAACGTGCAAGGGGAAGACAGCGCTATAAGTGGGAAGATAACATCAAGAGATGGACGGGAAAGAGTCTATCAGAGTGTACCACCAAGACAAGAGACAGAAGACGTTGGAGATCCATTACAGCCAACCTCCGTTGTGGAGATGGCAACTGATGATGATGATGACTTCCTGGAGACGAATCAACAACCGATAAATGGAGTTCTTACGGTGAAATACCGAGACAACTGGCGAGTTATTTAGACTCGAGGTATTCCCATATTTATTAAACTTATTTCATGTCAGGGTTATACAAACGTTGCACATCACTTGCAAGCAAGGAGCTGATGTTGCATAGTATCGATGTATCTTTGCCTTCTGAATTTTAATCAGAGGCGTGAAGTTTATGGGGGCCTCCGAGAAAAATGCCTTGCGTCCTCATGCTTGTCGTACACGGCCACTAATATGATGTTGTGCATTGGGCTGGTAACCTCATAATGTATGTAAAACTAACTAATGCAGAAACTACCACTGCAAGGGCTTGTGAATGCTAAATGCATGCATCCTGTAAGGGGGCCATCTGCATTGATGGCTCCATACTCCACAGGGAATGACAAGGAAACTAAGAAACTAATGTGGGACGTATGTCCGATTTTGACCAAATATCTGTAGATCCGGTGGACATTTAAGTCGCCCATGTCATTAGGATTAGGGTTAGGAATCAGCTGAAATGAAGAACAGTGCCATCTAAATAATTTGCCCACGTCGTTAGGGTTAGGATTAATAATAATAAATTCTTTAAGTGCCAAACACGGCGCATAAGGCAGAAACCAGTGCTCTCCAGGTTGTTCGTTGTGACGCCACTCCTCTTAGCTCTTGCACATTATTTAGGCCCAACGTTCTTCCTTCTCTTATTATTGTTCTTCTGAGTGTTTCTTTTGGTCTTCCTTTTTTCCTCTTACCCTCGGGAACCCAAGTGAGCGCCTGTAGTGGTATTCTGTTGTTTTGCATTCGTAGGACATGACCGATATATGACCATCGTCTTTTCCTTATATAGTTGGAGACATATTTCTGCCTAGAGTCTTCTCGTATTTGTCGATTAGTCTTGAATTCTTTCCAACTGATGTTCATGAGTTTTCTAAGACATTTGTTCTCGAATGTATTCAGCTTGTTCTCCAATGATTTTGTTATTTTCCAACTCTCACAGCCATATGTTAACACTGAGATAACATTTGAATTAAACAGACGAAGCTTGGTATGTATATTCAATGATCGTAATTTCCAAATGTTAGATAATCTATTGAAGGCGCTAGCTGCCAAAGCAATTCTAGTATGGATTTCTCTTGTTGTGTCACCATCCTGAGTCATTTTACTGCCTAAATAATTGAAACTTTCAACTTTCTGTAGTTTTTCCCCGTTCAAGATGATATCAAAAGTCTCGTTAGAAAAGTTCATAACTTTAGTTTTAGAGGCATTTATTTGGAGACCTATTTTAACTGAGAGATGACACAAATTATTTACTGCTTCTTGGGATTGTCTGGGTGTTGAACTTAAGAATGCTAAATCATCTGCGAAATCCAGGTCCCCCAGGAATTTTCCATTTGTCCATTTTATACCTAATTGTTCATCGTGGGTATAGTTTCTCATAACCCAATCAATAGCTATTCCAAAAAGTAGTGGTGACATAATACAGCCTTGTTTCACCCCCGTTTCTACTGTAAACCATTCTGTATTCCCTTTATTTGTTCTAACACAACATCTTGCATTGTCATATAGTGCTTTGATTATATTCACATATTTTGTTGGAAAACCATAGATTGTAAGTATCTTCCACAATGATGGGCGGTGTAGACTATCAAAGGCTTTTTGAAAATCGACGAAGGTGATAATAAGTGGCGATTGCATTTCCACTGATTCTTCTATAATTGTTCTTAGTGTGAATATTTGATCAATACATGATCGTTTCGGCCTGAAACCCGCTTGTTCTTCTCTGATCTTTTCGTCAGCATGCAATTTAAGTCTTTCTAACATCATGCAACATAATAATTTTCCAGGTACTGATAATAGAGATATACCACGCCAGTTATTACAGTCTGATAGATCACCTTTCTTCGGTAACTTTATAATAATACTGTCTTTCCATTGTTTTGGTGGTTGTTCTTCTCTCCATACTTCATTTATAATATCTAAAATTCTCAAGAGGTTGTTGTCATTAACTGCTTTAATCATTTCCCCTGAAATTTTGTCAACTCCAGCAGCTTTAAAATTTTTTAATCTTTTAACGGCTTGTTTGATCTCGTCCAGTGTGAATTCATCGCAAGTTATTGGCAAGGTGGTTGTGGGTGTTTCATTATTAAAATCAGGTGTTACTGTTGGTGGTGGTCTGTTTAGCACCTCCATGAAGTGCTCAGCCCATCTCTTCATTTGTTCTTTTTCTGTTGGTATTGAATTCCCTAATTTATCTTTAACAGGTGTTTCCATAGCAGTAGGCTGGTGACATAGTTGTTTTGTAATTTGATAAAGGCACCTACTATTACCAGTTCTTACAGCATTTTCAGCTTCTACGGCCAGTTCATTGATGAAATGTCTTTTATCTCTTCGAGTTTTTGTCTTCACTTCTTTATTTAACAAGTTATAAGTTAGTTTGCAAGATTCAACTGCATTATGTGTACTTGCCGCTAGTAGTTTAAATTTTGCTGTTTTCCTTTCTTGTATTTTATCCCAAGTATCTTCTCTCATCCATTTTTTCTTTTTATGTACTAGGTATCCGGTGGTCGCTACAGCTGCTTCTGTCATTGCTGTTCTCAGTTGTTCCCATTTAGTATCGATTGTCTTGGTGGTGATATCGTTGTCAATTTTGCCTAAATCATCGAAATAGTTGTTCATTTTGACATTATATTCCTCCTTTATATCATTTGATTGCAGTCTGTGTACATCTATTCTTCTATTTTTATTCGGTTGGTATAACTTCTTCAGTTTAATTCTCAGTTTAGCTATGCAGAGGTTATGATCGCTTCCGATCTCTGCACCTCTGTATGCTCTGACGTCTTGAACTGATGAGCGAAATTTTGCGCTTATGCAGAAGTGATCTATCTGGTTCTTAGTTCTGCCATCAGGTGAATTCCATGTTATCTTGTGGATATTCTTATGTGGAAAGATGGTGTCTGCCACAATGAGGTTTGATATTTCACAAAGTTCTAGAAGTCTTTCGCCATTTTGATTCATACAGCCTATGCCATGAGTACCGAGATATCTTTGTACTCCATCGTTGTTGTCACCTACTTTGGCGTTAAAATCGCCCATGACTGCTATTATGTCATGCTTGGGTATTGTGTTGATGGTACTTAGAAGTGCTTCATAGAAGTCATCTTTTGTGGTATCAAGAGCGTCGTTAGTTGGTGCATAACATTGTACAATTGAGAGCTTGAAAATCTTGTCTGAAATCTAGCTAATATTAGCCTCTCATTGATAGGTACCCAGCTGATAAGCGATGCTGCTGCTTTCTGTGTCATTAAGATGGCTACTCCCTCTGTGTGATGATTATCATTACTACCAGAGTATATAATTTACTTTTTTTCTTCTGAAATATATTTTATGCCCTTCCCGTTCCATCTACACTCGCTGACACCCAATATGTCCAACTTATAATTATCCATTTCTTTAATTATTAGAATGAGTCATGTTTACTGTCGAGCCTGGTTCTGTTTCGGTAACAATCGCTTGTTTTACGATAGTGACTTGTTAATTCTCTGATCAACCTTCTTATCCAACCGACCGATTCGAGGGTTTCGAGGTCAGTTATAGGAAAATTAGGATTAAGGTTAGGTTTATCATACTTAACCTTTCCACTTCATACCATGTCTCTGAATTATTTTTTAAGGCTATATTGACGTGAGCAACTAATTGGCCTTTGGATCGATAGACATTTTTGCAAAATCTGACATACGTTCCACTGTTCTTCATCTCAGCCTGTCTAATTAGTTGTCATGATTGTATTTGCAATGCTTTCTTCCCTTATGTCATCTTGGGACAGTTAGTGTAGAAGTTGAATTCTTAAATTCTTATCTTGTTCTCAAAAACAGATACATTCTTACTTACATACTTAGTCATTACTCTTCTAGCCTGGGGTGTAGAGGTTTGCCAGGGAGAGCGCCATACTATCCTCTTGGCTGTCTACCTCCTGGCCTGATTCGAATCTAGTCTTGGTCCTACAGAGATTGTCTAATGTTGTCCTCCCAGTGCACTCTGGGTCGTCCTGGAGGTCTGAATTCTCATACATGATGTGGTAGCCGATCTTCTCTCATTCTGCAGATATAGTAATTGGAACTGTTCTACTCGGGTCTGCAGGGTCTGGGTTTTAAGGCTATTATGTATGTCTGGTTGTGGACCATGTCTCTTTTTGTTACTTCAACCACCTTCCTCGGATACCTCATTTCTGAGGTTTACAGTCATGTTTGCCTTGCCAATTTCTCTTTTGCTGAAGAATCCTCGATTTGTGACCTAAATAAGTCTCCCAACTGCTACTCTTTGGATAACCAACTCTTCTGTGATGCCTCCCTTCCAGTCTGTGACAGCTCCAAGGTATTTAAAGTGGTCGACCTGTTCCAGGACCTGTTCTCCCAGCATTATCTGATGCCTTTATTCCTCTCGGGATGTCACCATGGTTTATGTTTTGGAGCTACTGATAACCATCCCTCTCTTCTCCAACTCTTCCTTCCATACTAGCAGGTTGGATTAAAGATGTGCCTCTGATTTAGCAATCAGGGCAACATCATCTGCAAATGCCATCTCTGAAATACAGACCTATCTCATCTTCCAGTATCCCACTGAATGCTTTCTTGTCTTCTCCTTAGATGCTTTAATGACATCGTCCATGAGGAGTATGAAAAGGTAAAGCAGATATATTCATGTTTAATTCATTTACTTTTTATTTTATAATTTCATTTATTCTGTTACGAGAACACTAAGCAGCGTGTCTGAGCATTTTGTGTGGCCTGTAAAATAAGGGTATCATTTCCTTCTAACGCGTTCTGCCATCCCCTCAATCTGTTGTTTATGTGACTCATACTTTACTTTCAGATAAAAAATACATTATGTAAAATTCAAGTTTTTTTTATTCATTACTATTTAGCTCCCCAAGGAGCATAAGCCTTGAACAAATTCATGCCAAGTCTTCCTGTCCTGTGCCGTCTGCTCAAGATCTTTCTATGTCTTCTTTATCCCCTGCAGTTCTCTTAGCATGTAAACATTCCATAAGACAAATCTGGAGATGTTCATCTCAGAAAAAAGGTGATTCAACAGCCCAGACTCCTTTCGGCTTTCTCTGACAACTTCACTAAACTCCTGATAAAAGATCTTCTTCCATCCTGGATAGCTGAAGTTAATTATCTGAATTACTCGCAAGAAAAAATTAAAATACTTGGTGAGAGGTTACAACGAGTGGGTCTGAAAATACAACTAGGTAGTTCATGAAACAGTTCACTTTCTTTGGACATGTTATGAGCAGAGGAAAGCTGGAATATAATGACAAGAGAAAAAAAATTGAAGGAAAAAAGATATAGAGGACAACAAAGACAGAATATATCCTGGACAGTTTGATATGGTGGCATGAAAAGAAGTTGGCAGCAGAACTAATAACCAGCAATGGGGACAAAAGGTTGTAGAGAGACATGATCACCTGTGCTAGATCGCAGGGAAATCGAAGAAGATGTATAGTGGCTCATAAGCCTAATTGTTTGATGTTGTTCACATTTAATTTAGCTCCAGGATTTTTAGATCATGCAATTCTTCTTTCAACTCCCAAAGAAGCAAAAGCCTTCAACAAACTTATGCCAAGTCTTCCTGTCCCGTGCCATCAGCTCAAGGTCTTTCCATGTCTTCTTCATGTCTGTCTCCAGTTCTCTTTTCCATGTGTTTTTTAGTCTTCCTCTACCTCTCTTACCATGGGGATTCCTGAACAGGGATTGTCTTGTAATGCTATCAACAAGTTTTTCTCAATGTGTGTCTTATCCATCTCCAGCACCGTCTTCTCATTTCTTGTTCCACTGGCGCTTGTCTAGTTCTTGGCATTAGTTCCACATTAGTGATCTTGTCATTAGTTCCACATTAGTGATCTTGTCATTAGTTCCACATTAGTGATCTTGTCATTAGTTCCACATTAGTGATCTTGTCATACCACTTCAATCCTTCTGTTTTACGCAAGCATCCATTTACGAAAGTCTGTAGCTTTTTGGTTGTTGTTTTTGTTGTTAAATAATGCAATTAATAGATAATATAGTTTTTAAACTAATAAGCTAATCAAACCTATTCCAGACAGATAACCTTGTTATTAATACCCTACTTACTCATATTTTTTATCTTCCATGTAAAGCCTTTGCTGGTACCAGCCAAGTAAATCTCAGTGAAGCTCATACTTCCACTATGGATTACCTTGGTGGTGCTTCAGAAATACACACTAGTGTGGGGTCACTCTCACGTCTGCAAGAGAAAGAAGAGCTTCAGAGGCTGAATGATAGGTTTTCTGCTTATGCAGGCCATGTCAGACAACTTGTTCAGCAGTCCAGTAATGTGGACATGTCTGCTTTTATGAGATCCACAAAGATTCTTGATGAAGAAATTACCAACCTCAAGAACATTTATGAGACTGAGCTGGAGAAGCTTAGGTAAATATCATGAACTACCAGCTATTAAATTTGATTCCTTCTTGTATGGTCTTTCTTGTTTTGGCATTACGAAGGTGAAAACCCCCAGTGTGAACATAGAAGACAACAGAAAGAGATGTAAACCCCAGTACAAATGTAGAAGAGAACAGGATAAATATATGAAAACCTCAGCATAAATGTAGAAGAAAACATTAGAAATATATGAAAACTTCTTTCTTTCTTTCTTAATCGGAACCTTGTCTACCCCGTAAACAGGGTGTAGAGGGGACCCAAAGAGCACAAGGCTCCTGGGCAAAACATGTAATCAAAATGTTTGACAAACAGGTGATTAGCCCATTGTGCATATATGAAAACCCCAGCACAAATATAGAAGGAAACATTAGAAATATATGAAAACCCCAGCACAAATGTAGAAGAGAACAGGAGAAATATATGAAAACCCCAGCACAAATGTAGAAGAGAACAGGAGAAATATATGAAAACCCCAGCACAAATGTAGAAGAGAACAGGAGAAATATATGAAAACCCCAGCACAAATGTATAAGAGAACAGGAGAAATATATGAAAACCCCAGCACAAATGTAGAAGAGAACAGGAGAAATATATGAAAACCCCAGCACAAATGTATAAGAGAACAGGAGAAATATATGAAAACCTCAGCACAAATGTATAAGAGAACAGAAGAAATATATGAAAACCCCAGCACAAATGTATAAGAGAACAGGAGAAATATATGAAAACCCCAGCACAAATGTAGAAGAGAACAGGAGAAATATATGAAAACCTCAGCACAAATGTAGAAGAGAACAGGAGAAATATATGAAAACCCCAGCACAAATGTAGAAGAGAACATTAGAAATATATGAAAACCCCAGCACAAATGTAGAAGAGAACAGGAGAAATATATGAAAACCCAAGCACAAATGTAGAAGAGAACATTAGAAATATATGAAAACCCCAGCACAAATGTAGAAGAGAACAGGAGAAATATATGAAAACCTCAGCACAAATGTAGAAGAGAACAGGAGAAATATATGAAAACCCCAGCACAAATGTAGAAAAGAACAGGAAAAATATATGAAAACCTCAGCACAAATGTAGAAGAAAATAGAAGATGGAAATAAGAATAAATAAGTAAGGCATTTATAAACCTGAAACAGAATGTCCAAGACAGGAGAAAAATCATTTGAAAGATCAGGTAGACGGCCTATTCTTAACAGAGACTCACAGACAAAAAGGTAACCCTATAGCAGATACTGCCGTAGGGTAGTGAAATGTTAGAGACTTCACTATACTACATCTCAGCTTTATGAAGTGGGATGACTGGATCCATTCCTCACTGCCTTTACCTTTCATAAAGCAGAATTAGGTAACCTTTAAAGCTGAAAAGACTGAAACGCGAGGATACCAGGTTTTGAACCCAGTAACTTTGCCTTGAGAAGCAAGGGCTGTAACCACTCTATCGTCAATGCTTAGATTTATTTATATTGTAACACACTATAATGGTCTGAGTTAAAAGCCAAATTTATATGAAAATAAAAATTAAAAGAAATACAATAGGGATAAATTCCCGTGGAATGTTGCATATGATTCCTCAAACAACCGTCTGAATGTGTTGGCAAAAAATAGACACATTTCCAATCAAGATGAAAGGGGAAAACAACTCCTGATGACCAGATCAACTTTTGTTTATGTATTTTTTATCATTTCTCTCTGATCATATCTGTCTTGTCTTCTCAAGTTTTTTACTTTTGTCCTCATGCTGTCTGTCAATCATTTTTGCACTCATCTTTTTTATCTGCAACTTTCCATCTGTCTTGTCATTACATTTTTGGTCATTACATTGGTGGTCATTACATTTCTGGTCATTACATTTTTTGGTCATTACATTTCTTGTCATCATATTTCTTGTCATTACATTTTTTTAGACATTACATTTCTGGTCATTACATTTCTGGTCATTAATGTTTAGTCATTACATTTCTTGTCATTACATTCTTTGTCTTTATATTTCTGGCCATTAAATTTCTTGTCATTATATTCCTGGTCATTTCTGTCATTACATTTCTGGTCATTACATTGTTTGTCATTACATTTGTTGTCATTATGTTTCTTGTCATTACATTTCTTGTCATTTCATTTCTTGTAATTACATTTTTGGACATTACATTATTGGTTATTACAATTCTTGTCATTACAGTTGTCTTCATGTTTCTTATCATTATATTTCTTGTCATTACATTTCTTGCAATTACATTTTTGGTCATTATATTTCTAGTCATTTCATTTCATGGTCATTACATTTCTTGTCATTATATTTGTGGTCATTACATTTCTTATCACATCTACACCTCACGGTAGAAGGTAGAAGGGGAACGACTAAGTAAGTAAGTACATTTCTTATCTGTGCTGGTCTCATGCTGCAAAGGTGCCAGGTTCGAATCACTGTACCAACACACTCCAGTCTATCCTGCTGTAAATGGGTACCTGACTATGAGTTAGGGAAGGAAAAGGCAGTGAGGAAGGGAACTGGTCACCCCAGCTCACCATGCTGGACCTGGTATGGTGAAGTCTCTAACACTTCACTCCCCTACGGCAGTATCTGCTATGGGACTACCTTTACCTCTTTTTTTTTAAACATTTCTGGTTATTACATTTCTGGTTATTACATTTCTGGTTATTACATTTCTGGTCATTACATTTCTGGTCATTACATTTCTGGTTATTACATTTCTGGTTATTACATTTCTGGTTATTACATTTCTGGTTATTACATTTCTGGTCATTACATTTCTGGTTATTACATTTCTGGTCATTACATTTCTGGTCATTACATTTCTGGTCATTACATTTCTGGTCATTACATTTCTGGTTATTACATTTCTGGTCATTACATTTCTGGTCATTACATTTCTGGTCATTACATTTCTGGTTATTACATTTCTGGTTATTACATTTCTGGTTATTACATTTCTGGTTATTACATTTCTGGTCATTACATTTCTGGTTATTACATTTCTGGTTATTACATTTCTGGTCATTACATTTCTGGTCATTACATTTCTGGTCATTACATTTCTGGTTATTACATTTCTGGTCATTACATTTCTGGTCATTACATTTCTGGTCATTACATTTCTGGTCATTACATTTCTGGTTATTACATTTCTGGTCATTACATTTCTGGTCATTACATTTCTGGTCATTACATTTCTGGTTATTACATTTCTGGTTATTACATTTCTGGTCATTACATTTCTGGTCATTACATTTCTGGTTATTACATTTCTGGTTATTACATTTCTGGTCATTACATTTCTGGTTATTACATTTCTGGTTATTACATTTCTGGTCATTACATTTCTGGTCATTACATTTCTGGTCATTACATTTCTGGTTATTACATTTCTGGTTATTACATTTCTGGTCATTACATTTCTGGTCATTACATTTCTGGTCATTACATTTCTGGTCATTACATTTCTGGTTATTACATTTCTGGTTATTACATTTCTGGTTATTACATTTCTGGTCATTACATTTCTGGTCATTACATTTCTGGTCATTACATTTCTGGTCATTACATTTCTGGTCATTACATTTCTGGTCATTACATTTCTGGTCATTACATTTCTGGTCATTACATTTCTGGTTATTACATTTCTGGTTATTACATTTCTGGTCATTACATTTCTGGTCATTACATTTCTGGTCATTACATTTCTGGTTATTACATTTCTGGTCATTACATTTCTGGTTATTACATTTCTGGTCATTACATTTCTGGTCATTACATTTCTGGTCATTACATTTCTGGTTATTACATTTCTGGTCATTACATTTCTGGTTATTACATTTCTGGTCATTACATTTCTGGTCATTACATTTCTGGTTATTACATTTCTGGTCATTACATTTCTGGTCATTACATTTCTGGTTATTACATTTCTGGTCATTACATTTCTGGTCATTACATTTCTGGTCATTACATTTCTGGTCATTACATTTCTGGTTATTACATTTCTGGTCATTACATTTCTGGTCATTACATTTCTGGTCATTACATTTCTGGTCATTACATTTCTGGTCATTACATTTCTGGTCATTACATTTCTGGTCATTACATTTCTGGTTATTACATTTCTGGTTATTACATTTCTGGTTATTACATTTCTGGTCATTACATTTCTGGTTATTACATTTCTGGTTATTACATTTCTGGTTATTACATTTCTGGTCATTACATTTCTGGTCATTACATTTCTGGTTATTACATTTCTGGTTATTACATTTCTGGTTATTACATTTCTGGTCATTACATTTCTGGTCATTACATTTCTGGTCATTACATTTCTGGTCATTACATTTCTGGTTATTACATTTCTGGTTATTACATTTCTGGTCATTACATTTCTGGTCATTACATTTCTGGTCATTACATTTCTGGTCATTACATTTCTGGTCATTACATTTCTGGTCATTACATTTCTGGTCATTACATTTCTGGTCATTACATTTCTGGTTATTACATTTCTGGTCATTACATTTCTGGTCATTACATTTCTGGTTATTACATTTCTGGTTATTACATTTCTGGTCATTACATTTCTGGTTATTACATTTCTGGTTATTACATTTCTGGTTATTATATTTCTGGTCATTACATTTCTGGTTATTACATTTCTGGTCATTACATTTCTGGTCATTACATTTCTGGTCATTACATTTCTGGTTATTACATTTCTGGTTATTACATTTCTGGTCATTACATTTCTGGTCATTACATTTCTGGTCATTACATTTCTGGTCATTACACTTCTGGTTATTACATTTCTGGTCATTACATTTCTGGTTATTACATTTCTGGTTATTACATTTCTGGTTATTACATTTCTGGTCATTACATTTCTGGTTATTACATTTCTGGTTATTACATTTCTGGTTATTACATTTCTGGTTATTACATTTCTGGTCATTACATTTCTTTCATTTCTGGTCATTACATTTCTGGGTCATTACATTTCTGGTTATTACATTTCTGGATATTACATTTCTGGTCATTACATTTCTGGTCATTACATTTCTGGTCATTACATTTCTGGTTATTACATTACATTTCTGGTCATTACATTTCTGGTCATTACATTTCTGGTCATTACATTTCTGGTCATTACATTTCTTGTCATTACATTTCTTTTCATTACATTTCTGGTCATTACATTTCTGGTTATTACATTTCTGGTCATTACATTTCTGGTCATTACATTTCTGGTCATTACATTTCTGGTCATTACATTTCTGGTCATTACATTTCTGGTTATTACATTTCTGGTTATTACATTTCTGGTTATTACATTTCTGGTTATTACATTTCTGGTCATTACATTTCTGGTCATTACATTTCTGGTCATTACATTTCTGGTCATTACATTTCTGGTCATTACATTTCTGGTCATTACATTTCTGGTCATTACATTTCTGGTCATTACATTTCTGGTCATTACATTTCTGGTCATTACATTTCTGGTCATTACATTTCTGGTCATTACATTTCTGGTTATTACATTTCTGGTTATTACATTTCTGGTTATTACATTTCTGGTCATTACATTTCTGGTCATTACATTTCTGGTTATTACATTTCTGGTTATTACAGCTGGTGCTTTGACAAGACATACCTTACATACCTTACAAGTCCAGTGCAAGAATCAGCAGAAGAATATTGAGGAGCTGCAGAATAAGTAAATTGTGTCATTGTCAACTTTGACATTTTTGAGCATGTGTCTTTTCTATGTCACTTAAATATGTTCCCAGGGGTTTCTTTGAGGAGCTGCGGAATAAGTAAATTGTGTCATTGTCAACTTTGACATTTCTGAGCATGTGTTTTTTCTATGTCACTTAAATATGTTCCCAGGGGTTTCTTTGAGGAGCTGCGGAATAAGTAAATTGTCTCATTGTGAACTTTGACATTTCTGAGCATGTGTCTTTTCTATGTCACTTAAATATGTTCTGAGGGGTTTCTTTGAGGAGCTGCGGAATAAGTAAATTGTGTCATTGTCAACTTTGACATTTCTGAGCATGTGTCTTTTCTATGTCACTTAAATATGTTCTGAGGGGTTTCTTTGAGGAGCTGCGGAATAAGTAAATTGTGTCATTGTCAACTTTGACATTTCTGAGCATGTGTCTTTTCTATGTCACTTAAATATGTTCTGAGGGGTTTCTTTGAGGAGCTGCGGAATAAGTAAATTGTGTCATTGTCAACTTTGACATTTCTGAGCATGTGTCTTTTCTATGTCACTTAAATATGTTCCGAGGGGTTTCTTTGAGGAGCTGCAGAATAAGTAAATTGTGTCATAGTCAACTTTGACATTTCTGAGCATGTGTTTTTTCTATGTCACTTAAATATGTTCCAAGGGGTTTCTTTGAGGAGCTGCGGAATAAGTAAATTGTGTCATTGTCAACTTTGACATTTCTGAGCATGTGTCTTTTCTATGTCACTTAAATATGTTCCGAGGGGTTTCTTTGAGGAGCTGCAGAATAAGTAAATTGTGTCATAGTCAACTTTGACATTTCTGAGCATGTGTTTTTTCTATGTCACTTAAATATGTTCCAAGGGGTTTCTTTGAGGAGCTGCGGAATAAGTAAATTGTGTCATTGTCAACTTTGACATTTCTGAGCATGTGTCTTTTCTATGTCACTTAAATATGTTCCGAGGGGTTTCTTTGAGGAGCTGCGGAATAAGTAAATTGTGTCATTGTCAACTTTGACATTTCTGAGCATGTGTTTTTTCTATGTCACTTAAATATGTTCCGAGGGGTTTCTTTGAGGAGCTGCGGAATAAGTAAAGTGTGTCATTGTCAACTTTAACATTTCTGAGCATGTGTCTTTTCTATGTCACTTAAATATGTTCCCAGGGGTTTCTTTGAGGAGCTGCAGAATAAGTAAATTGTGTCATAGTCAACTTTGACATTTCTGAGCATGTGTTTTTTCTATGTCACTTAAATATGTTCTGAGGGGTTTCTTTGAGGAGCTGCAGAATAAGTAAATTGTGTCATTGTCAACTTTGACATTTCTGAGCATGTGTCTTTTCTATGTCACTTAAATATGTTCCGAGGGGTTTCTTTGAGGAGCTGCAGAATAAGTAAATTGTGTCATAGTCAACTTTGACATTTCTGAGCATGTGTTTTTTCTATGTCACTTAAATATGTTCCAAGGGGTTTCTTTGAGGAGCTGCGGAATAAGTAAATTGTGTCATTGTCAACTTTGACATTTCTGAGCATGTGTCTTTTCTATGTCACTTAAATATGTTCCGAGGGGTTTCTTTGAGAAGCTGCGGAATAAGTAAATTGTGTCATTGTCAACTTTGACATTTCTGAGCATGTGTTTTTTCTATGTCACTTAAATATGTTCCGAGGGGTTTCTTTGAGGAGCTGCGGAATAAGTAAAGTGTGTCATTGTCAACTTTAACATTTCTGAGCATGTGTTTTTTCTATGTCACTTAAATATGTTCCGAGGGGTTTCTTTGAGGAGCTGCGGAATAAGTAAATTGTGTCATTGTCAACTTTGACATTTCTGAGCATGTGTTTTTTCTAAGTTACTTAAATATGTTCCACGGGGTTTCTTTGAGGAGCTGCGGAATAAGTAAATTGTGTCATTGTCAACTTTAACATTTCTGAGCATGTGTTTTTTCTAGTCCTTGCTCTGGAACCCCCAGGGCAAGAGAAAACCAAAGAACACATGGAGAAGAGAACTAGTGACTGACATGAAGGGGATGATGAAGACATAGAAAGACCTTGAGCTGATGGCACGGGACAGGAAGACTTGGTATAAGTTTGTTGAAGTCCAATGCTCCTTGGGGAGCTGAAGGCTAATGAATGAATGAACAGAAAAGAAACTGGAAATTAAAATGGACAGAAGAAACCAGATTAACTTCAGTTCCTGACATGAAACTTCAGTTCCTGACATGAAACTTCAGTCCCTGAAATGAAACTTCAGAGAAAGAAGAAGTAAACAAAATTAATCAATAGTTTTCAGCACCCCATGGAGCATAAGGCCTTAATAAAACCATGCCAAGCCCTCCTGTCCTGCACCATCCTTTCTATATAATTTTGTTGTCTTCTTTATCTCTGTTATGTCTGCTTCTCAGTGGACAGAAAGGAGGACACCAGACAACAGAAAGGAGGACACCAGACAACAGAAAGGACGACACCAGACAACAGAAAGGAGAACACCAGACAACAGAAGGGAGGACACCAGACAACAGAAAGGAGGACACCAGACAACAGAAAGGAGGACACCAGACAACAGAAAGGAGGACACCAGACAACAGACAAGATGTATAGGTGATCAAAAAAAGGGATTCTTTGGCCGAGGTCATTCTCATAGCACCTACACAACTTTGGTATATGGGACCCACACATTCATTTAAAGACTCAATCACTAATATAACTACATACGGGGCTCAGGTTTCCATCACTATTTATTTAAGAGTTCACCCAACCGTGACTTTAACCTACCAGTCTATCCTGTGTTGTTCATCTTCCTCTACATATTACAAGACGCAAGTATTTCGTCCTTTATTTGGTTTTTACTTGGCTGTTAATTACTTTTATTTATTTACTACTCACGGGGGCTCAGGCAATCAATGATCATCTCAGACCTAAGGGTCTTTTATATTTGGACATGCGCCCTAATATAACTGACTAGGTTGAACGAGACGCGCCTCGCCAAAACGAGGCAAAACTTTATTAAAAAATAGAAAAAAAAGGGCTCAGGTTTCCTTCATTATTTATGTCTGTCTCTAGTTTTCTTCTCCATGTGTATTTTGGTGTCCCTCTTTTTTTTCTTACCTTGGGGATTCCAGAAGAAGGACTGACTTGTAATGCTATCCACTGGCTTTCTTAATATGTTTCCTATCCCAGTTAAGCATCTTCTTCTCATATCTTGTTCCACGTGTTTGTATGGTTCCTTCTACCAGTTCCACCAGTGATCTTGTCAAACCACTTCATTCTTTCTACTCTGTGCAACCACCCATTTATGAAAGTCTATCTTTCTGGCAGTAATTTTTTTTTTTTTTTTTTCCATATCTCAGAGCCATAATTAGGACTGCTTTGACGTTTTGATTTCAAGATTCTTATTTAGTGATTTCTTTTGATTTCCATATATTAAAGGGAACAAAGCCAGGAAAATAAGGGAGAATAGACACTATGACAGAAATGAAGAATAAAGCATAAACCAAGTGAGATGTTGAACTAGTGCTGAGAGACAAATTCAGTTGAAGCATATAGTACAACCTAACGCACATAAGAGCCAAGAGCTATCATAGACTGATTGAAACAAAGATGATATTTTTTTAAGGCAACAAGTTTAAGTTCATTTGTCTCCTAACCTCTGTCCTATTGCCACATCTACTTTGATGGCCTTTGCTGGAATTCCATCTGGGCTCAAAGCTTTTCAACCTCTTAATAGCTTTCTTTATTTCTTCCTTATTAGGTACTTCACAGCTAATTTATATGCCTTTTATGAATAGCCTTATCATTTTTTTTTGTGTTCATTCATCAGGTTATCAGTGGAGACAGATAGGAACAGAAAGTTGTTAGATAATACTAATGTTTTGCAAAGAAAAATTGGAGATCTTGATTCTGAGTTACGGAATACACACATTGTGATGCAGCAACCACAAGAAAGATTGGAGCAGCTGCAGAAATGTGTGGATAATTTGACAAGGGAAGTAGATCAGTGGAAACATAGGTAAGTTCATTTTAAAGTGGGCAGTGAGTGAGTCAGTCAATGAGTTCAGTAGGTGGGTAGGAAGATTTTTTGTGGGTGGGTGGGTGGGAGTGAATGGGTTTCGATGGGTTGATGAATGTGTGTGTGAATAAGAGAAGCAGGAAAATAAATAAATGGGTTGGTTGTTTTCAATTATTTTCTAAAACTGTTATCTAAGAAACAGTACCCGATTTATAAAATAACTATACCTGTATGAAAAAAAAAACCTCTTAATGGATAATGTGCTAAATATTCAAGCTCTTTGCTCTGATTAGAAATTATCCACTAGGGGAAAATTTAACACAAAATATAAGAAGCCACTTTATGAAATCACAAGAAAGAATAGAACATGTATGTCCTTATCAAAGCCTTCTTCAGGAAAACAAAATTATGTCAAAATCACAACCCAACACCCTCAAAAATTTCCCCTGAAAAATCTTCGTCAAAATTGCTCTCTCCTACCATCAAATTAGATAGATGAACACATGGAGAAGAGAGCTGGAGATATAATTGAAAGTGATGAGGAAATATGGAAAAACCTTGAGCTTCCAACTTCCTGCAGTGTAATACTTTGATGTCCTCTGCTTAATGCTGCATGGGTTCTCATTTTTTCCATCTCTTAGAAGCATTATGACTTTCTTTATTTCTTCTTTATCTGGTTTTTCACAGCTAACATAGCTTTTTTTCTGAAAATGCGATTCCTCAAAATAACTTCTTTTTCTTTTAATTTGATGATGAGAATTATCCCTTTCAGCTTCTGATGGGTATTAGGATATATGTTGTTTTCAATTCTAAGTAATATGAATAACTGCTGATACATGAAAGTGGCATCACATCTGTCAAATCATTGTAAACATGGCAAATCAAAATTACCAATTTTGCGTGTATGTAAAAAAAAACAACCTAACAAACAAAAACAAAACAAAACAAAAACACCAAACATAAATAATAATCAGAGGAAGGGGTGTAAAGGCCTGGTGTTTCCAGTTAAATATTTAACACATTAAGTACCGAATTGAAAAACACACTGTAGCCGAATTAAATTTTTTTCCCATTTTCATCCTGTAGGTGTAGGTGTTTGCACAAAGTAAGCTGTAGTTTTCGTAATTGTTTACAGATTTTTATGAATTACACGTCATTTTAAAGATAAATGAATGTACTATTACAGTAAATACCAGTTGTAACTCTAATAGAGGTTTTTGCTATTTAACGGCCCTCCATTGGCCGAGGACTAACAATATTTTCACAATTATAACTGCTTGCGCCCCATCTCTATCAAAATCACAATTTCAATCAATGTGCACACCGTTTTCACTCTTGTCCTCGTAGCTAGATCTATCAGTCAATTGTTGAAACATGTTTCTATCCTATTCAGCCGTTAGACGAGATGTACACGCATTTTTTGTAGTCCTATCACTAGTTGCCACGGTAAAGTTTTACACGATTTGGTAACTAACCCACAACGCTGAAAAATATGAACATAATATCAATTTTCCAGTGTTCTACAACAACCATGCTTTGGGAATTTGTTTTTCGGTGGCAACTTAAAATCTCGAACCAGATCAGAAAGTGTTTCAGTACATTTTTCATTCATTTTATTACTAAAATTAGATTGGCACTCTGAGCGGCATGCGGTCCAAATGTGATTATTTTGTGAGCCGCTGACAGCGGCTTGCGGTAGTTAATGTGTTAATTGACTTTAATTCATATCCAGGTTAGGTCAAATTTGAAATTTGGGGACAAATATTTGCCAAAGTCTTAAATACTAAAATAAATTCTGGACACATGCATATACTGATAGTTCAGCAAAAAACGCAATTGAGAGGGGGAGGGGGGTGTGTCTGGCATCCTCATTAAATCAAAGAATAGAATCCATTCTGTGGCAATCGCTACAGACAAATACTGCAATAATTTCGATGCTGAAGCAGAAGCCCTGAAACAGGACATGGAAACTATGAATGCAAAGCTCATGCAGAAAAATAAATAGTAATCTTTACAGATACCCTCTCAAAGATAACAGCCCTGAAGAGTCATCATACTAAGGGAATTAAAAGACCTGATAAACTCACTTGAAAGCATGGCCAATTCTTCAACAAGTGCACAATCCAGTCGATACCAACCCATTGCAACATTCCATGCAATGAGGAGGCAGACAAACTTGCTAAGGAAGGAGGAGCACAAAACAAAATGATATAGGGACAACTTATGAAATGGCAAAAACAACTATAAAAGCCACATTCAAGTCCAAATGGGAAAGAGAACACCCAGGCCATATAAACAATGATGCCTATCATCAGCTATCTAGGCGAGACAAGGTCATTATTTTCCAGCTACGCACTGGACACAACAGATTGAGATACCATCTATACCACAGGTTCAGGATTGGTGCAACAGATCTCTGCACCTGAGGCACCAGCCAAGCATGTGCTGCATCCCTGTTCAACATACAGCAATGAACAGAGTAGCATATGACAAAAACCTATTTCTCTACACAAATAGGAGATATCAGGAACCTTGCGCTGACTACTGCCTTTATTAGAATCATTAATGTGAAAGTCTGAAGGGGAACAAGGAAGAAAAAGAAGAAATACTAAAATTTATCACAATCATTTCACTGGTACTTCAGTTGTTTCTTGCAGCAGAAAGGATGAACAGATAAACAAAGTTAAATTAATAGTGCTTTTTTTACATTTTCATTTATGAGTGTGTTAAATAAAATTGCTACTCTTACCTTTCCTGTTTTTTTTTTCTTTATACTTTAAATCTGCACTTGTGTCCCCTGTGTGATGCAGTGATATAACCTAGGCTTGTGAATACATTCACTTTTTCAGTTTTTGAGAAATTATAAACTGAGATTGGCCTGAATTTTTCCAGATGTGAACAAGAACAACTGGCCACGCAAGATGTTGAAAATCGGCTACAGCAGATGCTGAAGAAAATTGAATTTTCTGACCAAGTTCATGATCAGCAAATAAAGGATTACAAGGTTTATAAAATGTTAAAATTTTCTCATGTCTGAGGTGTAAAGTGTTAGAGATTCTTTACTTATAAATGTTAACACATTAACTACCGAATTGAAAAACACACTGTGGCCGAATAAAATTTTTTTCCCATTTTCATCCTGTAGGTGTTTGCACAAAGTAAGCTGTAGTTTTCGTAATTGTTTACATATTTTTATGAATTACACGTCATTTTAAAGATAAATGAATGTACTATTACAATAAACACCGGTTGTAACTCTAATATTGGTTGTTTCTATTTAACGGCTGCCCGATGGCCAAGGACTTGCAATATTTTCACAATTATAACTGCTTGCGCCCCATCTCTATCAAAATCACTATTTCAAACAATGTGCACACCGTTTTCACTCTTGTCCTCGTCGCTAGATCTATCAGTCAATTGTTAAAACAAGTTTTTATCCTATTCAGCCATTAGACAAGATGTACACGCATTTTTTGTGGTCCTATCACTAGTTGCCAAGGTAAAATGTTTTACACGATTTGGTAACTAACCCAAAACGCTGAAAAATATGAACATAATATCAATTTTCCAGTGTTCTACAACAACCATGCTTTGAGAATTTGTTTTCCGGTGGCAACTTAAAATCACGAACCAGCTCAGAAAGTGTTTCAGTACATTTTTCATTCATTTTATTACTAAAATTAGATTGACGCTCTGAGCGGCTCACGGTCCAAATGATAGGATTTCAAAAGCCAGTCCCACCAACTTGCAATAGTTAATGTGTTAAAAATACATTATCTTCTTTCTTCTTTCAACTCCCCAAGGAGCATAGGCCTTCAACAAACATATGCCAAGTCCTCCTGTCCTATGCCATCAGTGCAAAGTCCCTCTACGACTTCTCCATTCCCCTCATATCTGTCTTGAGCTCTCCTTCCCATGTGCTCCCCAATCTTCTTCTTACCCTAGGCATTCCAGAACATGGATTGTCTTGTAATATTATCAACAGGTTTCCTTAGTGTGTCTCATATCCATCTCCAGCATCCTCTTCTCATCTCCTATTCCACCAGCACCTGTCTGGCTTCTCTCACCAGTTCCACGCTAGTGATCCCGTCACACACTTCAGTCCCTCCACTCCACACAAGCATCCACCCATTGGCTGCCATTTTTCCTGTTCTCCATACCCCAGAGCCACACAAAAAAATCTTGATTCCCATGATGGAGCTGATTTTTTTCAATTTTCACATATCTCCCAATGCATGGTCCTCCAGCCTCCTGTATTCTTACCCTGATATCAAAGTCTGTCCCTCTATCCGTTCCTGCATTTATTCTCATTATCTTTGTTTCCTCCCTGTGTATTTTCAAACTGACTTGCTGTGATCTCTCATCAAGTATTTTCATTTTGTCCTGCATCTGATTACAGTTTCGGGACAAAAATGCCAGGTCATCTGCAAAATCTAGATTGTTAAGCTGTTTTGTGTGAGTCCACCAGATTCCATTTCTGTGGGCTGAGATCAATGTTTTCATAACGCAGTCTATAGCAATAGGAGAAATGGTGTCAATGGGCATCCCTGTTACACTCCAGTTCTTGTCCCAAATGGTTCTGTGAGCTGTCTTTCATGAATTACTCTGCATGTCATGACTTCCTAAGTTTTCTTTATTGAGTTAATAATCTTCAGGTGGAGTTCGATAATGCCTCATCAATTTGCAAAGTGATTCTCTGTCTGCACTGTCAAATGCTTTTTCATAGTCCACAAATCCAATCTACAGAGGTGAGTTCCATTCTAGACTTTGTTCCTCTATTATTCTCAAAGTGGCTGCCTGATCTGTACAGGATCTTTGTCTAAAACCACCTGCTAGTTCATTTCTCAGTTGTCTATCTATGGGCTCTTGTAATGTCTCAAGGACGAAAATACAAAATAGTGTTTTACATTTTGCTGTGCATATCAGAAACTAAAAAAAAAACACTTCAAAATGTTGTTGTATCTTTAAAAGCAAATGCTTTATTGAAAAGACAGGTCTTTGAGAAAAGAACAAACATTAAGACCAATGGTTCCATAAAGCTTGTTATAAGAGGATGCTAAAGTGAGGCTGGCAAACTCATCATGTAAAACTATTTCTTTATGCAGTGACTTCATCATGTAAAACTGTTCACTTATGAAACAACCTAATTATGTAAAATTATTTCTTTATTCAGTGACTTCATCATGTAAAACTGTTCACTTATGAAACAACCTAATTATGTAAAATTATTTCTTTATGCAGTGACTTCATCATGTAAAACTGTTCACTTATGAAACGACCTAATTATGTAAACCTATTTCTTTAATTAGTGACTTCATCATGTAAAACTGTTTGTTTATGAAACAACCTCATTATGTAAAATTATTTCTTTATTCAGTGACTTCATCATGTAAAACTGTTCACTTATGAAACGACCTAATTATGTAAACCTATTTCTTTAATTAGTGACTTCATCATGTAAAACTGTTTGTTTATGAAACAACCTCATTATGTAAAACTATTTCTTTATGCAGTGACTTCATCATGTAAAACAGCTTGTAGATGACACTACTGGTGCAAAAGTACCTGAATGTTTTGGTGAAGACTTCCTGTCAGGGAGCCAGCTGCAATGGTGGCACCTTGCTCCATAGAGAGTGAAAAGGAATATTATGAGGAGGAGGCAGATGATGATGATCATGGCAGATGATGATGATCATGACAATGATGATGTCTATAATGATCATGATCATGATGACATGACGATGGAACAAAATATGTTGAGCCAAATATCCAGTGTTATAAGACATCTAGTAAAATATACTTTTTTATTCACTCACACATTATTTTTAATTAGGCTCGCCTTGACATGGCAACAACCACTATTCTGAATCTAGAAGCCCATGTCCAGGAATTAAACACCACCAAAGTTCCCATCAATGAACTGCTGAAGCAAGTGCGAGAAAAGACTGAGACAGAACTCCGAAATTACCAGGTAGAATCAGAAGAGCTGTATGCCAAAAATGTGAGTATATTTTATTTTATTTTATTTTTAATTAGAAGCATCTTCTTCTTTCACTTTTTAACTCCTCAAGGAGCATAGGCCTTCAACAAATTTATGCCAAGTCTTGCTGTCCTGTGCCATCAGCTCAAGGTTTTTTTTAATACCTTCTACATCCCCTTCATGTCTGTCTCAAGTTCTCTTCTCCATGTGTAGATTGGTTTCCTCAACCTCTCTTACCCTAGGATTCCAGAACAAGTAATGCTGTCAACAGGTTTTCTCAATGTGTGTTCTATCCTTTTCCAGCATCTTTTTTTTCTATCTGTTGTTCCCCTGCCGCTTGTCTGGTTGTTGTCATCAGTTCCACATTAGTGATCTTGTCAAACCGCTTCAATCCTTCTATACTAGGCAAGCATCTATTTATGAAGGTCTGTAGCTTCATGGTTTTTGTTTTTGTGGTTCTCCATGTTTCAGAGCCATACAATAGGACTGGCTTTCATTAGAAGCATACATTTTGGAAATACACTTGTTAGCGCTGTACTTCTTCTGGATAGAGATATGTGAAGTGTAAAGAAAACATTGGAAGAACTTGAATGTATGGCACAAAACAGGAGCTTGACGTTAAATAAGTGAAGTCTTGTGCTCCAGAGGGGGCTAACAGGTAAAAGGGAAGTATTTCTCTTTCCATGTCTTGTTGTTCTACTGATGCCACCAAGCATCATGGAAAGATTCAATGACTCTCTGAACATACTGAAGTTGCTTGCTAAATGGTGATTGTCTTATGACAACCATAACTCATCCATGCTTCACAAGAAGCATAGCCAGAGTAAGATCATTGACCGGCACTGAGCTGTAGTCAGAAAGCCAAGTTGTTCAGTCATATTTAGTTTTTATGAACTAGAGATCACGTCAAGTGATCACATCTTCTTCTTCTTTGATCCTTAGCCACTGACCGTCAAAGCAGTCAGTGGCCACCATGCCTAGTGGCGTCTTGTAGGGCAACAACAAATTTATTCCACTTTGCTTGGTCGGTGGCCATCCTTCGTACAGTGCCCCAACTCTGGTTCATTCTTTGCATCTCAGCCTCCACAGTCCTCTGCCAAGTTGTTTTTGGTCGGCCTCTTTTTCGTTTTCCTTCAGGGGTACAAAGCATAGCTGTTCTTGTGATGGCATCGGGATCTCTTCTGAGGACATGGCCAACCCAGCTCCAGCGTCTGCCAGCTATGATGGTGTGCATGTCCTCTTGGTTGCTCTGAGTAAGCAGATCTTGATTGGTGATGGTATTCGGCCAAAAGATTCGGTGAATTTTTCTTAGGCATGTTGTGTGAAAAGAGGACAATTTCGACATTTTTTTCTCTGTAACTCTCCAGCTTTCAGCACCATAGAGAAGCACAGAAAGCACACAGCTCTGATATAATCTTAATTTTGTGCTTGTGCTGTATTGAGAGGACTTCCAGATGTTGTTTAGGCTAAAAAAGGCTGTTCTTGCTTTGTTCATTCTGTTGTTGATGTCTTTGCTTGCTCCGCCGTCTGGTGTTACTATGCATCCTAGGTATGTGAAGGTGTCTGTCTGTACCAGTTGCTGATTCCTTACTAATATGGGCTCAGGGTTGCTCACACTGAGCGTCATGACCTCTGACTTCTTTAAATTGGTATTCAAGCCCACCTGCTGGCTATACTTATTAAGTCTATCCGTTTTTTCCTGGATGTGTTGATGTGAATGTGTTAGTAGTGCAATGTCATCTGCATATTCTAGATCTTCCAATGTAGAAAATGTAGTCCATCTTATTCCTCTTGGACTGCCCTCTGTTGTCTGGCGCATCACCCAGTCTATGAATGTTAAAAATAGAGTGGTTGATAAGGGGCATCCCTGTCGTACTCCTGTCTTCACCTCAAAGGTTAGGTTGCTCTGTCCAACACTACACATAAAGTTGTCATAGAGGTTTTTATGATTGACACTATGCACCGGTGTCAATACCTTGTCGAGGTGTGGCGGCTTGCGTACCCTGATTACCCCCAGAGCTATGCCAGCAGGAGTTTTACTCTTGGAAGGTTCTACCAAGCTGGACAGGTTTGCGTGGGCAGGGGTCAGACTAAAGCAGACACCCTGGTCCTCCAGGTTGGGGGTTTTAGCATAGGGCTGACACCCCTGTCTATGTAAAAAACAATGAAGTTACGGAAACAAGTGATCACATCATATGGTCATAAATCTGTTTTCAGATTGGCTAGTGTGAGGCAAGGATCAGTAGAGAAATCTGCTAGTTAATGACAGTCAAAGGCTAGACATTGACCTACTCATGTAGCTTGAATTTTGCCCAGTTGTTTTTGTCAGTGGATGGCTGCTTAATTTTGATTATTTTGTCAGGTTTGTTAGTTTCATTGTTAGTTTCGTGGTAACTAGTTTCATGAGTTAGAAAATGAAGGATCAGTTATTTATTTCAGCTCAGTTATAGCTCATTCATTATACTGAGTTTACCAAGAGAGTCAGTGGTATTCTGCTAATATTCAACCCCTGTTGTAGCTTATGTTGTGATGTCGTAGTAATAAAATGACAAGGGTTGAGAAGTTTGCGTTATCCTTTGTTGTGGGCAGTTGTGACACTAGGGTGTGTGTAAGGTAAAATGGATCCTGTTACACGCCCATTGAGGCATATTGGGAATATGATGTTAGGCCCATAATTTCTTGACCATCGGCACACTAGAGATGATGTGGCCAGCACCATGCCGGAGGGTGTGTGTGCCCTTAGGCATATTACGAGTGTTGTATATTAGGGCTGCACTGAATATTCGATTCGTATTCGATTCGGTGCCAAATAGTGCATTAAATGAACTATTCATATTCGGCCGAATAGTGCGCTGCCATCAAATACGAATAGTAAATTTAGGTCAACCCGCGGCATGATAATTTTAGACCCAGAAAGTAGTCTGACTTTAAGTTTCAATTGGTCCTGCTACTAACTCAACACACCATGCCTTGCAATGCATACTTTAGCGTGTAGCAGGTTGCATCAGCTGACTAGGCAGAGGGAACAAAGGCATGGGCAATAGACAGCACAAAGGCAACAAAAGTACATCAAGCCATCGGCAAAATGATAGCACTAGACATTCAGCCATATTCTATCGTGCAAGATGTCGGTTTCATGTTTCTAGTTGGTTTGTTGGAGCTGAGATACACAATGCCAAGCAGAAAACATTTTACTGACATAATTATTCTTAACATGTACAGCTCTGTTAGGCTAATATCCAGCACAATGATATCTCGCCGCGCTTCCAACAAGTGTCCCAAGTGAATGTCTATTCAGCACTGCCAGCAACACGTTTTCAGATAACGGATGCTGTCTTTTGGCCGAGAATGTTGAGACTCGTTTTTTTTTTAACACCAATGCATGTTTCATGCAGCAATTTAAAAAGTGATTAATGGCGATTTGCCATATTTTTTGTAACAGTGTATAATTAATAAAAATGTCAGTAGACCTATTGAACACAACTTTTTATGCCCAACATTCACTCACTATTTGTATTCGTATTTGGCCGAATAGTTAAAGGCCTCTATTCGCATTCGGTCAAATAGTAAAAACCACTATTCGGTGCGGCCCTATTGTATATATGAGTCCCATGATACACACACACACACATTCTAGAAGAATATAGATGAATGACACCTCATGAGCTATAAAAAGGTGCATGTCAATTATCATTGTGACAGCTAGAAAGAGTGATAAAAAGGGGTTGACATAGTGACAAGATACCGCTCAGTTCAACCTCACACCATCATGGAATAAAGTCAATGACAGACTTGATAAACAGCACTAGGACAGGAAGTCATGCATCAACATGATTGCCAGCATGGTATTTGAAGTGGCAGAAAAGATTGATACTTGGTCAGAATACAAAACAAACCAACTAGCTGCACATATAATCTATGCTGAAACACAAAGATAATATAAAGTACTGGAAAAGCTAGACTAAACAATAGATTCATGAAATCTCCTCTTATAATTGTCCTGGCAAGTCCCTAACTTCACAACACAATGATAACTGAGGAAGGCAGTCATTCAAGTAAAAAAAAAAAACCACATTTACTGAGGCATGTTTGTGGCTTAGAGGCTAGCATGTTTGCCTCAGTTATCGTTGCATTGTGTTAAGAATAGACGTAACTAGAGAACTGCACAATATAATCAAAAATTCTTTAACAATGGTGGGAATGTTAATGTCTGGTGAGGTTTTAGTAATATATATTAATAATGTTTAAATAAAGGGTGAATTAAATATTAACCCAAACACCCCTACTCTCACTACCCTCTGCCCACTTTTTTACATCATAACAAGAATGAAGAATCTACCATTTTAGGACAAAGGGAAAAGGAAACACACAGACACAATTTGGAAATTTTCATTTATTTTGTTTTACAATAATTGCACCGGAGGAATAATATGACAAACAAATAATGACATTTAAACATATTGTCTGACATTATAGACATTGTATATCCTAATTGTAACACACCATATTATTTTCCTTCATAACTCAAAAATAATATAAAAAACAACAACCCACTGCTGTCATTTTTTTTTAAATCACAAATTTCAGTTAATTACTATTGTCATTTGTCTATTTCTCACTGTTTCCAGTTGTCTATTTATCACTATTTTAAGTTTTCTATTTATTGCTGTTTTTAGTTGTCTAATTATCACTATTTTCAGTTATCTTTCACTATTTTCAGTTGTTAGCTGAAAGTGAACAGGGTTTACGAGAAATAGTGAAGCAAATAAACAGTAAAAGTCATGAATATGGAATGAACATTAACATAAAAAAATAAAAACTATGATAATTAACAAAACAGACGATAAGCTCACAGTAAAGATAAGCATAAATGGGAAAATCCTGGAACAAGTCAAGAGCTTCTCATATCTTGGTCATATAATAACAGAAGACCACATTAGAATGGAGAGTTGAAGGCAAACGTGCAAGGGGAGGATAGCGCTAAAAGTGGGAAGATAACATCAAGAGATGGACAGGAAAGAGTCTATCAGAGTGCACCACCAAGTCAAGAGACAGAAGACGTTGGAGATCCATTACAGCCAACCTTCGTTGTGGAGATGGCAGCTGATGATGATGATTTTCAGTTGTCTATTTTTCACTATTTTCACTTTTCTTTTTATCACTGTTTTCAGTTCTCTATTTATCACTGTTTTCAATTGCCTATTTATCACTATTTTCATTTGTCTATTGATTGCATTTTCAGTTGTCCATATATCACTGTTTTCATTTGTCCATTAACACTATTTTCAGTTGCCTATTTATCACCATTTTCAGTTTTCTATTGATTACATTTTCAGTTGTCGATATATCATTGTTTTCAGTTGTCCATTTATCGCTGTTTTCAGTTGCCCAGTAACACTGTTTTATCACGATTTTCAGTTGTCTGCCCTCAAATCCCAGATTGATAGTGATGCAGACACAATCCAGAGACTCTCTCAAGAAAAAAGTGAGCTGATTAAAAGTATAGGAGAACTGCAGGCCAAGATCAGGAATCTTGAAGGACAGGTAATACTGTTAGGGGAGCTTAAATATGTAACTTCTATACATTGCATCTCCCCATGAGGCTCAGGACTTTATCAGTTACATATCAAGCCTTCCTGTCCTGTGCTATCCATTCAAGGTCTTTTTATATCCTCACTATCGTCTTCATCATCATCACCCATCAGTGCCTCCAAGCAGCATAGTTCTTCCACAAACTTATGCCAAGTCTTCCTGGCCTGTGCCGTCTGCTCAAGCTGTTTTCATGTCTTCTTCATCCCCTTTATGTCTGTCTCCAGTTCTCTTCCTCAAGTGTTCTTTAGTCTTCCTCTACCTCTCTTACCCTGGGGATTCCAGAACAAGGACTGCCTGATAATGCTATCAACAGGTTTTCTCAATGTGTGTCCTATCCATCTCCAGCTTCTTCTCATCTCTCTGTTTTTTAGTATTTTTAAAAGTATAAAAATTGACCAGATAGAGTTGGGAATTGTAAACTAAGGGAAACCAGTTAGGATAAGAAGTGGAGATAGACTGTGCTTGTGACAGACAACCATAAGAACTTTGAAAGATGAAGAAGAAGAAGAATGAGAAGAGAATATATTATTACATAGCACACGCAAACAACTTTTCTAGCTTGAAGCTAATGCTCTTTAAATATAACTTCACTCTGCATAACCATGAACAAAGCTATTTCAAGACAATTGTGCCATTTCTAAAGAAACTGGTATTGATGTAGTAAAAGGCACAATCATAATAATTTATGAAAGGCTTACCATCAAAATCATTTATTACAGACTGGCTTTTAAACAAGTTTTTTCTGTTTTTCCCTATTTGTCCCTTATAGAGCATGGAAAAACTTATGCAGCAATTCCCCTTGCATGAAGCCTGCATCAAAGCATTCATATAGTACTCTTACACAGTGTTTCCTGCAGCAATTTATTTTACATGATGAGGTTGCCAACCTCAAATTGAGACCTAAAATTTGTTGCCTTAATATGACATGCCTGAAGGAACAGGAGACCGATTCTTTCTTTGTCTTCTTAAAGACCCACTAGGAACTATACGTGACTGTACTAGTGTAGCAAAAGCAAAATCAAATTCATTTATCAAAGACTTACCATCAAAATCTTTTGTTAACAACTTGCCATCAAGATTATTTATCAGAGCCTTGCCATTTGAACAATTTATTAAAGATTTATTCTTCCATGGTGTCAGACTTTTAGTTTTTCATTGCCCTCCATCTCTTTTACCAATAACACTGGACAACAAATTTTGATTTATTTGTGTGTATCTGAGATTAAACCAAGTTACCTTTATGTTGTTTGGGCTGCTGAATATGAAAATGGCCATTAAAACACCAGATTAGCTCTAGTTTTTTAAAATATCTATAAAACAAGTTTTACACATTTGCATATAAATCCAATATGATAATAATGCTCATAGCGGAAATGATTCACATCGACGCCTTTTTGCCTGTCACTTGTAATGAGTTTCTGGAGCATCTCTCACAAAGGTCCAACAATAGTCTGCTAGCATTGCTGCATTCCATTTCCCTTGGTACCTTTTTTCGAGGGTAGTAATGTCCTGATGAAATCGTTCCACATGCTCGTCACTGACAGCACCGCAGTTAGCAGGGAAGAAATCCAGATGAGAGTGTAAAAAGTGTAATTTCAAAGACATGTTGCACCCTAGTCTCTCGTAGCGCTGCAAGAGGGTTTCTACAAGCTCATGGTAATTGTCCGCCTTATTGTTTCCTAGAAAGTTTGTGGCCAAAAGTTTGATGGTAAAACGTTACCATTATAGAGCAGCACAGCTTTTAAGCTCAACTTGGATGAATCAATGAACAGCCTCCAATCGTCGTCTTTGTAGTGATGTGTAGTGCTGCCATCAGACCCACTATATCAACACAAGCAATGAGGTTATCTGTCATTTTGAAATATGGAAGCAGATCTTTTTGCCGAGTACGAAACACAGACACATGCACATTCTCTTCTAGAAGATTCCATTGCTGCAGTCTGGACCCCAACAGCTCTCCTTTATTTTTTGGCAATTCCAGATCTCTCACTAGATCATTCAATTCACTCTGGGTAATTTTATGTGGCTGTGCAGACTCTTCAATAGGCACGAAATCAGGATCTCTTGATGTTAGATGCTTTCACAGGTGACGGATGTCCACTGGCCTTATTATCTTCTTCATCATCCAGAGTATAAGATTCTGGTGGGTCCGGAACAGGAAGTCCTTCCCCATGAGGCACTGGCCACATAGCAGAGGGAATATTCGGATAGGTCACAGGCCGCTTTTTCTTCTTAGAAATACCATGTCCAATTGGAGGAGTCATGAAAATGTAACAATCATTAAGATGGTTTGTTGGTTCCCTCCACACCATTAAAAATGCAAAACACATCGATCGTCCTTTTCGGTTCAACCAGCAGCACAGATTCGTTGCACAGGATTGACAACATATGTGTGGGGCCCTATACCGGTCCTGGTCACCGATCTCACAACCAAAATAAAGGCTGTAAGCTTTCTTTATCATCTGTGTAATGGGTCGCCTTTGTGATAGCAAAGTTATTTGTCCGCACATATAGTATTGGACTGCTTCCTTCGGGTAAGAGTAATCAGCTTCCTTTGCACACTGGCTGCTTTCAGAACATCCTCATTACTTCTGTTGTGATGTCCATAGTTTTCTTAGCATTCTTCTGTAAAACCTAATTTCTGTGGCCGGTAGGGATTATCTTGCTTGCTTAGTAATTGTTCACAAAACACTTCTATATGGTAGGATTGGTGCAGTGCAGTACTGACGAGCTCTCTTTTATACTTCCATGGACAAAGATTTGTTGCAAATAATTCTTTTCATGGTAATGTCCTATCTTTCGTACCTTTTTGGTCCGCAGTGAATATATGTAGTTAGGTGTTGTTTCGTAGCAGTTAGGGTTAGGATTAGTATTATGGTTAACACTAACCCTAACACAAACCCTAATCCTAACCCTAATCCTAACCATAATCCTAATCCTAACCCTAAGCGCTACGAAACAACACCTAACTATACATATTCACTGCGGAGCAGAAAGGTACGAAAGATAGGAAATTACCCTTTTCATTTTATGGAAGGCTGTGCTGATTCTGCTATAGGGCGAGTATAAATGCAAAGTAAATATGTGCATAAATGTTGGACTAAATTTAAAAAATTACTAACAGGTTGCAAGCCTTCAGCACCAAAAAAAAACTTTGGAAGATACAGTAACTGCAGAGCGTAACCAAGCTGCCAACAACATTCGGCAACTGGAAAAGAAGTTGAGAGATGTACAAGATATAATCAATGTACGTGAATCAAGTATTCCTCTTAAATCTGAGATTGAAGCACTCAAGGCCCTATTGGAGGAGGAAGAGAAAAGGTATTTTGGAGACCTAAATTTAGTTGAGATGAAACACTAATTAAGATCAATACACATCATCATAAGGTATCCCCTTTTTTGTCAGTAACATATTTCATTTCTTACATTTTAAATGTTGTCATCGGCATAATCGTGTATGCCCCGTGTAGTTCCCAGGGGGGTCTCTGAAGAGACGAAGAAAGAATAGGACTAGTGCACCCTTGGGTATGTCGTACAAAGTGACTAATATGACGTATGGGGGAGGGGGGCTGGCTACCTCATCTTGTAAAACAAATTGCTACAGAGAAACCACTGCTGCTAGAGAATGTGACTGCTTGGTGTAGGCTTCCTATAAGGACCAGCTACAGTGGTGGCTCCATGCTCTGTAAGGAACACTAAGGAAATTGATGATTCTCTTGCTTGCCATTCTTATATAATAGTTAGGTGCTTAAAAGCAAATCTACGTTTTTTTTAAAAATGGCTGTTTTGAAAATATTTTTCATTTATTACATTTTAAGGCTTCTTTGCATTTTGAATGTTGAATTAATTTTTTTTCATGTAATATCATTTGATTTAATTTATTTTAAATTTTCTTTTGGTTACATTTTATATATAATTTAATGCACCGTTTTGCTTCTGTTGTTAAAAATTATATGCAGGTATACCTCGGAGATATTGCGGGTTCAGTTCCAGACCGCCGCAATAAAGCGAATATCTCAATAAATTGGGTCATACCCATTTTTTTGTGTGCTTCCCAGTGCATATCTCTTCTTCTTCTTCGATCCTTAACCACCGACCATCAAAGCAGTCAGTGGCCATCATGCCTAGTGGCGTCTTGTAGGGCAACAACAAATTGATTCCACTTTGCACGGTCGGTGGCCATCCTTCGTACAGTGCCCCAACTCTGGTTCATTCTTTGCATCTCAGCCTCCACAGTCCTCCGCCAAGTTGTTTTTGGTCGGCCTCTCTTTCGCTTTCCTTCAGGGGTCCAAAGCATAGCTGTTCTTGTGATGGCATCGGGGTCTCTTCTGAGGACATGACCAACCCAGCTCCAGCGTCTGCCAGCTATGATGGTATGCATGTCCTCTTGCTTGCTACGAGTAAGCAGATCTTGGTTGGTGATGGTATTCGGCCAAAAGATTCGGTGAATTTTTCTTAGGCATGTTGTGTGAAAAGAGGACAATTTTGACATTTCCTTCTCTGTGACTCTCCAGCATTCCACACCATAGAGAAGCACAGAAAGCACGCAACTCTGGTATAATCTTAATTTTGTGCTTGTGCTGTATTGGGAGGACTTCCAGATGTTATTTAGGCTAAAGAAGGCTGTTCTTGCCTTATTCATTCTGATGTTGATGTCTTTGCCTGCCCCACCGTCTGGTGTTACTAAGCTTCCTAGGTATGTGAAGGTATCTGTCTGTACCAGTTGCTGATTCCTTACTGATATGGGCTCAGGGTTGCTCACATTGAGCGTCATGACCTCAGACTTCTTTAAATTGATGTTCAAGCCCACCTGCTGGCTAAATTTATTAAGTCTATCCATTTTTTTCCTGGATGTGTTGATGTGAATGTGCCAGCAGTGCAATGTCATCTGCATATTCCAGATCTTCCAATGTTGAAAATGTAGTCCATCTTATTCCTCTTGGACTGCCCTCTGTTGTCTGGCACATCACCCAGTCTATGACTGTTAAAAATAGAGTGGTTGATAAGGGGCATCCCTGTCGTACTCCTGTCTTCACCTCGAAGGTTAGGTTGCTCTGCCCAACACTACACGTAAAGTTGGCATAGAGGCTTTTTATGATTGACACTATGCAGCTTGGAATTCCATAAGCCCTCAGTATTTTCCATAAAACTGTCCCTATGTATGCTGTCAAAAGCCTTTTCAAAATCAACAAAATTTATGTAAAGCTGTCTTTGCCATTCTGAGCACTGCTCTATAATGTTCCTGAGAGTGAATATATGGTCTACACATCTTCTGTTCTTTCTAAATCCTGCTTGTTCTTTCCTCAGTTTGTAGTCTACTGCCTTTGAAATTCTCTGTATAATTATCCTGCCTAGTATTTTGCTGGGAACTGAGAGAAGAGTGATTCCTCTCCAATTATTGCAGTCTGAAAGATCTCCCTTCTTGGGCAATTTGACAATTATTCCTTTGTTCCACTCTGATGGTGTTGTCCCCGTTTTCCACACTTGTGCAAATAGTGGTTCTAATAGTTCTGCTGCTAGCTCAGGGTCTGTCTTAAATAGCTCTGCATTTAAGTTATCATGGCCCGGAGCTTTACCGTTCTTTAACCCTTTGATTGCTGTGATGATTTCTTCTTTTCGTGGAATGTCTGTATTTACATCTAGATCGTTTTCAGCCTCAGGAACATTCAATTGTGTCTCTGGTATTTCCTTGTTCAGAGTTTCTCTGAAGTGCTCTGCCCATCTTGTTTCCTGTCCCTCTGCTGTCTTGATGAGATTTCCTTGCTTATCTCTTACTAATGTAATATTGTTTGCACCTTGTTTTCCGCTGATGAATTTAGTTATTTTGTATACTGTGCTTTGTTCATTTCTCAGTGCTGCCTCTTCTGCCTGTTTTGCAAGATCGTCTAGGAAATTCCTTTTGTTGGCTCGGGTTTGGCGTTTAACTTCCCTGTCCAGTTGACTGTACTGTTCGCTATATAGTTGCTTTAACCTGGGGGACTTCGCTTCTGTTTTCTTTCTTTTCATTTCCTTTCTCATCTTTATAGTGTTTAGTGTTTCTGGTGTTATCCAGTCTTGCTTCTTCCTTTCCTGGAATCCTAAGCATGATTTGCTACTTTCCTTATATATTGTTGAAATGGTGTTAAAATTCTGGTCTATATCATCAGTCAATGTCTTTTCCTGGCTTTTGGCAAATTGATATCGTTTCTTAATGTCGGCCGCAAAAGCTTTTCTGGTAAGGGGGTCCTTCAATTTGCTGATGTCAAACCTTTTCTGTGTAGTTACAGTTGGTCCAGCCCTTCTTAGTTTCACTTTCAGTTTTGCAACTACTAAATGGTGATCGCTTCCCACATCTGCACCTCTTCTTACCTTCACATCTTGTAATGCATGTCTCCATCTACCGTTAACCATGATGTGGTCTATCTGGTTTCTGTCCCGACCATTTGGTGATTCCCATGTTAACTTGTGAATTTCCTTATGTGGGAAAAGTGTTCCTCCAATGACCAGGTTGTTAATGCTACAGAAACTTATTAGCTTATCCCCATTTTCGTTTGCTATTCCGCTGCCGCATTTCCCCATTGTTCTTTCATTATATGTATTGTGTGTACCAACTTTCGCATTGAGGTCTCCCATTACTATAACAAGATCATATCTAGGTGTGTCCTCCATTTCTTTCTGCAGTTGTTGATAGAATTCATCCTTGACCTCCTCATCGCTATCATTCGTTGGTGCGTAGCATTGTATTATTGTAGTGTTGGTGAATCTCCCTCTCAATCTCAATCGTATCAGTCTGTTGTTGATGGGTTTCCATTCCAGTAATGTCCTTTCTATCCCTTTCTGTAGAATAATGGCTACGCCTTCACTGTGCTGTCCATCCTCTCTTCCAGAGTAAAGTACTGTTTCTCCTGTTGCTGTTTTAACTTTTCCTGCCCCTGTCCATCTGCTCTCGCTTATCCCCAGGATGTGTAACCTATAGTTTCTCATTTCTGCCGTGACCTGTCTTAGTTTTCCCAGTGCTTATAAAAACCTAAAATCATGTTTACACTATGTCTATTAAGTGCGCAATAGCGCAAGGTCTTAAAAAAACAGTGTATTGTAAAATTTAAAATACTTTATTGCTAAAAAAATGCTAAACTTCATCATCTGAGCCTTCAGCGAATCGTAATTTTTTGCTGGTGGAGAGCCAAAATCTATCGGAAGAAGAAAGCACATTCTAATAAATAAAGATGAATAATTTGAAAAAAAAGCGCAATATCTGCGAGGCGCAATAAAGCGAAGCGCAATAAAGCGAGGTATACCTGTACTTCTCTATTTTTGTCTTTTACTCTGGACAACATCTAATGCTGTAAATTTTTATAATTGTTCATGGCTTAAGAAATATTACACATGGATTTGTGCTTTAAATTAATTAATTTAAGCATTAGTTTGTAGGATACCTACAATACAGGAAATTTGTTACAGCAGACTATGAACAGAATAACCATAAAGGAGGCAGGATAAGCTTGCTTTGAATGGGAAAATACATGGAAATTTTAAAAACAATCAAGTCCAACACAGAAATCTGAATCTTCAGCTCAAATGTCAAGGCAGGCCTATTGTGTGGCTCTGAAACATTGAGAACAACATAAAAGACAACACAGAAATTGCAGATTTCCATAAATAGATGCCTGTATAGAATGAATGACAGTGTTACAATAAAACACCAATATGGAACAGATGACAAGAACCAGACAAGTGCCAGTGGAACAAGAGATGACAAGAACCAGACAAGTGCCAGTGGAACAATAGATGACAAGAACCAGGAAAAAGTGCCAGTGGAACAACAGATGACAAGAACAAGCTAAGTGCCAGTGGAACAAGAGATGACAAGAACCAGCCAAGTGCCAGTGGAATAACAGATGACAAGAACCAGCTAAGTGCCAGTGGAATAACAGATGACAAGAACCAGCTAAGTGCCAGTGGAACAAGAGATGACAAGAACCAGCTAAGTGCCCATGGAACAAGAGATGACAAGAACCAGCTAAGTGCCCATGGAACAAGAGATGACAAGAACCAGCTAAGTGCCCATGGAACAAGAGATGACAAGAACCAGCTAAGTGCCCATGGAACAAGAGATGACAAGAACCAGCTAAGTGCCCATGGAACAAGAGATGACAAGAACCAGCTAAGTGCCAGTGGAACAAGAGATGACAAGAACCAGCTAAGTACCCGTGGAACAATAGATGATAAGAACCAGCTAAGTACCCATAGAACAATAGATGGCAAGAACCAGCTAAGTACCCATGGAACAATAGATGACAAGAACCAGCTAAGTGCCCATGGAACAATAGATGACAAGAACCAGCTAAGTGCCAGTGGAACAAGAGATGACAAGAACCAGCTAAGTACCCGTGGAACAATAGATGACAAGAACCAGCTAAGTACCCATGGAACAATAGATGACAAGAACCAGCTAAGTGCCCATGGAACAATAGATGACAAGAACCAGCTAAGTGCCAGTGGAACAAGAGATGACAAGAACCAGCTAAGTACCCATGGAACAATAGATGATAAGAACCAGCTAAGTGCCAGTGCAACAATAGATAACAAGAACCAGCTACGTGCCCATGGAACAATAGATGACAAGAACCAGCTAAGTACCCATGGAACAATAGATGACAAGAACCAGCTAAGTACCCATGGAACAATAGATGACAAGAACCAGCTAAGTGCCCATGGAACAATAGATGACAAGAACCAGCTAAGTGCCAGTGGAACAAGAGATGACAAGAACCAGCTAAGTGCCCATGGAACAATAGATGACAAGAACCAGCTAAGTGCCCATGGAACAATAGATGACAAGAACCAGCTAAGTACCCATGGAACAATAGATGACAAGAACCAGCTAAGTATCCATGGAACAATAGATGACAAGAACCAGCTAAGTGCCCATGGAACAATAGATGACAAGAACCAGCTAAGTGCCCATGGAACAATAGATGACAAGAACCAGCTAAGTGCCCATGGAACAATAGATGACAAGAACCAGCTAAGTGCCCATGGAACAATAGATGACAAGAACCAGCTAAGTGCCCATGGAACAATAGATGACAAGAACCAGCTAAGTGCCAGTGGAACAATAGATGACAAGAACCAGCTAAGTGCCCATGGAACAATAGATGACAAGAACCAGCCAAGTGCTAGTGGAACAAGAGATGACAAGAAAACGCTGGTGATGGATAGGACCCATGTTGAGGAAACCTGCTGACAGCATTAACAGGCAGTCCTTGCTGTGGAATTTCTAGGGTAAGAGAGGTTGATGGAGACCAAACAAAACACACTGAGAAAGGAACTGGAGCCACACATAAAATGGATAAAGAAGACACGGAAGACCTTGAAAGAATGGCACAAGGCAAGAAACTTTTGCACATATGATAATTGTTGATGGCCTATGCTCTTTACGGAGCAGAAGGGTGATGGTGATGGTGATGATATTGGTGATGATGATACTACAGTGTTTCAACACACACACAATTAAAATGTGGTGGAATAAAAATGATATTCAAGCTAGTATATCAGCGTATATAGTATATTTTGTTTGGTTCTTGTCATCTCTGGTTCCAAAGGTTGTTATTGCCGGGAGTTGTAGTGAGGATAAGCTCTCACTGCAGATAAAATACTTCTATGGCACGCGCCTCAAACAGCCTCTGACAACCAAGTCCAGCTCCCGGCCTTCATGTGTGGCTCAATTTGAGCCCGGTGGAACTGTTTCCACTGACGGGAGAAGGGGCAAAGGCGAGCGACTGGCGCCTTAAAACCAGCAGCTTCGGGCAGATAGGGCTCGTGATCCTTGGTTGGTAGCTTATCTAAGAGAAGGAACTCTGAACTCAAACCACCGCTGCCTTGCGGGAATATCCATTTATGGAATTGGCTTCGGGAGTAAACCCTGAGGATAAATCCGGAGTCGGAGTCCCTAAGGCAGTCTAATGTCGATTCGACATTATTCTGGCAACTCCTGCGACATGGCTGGTACCAAACTGTATCGGCTACTGCCGTTCCTTTGGATCTACCGGCTGTGTGGAGAGGGGGAACATGCTGCATGGGCAACAGCTTGATCTCCATATAACTGTGCCCAAGCTCGCGCCCTGGAGAGGACACTCCAGCTTCACCCTATAGGTGTCGGCAAAACACGGGAAGTAGCAGTTACCGGTTATAAGCATTTTGCCCAATTGGCGTAGGGCATGGCGCCAGGGGCTACTTCCGACAGTGGGAGAGGTTCCAGGATCTCACTGGACAGCTACCGCCCGCTTCAAGCTGGGCAGCCCCCAGTCAATAAGGTGTTGTCCCGCCACTGTCTGCTTTCCCCATTGGGTGCATGGGGATTAGGGTCAAACCCGAACTGTGGACAGAAAATTTTGCACCAAGCAATTATCGAAAAAATAGAAATAAGCAAACTCTCAGATTGGGATGCTGGAACGTCCGGACTATGTTGACTGGACTATCCGAAAACCTACAGGATGTAAACAATGTAAGGAAGACAGCCATAATTAATGATGAGCTTAAACGACTTCAGGTGGATATAGCTGCACTTCAGGAAACGCGCCTGGCGGGCTCTGGAACGGTGAGCGAGAAGGACTACACATTTTATTGGCAAGGGAAAGATCTTAATAAAGCTAGAGAACACGGAGTAGGTTTTGCGGTCAAAAAATCGCTAACTAAAATGGTTGAACCAGGCGAGAATGGATCAGAACGCCTGTTAATGCTCCGCCTGCAAACTAGCACAGGTCCCATCACCCTTGTCAGTGTGTATGCTCCTACTCTGTACTCTGCCTCAGAAGCTAAAGATGAGTTCTACGAGAATCTAACAGCAATTATCAAAAGCATACCTAGGCAAGAACAGCTTGTTCTCCTTGGTGACTTTAACGCTAGAGTGGGTGCCGATAATGTTTCATGGCCTTCATGTCTGGGCAGGTTTGGTATTGGCAAGATGAATGAAAATGGACAACGGCTCTTAGAGTTGTGCGTCCACCATGACCTCTGCGTGACCAACACCTACTTTCAGACAAAACCCCAGCATAAGGTGTCATGGAGACACCCACGATCCAAGCACTGGCACCAACTTGACCTGATTCTCGTCAGAAGGCCACTCCTCAGGTCTGTGCTCTCCACGCGCTCGTACCATAGTGCAGACTGTGATACAGATCACTCCTTGGTTTGCTGCAAAATCAGAGCACAACCAAGAAAACTCTATCGTGTCAGACATGAAGGGAAACCACGCATTAAACCAGCAAGATGTCAGACCCTTTCATGATCGCTCAATTCACTGCGACCTTCGAGAAAGTTCTCAGTAGCCCTCAGCATGGTGATACTATTACAGAGAACTGGGAGCATCTACGGAACACCATTCAAAGTACTGCACTTGCCACCTTTGGTAAGAAAACAGCAAAGTCAAATGACTGGTTTGATGCTTCATCAGATGTGATGGCACCTGTCATTGAAGATAAGCGCAGTGCTATGAATGAATACAAACGTTCACCGAGTGCCAGAACCCTACAGATCCTGAGGGCTATGAGAAGCAAAGTTCAACAAACTGCTCGACGCTGTGCAAATGACTACTGGCTCCAGCTCAGTGAGAGCATCCAGATCGCAGCGCAAACAGGCAACATTAGACAAATGTATGACGGTATAAAGAAAGCACTTGGCCCCCATAAAAGTAAGACGGCACCGCTAAAAACCATCAGCGGAGAGAAGCTAACCGATAAGGGTAAGCAGATGGAGAGGTGGGTCAAGCACTACTCTGAGCTTTACGCTAGAGACAATACCGTTACGCCTGCAGCCCTTGATGGTGTCAACAGTCTGCCAACTATGGAGGAGCTGGATGCCGAACCAACATTAGAGGAACTCAGCAAGGCCATTGATAGCTTGGCCTCTGGCAAAGCACCAGACAGTGATGGGATTCCTCCTGATTTAATCAAATGCTGTAAGAGCACGCTATTACATCCCCTGCATAGGATGCTGTGCCAGTGCTGGGAAGAGACAACTATTCCTCAAGACATGCGAGATGCCAAGATTGTAACACTGTATAAAAATAAAGGAGACAGAAGTGATTGCAATAACTACAGAGGCATCTCTCTTCTTAGTATTGTTGGTAAGGTTTTTGCCAAAGTCATCTTAATGCGACTACACAAGTTAGCTGAGCGCATATATCCAGAGTCACAGTGTGGATTCCGAGCTGGCAGATCAACAACAGACATGATCTTCTCTCTCCGCCAGCTTCAGGAAAAATCAAGAGAGCAGAAAAGACCATTATATATCGCCTTTATAGACCTCACAAAAGCATTCGACCTGGTTAGTAGGGATGGACTCTTTAAAATCCTCCTGAAAATAGGCTGCCCTTCTAGAATGCTGGAAATGATAAAGTCATTCCATGACAGCATGAAGGGAACAGTCCAATATGCTGGAAGCACGTCACAGCCCTTTGATATACGAAGTGGCGTTAAACAAGGCTGTGTTCTGGCTCCGACCCTCTTCGGAATCTTCTTTGCCTTACTCTTGAAACATGCATTCAGAGATGCAACTGAAGGAATATGCCTTCACACTAGGTCAGATGGCCGTCTGTTTAATCTTTCAAGGCTGAAGGCAAAAACAAAAATCAGAAGGGTCACTATAAGAGACTTGTTGTTCGCTGATGATGCTGCAGTCATCACTCAAAGCCAACAGGAGCTTCAGAGCTTGATGAATCGCTTCACTAAAGCATGCAAGGACTTTGGCCTCACAATAAGTCTAAAGAAAACGAATGTGCTGAGTCAGGATGTGGGTGCTGCACCAGTTATCACTATCGATAACTATGAATTGGCAGTGGTGCACCACTTCACATACCTAGGGTCTACCATCAATGAAAAACTCTCACTGGATACAGAAATCGACAGCCGCATTGGCAAAGCTGCAGCTACCTTTGCCCGCCTCACATCGCGTGTTTGGGGGAAACTCTAAACTCACAATGAAGACCAAAGCTGCGGTATATAATGCCTGCGTCACCAGCACACTCATATATGGCAGCGAGACCTGGACGACCTATGCTAAGCAAGAAAGAAGGCTCAATACCTTCCATTTGCGGTGTCTACGCCGCATCCTCGGCATCTCGTGGAAAGATAAAGTGACAAATGTTGAGGTGTTGTCACGTGCTGGCCTTCAAAGTATGTATACGCTTCTTAGACAGCGCAGACTTTGCTGGCTTGGCCATGTTCGCCGCATGGATGATGGTCGTATCCCAAAAGATATCTTCTACGGACAATTAGCAGAGGGCAAGAGAACAGTTGGGTGACCACAGCTGAGGTTCAAAGATGTGTGCAAGAGAGATATGAGGGCACTGGACATGGATCCAGCAACATGGGAGGATAAAGCTGCCGATCGCACTAAGTGGCGATGCTATTTACGGCACCACCTCAGATTGGGCGAAGAGAAGCTCACACAAGAAGCAGAGGTGAGGAGAAAACGTCGAAAGGAGCACCAGGAAAATAAGCAGCTGAGGGCTGTCACCTCAGGGGCGCATTCCCATAGTCAGTTATGACTGAAGGGGCTATTATTATTATTATTATTATATCAGCCAATCAATACACTGTAGCTCCCCAAGGAGCATAGTCCTTCAACAAACATATACCAAGTCCTGCCATTGCAAAGCTCAAGGTCTTTCCATGCCGTCATCCTTTTTCACTGCTTCCTAGCTTAGTGGTCTATGGTTCGATCCCCAGATGATGTGGGATTTTTTAGGCTGCAAACGGCTCTTGGGTCGATCCAGCCTCATTTGGGTACCAGAGCAACTTCTGGGAAGGTTAAGGCGGCCGGCGTGATGCTGACCACATCACCCCTAGTGTGCCGACGGTCAAGAACACATAGGCCTAACACCATATTCCCAATATGCCTCAATGGGCATGTAACGGGATCCTCCCTTCATCATTTTTGAGATATTATATTATCCTTAGTGTTCCTTACAGAACATGAAGGTAATTGTGTAGCTGATCCCTTTGCAGGAAGTTTGCACCAAGGATTCACGTGCGCTTGCATTGGTTATTTCTGTGGCAATTTGTTTGACATGAAGAGGTTGCCAACCTCATGCACAACCTCTTTGTAGTAGCCTTGTATGGTCTGGCTTGATGATGCAATAGTTCTCTTTTTTCTTTGTCTTTTCAGAGACCCCCCGGCAATTACACTGGCCAAGATATTATATGCGTCAACATGAATACTCCTAGCTTTTTTCTGTCCTTTCTCTCCTTAGGATTGTTTTTAAGGTTATATATATATATGTATGTCATCTCTTGTTCCACTGGCACTTAGCTGGTTCTTGTCATCTGTTATTCCACTGGCACTTAGCTGGTTCTTGCCATATATATATATATATATATATTACAAGGGAGCATCTGACTGACAGATTGGAAAGAGAGCTGGCCTTTCATGGCAAAGGTGCCACGTTTAAAGCACAGTGGTGTCGCACCTCAGTCTACCGAGCTGAAATTGGGTACCTGACTCTGCTGTTGAGTTAGGGAAGGGACAGCAGAGAGAAAGAGAACTGGTCATCTCCCACCTCTCGATGCTAGACCTAGTATAGTGAAGTCTCCAACACTTCACTCCCCTGTGCCAGTATCTGCTATTGGACTACCTTTACCATTTTTTTATATTGCAAGGGAAGCAAACATTGATTCTATTTATTTGCAAATGATCTCATTTTTACAAACAGACTACAAGTACCTTTGGGCACAGTTTCATCATCAGCTGTTCAGACAACTGTGTACGAAGCATTCAACACAAATAAAGCTCTTACAACCACTTCTTCTGAAGGACTTCAGAAAAAAGAATGGAGTGACTGCACACCTGCTACAGAGAACCGCAATCGACAGACTTTAGCTGATACAAAGAAGACTGGTGGCATGAGTGAGGTAGCCACCACTTCACAACTGCTAGCCTCATCCTCCTGGCCAGCAGTGACCTCAGTTCCTACCTCATATGTAACCACAGATTATGACTATAGCTCCAGCTATCCCTATGCCCCAGGTAGATCAGTTGATGATTTCTGGCAGTAATGGAAGGGATTTTAAAACTTAAGGAGATTGAACATCATGTGTTAAAAGCATTATAATAACAAAAATAACAGTCTAAAATATTTATATATATATATATATATATGTAAGTTTATATGTTTGTGTGTATTTAAGTATGTATGCGTGCCATCATCATTAACATTATCCTTTTCACTCCCTATGGAGCATAGAGTCACATCTGTAACTGCTCCCTTGCAGGAAGCTTGCAAAATGCATTCATATGCTCTTGTAGCAGTGGGTTCTGTAGCAATTTGTTTCACGTGATGAGGTTGCCGACCCCGTGCACGACATGCTTAAGAGAGACGAGTAGTCCTATTCTTACTTTGTCTCATAAGAGACCCCCCCCCCCAGGAACTAGATGGCGCTGTGTGTGTATGAATGTGTATATTATTTTGATGACTTGTTCAAGCGTTTGGAATTTCTCAGGCTTAAGTTTCTGCAAAATGGGGTAGCTGCCTAATCCTTCTTCTTCTGTGGTCCTTGGTCGCTGACTGACAGAACAATCAGTGACCATCACTCTGGTGGTGTCTTGAAGGGCAGCAACAAACTGTCTCTACTTTGCTCTGTCGGCAGCCATCCTTCATGTGGCGTCCCGGGTCTGGTTCATGTTTAGCATTTCCACCTCCACTGTTCTCCTCCAAGTGGCATCTGGCTGTCTTTGTTTCCATTTTTCTTCTGGAATCCATAGCATGGCAGTTTTGGTGATGGTGTCAGGGTCTCTTCTGAGAATGTGGCCAACTCAATTCCAGCATCTATCTGCTATGATGGTGTGCATGTCCTCTTGGTGACTTCGAGTTAGCAGTTCTTGGTTGGTGAGGGTGTTTGGCCAGAAAATCAAGGAATTTTCCTTAGGTACTTCTCCTTAGTTGCCCCTTGTGACACATCTGATAGGCTAGTTTTACTGTTCTTCACTCCCCTGTTGAATCCTGGTAACACAGTGAACTCTGAAAAAAAAAAACAGCTGGATGAGCTAGGTTTCACCAATGACCTCGCCTGTTTATCCAGTATCCAAAAGCTGTCACCCATGTGTTACCAGTGCCCAAAATGGGAGAAAAGAATAATAACACTGTACCCTACCAAGCATGTCGTCAAAAGTGAATAAGGAGGGTTGGGGATAGGGCTGGTTACCCCATCTTGTAAACAATTTACCACAAAAACTTCAACAAGTAATATATATAAGTAAATTACAGATTATAAGTCAATTCAGCTATCCAAGACAGAAGTAGGCCCTCTGGAAAGAAGGCGCATGAAACAACCAAGAGAAAGCCTAAAGGAGTCTGGGTTGCCGACTAACCTTATTTTTATCTAGAAAACAAAGGAAAACACTTAAGAAGACGTGGAAAGACCTTGAGCCGATGGTTTTGCAATAGGAGGACTTGGCATGTCCTAGTGGGGCTAAAGGGTATTGACTGACTGATTGAAAAGCAGATGCAAGATGCATGAGAATACTGGATGAGAAGTCACAGTAACTAGGTCTGAAAATTATTGAGAATCTTCTTCTTCTTCAAGTACCATGCCTAGTGGCATAGAAGATCATGCCTCTCCACAACTTCCTGTCTCCAGTACAATTTATCAGTTCTGCTGTTGATGTCTTTCCATGCCACGATGTCAGACTGTCCAGTAATTGCTCTCTTTGTCTTCCCCTATCTTTTTTTCCTTCAATTTTACCTGTTACGATATATTCCAGCTTTCTTTTTCTCATAACATGCCCCAAAATAAGTGGATTGCTTCTTTCTAACTTGTGAAATAAAGTTTCCTTTGAGCATTGGCCTCTTTCAGGACATCCTCATTACTGTTTTTGGCTGTCCGTGGTATTTTTAACATTCTTATGTAAAATCACATCTCATTTTACTGAGAATAAATGGGGAAAATAATAGCCAGATTGCAGTGGAGAAACTCAGCAACATGATGTGGACTCACGATATATCTTGGCAGCAACATAGACTAATATAGAGCAATGGACAGTGGTACAGGTCTGTATCCTTTTACCTGACATCCTTGGGGACATGTGTTCCAAAATAGCCCAAAGTAGCCCTATAACAGTCAGAAATCACCTAAATTATGAATGAAAAGTAGCCCACCAAAGCCGCCTAAAATGTGTTTGAAAATAGCCTAAAGTTGCCGAAAATGTAAAAAAATAGCCTGGTTGCACTAAAATATTAGGAAATCACCTAAATTGTGATAGAAAAGTAGCCCAAAGAACTTTTGATCTCCAGAATATTTCGGTTTTTGGGTGTTCGGATAAAAGGAAATAGACCTATATCTAAATAAGGATGCAGAAGGCAAAAGGAGCTTTCATTGTTCGGAGAAATATATGGAAATGAAAAAAAAATTCAGTGAATGGAAAAAAAACCAGAATTTTCTACAAAAATGCCAAGGCAGTCCCCAGTATATGCCTATGAAAAAATGAAGAACAACAAAAATGACAACCAAGTTGTCACAGACTTTCATAATTGGGTTTTTGCACCGAGTAAAAGGTTTAACTCTTGCAGGCCGGAATTTTTTCATCAGTTTTGCCAGAATTATTTTTGTACCTTAAAGCAGTACCTTTATAAATTCTAAAGTTTCTGAGTTATTACACAAAAAAGACACACATATTATACATCACAGTAAAGATAAATGAATGTAGAATTAGAATATGAAGGATTTTTAGTGATATTCTACATATAGTATTCAGTTATGAGTCATAACGAAAATACGGAACAAATTTCACAGAACACAAAAGTGACGTTCCCAACGTCGTTTCGGCTTCTAGGGGTTTTGCGGATGTACGCTACCAGCGTCGTTCCGGCCTTTAAGAGTTAAAATAGTATAACAACCAAAAGGCTCTCACAGCTCTTAATACGAAAGACGTTAAATCTTCAAAGTCAACAAGGTACGCTACAGCCTTACAACCTTACAGCTTTGAAATTCATTCAATACCTGGAGTTAAAAACGTGTTTGCGGACTGTTTGTCACGCTGTCCGAGCGAACCTGTCGAACCAGAACAACTTCCAGAAAACATGAGGGAGCAACTATATGGTGGCCAGAGAAACCTGAGATGGACTGCCAGTTTTATAAGAGAGATAGATGTGGTTTTTTTGAGAGCGAACAACAAAGAAAAAGAAGTGGGAAAGATATTTATAGTATCAAGCATTAACCACTGGAAATTGATGAGGCATTATAGAGTGCCCCTAAAGATCATTAACTTAATAAAGAAAACTTAGGAAGACATTACATGCAGAGTTCTTTTATGAAGGACAACTTACAGAACCACTTGGGGATAAGAACTGGAGTGTGACAGGAATGCCTGTTGTCTCCATGTATTTTCTTACTAGCAGTAGATTGGGTTATGAAAACATCATTACACAACAAAAATGGAATCCAGTGGAATTTGACTAAACAGCTTGGTGATCTAGATTTTGCAGATGACATGGCTTTTCTGTCCCATAACCGTAATCAGATGCATGACAAAATTAAAAAACTGGATGAGAGTTCGCAGGAAGTGGGTCTGAAAATACACCGAAAAAAAAGCAAAGATAATGAGTATAAATGGAAGAAATGTTAACAAGGGTCAAAGTTGAAGAAATACCACTGCAAGATGTAGAATCATATCTTGGTGGTAATATAGACAAAGCTGGAATGACAGACAATGATATCAAAATAAGAATACAAAGAGAAAAAGGAGCTTTCATTGCATTGAGAAACATACGGAGATCAAGAGAAATTGTCCAACACAAAAATAAGAATCTTCAACTCAGATGTCAAGTCAGTCCTCTATTGTATGTCTCTGAAACACGGAGAACAAAATGATACAGACTTTCATAAATGGGTGCTTGTGTAGAATAGAAGGATTGAAATGGTATGACAAGATTACTATTGTGGAACTGATGACAAGAACTAGACAAGTGGCAGTGGAACAAAAGATGAAAAGAAGATGCTGGCAAAGAATAGAAAACCTGGTGATAGCATTACAAGGCAGTCTTTATTCTGGAATCCCAGATAAAGAGAGGCAGGGGTAGACCAAAAAACACAAGGGAATGAGAATTGGAGACAGAAGTGAAAGTGATGAGGATGACAAGGAACGAAATTGAGCGGATGGCATGTGACAGGAGGACTTGGTATGTGTTTTTTGAAGACCTATGCTCCTTTGGGAGCTAAAAGGTATTGATTGATTGATTGATTGACATACCATTGGAGCAAGATTTAGATAGGACAGAAATACACTGAGGAAATTATTTCATTATGAGGCAGTCGTTCTGAAATCCCCAAGGTAAAAACAAATGGAGACCTAAATGTACTTGGAGAAGAGAGTTGAAGACAGACATATAAAGGATAGAGAAGACATAGAAAAAACTTGTATGAATGGCACAGAACGGAAAAACTGATTGAAGACCTACGCTTCAGAGGAATCCGAAGGGTTATGAATAAAGTAATTATAACCACAGTTCTTGTTAATTGATCTGTTTAAAACCACATTTTGTTTCCTTCTTCTTCTTCTTCAAGTACCACTGCCTGGGGGTGTAGGTGATCATGCCTTTTCACAACTTCAGTACTATTTGTCAGTTCTTTTCATGTCATCATTCTCCTTTGCACTCCTCACAGAGAACAGAGCCACCATTGCAGCTGGTCATCTTGCAATAAGCTTGCACCAAGCAGTGGTGTGCTCTTGCAGTGGTTGTTTCAGTGGTAATTAGTTTTGCATAATGAGATTGCCAGTCACATGAAATGTCATGCTGTCAGAATGTCAGGTATCTTCTCTTTTTACCATCTTTTATCTGATTTTCCTTCAATCTTTCCTGATGTCACAGTATATTCCAGCATTATTATTCTCATAACATGCCTGAAGAAAGCAGATCGCTTCTTCTAATGTGAGTAATAAGCTTCCATTGTACATTGGCCTCTTTCAGGACATACTCTTACTTACTTAGTTGTTCCCCTTCTACCGTGAGGTACAGGACATACTCATTACTACTTTTATCTGTCCGTGATATTTTTAAAATTCTTATGTAAAAACCACATCTCTGTGTTTTTCCTACTTGTGTACTAATTGTCAACGTCCATATGACAGGACTGGCTCAATATAAAACTAAAGAACTCTCTTTCTTACTTCCAATGACAAAGAGTTGCTGCATAAAACACTTTTAATTTTATGGAACTTTGCCTTTCCTTGTGCTATTTTACTCTTCGTCTGTTATCATCTATCTGTAAAAAGGTAAAGGATCCCGTTACACGCCCACTCAGGCATATTGGAAATATGATGTTAGGCCCATATTTTCTTGACCGTCGGCACACTAGGGGTGATGTGGTCAGCATCACTCCGTCCGCCTTAATCCTTCCCAGAGTTGCTCTGGTATCCATTTGGGGCTGGGTCAACCCAGGAGCTGTTTGCGGCCTAAAAAAAATTCCACCTCATCTAGGGATCGAACCATAGACCACTGAGCTAGGAAGCCAGTGCACTATTGTACCACGACTCCCCATCTATCTGTACTCAAGAAAAATTTACTTTTATTTTATTTTTTTTGTTTGCTATGCTCTTTACTTCATGTAACTCCCATTGGGCCAACGTATTTTTATTCATCATTTTAAAAGTCCATTTAATTTTGTTCTCTTTATCACTAACGTAACTTCAGTTTGCACTAACAACAGTTTTTTATTTTTATTTTTAAGGCATAAGTTCAGTGTATCCATATGAGCTGTCATCTCCCCTCGACACGTTTTATATTCCGGAAGAATTGCAGTCTGGTGAGGAAGATACATTTGCCAGTAATGTCAATTTTGATTCAGAACTCACTACCAGTGGATTTCGTATGCCAGAAATTTTGCTACCCATGACAGGGCCTCAGTACAATTATAGATCCATATCTGATCAGACCCAGTGTCATGCCGAGACATCCCCACCTTTGACTTCACGAGCAATTGGTCCAATTCAAGCCAGGGCAAAGTCTGCACCAGGTACAGGAATAGTATTTATTTTTCAAATTTCCTTTCATATGTCCCTGATGAAGACCTTGTGATTGTAACAAATGACATTCCTTTGTTCCAATCATATATCATCATCATTTTCCTTTGCACTGCTTATGGAACCACCACAGTAGCTGGTCCTCTTGCAGGAAGCCTGCACCAAACATTCACATTGCTGTAGTGGTTTCTGTCGCAATTTGTTTGACTATATGAGGTTGCTAACTCATTGCACAACCTCATATTAGTCACATTGTATGACAAGCTTAGGGGACAGTAGACTGATTCTTTCATTGTCTCTTCAGAGATGTCTGGAACTACATGGGGGTAATTCTACTAATATTACTTCTTTCACTCCTGTTTATCATAGTCTATCTGCAGTGCTGCTCATTTTCTTACAAAAATTATATAAATCTATTGTAATAAGCGTCTGACTGACAGAGTGGTTAGAGTGCTGGTCTCTCATGGCAAAGGTGCCGGGTTCGATTCACAGTACCGCCACTCTCCAGGGTACCCAGCTGTAAATGGGTACCTGACTTTGTTCTTGAGTTAGGGATGGAAAAGGCAGCAAGGAAGGGAATTGGTCACCCCACCTCTTCATGCTGGACCTAGTATAGTGAAGTCTCTAACACTTCACTCCTCTACGGCTGTAAATGCTATGGGACTACCTTTACCCTATATGTTAAAATGGTGTTTATTTTTATCTCCCTAAAATGGTTAATTATGGCTAGATCACCAATGTGTAACTAAGGGAAAGAACTAGAAAAATACCAGTGGAACAAGGTGTGACGAGAAAACACTGATGTTGAATAGGATACACATTGTGGAAACCAGTTTATAGCATTACAGGGCAGTCCATGTTCTTGGAATTCCCAGGGTAAGAGAATTAGAGACAGACCAAAAATTAACACACAGAGAAGAGAACTGGAGACATGAGATGGAAAGGATAAAGAAAATGAGAAAAAAAACCTTGAATAGATGGCACAGCACAAGAAGGCTTGTTGATGATCTATGCTCCATGGAGAGCTGAAAAGTAAGGAAAATAGTTAATAGAGTTTTAGTTTTCAAAATTGTATAAAACTCTGATGAATGTTTTCACTTGTTTTTATTCTTCAATAACCAGGAAAAGTTCATCATGAAGGCACTGAAAAATACAGACTGGAAGAAGCACAAACCAAAGAGAATGAAAGGAACATTAACACAACTAATTTTGAATCCAGCTATGACTACAAGTTTCCAGGAGAAATCTCCCAGGACCTAAAGAAAGACACAGTTGCTTCCAAATTGAGACCTAAGAGCAGCCCACTTGAGAGAATGCCATCATTTTTACAAGATTACACTGACTCAGCCTCCAGGTAAGCTTCATTGGCTTTGAAAAAAAATGTCATGGGCAGATTTATGTAATTACAGGGACAAACAGCCTGCAGTGTATTTATTGTAACTCAGTAAAATGAATACTTAAAGCTTTGTGTTATCTATCACCTTGTCTACCAAGTGCATAAAGGAATCTTATTACTCATAATAGAATGAATCAATCCACTTTCTTTGGACGTATGCTGCATACATGTCACACCCTGGAGATGAAAAACCTGTACAAATTTCAGAAAAACCTGTACATAAATCTGAAAAACCTGTACTAAAATCCTGCAACTTGTAGCCTACAAAGAATATTTTAAAAAAAACTATACAAAGGAGAAAGATTCATACATCAGCCATTTTGTTCTTTGAGCATTTTTTTCACACAAGAAAAAAACGTAAGTTATTGTTTACTGCAATTTCCTTGTTTGTACATTTGGTACAATTATTCACGTTGGATATAATAGGAAACTCAACTTGGAGCGTTACAACAGGAGGCAGTCTGATCATCATAAGGGTTCCCTTTGTCGACCAAGTGTTTAGGCCCTTTAATAATCTCCACCATGACTTTTGCTGTGAACCCATCATGTCTCAGATAAACTAGATCTAGTGTGGGTTTAGGTCATGGGTTTCCTACAAAGTCACAAATTTTAACAAAAAGTATGCTGTATTGACTACCTCCTACATTTGATCTGTCATCAATATTATTAGACCTAAAGTCTTTCCCTAGATTCACTTTTGTCATTGTCAGAGTCTAAATCAGGCCCATATTCACTACGCACATCTGATTCAACCACATCGTCATCTTCCTGGTCAAATACAAGTCACCTCTCAGCTCCCAACGCAAAGATTCCATCATCCGAAAAGCCATGACTTAAAAAAAACAAATTGCAAAAAATCAAACAGTCAGTCGATTCAGAACACAGAAGCTTCTCTCATACCGGAAATACTCAGATCTCACTAAAAACATTCCCACTTACAATTTTGGATGATAGACTTTGTGCTCTAGCATTTTTGGCTGAATCAAATTGTAAAGGGTTAATAATTAGAGGAAAACCTGTACGGAAACTATGTACAGCCATATAGATCTGAAAACAAGAAAAATTTGTATAGATTATAGGTAACCCGTACTACTTGGCATGTTTGTATTATGAGAAGAGCAAAGCTTGAATATACTGTGATAACAAGAAAGATTGAAGGAAAAAAATGTAAAGGGACAACAAAGGAGAAAATAGATGGAGGACGACATAGAGAGAAAATACTGAGCAGTTTGGCATCATGGCATGGAAAGGAGTCAATAATAGAATTGATAAACAGTATTGGAGATCGGAGCCTGTTGAAAGACATGATCACATGTGCTAGTTATGGTTTTGAAGAATATCTCCATGTCTGAGGTTTACTGGATTTTCTAATCAAACAGTGATTAATCTTCTTTCACCTTTCAGCTCCCAAAGGAGCATAAGCTTTCAACAAACTTATACCAAGTCTTCCTGTCCCATGCCGTCTGCTCAAGGTTTTTCCATGTCTTCTTCATCCCCTTCATGTCTGTCTCCAGTTCTCTTCTCCATGTGTTCTTTGGTCTTCCTCTATCTCTCTTACCCTGGGGTTTCCAGTACAGGGATTTTCTAGTAATGCTATCAACAGGTTGTCTCAATGTGTGTCCTATCCATCTCCAGCATCTTCTTATCATTTCTTGTTCCACTGTCACTTGTCTCATCATCATCATTCCTTTTCGTTCCCTGTGGAACCTATGGTATAAACAGTTGCTCTCCATCGATTTCTATTCTGGGCTTTCTTTTTCAGCTGTGCCCAAGTCATTCCAATTTCCCTAGCCTCCTCTTCAACAGTTCTTCTCCAAGTTCTCTTTGGCCTCCCCACTCTTCTCTTCCCCTGTGGGTTCCAGTCAATGGCAATTCTCGCTGTGCTGGATTTTTCTCTTCTGAGTGTATGTCCTGTCCATCCCCATGTTCTTACCTTAATTTCTGTTTGTATTGGCTGTTGCCCGCATCTTTTCCTTAGCTCTATATTTGTTGTTACATCTGGCCATCTTATACAGAGGATCCGTCGGAGACATCTATTTACAAATGTCTGTAGCTTGGAGGTGATACTCTTTGAGACATGCCATGTCTCTGAGCCATACAGCAAGACTGGCTTCACATTTTAGTTAAAGATTCTAATTTTGTTCTCTCTGGATATAGCTGAGGAGTTCCATATTGGTCGAAGGGCATTAAAAGTGCATCTGGCTTTATTTATCTTTGAGCAGACGTCACCAGCTGTTTCCCCCCCTTTGTCAATGTTACTCTCCAGATATGTAAAGCTTTCTACTTCTTCTCTTGTCTAGTTCTTGTCATTAGTTAAACATTAATGATCTTGTTGTCAGTGATAAATCTCATCTCATCTCATAATCGGAACCTCTTCTACCCCGTGAAACGAGGTGTAGAGGGGACCCAAGTGCACAAGGCCCATGGGCAGGACATGTAATCGAAGTGACCTGGCAAACAGGTGATTAGCCCATTGTGCCCGAACTTGCCCTCATGTGTACTCATATTCGCTATAAAACCACCGAACCATCGAGACGTCATTCCAGCCAAAATGGACAGAGCCTCACATACCCGAAGGTTTCGAGGGATGTCCTTCCTCATCTGCACAAAGGCATTTATAGAGGAACACTCAGGACCCGTAGGTTTGAGGAAAGGAGCAAAATCTGAGACGGACACAGCAGTCTTTGTTACTGGGAGGTTTCCACTCAGAGTGGTGTACCACACACAGTCAGTAAAGACAAAGGTCGCCTGCGGCGAGTCAGTGATAAATAATAAGCATTAATGTTATGAAATGTGCAACATCTGAAAAGTTTTCATTTAACAGCACTAATTTTGGAGCACTTATTTGAAAAATGTCTCAAAAGTTGAAAAAAAGTAACTTTACTCACAGTGCCATTGGCGACCTCAAGGTTATGGAGGTTGGTGAGAATGGAAAATATGTGAGACTACTCAACGATGGCCCGACGGTGAGTTTATGTGTCCTTTCTGTGAATAAGGAAGTATTTGGAGTTTCAAACTTGAAATATTATATTCTACTTTTGGATTAACATGACTACAGTAAATACACTAACACTGTTTAACATTGATAAAATAATCCTTATATGGAATGAAACAACAGCTTGTAGACACATGTAGATACCACTATGTGGCATTTAGCCAAAAGGCAAGAGCCCAACTGCTGCTGGATCTACAACAATAATGCAATTTTTAAAAATATAATTTAAAAATATTAACAAAATTATAACAAAAATGTATATAAATATATATATAATAGCTTTAAAAATCACAGTAACAAAATAACCAGTATGTCTGCGAGTGTTTCTTTGAGACAAAACACACATAACACACATTGTCATCATCATCATTCCCTTTCTACTCCATGTGGAGGATGGAACTACCACTGCAGCTGGTCTGCATACAGGATGCCAGCACTAAAGCATTTGTGTTCTCTTGCAGCAGTGAATTCTATAGCAATTTGTTTAACTTGGTGAGGTTGGGAGCCACATGCACAACCTCATATTGGTCGTCTTTTATAACATGCTAGATGATGCTGACCACATCACCCCTAGTGTGCCGATGGTCAAGAAACTGGGCCTAACACCATATTAACAATATGCCTCAATGGGCGTGGAACGGGATCCATTACCCTTTTTTTTAGATGGTGCAGTAGACCTATTCTTTCTTTGTGTCCTCAGAGACTCTGGAGGAACTACATGGGGTTATGAAAATTACATATCTGGAGATTAATAAAAAGTCTGCCCAACACAGGCTTCTGCTAAATGAATATATTATGTACATTTATCAACATTAAAAGTTGGTATATGTTTCTGAAAGATCTGCACTGTTTTGGGGAGATTAAGAGTGATGATAAATGGAAAAAAAGGATCCCATTGAGGCATATTGGGAGTATGGTGTTAGGTCCATATTTTCTTTACCATCTGCACACTCGGGGTGATGTGGTCAGCATCACGCTGGCCGCCTTAACCTTCCAAGAGTTACTGTGGTACCCAGTTCATGAGGCTGGGTTGACCCAGGAGCCGTTTACGGCCTTTAAAAAATCCCAACTCAACTGGGGATCGAACCATGGACCACCAAGCTTGGAAGCCAGTGCACTAACCTCTGCGCTACCATGGCTCCAAAAGTTGGTATATGTTTCTGAAAGATCTGTGCTCAGAGAGGAGCCGAAGAATGATGATATATTAAGATAAACATTATTTTGAGTGTGGCCAGTTTAGTTTATTGTGTGTCTGTTTACTACAAGGGGCGGCAACCAGTTGACCCCGATCTACTGGGTGGGGAAGATACTTTTTAAGCAAGAGATAATTCTCTCTTGCTTGCATTTAAAAATGTGGTATCCCCAGGAGTAAATGTGCTTTTTCCGCTTTCATGGTGAAAACTCACAAGCTAGCTGACTAAAATTCACATATGTGAACTACAGGAGACAGAAACATGATCATTTCTATAAAGTGAAGTTAGCATTCGGTAAAATATCACTAAGTGTACATTTTCCACTGTTCTGTTGATGGCATTGCTGGGCACAGATCGTACGGCAGAGATAAAAGTTACATGTGGGTTTCACTTATTCCGGTGTTGTGCCAATGCCATAGGGTGAAGCTGGTGTGTCCTCTCCAGGGCGTGAGCTTGGGCATAGTTATATAGAGATCAAGCTGTTGCCCATGCAACATGTTCCCCCTCTCCATGTAGCTGCTATGTCCAAAGGAACGACAGTAGCCAATACAGTTTGGTACCAGTCACATCGCAGGAGTTGCAAGAATAATATTGAATCAACATTAGACTACCTTAGGGTCTCCGACTCCAGATTTATCCTCTGGGTTTACTTCCGAAGCCTTTCCCATAAACGGATATTCCCACAAGGCAGTGGTGGTTTGAAATAAGTTTTACCTTCTCCTAGATAGGCTACTAATATAGGATCGTGAGCCCTATCTGCCCCAAATATCTATTTTTGCCCACAGCTATTTATTCAGTATTCACAGCTAACCCCTATATCTAGAGGTTCTTCAACCATCCGCAACCCAGTTGATGTGCCTGGTAGAAGAGCAGGTTCTGCACCCAGGCACTTATTCCAAATACTATTTTTTTTTTTCGTTCGCCCGCTAATACTCTTGGTGAAATCTCAGGTTATTATTTTATGTCTAACCTGACATTGATTTTACGTGAGTATCCCTTTATTTCTTGTACAGAGACAGGTGTCCCTCGCCATTCAGGCAAATACTCGCCGATTTTGGAGGTACCCATTGCAGCTGGGTTGGCTCAGGAGCCGCCAGTCCCTGGTCGACAACACTCCTTCAAATGTCCTCGCCAGGTCTCGAGTTAATCCAGTCCAAATCCCGGTCGACGAAAAATCCTCAAATGCCGTCGCCCGGGTTTGATCCTGTATCACCCGGTCGCCACAGCGGTGTTGTAACCACTACGCTAACGCGGCTCCCCCAAATACTATAAAATCTGAAAAGACATTTTTGAATTTCAAATACCATGAAATCTAAAAAAACAGAAATAATTTTATCAGAGCAGATCTTTAGAGAGCTCAGTGTTTCTAAAGTAGATCCACACATCTCCTGGTTTACTATGATCATCATTTTTCTTTGCATTCCATATGAAGCATGGACCTACCTCTACAGCTGGTCCCCTTGCAGGAAGCCTGCACCAAGCAGTCACGTGCTATTGCAGTGTCGTTTCTATGGCAAGTAATTTTACATGGTGAGGTTACCAGCCCTATGCACAGCCTCATATTAGTCGCCTTGTACGACATGCCAGAGGGGGCAGTAGTCCTATTCTCTCTTTGTCTATTTATAGATCCCTGGAAACTATGCAGGGCCTGTTTCCTATAGCTTGGCTGTAAAAGAATGCTCTGAATGCAAATTTACTGCATAATCTGTTTTGTGATATCCAAAACAGGAGTTTGAGTTAGGTGGGTACATGATTCAGCAATTTGTTGGTGGTCACCCAGTGGCTGTTTACCGCTTCCCTCAACATACCAAGTTTCCGTCTGACTCCAAAATCACCGTATGGTCAGCAATGAATGATCCCAAGCTGCATAATCCACCCACAGACTTCTTTTGGAAGGAGAAGCAAAAGTGGGAAACTGGGCCAAACTGCACTACAGTTCTATGCACAGCTAATGGGCAGGTGAGAGTTGTGTACTTGTACTGGCAGTTTTTGTGCACACCATTTGTACTCAAGCCAGTAATGACATCATCATGAAGTGCCCTCGTGGCACCCCTCTTAGTATGCCACTGTACCTTGTCATACCATCCTTCTGCTCTATGCAAGTACCCATTTATGAAAGCCTGTAGCTTCTTAGTTGCTGCTTTTATTGTTCTCCATGTTTCAGAGCCATACAATAGGACTGACTTGACATTTGAGTTGAAGATTCTTATTTTTGTGTTGGACTTGATTTCTCTTGATCTCCATATATTTCCCAATGCAGTAAAAGCTCCCCTTGCCTTCTGTATTGACATATACAAAGGAAAAATTGACTTTATTTGTTTTGCAGTGGTGGATCTTGTAACTGTTTGATTTAAGTGAAATTTGCATCTCAATATGCAGACTCACCTATGTTATTTCTTACTGCATCTGTTGAAGCAGTGTCCTGTTCTTCTCGTCTCCATGGAGATCCAAAATACACTGGGTTTAAAAAAATTATGGTATCAAAAATTGTATAACTCATTTCTACAATTTAGAACTTTCATAGCAGTGATATCCTATGAAAAGTTAAAGTTACTTCTTTTGAAGTTTCTCCAGGGGCATCAAGAAATAGAAAAGCAATACTGTTATTTAACTAAAAGATAGTGAACCCCAGAATTGAGCCAAGCCATTACATCTCCCTCAACATATTATAAGAGACTACTAATGCAAATGAAATGCTACAGAAGGATGTTGAGAATACCCTGGACAGAAAAAAAGACCAACAGAGAATTTCTGCACTCACTAAACATAGAGGAAAATTGGCTCCTAAATACCATTGCAATAAGGAAGCTGAAATTTTTCAGTCACATAAAAAGACATAATAGTCTGGAAAAATTAGAAATGGAAGGCATGGTACCTGGAAAAAGGGGAAGGGGTCGACCTAGACAACGGTGGATCCAGGACATCACAGAGAGTCTGAACTTGTCTTTGGTTGATGCAGGTTGACTTGCCCAGAATCGTGATGCGTTCAGAGCAGCTGTAATGGAGACAACGTGATGATGACTAATGCAACGTTGTGCATGAGCTAGAACCTCATCATGTAAAAAAAAAACTGCTAGAGAAACCACACCTGTAAGTGTACATGAATGTTTTTGGTGCAGGCTTCCTGCAAGGGGGGCCATCTGCAGTTGTGATTCCATTCTCCATGAGGAGTTAAAAGGAAATGAATGACTATTTTTACAATGTGAAAGGACTACTTGTTTTTTTGTGTGTGTACTTTTCCCAGGCAGTGGCATGGGCAACATCTTCTCACAGATTTACCAAAGATGCCTTTCTTGAAGCTTCCAGAGCTAACCAAAACCTTGGTGAAAGTAAGTCATGATGTGCTGAAGATTGATGGATAGAAAATGTGAATATGAGAAAAAAAATCAGACATTACTCTACAAGTATAAGAGATTTGAATCTGTAAGTATGAGATATGAATCTGTGAGTATGAGAGATATGAATCTGTGAGTATGAAAGATCTGATCAGATGAATATGAAAGATATGAATCAGTGAGTGTCAGAGATATGAATCCATGAATATGAAAGATATGGATCCATGGGTATGAGAGATATGAATCTGTAGGCATCAGAGGTATGAATCAATTAATATGAGAAATATGAACCTGTGGGAATGAGAGATACAAATCCATGAATGGGGGAGATGTGAATCTGTTAGGATACGAATCAACGATTACACTAGTCAACAAATTTTCAAGTTATTTGTACCAGAAATTAAATATACCATTTCTTATTGATTTTGACATGCTGATTTCAAATATCATGATGAAATTCACCAATTGGCTCTGGTTTTTTTTTTAAATGATGAATTTACATTACAGTAATACAAATAATGTATGCTTGTTTAATTCTCTGGGGTGAACAGCTAGTCTTTCTACTTTAGCATTATAAAAATTGTGGTTACATACTCAATTAATTGATATTTCAACATAAAATGATAGAAAAAATAAAAACATTATTTAAAGTTCGCATATCATGTTTTAAAAAGGCACATGTGAACCCACTCCGTCATTATTCAGTCGCTGTTCGAGCTCTCTTTGCTTGCTTCTTGTAGTCAATCGATGAGGTATCTCTTGTCACAGTCCAACAGTAATCAGCAAGCATTGAAGGGCTCCAATTGCCTTGATACCTTGTCTCCATAGCAGCAATGTCCTGGTGAAATCGTTCACCATGCTCATCACTGACCGCTCCACAGTTTGACGTAAAGAAATCCAGATGAGAATCCAGAAAATGAATTTTCAAAGACATGTTGCAGCCAAGACTCTTATACTTCAGAAGGAGATTTTCTACAATTTCATTGTAATTATCAGATCTGTTGTTTCCAAGAAAATTGTCCACCACTGACTTAAATGCTAGCCATGCTGCTTTTTCCTTGCCATGCAACACGCAAAGAAACTCGTCATCATGAAGAGGTTTTCGAATTTGCGGACCAACAAATACTCCCTCTCTTATTTTAGCTTCACTCAGTCTTGGAAATTTTCTGATGAGGTATTTGAAAGCCTCATCTGTTTTCTCCATTGCCTTGACAAAGTTTTTCATGAGACCCAGCTTAATGTGCAAGGGTGGCAACAAAATCTTGCTGGTGTCGACAAGTGCTGGGTTCTCAACGTTCTTACTGCCAGGCTGCAATGACTGCCTGATTGGCCAATGTCTTCTGATGTAATGGTCACTTCGTGCACGGCTATCCCACTCACAGAGAAAGCAACAGTACTTGGTGTATCCACCCTGTAGTCCAAGCAAAAGAGCGACCACTTTTAAGTCACCGCAAAGTGACCAATGATGATGATCGTAGTTTATACACTTCAAAAGCTGCTTAATGTTTTCATAAGTTTCTTTCATATGAACTGCGTGACCAACTGGAATTGATGGTAACACATTACCATTATTCAACAAAATAGCTTTAAGACTCGTCTTGGATGAATCAATGAAAAGCCTCCACTCTTCCGGTATGTAATTGATTTTGAGAGCTGCCATTAAACCAGAAATGTTGTGGCACGCAGAAAGGTCACCCTCTTTGAAAAAGAATGTAATAAGCGGCTTCTGGCGGTTCCTATACACAGAAATTGTAACATCTTCTGCCAGGAGATTCCACTGTTGCAATCTGGAACCCAAAAGCTCTGCCTTGTTCTTCGGTAAATTTAGATCTCTTACAAGATCATTTAGTTCACCTTGGGTTATTAAGTGTGGTTTAGTGGATGTAGTTTGCTCAAAATCTGGGTCGCTTGAGGTTGATGGTTCAGGACCACCAATGTCATCTTCTTCATCAGTGGAAGCTGCTGAAAATGATTCTGGCACTTTGGGAACTGGTAGGTCATCGCCATGTGGTACCGGACGTATTGCAGAGGGGATGTTTGGATATTCCAGAGTCCATTTTTTCTTCTTTGATATGCCTTTCCCAATTGGAGGGACCATGCAAAAGTAACAGTTGTTGAGATGATCAGTGGGCTCTCTCCAAATCATTGGGACTGCAAAAGGCATAGCTTGCCTTTTGCCAGTCAACCACAGTTTCTTCTTCTTCTTCCTCGTTTGCCCTGAAAAAGACGGTGGTTGCGTTGTGTCTGTTTGCGCCTAAGCTGTGATATCTGCACCTTTCGGTCGATACATTCGACTTCTGCACGGCATTTTTTATGGACCGGGTTTGCCTTCCCATTTCGATCCGCACTCGCTCAGCCAGACTGCACTGCTGCAGACTGTTTCCAGGACCACCACGTGGAGGTGGAGTGTGGTCTTGACCAGCTCTGGTTTGCTGGTCCTGACGCAAGCAGTCAAGCTATGAGTCGCTGACTGCGTTCACTATTGCTGCGTCTTTGGTTTAAGATGTGCTGCACATGTATTGCAGCATATATGTGGCGCCCATCTCTTATCTTGATCTCCTATTCTGCAGCCAAAATACAAACTGTACGCCTTCTTAATCACTTTAGTTATATTTCGTTTTTGTGATAGAAATGTCACCTCACCACATATATAACAGAAATTATTAGCACTGTTCACACATGTCCTAGGCATTTCTAACTACGATACTTTTGATAAGGACAAATGCACTAACTAATGGCAAAATTTTATCAGAGATAAGATATTTATACACAAAGGTGATGTAATCATAAGTAGGATTGCATCATCAACTTCTAGTTACATTTTTATTGGTCATTAGAAAAAATTATGCAATGGCCCACAACAGTTGCATCATATATATAAATTGACCGTAATTAAATAAACTAGTAGCATATATCTTGAAAACTAGAGCCAATCAACATTTTTTAATGTCATTTTCGTTTTCAGCACACCAAAATTAGTTAAGATCAGTTATTTTCATTTCTGGTACATTTTGGTTGTTGACTAGTGTTATGAGAGACATGAATTTGTGTGTATGAGATACTGTACATGAATATGATTCAGTGGATATGAGAGATAGGAGTCTGTGAAAATAGATATGAACCTGCATGAATATGAGAGATATTAAGGATATATTTATGATAACCACAATCACAGTGAGAGGTATGAATGTGTTAATATTCATTCATAACCCTCCACTCCCAAAGGAGCATAGGCCTTCAACAAACACATGCCAAGTCCTCCTGTCACGTGCCATCATCTCAAGTTCTTTCCACGTTCTCGTTTTCACCTCTGTTTCCAGCTCTCTTCTCCATGTGCTTCTTGGCCTACCTCTGCCTCTCTTGCCCTGGGGGTTCCAGAACAAGGACTGCCTTGTAATGCTATCAACAGGTTTCCTCAGTGTGTGTCCTATCCATCGCCATCGTCTTCTTCTCATCTCTTGTTCCACTAGCACTTGTCTAGTTCTCGTCATCAGTTCCACGTTGGTAACCTTGTCATACCATTTTAATCCCTCTATTCTACGCAAGCACCCATTTATGAAAGTCTGTAGCTTTTTGGTTGTTGTCTTTGTTGTTCTCCATGTCTCAGAGCCATACAATAGGACTGACTTCACATTTGAGTTGAAGATTCTTATTTTCGTGTTGGATCCAATTTCTCTTGATCTCCATATATTTCCCAATGCAATGAAAGCTCCTCTTGCTTTTTGTATTCTTAGTTTGATATCACTGTCTGTCCCTCCAACTTTGTCTATATTGCTGCCAAGATAAGTGTACGATTCTACATCTTGTATTGGTGTTTCTTCAAGTTCAACCCTGTTATCATTACCTGCATTTATTCTCATTATTTTTGTCTTTTCCCTGTGTATTTTCAGACCCAATTGCTGTGACCTCTCATCGAGTGTTTTCAATTTGTCCTGCATCTGATTACGGTTATAGGACAGAAGAGCCAAGTCATCAGCAAAATCCAGATCATCCAACTGCTTAGTCAGAGTTCACTGGATTCCATTTCTGTTGTGTGTTGTCAATGATCTCATTACCCAGTCTATTGCTAGTAAGAAAAGAAATGGAGACAAGAGGCATCCCTGTCGCACTCCTGTTCTTATCCCAAACGGTTCTGTAAGCTGTCTTTCATGAAGAACTCTGCATGTCATGTCTTCATATGTTTTCTATATTAAATTGATGATCTTCAGGGGAACTCCATAATGCCTCATCAATTTCCAAAGTGATTCTATGTCTACACTGTCAAATGCCTTCTCATAGTCCACAAATCTGATGTATAGTGGTGAATTCCATTCCAGACTTTGTTCAACTATTATTCTCAAAGTGGCTATCTGGTCTGTACAGGATCTGTTTTGTCGAAAACCTGCTTGTTCATCTCTCAGTTTCTTGTCTATGGACTCTTTTAATCTCTCAAGGATAATCCTGTTTAATACTTTTCCTGGCACTGATAGTAACATTATTCCTCTATAATTTGTGCACTCTTGTAAATTTCCCTTCTTAGGCAACTTAACCAGATATCCTTCCTTCCATTCTGCTGGTATCTCTTCCTTTTCCCAGACTTTACCAAGTAATTTATATAACATCTCTGTAGCAGTGTTGATATCTGCTTTGATGGCCTCTGCTGGAACGCCATCAGGTCCAGACACTTTTCCATCTCTTAGAAGCGTTATGGCTTTCTTTATTTCTTCCTTCATTGGTCTTTCACCGTTAATTTGTAGCTCTTCTTCTGCTGGCTGGATGTCCAGGGGGTTTTGTGGAGCTGGTCTATTGAGAAGGTCCTCAAAATATTCTGTCCACCTCTTCATTTGCTCTTGTATATTGCTGAGCAGTTTTCCATTCTTGTCTTTTATGAGGCAACTTGTTTGCTTGTATTTCCCTGTTAGCTTCTTTGTGCTGCTATACAGTTCTCTCATATTTCCTTTGGCTGCAGCATCTTCTGCCTCTCTTGCCAACTCCTCAATATACTTCCTCTTGTCTCTTTTGATACTTCTTTTTACTTCTTGTGTTTAAATCTGCTTTCTTCTTTTTTCTGTCTTTTATCTTATTGATGGTTTCTGTTGTTATCCATGCTTTTTGTTGTCGTTCCCTTTTCCCTAGTATTTCTTCACAAGTCTCATTCCATACAGTTTTGATTTGCTGCCAATAGTCTTCTGTATTTTCTACATCTTCCAGCTGTTGGAGCACTTGGAATTTGTTGGATATTGTGACCACAAATTTGTCTCTTGATTTCTTAGATGTCCTACATTAAATTGTTGTCTATAATTTTGCATTGTTGCATATCTCTTGAGTTTCATTTTTACTTTGGCTATCAGAAGGTGGTGATCTGATGCCACATCTGCTCCTCTATATACCTTTACATCCTGCAATGATGATCTAAACTTCTTGTTTATGCGTATATGATCAATCTGATTTTCTGGTCTGGTGATATCCATGTTGCCTTGTGTATTCTCTTATGTGGAAACATGCTTCCTCCTATAGCCAGTTGATTTGAAGCACAGAAGTTTGAGAATAGTTCCCCATTTTCATTCATTATTCCTAGCCCATGTTTTCCCATGACTTCTTCAAAGCCGGTGTTGACTGTACCTATCTTTGCATTCATGTCAACCATCAAAATTGTGATGTCTCTTCTTTTTACTTTTTCCATAATTTCCTGTAGTCTAGTATAAAATGCTTCTTTCACAGACTCTTCTTTGTCATTAGTTGGTGCATAACATTGGATGACATTTACATGTATTTTCTTTTTAGCTGTTTTAAAAGTAGCTGTTATTATTCTGGGTCCAACAGCTTCCCATTCAATGAGTGCTTTCTGTGCTTCTTTAGATATCATAAGAGCTACCCCTTCACTGCGGTGTGAACTTTCATCTTCATGTCCTGAGGACAGCACCAATTCACCTGTGATGAGTTTCTTCTTGTCTACCCCCTTCCATTTTGTTTCACACATTCCCAGAACCTCGATTTTATATTCCCTCATTTCTGCTGCTACTTGTGCCACTTTCCCTTGTTCGTTTAATATCCGAACATTCCAAGTGCCAAATCTGGAAGTTCTCCTAGAAGAAAGAAAGTTAGTCAGCAACACAGACTCCTTTCGGCTTTCTCTATGTTGCATCATACGCCTCCCTGCGAGAGGACCTTCCCCTGTCTTGGATGGCTGTGTTTTATTTTCCTTAATTGACTTGTCCATGTTTGGTGAAGTTTTTTGTGGTTTAAATTTTTTACAGGATGGGGTAACCAGCCCCATGCCTTACCCTCCTTAGTCGCTTTCTACAACATGCATGGAAGGGAACAGTGTTACTATTCTTTGCTCCCCTTTCGGGCCCCGGTAACACACGGGTGAATGTGTTAATATAATAGATGTAAATCACTCAATATGATTGAAACTAATTACAGATACAGAAACAAATGAGATGCAGAGCATCCAGGACACACACAAAATGATGCATATTACAAGCTCAGCAGAAGAGTTTGGTTTTGGTTTTAAGGACTATTTTCATTGCACACAGATAACTCCATCAGTGCTCTGATCTCTTCCCTTACATCACACAAGAAGGATCTCAGCACAGTGCAAGAACTCCATAGCACCAGCGAGAATCCCAGTGTGTGTATACAGAAATCACACATTCTATGAATATTTTTGTGGTTTGTAGGTTTTGCTAATTTGTACATTTTGCCAGGGCAGCAGCTGTATGGCTGACTCTTTATGATTTCCAGCTGTCAAGGGATTTTTAACATGCACAACTTGCACACGGGACCTCCTATTTTTCACCTTTATCTATAGCACCTGTGAGAATCCCAGTGTGTGTATACAGAAATCGCACATTCTATGAATATTTTTGTGGTGGGTAGGTTATGCTATTCTTTTAATTTTGCCAAGGTAGCAACTGTATGGCCGACTCTTTATGATTTCCAGCTGTCAAGGGATTTTTAACATGCACAACTTGCACACAGGACCTCCTGTTTTTTGCCTTTATCCAAGAAGGCTAGTAATCCAATCTCACTACCCAGGAGATCATGGGGAGTATGACATCATTAGGACCCACTGGTTCTGAAACAATTTCCATCAGATATATTCTCTGTACTTGAACTGAAAGTGGTACCTTTAGAATTAGAGGTGGATGCCATACCTCTCAGCCACTCCGACTCTACAGAAGAGAACAAGTGATAATCTTCAGACTCTGCACAGGCCACAACAGATTGGGATATCATCTATTCAACAAGCTAAAGATAGGAACTATCAATGAGTGTAACTGTGGCACTGATAAAATGACTGCTGAACATCTGCTTCAAAGATGCCCAACATACGAGGAACATAGATAGCACATATGACCATCACCAGTACCATTTTCAGGAAAAGTCTACGGAGATGCAAATAACCTGAAGCTGACCCCTGCTTAGTTTGAAAATATTCAAGTAGATGTCTGAGTGTACGAATTAGATGAAGATCTAAAGTCGTAAGAGATATAAATTTATGATAGATTTATGAATATTAAATATCAGATACACAGAGTGAAGATATGGGAAGTATCAATCTGTGAGTATGAGAGATACCAATATATGATGATGAGTCATATCAGTTTTTGAGCATGAGAGATATGAATCTATAAAGTCAACTTAAATCAGACTTAAAGGTCTTTTATATTTGGAGATGCGCCCTAATATAGCCAACTAGTTGAAAGGAATGCGCCTCGCCAAAATTTTATGTTGAAAAAATATGAATCCATGATAATGAGAGATATAATGTGTGAAAATGAGAGATATGAAAGATATGAATCTATAATAATAAGAGATAATAAGTTATGATAATGAGACACATGCATGTGTGGTTATAAGAAATATGAATTCAGGTGTACTTGAGTGTAACTGTAAGCGATATGAATTTGTGAGCATGAGAGATATGAATTGTTATAATCATAATTATGAGTCTATGGTAATGAAAAATATACAATGAATCGTTGAGTGAGGGAGATGGGAATTTGTAACTATGCGAGCTGTTATCTATGATAATGAGAAATCTGATTCTATGATAATGAGATATATGAATATGAGTAATTATAAAAATGAATCTATGAGTATGAGATACATGAATCTGCGGAAATGAGTAGTGTACATTATGAGTATAATAGGTATGAATCTATGGGTATGAGACATGTGAATGTATGGACATGAAAGACATAAATGAGGATATGAGATTATATGAATATATCTTCATAAAAGACAGGAATCTGTTGGCATGATGTCAGAAATAAAAATTAACGGGTATAGGAGATATGAATTTTTGTAATGGATCTGCAGATGTGAGAACTATGCTTTTATAAATATTGGAGATATAAATCTTCAAGTATGTGAAATATAAATCTTCAGGTATGTGAGATATAAATCTTCAGGTATGTGAGATATAAATCTTCAGGTAAGTGAGATATAAATCTTCAGGTATGTGAGACATAAATCTTCAAGTACATGAGATATAAATCTTCAGGTACGTGAGACATAAATCTTCAGGTATGTGAGACATAAATCTTCAGGTATGTGAGATATAAATCTTCAGGTAAGTGAGATATAAATCTTCAGCTATGTGAGACATAAATCTTCAAGTACATGAGATATAAATCTTCAGGTATGTGAGACATAAATCTTCAGGTACATGAGATATACATCTTCAGGTGAGACATAAATCTTCAGGTATGTGAGATATAAATCTTCAGGTAAGTGAGATATAAATCTTCAGGTATGTGAGACATAAATCTTCAAGTACATGAGATATAAATCTTCAGGTATGCGAGACATAAATCTTCAGGTATGTGAGACATAAATCTTCAGGTATGTGAGATATAAATCTTCAGGTAAGTGAGATATAAATCTTCAGGTATGCGAGACATAAATCTTCAGGTATGTGAGATATAAATCTTAAGGTATGAGAGACATGTAAGAGAGGTAGATGGAGACCAAAAAAAAAAAAACACATGGAGAAGAGAACTGGAGACAGAAATAAAAGTTATTAAAAAAAATACTTGTAAAGATCTTGAGTGGAGGGCATAAGACACGAGGACATGGCGTACATTTGTTGAAGACCTATGCTCACTGGGGAGCTGAAAGGAAGTGATGAGCGACATAAATATGTGATTATCACATGTGTGTGATGAGAGACATAAATATGTGATTATCACGTGTATCTATGGATGCCCCATTGATATAACATCATCTCTGTAAAAAATGCATGAGAACTAAAGACTTGACAACAGACAAACAAAAATATTAAAGACTTGTTACAAGAGTAGTTAAAAAAAAAGAGGAAGAAAACAAGTTTAGAAAACATTCATCATATCTTTTGATAGAAGAATTACATACTACTTTTCTGATCTTTTACTGTTTTATTACTTCACCCATTTGCCTTTGCTACTATTTAAAATAAATAAATTTTGTTTATTATATGGTTCTATTGTTTGTGTGTGTTGTTTATGTTCAGGATATAAGAATGAAAAGCCTGACAAACTCAATTTGTGGGCGTCTTTAAAACTGACACATACAGCCTTCTGTCTTTTGCTGTTACCTAGTGTATGTTCCCCTGCAATACATATAACCTAGAATACTTATGAACAAAAACAATTATAGTTACAGAAAGAGAAAAGGGACAGACAGACAAAGAAAAATGAAGCAAGTTGGTCAAAATTGTGCAATCTGGAATATTACACAGCTTAAAACAGTCGAGTTTGTATTCCTGACCTGTTTTATCTCTTGCCAGGTTATGAGAACAAGGAAATTTTTGACGATGAAGGCAGTGATAGTGAAATTATTACACAGCTGAAGGTGAACTTTATTGGACCCAAGCCAGAGCCTGTGTTCTTACGAAGGTAGAATGATTGTTCCTTTTCTTCTTTCTTCTTCTTTTTTCATGTTTCTTCACAACTAAGAATTAACATATAACTACCAGAACAAATGAGAATGATAATGAAAGAATTAAAACACTAAAAAAAGAATATTCCTCACACAGTTTCAGTATGACAAGTAAAATAAACTATCAATCCAAAAAAAAAAAGAACAAACATCCAGTAGATACATTTAAGATAATTTCATTTGCCTTTTTTTTTTAAAAGATGGTAAAAGATTAAGTAACACAAAACCTACAAACCCTCACAACAGGACAAAGAGAGATAAACCAAGGAACATGGTAGGGGATACACTATAAATAATACAGACAATAAGCAACACCACAATAAGCAGCAGAGAATCAGCAGCCTGGAAAAACCAACACAAGAGAAACAACAAATGTAATATGCTATATAGAATAAAGAACATTGCATGCCCAAGATGGTCGAATCTGGAAAGATGTCTTCTACGAACAACTGGCAGATGGCAAAAGAACAGCTGGGCAACCGCAGCTAAGATTCAAAGATGTATGCAAGAGAGACATGAGGGCACTGGATATAAATCCAGAAACCTGTGACGATGAAGCTGCCAATTGCACTAAGTGGCGATGCTATCTACGGCGCCACCTCAGATTGGGCAAAAAGAAGCTCTGAGAGCAAGCAGAAGAGAGGAGAAAACGTTGAAAAGAACACCAGGAAAATAAGCAGCTGAGGGCTGTCACCTCAGGGGCGCATTCCCATAGTCAGTTATGACCGAAGTGGCTATTATTACATACCCAAATTATAACCCACATAGGTTTGAACCAGGTATCCCATGAATAAAACATCATGAACCAAAAACTAAACCAAACCTAAGTCTCCAGTCCTGTTTATCAATTCTGTTGTTGACTTCTTTCCATACCATGATGTCAGACTGCCCGGTATCTTTTCCCTTTATTGCCCTTTATCTCTTCTTCCTTCAATCTTTTCTGTTGTCATAATATATTCCAGCTTTCTTTTACTGATTACATGTCCAAAGAAAGTGGGTTTTATTTTTTTTAATGTGGGTAATAAGCTTCCTTTGCTCGCTGGCTCCTTTTAGGACTTCCTCATAAATATTTTTAGCTGTCCATTTTATTCTTAACATTCTTCTGTAAAAACCCCAGCTCTGTGACCTCCAGTGCTGTTCCTACTTTTTACTAATGTCCACTTCTGCATGTCATAATAGGCTCTATGTAACACACTAAAGAACTCTGCTTTATCACATACAGAGAAAAAAAGCAGCCACCATCTTTATTTCCCTACAAACATCCACATGGGCAAAGTCCAACATCAGTCATTCATCCCCACACTGGACAACCACGACCCCTTTGCTTTGGCAATGACAACAGCACGTACAGTCGCCAATCTCGAACCCAGACCATTCGACCTGATCCAATTCCTGGTAAGTTTTTAAGGTGCATTAGAACTGGCATTTTCATTCTGTTCTGACTGATTTAGAAAGTGTTATCATGCTGCATGGCACCAATACCATTGTGCAGAAGCCAGTCTTAATGAATAAACAAGAAGACAATGGAGGCTATATAGTGGTGGTTTTACTGAAAAGTGCTAAGATTCCCAAGTAGAACTAATATCATCACTCAATATCTTCTTCGTTCGCCCTCAGACTTCTACATTAATGACTCTAATAAAGGCAGTAGTCAGCTCAAGGTTCCTGACATCTCCAAACATTTTTTCGTTGAGAGACGTGGGTTGTTGCTATTTGCCACTCTGTTCACTGCTGTAAGTTTTGCAGGACTGGAGCAGATGTTCGGTTGTCATGGGGCTGGTGCCGCAGGAGCAGAGATCTGTTGGACCAATCCTGTACTTGTAATATAGATGGTACCTCAACCTATTGTGACCAGTGCATAAGTGGAAAATGATGACCTGGTCTCATCTAGATAGCTGGTGATGTGCATCATATCTTGTGTGACCTGGGTGTTCTCTGTCAATCATTCAATATAACCCTTTAGCTCTCAAAGTAGCTTAAGCCTTCTTCAAATTCACGCTAAGCCATTCTGTCCCTGGGCATCTGACCAAAGTCTTTCCGTGTTATCTTTATCCCTTTCACGTCTGCCTCCAGTTCCCTTCTGCATGTGTTTCTTGGTCTCTTTTGACCTCTTTTACCCTGGGAATTCCAGAACAATAACTACCTTGTAATGCTATCAACAGGTTTCCTCAATATGTACTATCCAACACCATCATCTTCCTCTCATCTCTTATTCCACTGGCACTCGTCTCAAACTTGTTCACGTTGCTGCTTTAAGATTTTTTTTTTGTGGCTTAAAGTTTCCACAGGATTTGGTAGCTGGCCCCCATGCCAAAACCTACATAGTCACCTCCTGCAACATGCATGATAGTGTTCCTATTCTTTGCTCATTTGTTTTGGACGCTCGCAACACAGGGACAAAATGAGAAACATATTGTGAAATAAATCAATATTAATGTAAATAAAAGAAATAGGTTTCTTCATCGCTACTTTCAACTTGTACTTTTTTATGGAAGTGAAACATGAGCAGTGCATAAACTAATGCAGAGCTTATTTGAAGCCACTGAGATATCATGGTATTGAAGGATAATAAAAAATACTAAGGACAACATAGAAATGCAGTGGTGAGGTACTGATGGTCTCTGTTTACAGTATTAACTCATAAAAAAAGATGTCTATTTGGAATATTTCATGAAAAATATTGAATAAAGAAAAAACAGATATTTAATTGACTTTCACCTGTTAAAAGTCATATGTATTGTAAGAACAGCATCAGACCTTCACATTCCCAACTACTGTATATTAACTTTTGACTATATTATGCAGTTCCCTAGGTCTTTCTTTTCTTAACACCTCTTCTATATTTATAGGTAAATTTTATGCCTGCAAATAATCTAATATTGGTATTCTCATTTGTTCAAACCTCTTACATTTTACCAAGAAATGCTATATATTATTGTCATGAAGACATCCTGCACAGTAAGGTTCGTCTATTCTGAAATAGCTTTTCCCCAGCTGTAGTCTGAGAAGTTTCTTATTACTGGGAATTTTCAATTCCCTAGATATCTGACATATCTTGTTGGAGCCTTGAACATCTTATATGCATGTCTTCCTTTCAGATTTTTATCCCACTCTGCCTTCCATTCATCTGTTATTAAATCTTTAATTAAGCTGTTAATCTCTGATTTACTCATCCCTACATTTATTAGATTTTTATCAGATATACCTTTCTTGGCTTCTTTATCTGCTTTCTCATTTCCTTCTATACCAACTTGTGAAGGTATCCAAGCTATTAAGACTGAACATCTTCTGGAACATAAGTATGTAGTAGCCAGAAATATCTCCTCAGCTATATCAAATCTACTGCATTCTCGTAAGTTTCTAAGTGAAACATATAAAATGAATTACTACAGAAATTATTGCTGCAACAGCACATGAATACTTTGGTGCAGACTTCCCAAATAGTGGTTTTTTAGTATTCGGCCGAATGCGAATAGAGGCCTTAACTGTTCGGCCGAATACAAATAGTGAGTGAATGTTGGGCATAAAAAGTTGTGTTTAATAGGTCTACTGACATTTTTTATTAATTATACACCGTTACAAAAATTAGGGCAAATAGCCATTAATCACTTTTTAAATTGCTGCATGAAACATGCATTCGCGTTCAAAAAACGAGTCTCAACATTCTCTGCCAACAGACAACATCTGTTATCTGAAAACGTGTTGCTGGCAGTGCTGAACAGACGTTCACTTGGGATGCTTGTTGGAGGTGTGGCGAGATATCGTTGTGTTGGATATTAGCCCTAACAGAGCTGTACATGTTAAGAATAATTATGTCAGTAAAAAATTTCCTGCTTGGCATTGTGTATCTCCAACAAACCAAGCAGAAACTTGAAACCAACATCTTGCACGATAGAATATGGCTGAATGTCTAGTGCCATTATTTTGCTGATGGCTTGATGTTTTTTCGTTGCCTCTGCACTGTCCATTGCCCACAACTTTGTTCCATCTGCCTAGTCAGCTGATGCAACCCGCTACACGCTAAAGTATGCATCGCAAGGCGTGATGTGTTGAGTTAATAGCAGGACCAATTGAAACATAAAGTCAACCTACTTTCTGGGTCTAAAATTATCACGCCGCGGGTTGACCTAAATTTACTATTCATATTTGATGGCAGCGTACTTCCCCACTGGTCTACTGGGTAGTGAGATCTGATGCCTAGCCATCTCGGATAAGGGCGGAAAAATAGGAGGTCCAGTGTGCAAGTTGCGCACGTTAAAAATCCCATGGCAGTTGGACATTGTAAAGAGTGGGCCATACGGACGCTGTCCTGGCAAAATTTTAAAATTAGAAAACTATCCACCACAAAAATATTTATAGAATGTGTGATTCCTATGGGGTTCTCGCCATTGGTACGGAGTTCGTGCACCGTGCTGAGATCCTCCTTGTGTGATCTAAGGAAGGAGATCAGAGCACTGATGGAGTTGTCCATGTGCAATGAAAATAGTCCTTAAAACCAAACCGAACCAAGAATGCACTATTTCTGAGCGTCATAAAGTGTTTTCTTGTTGATGTCAAGAAAATCAAAAGTTCAAAAGTGTAAGATGTGTTTAAAAATTATCATTATTCATCATGTATACTGTTTCCGGAGCCATGGTAGCATAGTGGTTAGTGCACTGGCTTCCTAGCTTAGTGGTCTATGGTTCGATCCCCAGATGAGGTGGGATATTTTTACGGCTCCTGGGTCGACCCAGCCCCAATTGGGTACCAGAGCAACTCTGGGAAGGTTAAGGTGGCCGGCGTGATGCTGACCACATCACCCCTAGTGTGCCGATGGTTAAGAAAATATGGGCCTAACACCATATTCCCAATATGCCTCAATGGGCGTGTAACGGGATCCTCTACCTTCCTTTTTATACTTTATCCAGCTAACAAACAACAAAAAATTAGAAAATAAAGAAGCAATTTTTACTTTTACTGGGTTTGCAGTGAATTTAAAGGATACACTAAGTTAAGATCACCAATGCGGAACTGATGACAAGAACCAAACAAGTGTCAGAGGAACAAGAGATGAGAAGAAGATGCTGGCGATGGATAGGGCACTCATTAAGGAAATTGACTGACATCATTATCAGGCAGTCCTTGTTCTGGAATCTGCAGGGTAAGATAAAAAGAGCTAGATCCACACACACACTCAAAAACACATAGAGAAGAGAACTGGAGACAAAAATGAAAGTTATGAGGAAGACATGGACAGACTTTGAGCTGACAGCATTCAACAAGAGGACTTAACTTGCGTCTGTTGAAGGCTTATGGTCCTTGTGGAACTGAAGAGTAATGAATAAATGAGTTTTTATTGATCATTCATTGACACTAATGCTTGGTTGATATCTGATGCAGCTTGTACGAGTTTATTTAATTCATCAGGCCAGCCATACACTGGTGCTCCAGCACAGCGAATTGGCAGCAAGACTTCAAGGACAACAGGAAGTGGTCACTCATCGGCCGTGACAGAGAATGTGAATGTGGCTAAAAAATGTGTAGGTTTTTTAAAATGTATTAAATATGTTTGTTTAGGTAGCAGAGGTCTTATTGGCACAGCTGAAATATACTACTTGTCAAAAGTCAAGGGCCACCCTATTATTTTCAATACACTTTTATATAAGCGCATTGAATGATTAAATGAAGGAAGTTTTTAGTAAAAATGGGTGCAATATCTTCCTCTGACAGTCCTCTATGCACGTTAAGCATAAAAACAACTCACCGACAACCATGGTGATCACGTGCAATTTGGTTTGCTGACCATAAATTCACATTTTTAATCTGTTTTTTCAAACTTCCGTACAACCAAACAGGTGAAGTAATCGTGCTTATTAACATTCCACGTGCAATGGCAACTTTTCGTGAACAGAGTTCACTCTTAATTTGTTTTACAATCAGCAGACTTAGGGTAGTTTCATCACTTGCAAAAACCATGCCACCGAGAAGAAGTCTTGACACCTTACAAAGAATGAGGGCTATAGTGTGGGTTGAAAGTGGTTTATCTGTCCGTGAGGTTGCTAGACGGCTTGCAGTGTCACACTCTACTATCCAAAGAATTTTGGAGAGATTTCAGACCACAGGAAGTGTGGAGGATCGCCACCGGCCAGGTCGCCCTAGATGCACCGGTACCTCTTGTTGTCAGCCCTGCGCCATCGAACAGTGACTTGTTCCACTCTAAGATGTCAGCTGAGACAAACTGTAAACGTTAATGTCAGTCAAAGCACCATTCGCAGACGTTTACATGAATTTGGACTGGCTGCTCGACGTCCAGCAGTCAGAATCCCTCCTATTCCTGCTCATCGCAGAGCCCGTGTTGCTTGGTGTCGCGAGCACATCCGATGGACAAGGCAACAATGGAGTCAAGTTCTCTTCACTGATGAATCTCGCTTCACTGTGTCATTCAATGATGGCAGGATTCGATTTTGGCGACGACCAGGAGAGCGATTTACTGATGACACAATTCGAGAGGTAAATCGTTATGGTAGGGGTTCTGCCATGGCCTGGGGAGGCTTCTACGGATACGGCAGGACCCCACTCTACATCATCCAAGGCAACTTGACCGGCCCAAGATACCAGAACGAAATCTTGAGACCAATTATTCAGCCTGCTCTGGAGGCCATAGGTAGTAATGCCATCCTCCAAGATGATAACGCTCGACACCATCGAGCTCGTGTGGTGAATGAGTTTATTCAGCAACATGGGATCATCAGGATGGCGTGGCCAGCTCATTCAACTGACCTTTCTCCGATTGAGCACCTCTGGGATGTCCTTGGTCAAAGATTGTCAACAAATCACCCCCTGCCGATGGATGTTGCACAGCTGACTGCATTTCTGCTTCAGGAATGGCAAGCTGTTCCTCAGGATACTCTTCGGACCCTTGTGGACTCGATGCGTCTACGCTGTCTTGAATGCCTTGCTGCAAACAGTGGTCATACCCGATTTTGCATTTCTGCTTTTTCAGTTTCATTGCGTTTGAATATGTGAAGAAGACACTGGCGATGGATAGGATACACACTGAGGAAACCTTTTGCTAGCATTACAAGGCAGCCCTTGTTCTGGAATGCCCAGGGAAAGAGAGACAGAGGTAGTCTTTAAAAAAAAACACATGGAGAAAACTAGATATAGAAGTGAAAATTATGAGGAAAACATGGAAAGAACTTGAGCGGATGGCACAGGACAGGAAGACTTGGCATGTGTTTTTTGAAGGCCTATTCTCCTTAGGGAGCTAAGGGGTATTCATTTGAAACTTCAACAAGTATGAACAAGTCAACCAACAAAAATAACTTACATACTCAGCCATCCAAGAGAGATGAAAGTCCTCTACCAAGGAGGATAATGACGCATCACAGAATATTACTTACTCCATGTAACTCTCTGAGGATACAAAGACAGAATAGGGCTATTGTGCCCTCATGCACATCACAAGAGGCAACTAGTGTGAGCGTGCATATGGCATATTTCATATTGTAAAACAAGTTGCTATAGAAGCCACCACAGCAATAGCGCATGAAGTTCTTTGGTACAGTATTCCTGCAGGGGATTAACTGTAGTTGCGACTATGTACTCCTTAATTAAGGAGCCAAAAAAACGAGAAACAAGAAGTACAAGGGAAGGTCAAAAAGTGATGCCTCCTATTTTTTATGTATGTAAATACTTCATCGGTGTGCAATTTGTAAATTTAGCAGGATTCCTCAAACACTCTTCTGCACTATATAGCATTACCAACCTGTTTCAGTAACAGGTGGCACCACTGTAACAGTTTAAAAATGGCTGCCAAAGACGTTCAGTTAAAACAATGTTATGTCATAGAATTCCTCAATGTTGAAGGCGAGACCCCAATTCGCATCCACGAACGTTTGAAAAATGTTTATGGAGATTCAACAGTGAATGTTAGCACTGTCCGACGTTGGGTACATCGTTGTGACGAAGCTGAAGTAGGTCAATCCTCAATGGCTGACGCAAAGCGGACTGGCCGTCCGTCTACCGCAGTGACTCCACACAACATTCATCGAGTTGATGGCATCATTCGTGGTGACCGTCAGGTAACACTGGATGAACTTTCTTCCATGTTGTCCATTAGTAAAGGCAGTGTCCAGAACATCATTAAAGACCTGGGTCAGGTGATGAGACTTGGGTTCATTTTTTTGAACCAGAATCCAAGAGGCAGTCAATGGAATGGCATCACACAACATCGCCTACAAGAAAGAAGTTCAAAAGTTCACCATCTGTAGGGAAAGTTATGGCCTCCGTGTTTTGGGATGAGAAGGGTGTGATTCTTCTCGACTTCTTGGAACAGGGAAACACGGTGAATGCAGACCGTTACATTGAAACTTTGAAGAAGCTTAGAGGTCATCTTCGGCGACTTTACCCATTAAAAGATCAGAGAACTGCACTACTGTTGCACGACAATGCCACGCCACACACCGCTAAATGCACCATTGATGCGATTGCAGAATTTGGCTGGACATTTTTACCACATCCCCCTTACAGTTCGGATCTTGCACCTTCTGACTTCCATCTGTTTGGACCAATGAAAGGAGATCTTCGCGGACATCACTTTGAGGACACTGAGACCCTTAAACGCGCCGTACACCAGTGGTTTAGGAAAAAGGACAAATTTTTACCGTGCGGGGATACATGCCCTTGTGAGAAGATGGACAAAAACTGTAACAAATAACGGAAAATACATTGAGAAATAAATTTTTGAAGTTCAGACTTGGGGCTACATTTCAATGTAAATTTTATCTGTTTTCTTGCCTATTGAATGAAATTAAAAATTACGAGGCATTACTTTTTGACCGTCCCTCGTATATTTGTTGCTGAGCTTTTGTCAAGTATTTGGTACGGTACCTGTTAGGTTATTTTCGCGGGGGAGTTAAATGTTTGAGATCCTCACACGTGAGTCTAGTAAAGACGCACATTTTAGTGCATCTAAGTTAATTGTATGTTTAATTATTTGCGTACCACCGTGCACCATGCTTAAATGAGTATGGCGCGGTTTATCACGGTGATCTGTTGCTATTCAGCAAAAATACTTGAGGCAGACCCGAAAATCCATTGTCATGAACAGACGTTCTATTTGGCACTGGATCTTATCCCAAGTCTAGAGAGGACACGGCCATGTTATAATTATAGTCATCTGTGAGATGATGTTACTTTCCTCGTGCCTGACGTGCCAAGAAGAATATGTTATTAATATATATAATCGGCTTATTGTATCAAGCCTCAGATACATGTTCCTCCATGTACCGTTTGTTGCAGAGCTTCAACCGACCAGTGGAGTCGGTTGCTAGTGCATCAACATAATGCTAGGAGATGTGATTGGATCGTGATTTTATATATATTGATGCTCAATGCTTTTAACATGGTTGTTTTTGTAAACCCATGCATCCTTCAACTTCGTTGCCGTAGGACTTCCGTTAACCTTCATGTGGTAACGGCTAGTCAACGTCCATGTTGACCATTAGTGACAATGTACATTCTCCTGCCATGAATTATAATTTGGTATGAACATTTATTTCAAATAATGATTGCCTGTATCATTTCGTCAACATATTCAAGTCTGTACCCATTAAATGATGTCTCGTTGCAAACTGTATCCACGAGTCTAGCGTCTACTTTCTCTTCGAGTTGGTCACACAGTCTTGACCCATTGTGGTATTATCATTGACCAGGTAATCATTATATGCCAAAAAAAACGGCCCACATTATTTGCGTGATCCAAAGTTACGTCGGCCACAGACAGTAAGCCCGACAGGCCAATGACCATGAAAGAAAGTAGGCAACAGTACCTTTTTTTTTTAACTCCCTGAAGTCTGGGCAACAATAAATTGTTTTTCACTTTTATTTATTTAAAAAAAATCATTTTCCAAAATTATTATCTTCAATTTTATTTCCAGCTTAATACATCTTTTCTCTGTGTATTAAGGCAACAACCATTGGTGAAACATGTGAAGGCCCAAGTCCATTCATGAGACCCCATGGTCGATTTGAGACTGGGTTAAAGCAAGTCTGTTCCCAGCATCACTCTGACTTTCTGCCACCAATGCCACACCCTCCGCAGATAACTTGTTGATATCAGAAGAACAGAAATGAGGGAACAAAGAGGGAGGACAAAAAGATGTGGTTTACTTTTGTAGCTTTGTTTCAGGTTAATTTGCTTTCATGATTAATGATTGTTTGGTTTACTTTCATGGTTTTTTATTCAGTTTGGTTTACTTTCATGGTTTACGATTAAGTGTGGTTTACTTTCATAGTTTATAATTGTTCGGTTTACTTTCATGGTTTACAATTGTTTGGTTTACTTTCAGAGTTTATAATTTTTCAGTTTACGAGAGCTTGGTGTACTTTTATGGTTTTTAATTGTCCGATTTACTTTCATAGTTTATTATGAAGTGTTGTTCACTTCTGCTCATCAACAAGACTACGACAGCTCCTTATATTGCTTCTACTAATCTTAAAGCAGGATTCTTTTACCAAGATTTTATTTACTTGTTTTGTTATTTCATTTTCTTTTGATTTTTGTTGAATTTCTTGTATTGATATTTCTTCCTTTCTTGTTTTCTCTTTTTACTTGCTTTTTTGTTGTACTTTTTCCACACATCACCTGTGTTGTTTACTTTTTAACCCGTCTATATCACTCTTCTTCTCATCCTTTTACATGTTTGCATTGTCTATAGTATTCTTCTCTTTGACCTATCTATATTTCTTGTCTCTGTCACCTGTTGTAACTTTGGCTGATGAAGGGTGAATCCCTAAACGTCCCATGTTTCCTTTGTACCATTAATTTGTAAAACTGATTCCAAGCCATTTTCTTTTTTAATTTATATATTTATACTGATTTATATATTTATACCGCAGTTTGTGGTTCCATGTAGTTTATTTTCATGTTTTGTATTAAGTTTGTATACTGTCATGGTTTGTCTAACAACTTATAAAAGAAATTCAACATGAATGGTAAAGACCAATGAAGACCAGAAGTTGTGGACAGGGGTTGCCAATGTGTTATTATAGACTTTAGGAAGAAAGATCTGAGATATTTCATGTGACAACACTACTTTCACCCATCCATCCATCCTTCATTGCCCTTAGACGGGTGGTGGGCCTCTAGGTTTGACCTAAACCCCATGTCAAAAGATCAGTGCATTGCCATATTACCCTCGCCTTCAGGACTTACTTGTTACACTGATAGAGAAACTAAGGAAAACCGAAATTGTATTATTTCTGTCCAAGACAAACTGGGTAAAAGTACATAACCTAATTTTAATCCTAGCTTAATGGTTAAATTCAAAATTTGTTACTATTGATCACATCATCAAATGACAGCTTGTGTTGGGTCAGTGCACATCTGATGTTTCTTTCCCAGTCAAGTCTATTTCATATTGTTTTTTTTATTACCACTAGAGCTGAAAAGCCCACTCGCGTAAGTAGGCTACTCCTTTAAGTTGACCTCGATATGCAATAACCCACGACTGGGAAGAAGCCAAGATCTTCGAGGAAAAAAGCAAAGGGGTGGTACTGCCCAACTATATTTGCTCTTTACCTTAGAAAACTCCTAAAATAACCCTCACTGTGGTAAATTACCCCTAGTCGCCGACCACTGCTTTAGATCACAGAGCTGCAACAGTTCTCATCATCAATTTCTATTTGGGGCGATCTTGTTTAGCTCTGTCGTCGATGTCTGTTGCACTGGCTTCCTCTTCTGTTATTCTTCTGAAGATTCTCTTTGGCCACTTGGTTTTCCTCTTCCCTATGGGTTCAATGGCACATTTAATCATCATCATCGCCCTTCTGCTCCACAAGAAGCAAGGCCATTAATAAATTCATGCCAAGTTCTCCTGCTCGGATCCATCAGTTCCATATCTTTCTACGTCATCCTCATCCCTTTGAAATTTCGTCTCCAGTTCTTTTCTCCACTTTTTGTTTCAGTCTTCTTCTACCTCTCTTACTTGGGAGATTCCAGAATAAAACTGCCTAGTGATGCTATCAACAGGATTCCTCAATGTATGTCCTATCCACCACCAATGTCTTCTTATCATCTCTTGTTCCACTGGCATGTCTAATAGAATAATCTTATTTTCACTAAAATCTGGCTGATTACTTCTTTGTGATATCACCAAACAAAAAACTGTCCATAATTTGAAATAAATGTTTATTTTCTTTCGTGTATATTTTATCTTTTTAATAAAAATAATCAATTTCAAATTTTATTTCCATTTTGGTTTAAAACAGTATTATTCAATTGTATTACTACAGTTTTGATTCATGATTATCCACTTTTTGGGGGCATTTTATGAGGAGAGGAAAGCTGGAATATATATAACAATAGGTAAGATTGAAGGAAGACAGAGCCAAATACTGGACAGTTTGACATCGTGGCATGGAAAGAGGTCAACATCAGAATTTTTAAAAATTGTACTGGAGACAGGAAGTTGTGGAGAGACATAATCTCCTATGCCTGGTACCTGAAGAATTACTACAGCTGTATAAAGAAATTGATATCAAAATTATTTTTCCTTTCGTTTAAAATATAACAAAACAGACCTATGTATTTTAGCACTCAGGCATATTAAATATCAACATATCCTTAAGCTTCATATAGTATGCAGTGATTTTCTACATAACTATTTCTCCTTAAAACCGGGTCGTCAGAACAAACCCCATCGTAACTCGGGGACAGTCTGTAACTAGATTTTCAGAGTATTTGTAATTTTCTTACTTAACTCTTTCAGTCCCAAGCAAAAAGCTGGGTTTGGCCCAAACAAAAATGGCCACCCCAGTGCTTTTTTATTGTTGTTGTTTGGAAAAAATTCTTTTTTAATGTTCATATGCTTAAATACAAGGTATTTAAAATGAAAGTACTTCCTGTCAGAAATGACGTTTAGGGTTGTTAAAATTAGAAAAAAGCTCTAGAAAGGAGCAAAAGATACGATAGCCGATTTAACGTTCATTGGGTCAAATGGGTCTGGAAGGAAATACGATATATCGGCTTTTGGGACAAAGAGTTAATGCCTGCCAAAATGAATGACTTTAGAATGAATAACACTGATCTGTTAATAAGTAAGAAACAATTAAAAATGAGGTGTGTGAGAATACATATGAAAAATGGCGAAAAAGTTAACTATAAGACAACTGTAAAATAATGGTAGAAAATATGTTTTCTTGTTTAGCCATGAAAAAAAAAGGCTTTGTTGGAATTTTGTATTCACTGTATATTTCCCGCTGGAACTGATTTGGCCATGTCCTCAGAAAGGACCCTGATACTATCACCAGAACTGCTATACTATGGACCCCAGAAGGACGGCAGACCAACGACAACTTAGCAGAGAACAGTGGAGGCTAAGATCCAAAACATGAACCAGAGTTGGAGCAAGGCACGAAAGAAGGCCATCGACCCAGCAAAGTAGGGACCGTTGGTTGCTGCTCTTCAAGACGCAACTAGGCGTGATGGCCAGTGACTGCTTTGTCAGTCAGGGGCTAAGGATCGAAGAAGAATATTTCCCGTAAGGGTCTCTGAAGAAACAAAGAAACAGGCCCACAGCTCCCTCTGGCATGTCATAAAAGGTGACACATGAGTTTGAGCATAAGGCTGGCAACCTCATCATGTGACACAAACTGCTCAGGAAACAACCACTGCTAGAGCACATTATGCTTCAGTGCAGGCTTAGTGGTATCTCCTTGCTCCATAGGGAACAAAAAAAAAGGAAAATAATGATTGGCTACATAAAATTGCTGCTTATATTTTTTACTTTAATTATGCCATTAACTCTTTAAGGACTTGGGTGGTTTCCCCATGTCTGACTCAAATAGTTTTCTACCACAATGAGTTTTCATATTGTATAAAAAATGTAAAGGTCAGTTCTTTTGAAAACAATTGTTTATTAAGTACGGTAATGTTAAATACCGTTGTAAAACTGAATGAAGATTAATAAATATAAAAATTGGGACAAAAAAAAAGAAAGAAATAAAAACTTAGTTTAAATACACTGGCTCTGAAAACTGACCTGTCATGAGCGCTTGAGAAAATGGACCCTGAATACCTCTTGTCCTTTAAGAGTTAATTGTTTAAAATTATTTTCTGTGCCTTTGGAAAGCTTTCCACGAAGAAATTAACATTTTGTGATACTGGATTTTTAGGGTGCTTACAAGACGACTGATTTTTATTGATATTCTATTTATATTAAACTAGTTTCTATCCCATTGTCAAAAGTGTGCAGGGCTGTTCATTGATAATTATTTCTGTCACCTCAACTTTCAGAAATGTTAATGTGGGTGTTGTTGTTTAACTAGGGCTGCCGAGCTTCTCGCTCTTAATATGGGTGTAAGATGTTGTTTTACATCATTTATCACCATCACCTTTCCGCTCCCCACGGAGAATAGGCCTTCATCAAACTTATGCCACGTCTGCCTGTCTCGTGCCATCAGCTCAAGGTCTTTCCATTGTCTCCCTCTCTTCTCCATGTGTTCCATTGTCTCCCTCTCTTCTCCATGTGTTCCACTGTCTCCCTCTCTTCTCCATGTGTTCCATTGTCTCCCTCTCTTCTCCATGTGTTTCATTGTCTCCCTCTCTTCTCCATGTGTTCCATTGTCTCCCTCTAACTCTCTTATCCTGCAGATTCCAGAACAAAGACTGCCTGGTAATGCTATCAACAGGTTTCCTCAGTGTGTGTCCTATCCATCACCAGCGTCTTCTTATCATCTGTTGTTCTACTGGCACTTGATCTTGTCACACCACTTCAATCCTTCTATTCTACACATCATACCACTTCAATCCTTCTATTCTACACATCATACTTCAATCCTTCTATTCTACACATCATACCACTTCAATCCTTCTATTCTACATATCATACCACTTCAATCCTTCAATTCTACACAGCATACCACTTCAATCCTTCTATTCTACACATCATACCACTTCAATCCTTCTATTCTACACATCATACCACTTTCAATCCTTCTATTCTACGTATCATACCACTTCAATCCTTCAATTCTACACATCATACCACTTTAATCCTTCTATTCTACATATCATACCACTTCAATCCTTCTATTCTACACATCATACCACTTCAATCCTTCTATTCTACACATCATACCACTTCAATCCTTCTATTCTACACATCATACCACTTCAATTCTTCTATTCTACACATCATACCACTTCAATCCTTCAATTTACACATCATACCACTTCAATCCTTCTATTCTACACATCATACCACTTCAATCCTTCTATTCTACATATCATACCACTTCAATCCTTCAATTTACACATCATACCACTTCAATTCTTCTATTCTACACATCATACCACTTCAATCCTTCAATTTACACATCATACCACTTCAATCCTTCTATTCTACACATCATACCACTTCAATCCTTCTATTCTACATATCATACCACTTCAATCCTTCTATTCTACATATCATACCACTTCAATCCTTCTATTCTACACATCATACCACTTCAATCCTTCTATTCTACACATCATACCACTTCAATCCTTCTATTCTACACATCATACCACTTCAATCCTTCTATTCTACACATCATACCACTTCAATCCTTCTATTCTACACATCATACCACTTCAATCCTTCTATTCTACACAAGCACCCATTTATGAAAATCTGTAGCCTTTTAGTTTTTGCTGTTGTTTACACAAGGTCTTCACCAGAGACAAACAGAAGAGAAATGAAAGTGACAGCAAAGCTACATACATAATAAATAAATGAAAATTATAAGAGCCATTAATTAAGAACGTAATCACTTTGGTAGATCCAATATGAGTGTTGTTATTACTCCTGAAAATTCCAATGAGAACTACTGACAAATCACAATAAAAAAACTAGTAACAAAACGCAAAATATTGATTGTCAAATGCTGTCATGTTCAGATAATGTAGTTTATTTTCTATCAGTAAAGTTAACAGTCACCAGCACTGCTAGATCAGGGTTTCGTAACCTACAGTCCACGGACCCCTCCTAGGTTTATGTACTTAACTTCACATTATATTTTCACCAAACTTTTTAATACAAAAATTATCATAGACTTTTGCATTTAAAGAAATATAATCTTTTTACAGATCGTTTTTGTATTTCAGTAAGGCTACGTGTAAGCTTGACAATTTTACTTTGTAAGAAAATGTATTATTTGTATACATAAATTTTAATTATGCATCTTTGTACCATTTTTCTAAGAAGGGGTCCATAGATTTCACCAGAAAATGAAAAAGGTCCATGGCACAAGAAAGGTTAAGAACCCCCTGTGCTAGATGATCCATTTATGCACTGAGTGGAACAACCAGTGCGGGCTGACTACAAAATAGAATGCCAATTCCATACAAAATAATATCCAGTTTACACTGTTATTGCATTAAAAAAAACATGTCCAATCTAAACTTCCGGTTGCACATATCAACATTATTGTGGTAATCCATGGCGTGCATCACTCAGTCATCATCATCACTGTTGTCATCATCTTTCTGCCTGATTGAAGACTTCTTGCAGCCAAAGACGGTCCTCTTAGACATTTCCCTTATCCATGTCTGTTTTATTTTTAGGGGCATGAGGTTGTCAGCCTCATGCCCAACCTGTTGGAATTTGGCATCAAACGTAACGCTAGTAGAGATGGACGTATGAGAGGATGCAGCTGTCGTGCTTACAATCAGCGAGCTATAGGAACAATTAGCATTCACACTCTTTGATATATACTGAGGGAGACTGAGCACCTATGGGTTTGCCCGGAGTGCAATGATGTCAATTCTGCATAACAATAATAATAATAATGCCCAACCACACATTAGTAGCCTTGTATGACATGCCTGAGGGAGCAGTAGTCTTATTCTTTCATTGTCTCTTAAGAGGCCCCCCTTGGGGGCTACATGGGTCATAATGAAGTAGAAGCCTGCCTCAAAAACTCTGTGGTGGTTTCTGCAGCAACTTGGTTTTACATGAGGTTGCCAAATACCATGCACAAACTCATATTAACAACTCTCACGACATGCCTGAGGAAGGCAGGAGACCAATTTTTTCTTTGTCGCCTCAGATACCTCTGGGAACCACAAAGGGCAGAATCTATGCCAAGTGTATAATTTAATGCTCCTATTCACTCTTATATCTACCTTCTGAGTTTTCTGTCCTCAAAGTAGTGTATTTAATCTTCACTCTACTAAGATATAACAGCCACAGTGGTTAGTGCGCTAGGTTCTGAGCTCAGTGGTCTATGGTTCGAGTCCCACTGAAGTGGGATTTTTTTAGACCACAAACGGCCCCGGGATTGACCCAGCCTCATGAATTGGGTACCAGAGCAACTCTGGGAAGGTTAAGGCAGCCGGCGTGATGATGACCACATCACCCCTAGTGTGCCGATGGTCAAGAAAATATGGGCCTAACACCATATTTCCAATATGCCTCAATAGGCATGTAACGGAATACTTTTTTCCCCTCCCTTTATACTTAGATATTAACCAAGCATGTATCTCACAGGACAACAGACACAATTACTTTCATGTTAAAAGATAAATAAGGCTACTTTATGTAATATATTTTGTCATCATCAGCTTCAAGTCTTCATTACATCTGGTGCAGCATAAGGTATCAATATTTACTCTTCACGAATACTGATTCTGGGCCTCATTCGGTTTCCTATTTTGTATTTCTTTCAGTTTAAAGTTCTGCCTCAAAATGTCTAGCTCAAGTACCTTTGGGCCTACTAGTCCCCTATGCCCAAATGAACTCCATGTTCTCTGACTTCTTGGTTGTCCATTTTTTTTCATGTGTAATACATAAGCAACCTGTTTTCATGTGTAGTATAAAAGCAACCTGTTTTCGTGTGTAGTACATGAGCATTCTGTTTTCATGTGTAGTACAAGAGCAGTCTATTTTCATGTGTAGTATATGAGCAACCTGTTTTTATGTGTAGTATATGAGCAAACTGTTTTCATGTGTAGTACGAGGGGCGTTCAGAAAGTAATGCACCACATCATTTTTCTCAGCTAATAATGAAGACAGAAGCATGAAATTTTGCACACTTCAAATATGGCATGTGCCAATTGTGTGCACCAAATTGCACCGCAACCGGTCAAATAATACGGCTGCCCTAAACTGTTGAAATGGAGCGTGTTAGCAACTTGCGTTATAAGCAGCGAATTGTGATAGAATTTCTCGTTGCAGAGAAGGAAACTGTTGTGAACATTCACAAGCATCTATGTGATGTGTATGGAAGTTTTGCAGTCGACAGGAGTACAGTCAGTCGCTGGGTTCAGATAATCAAAGAATAAGGAAGTGGAGATACGGAGCTGCTTGATCGGCCGCGCTGTGGACGTCCTGCCACAGCCACCAATGCAGAAATGTTGAAATGCGCTGAGGGCATTATTCTTACTGATAGGCGAATCACTACTCAACAATTGGCCTTACAGCTGTCAGTCAGCATTGGTAGTGCAAATGCAGTTATAAAAACTCTCGGATTTTCTAAGGTTTGTGCAAGATGGGTTCCTCGAAGTCTCACAAATGACCACCGATTGCAAAGGAAAGCAATTTCTTCTGAATTGTTGGAGCGTTTCAATGCTGATGGAGAGAAAGTTTTGGCTAAGATCGTTACAGGTGACGAAACCTGGGCACATCATTTAGAACCTGAGACAAAAAGACAGTCAATGGAGTGGCATCATCCGCAATCACCACGAAGAAAGAAATTCAAGACAATTCCTTCAGCTGGAAAGGTCATGATCACTGTCTTTTGGGACATTGAAGGTGTGATTCTTGTGGATGTTATGCCAAGAGGAGAGACAATCAATTCGCAAGCTTACATTAAGACATTGAAAAAACTCAATCAACGTTTTCGCAGAGTTCTGCCGCACAAGAATCCAGCAGACCTGCTTCTCCTTCACGACAATGCGCGACCTCACACACGTCTGGCAACACAGGAAGCAATCACCAAATTGGGTTGGACTGTACTACCCCATCCACCCTATAGTCCCGATTTGGCACCCTCTGATTTTCATCTATTTGGTCCACTTAAAGATGCACTCCGTGGGACAAGGTTTGAAGATGATGAAGGAGTGATTCATGCAGCGAAGAAATGGCTACATGATCAAGACAAAATCTGGTACGGGCTAGGAATACATGCACTTGTTTCGCGCTGGCATAAAGCCGTACAAGTTGATGGGAATTATGTTGAATAAAACCGATGTTTACATGACATATCCATGTATATTGTGTATAAATTTCATGCTTTTTGAATAAACAGCTCCTGAGAAAAACGATGTGGTGCATTACTTTCTGAACGCCCCTCGTAGTACATAAGCAACATGTTGCCATGTGTAGTACATGAGCAAACTGTTTTCATGTGTAGTATATAAGCAACCTGTTTTCATGTGTAGCACATAAGCAACCTGTTTTCATGTTTAGTACATGAGCAATCTGTTTTTATTAGTAGTACATAAGCAACCTGTTTTTATGTGTAGTACGTAAGCAGCCTGTCTTCATATGCAGTGCATGAATTATCTGTTCCATCTACTTTATTTCACCTACCTCAGAATTAATGTTCAATACTTCTGTCTCCACTTAGATTTCTGTATTTTACCTTGTGTGCATATATTAATCTTAATAATCTTCTAAAAGATGTTCCTTCATTTCCTCTGAGGGTGATTCTGTTTTCTTATTTGTCTTCTTCTTCTTCTTCTTCTTTGATCCTTAGCCGCCGACCGTCAAAGCAGTCAGTGGCCATTACGCCTGGTGGCGTCTTGTAGGGCAACAACAATTTGATTCCACTTTGCTCGGTCAGCGGCCATCCTTCGTACAGTGCCCCAACTCTGGTTCATTCTTTGCATCTCAGCCTCCACAGTCCTCCGCCAAGTTGTTTTTGGTCAGCCTCTCTTTCGTTTTCCTTCAGGGGTCCATAGCATAGCTGTTCTTGTGATGGCATCGGGATCTCTTCTGAGGACATGGCCAACCCAGCTCCAGCTATGATGGTGTGCATGTCCTCTTGCTTGCTCCGAGTAAGCAGATCTTGGTTGGTGATGATATTCGGCCAAAAGATTCAGAGAATTTTTCTTAGGCATGTTGTGTGAAAAGAGGACAATTTCGACATTTCCTTCTCTGTAACTCTCCAGCTCTCCGTGCCATAGAGAAGCACAGAAAGCACACAGCTCTGATATAATCCTAATTTTGTGCTTGTGCTGTACTGAGAGGACTTCCAGATGTTGTTTAGACTAAAAAAGGCTGTTCTTGCTTTGTTCATTCTGTTGTTGATGTCTTTGCTTGCTCCGCCATCTGGTGTTACTATGCATCCTAGGTATGTGAAGGCATCTGTCTGTTCCAGTTGCTTATTCCTTACTGATATGGGCTCAGGGTTGCTCACATTGAGAGTCATTACCTCTGTCTTCTTTAGGTTGATGTTCAAGCCCACCTGCTGGCTATACTTATTAAGTCTATCCGTTTTTTCCTGGTGTTGATGTGAATGTGCTAGCAGTGCAATGTCATCTGCATATTCCAGATCTTCCAATATAGAAAATGTAGTCCATCTTATTCCTCTTGGATTGCCCTCTGTTGTCTGGCGCATCACCTTGTCTATGACTGTTAAAATCAGAGTGGTTGATAAGGGGCATCTCTGTCGTACTCCTGTCTTCACTTCAAAGGTTAGGTTGCTCTGCCCAATGCTGCACGTAAAGTTGGCATAAAGGCTTTTTATGATTGACACTAGGCAGCTTGGAATTCCATAAGCCCTCAGTATTTTCCATAAACTGTCCCTATGTATACTGTCAAAAGCCTTTTCAAAATCAACGAAAGTAATGTACAACTGTCTTTGCCATTCTGAGCACTGCTCTATAATTCCTCAGTTTGTGGTCTACTGCTTTTGAGATTCTCTGTATAATTATCCTGCCTAGTATTTTGCTGGGAACTGAGAGAAGAGTTATTCCTCTCCAATTATTGCAGTCTGCAAGATCTCCCTTTTTGGGCAATTTGCCTTATTTGTCTTCTTTATTGTATATTTACTTTGCTGCCAGTCTGGAGTCTGCAATGTCATTTAAATTAGCTAATAAACTATACAATCTTGTAAGCTATCGAGCTATTCATGTTCACTTTTGTATTAAAACCATTTATGCAACTTTTGAGTAAACAGGAACAAATAATGGCAGTCCCTAGGCAAAAACAGCCGTATGGATGTGTTAATAGCTTCACCTATACCAGGTCTCAGCGTTATGCCAGGGTGGCCAGTTCCCTTGCTCACTGCCTTTGTCTTCCCTAACTCAATATCAGAATCATGTATCCCTTATTTACAGCTGGGTAGACTGGAGCATGCTGCGACTTCAGTTTCTAACTCATAAGTTAGCTTCAAGAAGCAAGCATCCTAACCACCTAACAACTCAAAGTTTTGAGTGACAAAAGTTAAAAGATATTAAAACAATCATCTTTAGGAAACAGGAAGTCTGCCATTTGTTGATCAGACGTACAAGAAATTCTGTTACTTACCCGACCTGGCAAGCCTCCTCTCAAGAACTACAAGTGGAAAGTCATCAGTGTTACCGAGCTCCTCAAAGCCAATGATTCTGCAAAGAAAACCGGTTGAAAACAAACAACCACACACACACACACACAACTAATTTGTGTGCTCAGTGAGGAAATAAAAATGGCAACCTTTTCACATTTCTGAGGTGGCTGTCTAAAACTCATCAACCAGAGCAGTTATTGTGTCAGACTCTAAGACCATGCTTCGAAAGGTCCAAATGGATGGAAAACATCTATAGAAGCCTTAAATCTTCAGGAACTGGTGTGGATCTACTGTCCTGGTCACGCAGGGGTGCGCGACAAAGACAAAGCTGTCAGACTAGCTTCAAGAGCACCCATAGTGGGGACACTGGATATGGATAAGGGAGAAATACTTAAAACAACTAGTGATCGCCTGTTAGAGAACGACACTGCAATAGATGAAGCAACAAGGCTAAGATTGCTGAAATTTGGCATCAAATGTAAGACTACCAGGGATGGATGTATGAGAGTATGCATCCATCATGCATACAACCAGCGCGCTACAGGAACAGTTAGAAATCATACCATTCGACATTTGCTGTAGGAGACTGGGCACCTGTGGGTTTACCCAAAGTGCAATGATGTCGATTGTGATCAACAATAACAATAACTACCTTGGGGATATATGAACACCCGACTTCAACAAAACTTGCCATATTTCAACCATGTGTTCAATCTGGCAATAAGTGTAAATGAACAAGCTGTCATTACCTGCTCATTGCTTGTTTAAAATTTTTTTTAAAAGAAGACAAAAAAAAAAAAAAAAACCCAACACAGATATGTTAAATGCTTGTTGTTGTTGTTTAACTAGGGTTGCTGAGCTTCTTGCTCTTTTGCAGCCAATATCAAGTTGAAGACTCCTTGGTATTATATACACTGTAGATCTAGGCTTTTCCTGCGACTTTTCTGCCATTTCAAAACGTGCTGAGTTGAAGTCACGAGCTCCAGCTTGGCTTGCATTTAAAGGATCATCATATCTGGTCCCAAGCTAGAAGGAAGAAGCGTGTGGCATACTGTGCATAACCCACCTTCAAAGGGGGCTCTCCAAATATGCAGAGCTAAAATACTGTGCTCTGGTTCTGGGCTCTCACAAGGAACGGTCATGTCCTACACAGACCCACTTTTCAGCTCCCCCTGCTCATCATTAGGTCCATAGTGAGATCCTCCTGCATGCTGGCAACCTGGTAAAAATCCAGAGTTACATCTGGGGCTCAAGTGACTCCTCCAAACTTAGTGTGCAATGCTGGGTTCTCAACAAGTTTCACCACAGAGGGAATCCCTGGAAGTGTGTGGATGATGTCAAGAGTCAATGAGGGTGTCATTATCCTCACAGACAGAGGTTCACTTCCACATATGTATACTGTAGCATTGTGTACAGCTACTGGTTATATAGGATGACTCCAGATATGCCTCCATGTTTATATGTTAGATGGAACACAAAATAAAAAAGGACAACAGGGAAAATCATTACATAATCATCATCTTCCTTTTTTTCTCCCCTTGGAGCATATAGTCACCACTGTAGCTAGACCCTTGCAGAAAGCATGTAATAAAGCATTTATGTGCTTCAACAATTTTTTTACATAATAAAGTTGCTAGCCTGTGTACAACCTTGTATTAGGCATCGCTTATGACCTATCAGATGGGAGCAGCAGTTATGTTCTATCTATTCTTCTAGGATCCTTATCCACTGGCTGTCAAAGCAGTCAGTGGCCATCACGCCTGGTGGGGTCTTATAGGGCAGCAACAAACTGCCTCCACTTTGCTCAGTCGGCGGCCATCCTTCGTGCAGTGCCCCAACTCTGGTTCATGCATATCTGGGCCTCCACAGTTATCCACCAAGTTGTTTTTGGTTTGCTTCTTTCCCCTTCCTTCTAGGGTCCACAGAATAGAAGTGATGGCATCAGAGACTCTTCTGAGGACGTGACCAATCAAACTCCAGCGTCTGCCAGCTGTGAAGGTGTGCATGTCTTCTTGGTGGCTCCAAATATGTAGTTCTTGATTGGTGATGGTATTCAGCCCAAAAAATTAGGAGAATTTCCCTTAAGCAGATTCTGTGGAAAGATGTTCTATCTATGTTGCTTATCTATCTCATACAACTTGCTCATCTACCTGAAAACTGCAGCACTTACCTGTCCACCACAATTCCTTTCTTAAAACAGAAAATAGCTGGCAGCGTCTGAATCTTGAGTTTTGTCACAAGAAAATTAGATTTTTCCACATTCAGCTTGGCAAACTTTGTTTCAAAATATTTCTTGCTAAGTTTCTGCAAAGACAAATGCTCATCAAGTTCATTCAGAGCGGTGGGATGGCCAAGAAGTATTGTCGTTGCTAGCATAATGACGCACGACTTTAAAATGGAATGCATTTTTATGGTGATTCGTAACACAAAACAAGATTTCATTGCTCACCGTGATTCTTGAAGAGAAAAAGAAGGTGGCAAAGCATTGGCAAGCTCGCATCATTTTTTTTTTAGTTTGAGTATCTTTATCCCCCACTGACTAAACTGCCATGCCTCCTACATCAGCAGCCAGAAAATTTTATTCAGCACCTAAGAAACCTGCTAACCAGTTGTCTGATGATGAAAACAGTTCAACTGTGCAACTGTAGCCACAAGCGATGGAAGTGGCGGCAATTAAAGTCCTATAATATTTTTTCAATATGTGTTGTAAGTACAGTACATACATAATATTTTGTTTGTGTTCAATATTTTTACAATTATATGTAGTTAATAAATGTTGTTAACTATTTAGTTTTTGTTTTTATTACTGTTTACTTAATTTTGACACAGCTTTCTGGACTTTATAGGGATAAATTAGATTTCTATTAATTCTAAGGGGAAATCAAGTTTCGTTTAGCTTAGAATGAATTAACAGCGCTAAGCGGGAATCCACGTAGTGACAAATAAAGAGTAAATTAAATATCAATTCAAAGACCTGAGGCTTTGACACTTCCAAATTGTTTTTTTTTTTTAACATCATGACAAGTATGGAGAGACTACCATTTTAGGACAAAGGGAAAAAACACAAGCATGCACATACATACAACTGAGAAATTATAATTTACTCTGTTTATAATAACTGGACAAGAGGTATGATGCCATGATCAGGTATGAGATAATGAACATATCTGGGAATTGCAGACACTATAAATCCAAATTATAATCCATCAGAAGTTAAACAGGATAGTTTTCTTCATAAAATAAAAATAAAACAAATGACTTCAGAATCTCCTCTGTCTTCTAATTCCTGTAACCTTGATCATAATTACAGCACACCTAGAATCACAGCCGGACGATCCAATAAGCATACTAAGCACATGCATGGCGCTGGCAATCTCATCATGTAATATAAATTGTTAAAGAAACTATCCATACAAGAGCATATGGATACTTTGATGCAGGCTTCCTGCAAGAGGACTAGCTGTAGTGGTGGTTCCATGCTCCATAAGGAGCAAAAAAAGGAAAAGAAGAACAGTAAGCACGTTTGGGGTATCACAAAAGTAGGGGTACCTAAAAACACAAATCAAATGTTTTAAAAATAATTTGATATTTGATTAATTTACATGCAAACTGTCTGGCCTCCATCTGGTTACAACATCATGGATGAATGGAGGTGTATCTGGGGTCATCCTTTATATGACCACCAGCTATGCACAATGCTAGAATATACGTATGTCAAAGTGACCCTCTGTGAGGCACATTACTTACACCCTCATGGACTCTTGAAATCATCCACACACTTCTAGGGATTCCCCCTGTGGTGAAACTTGTTGAGAACCCAGCATTGCACACTAAGCTTGGAGAAGTCACTTGAGCCCCCAGGCACGATTCCTTAGCTTTGACCTGGTTGATTGCATGCAGGAGGATCTCACTATGGACCCAGTGATAAGCAGGGGGAGCTGAAAGGTGACTCTCTGCAGGACGTGACAATTCCTTGGGAGAGCGCAGAACCAGAGCACAGTATTTTAGCTCTGCAGTTGGAGAGACCCCTTGGATGGTGGGGGAATGCACAGTATGCAACACACTTCTTACTCCTAACTTGAGACCAGATTTTATGATCCATTATATGCAAGCCAAGCTGGAGAAACTGGAGCTCATGACTTCAAATCAGCATGTCTCGGAATGGCAGAAAAGTCACAGGAAAAGCCTAGATCTACAGTTTAGATAATAATGAGTCTTCAACTTGGCATTGGCTGCAAAAGAGTGAGAAGCTCAGCAGCCCTAGTTAAACAACAACAACATCATGGAACTAGTAACACTTTCTTTTCTCTTTTTCCTTCTGCCACATACAGAGTGATTGAAAAGTCACTCTATTTTTAAATTGTTATTTCTTTTTGGCTGTCTTTTAACGCCTTTGGCCATTTCAGATTTTTTCTTTTTATTTTGTTTGTGTGAATAAAAAATAAAAATAAAACTTATATGTCAAATTACAATGACAACTTCTTGTTTTCACATGTGTTTCAGATATATTCAATAAAAACAAGTGAAGATATAAAAATGTAAAAACGGTGAGTGACTTTTGGGTCACCCTGTAGAGATGTACCAAATGCCGATTCTTGATTTAGATAGAAGCTATTTTATCTTTAGCACACATGTAAGTTCTGCCTTGCATAGTTCCTGGGGTCTCTGAAGAGACAAAGAAAATATAGGACTAATACACCCTCTGGCATGTCATACAAGGCGACTAATATGAGATTGTGCATGAGACTGGCAATCTCATCATGTAAGACAAACAGCACCAGGAACCACCACCACAGCAGCATGTGAATGCTTGGTGCTGGCTTCCTGCGGGGGATCCAGCTGCCGTGATGACTCCATGCTACGTAGGGAGTGCAAAGAAGAATGATGATTGTTGTGTCAACAAACCCCATCTCATCATGTCCACCAACCAACGTGGTGGTAATGATCAACACATTTATTCTTAGGTCCCTCCAGGCTTGAATGGGACTGATGACGATGAGACAGGAAAGAAAAAGATCATCGATGTCCGCCTTGAATAAAAAACAAACTGGTACAACTTTGAGCAGAATCTTAGTTGTTACCTCCAGGTGTGAATCCACAATTTCACAGCGACGAAAATCTGGATGAAAGAAATGGACAACACAGCGCTCAACTGAAGATGACGTTGTTAAGTCTAGAAAACTTTTCTCATCTGGTATCAGCCTGGAATATACGAAAAGTCCATTAACACATAACTTTTAAGTTCATACCATCACTCATTTTTAATTTTTGTTCACTGCATAGAACCACCACTCAGGCCCCCCCCCCCCCCCCCCCCCCCCCCCCCCCCCCCCCCCCCCCCCCCCCCCATTCCTGCAGGAAGCCTATACCAAAGTACTCCTGTTTTCGTCCAGACGTGGTTTCTGTAGCTATTTCTTTTACATGATGAGGATGGCAGCACTGTGCACAACCTAATATTAGTCACGTCACATGACGTGCCCGTGGGAGCAGCAATCTTATTCTTTCTCTCCCCCAGAGATCCCTGAAATTCATGTATCCATTACTTTGCAGCTCTCATTGGAGCACAGGCCCTGAATAAATTCGCATCAAGCCTTCCTGTTTGAGACACAATACTGAGAACACATCAACGTGGGGCAAAATGCTGAAAACACAAACAGGCTGGGGACAAAATGGTGAGCACTAAAATGATTTGGGACAAACAGGAAGTTAAAAAAAATCGCTTAACATAAACAGGTTGTGGACAAAATAATCTTCTATGATCGTTAGCCGCTGACTGTCAAAGCAGTCAGTGGCCATAACGCCTGGTGGCGTCTTGTAGGGCAGCAACAACCTGCTTCCATTTTGCTCGGTCAGAAGCCATCCTTCATGCAGTGCCCCAGCTCTGGTTCATTCTTTGCATCTCAGCCTCCACAGTTCTCCGTCAAGTTGTTTTTGGTCGACCTCTCTTTCGCTTTCCTTCCAGGGTGGGGACAAAATGGTGAGCACAAAAGTGACTTGGGACAAACAGGAAATTAACAAATTGTTTAACACAAACACGCAGGGGACAAAATGGTGAGCACAAAAATGACGGGACAAAATGGTCAGCACAAAAATGACTTGGGACAAACAAGTTAACAAATCGTTTAACACAAACAGGTTGGGAACCAATTTTTTAGGGCAAAGACCAAGTGCAAAAAGTTTGTGAATAAAACTGCTCGGGATTAAAAAGAAAATGTTGATGGTAATGGGTAAATAAAAAGTGTAGAATGATTTCTCCTTTGCCACACCTCATATTCTATCAATAATGACAGAATATTATTTCTTTTAAACTGAAATTTTTTACTGTACCTCTTTTGGATATAAAAAAAGCAGTGATGTTTCTCTGTTTGTGTAATGTGTGCACAGAAGACAATTTCAACAGATCAAGAGAAATGTGAATAAAAAACATGATCGAACAATAATAATCAATATTATATGCAGAAGATACAGTACTGGAAGCTAAAATTTAACAATAATTGCCAGAACTAGAAGAGTTTTTCTTCAAGTACCATGCCTAGTGGCATAGGTGATCCTTCTTTCCATAACTTCACGTCTCCAGTACTGTGTATCAATTCTGCTGCTGGCTTCTTTCTATGCCATGATGTTTAACGGAATCAAAGCGTGTGGTATATTCTTTCATTTTCAACCTGTCTTTTTTTCCCCCTTCAATCTTTCCATATGTCATAATATATTTCAGCTTTCTTCTTCTCATAACATGCCCAAAAGATAGTGGATTGCTTCTTTCTGATGTGAGTACTAAGCATCCTTGACACAGTGGTTTATTTAGGACATCCTTGTTACTATTTTTAAAACAATGGTATTCTTAACATTGTTATGTAAAACCACAGCTCTGTGTCCTCCAGGGATTTTCCTGCTTTTCTACTCCGTATGTCAAGACTGTTCCTATATAACACTAAAGAACAGTTACCTCCATTGACAGAGATTTGTTATATAGAACATTTCCTTATATTGAACTCTATGTTTGCCAGGTTTATTCTACTCTTCCTCTGAGACGCATCATCCATCTGCAGTTATTAATGTGTCTAGGTATTTGAATCTTTTGACTTGTTTCAAAACTGTCCCGTTAACTTTATTGATGCATTCTAGAGAAGTCCTTTTCTCTTATCACTTCGGTCTTTTTGCCATTTAGGCTTAAGCCTTTATTTTTCTATTCTGTCCCTATTTTTGTGTTATAGTTTGTGCATAGTTATTTAAAATGAAACTTAAGGATTAAAGGTGTTGATAACAACATTATATATACTCTGTACAATACGGACAGGTTATGCAGCATCTGATACTCACGTGTACTGCCCAAAAGTAAGCTCCTTCATTAGATAAAACTGATGGGACTGCTGTTTCAAAGCATCCAGTCTGGCTTCTCTTATACTGCTTGGAATTTCTTCTGATTCAAGTTCTGCTAACTGGCAGTACAATGGATGGGTATGAAAAAAAGTGAATTGTCTTACGAGGACAAAAGAGAAAGAAAATAGCCAATGTTGCAGTCACAAGGCCTTCATCAGGGAAAGAAACGAAAGTGAGGGCTAGATAGGACACATAAGAATCTAATTAAATATAAATATGATAATAATAAAAATAAAACATGGTTACTTCCCTAAAGGCACCTAAGACCTAGCACGCCTGCCGAAGAGAGAGTGGTAAAGTTCAAATAATAATAATAACACACTAAAAATATACACTCACATTACCTGGCTTTAATATTAATAATGATCAAACAATTTGCACATCATACAGTAAACCATATTATTTCCTTCCTGGGGGTCTCTGAGGAGACAAGGAAAGAAAAGGACTTCTACTCCCAGTGGCATGTTGTAAATGGCAACTAATATATGGTTGTGAACAGGGATGGCAACCTCATCATGTAAAAGAAATTGCTTGAGAAACCACGGTTGCAAAAACACATGAATCTTTTGGTGCAAGCTTTCTGTAAAGGGCTGATACAGTAGTGGCTCCTTACTCCACAAGGAGAGAAAAGGGAAATTATGGTGGCAGTATTTCTTTTGTCTGGAGCCGTGGTAGCGCGGTGGTTAGTGCACTGGCTTCCTAGCTCGGTGGTCCATGGTTCGATCCCCAGTTGAGGTGGGATTCTTTTAGACCGCAAAAGGCTCCGGGGGTCGACCCAGCCTTATGAACTGGGTACCAGAGCAACTCTGGGAAGGTTAAGGCGGCCAGAATGATGCTGACCACATCACCCCTAGTGTGCCGATGGTCAAGAAAATATGGGCCTAACACCATATTCCCAAAATGCCTGAGTGGATGTTTAACGGAATCCTTTACCCTCCTATTCCTCCTCTTTCGCCTTCTCTTCCCCTGGTCATCAAATTCATTGGCACGGAAAGAGTTACAATGTTCTATTTACTACGATGAAAGAAATAGCTCTCAATGGGTGTGTAATGGGGATCCCTTTCTCTTTCTCTACAGGCTACCTTATTTAACTGTCATCATCATCATCATTTACCTTTTCACTTGCTACTTATGGAGCATTCAGTCACCATTGCAGCTGGTCACTTTCCAAGAAGCCTGAACAAATGCATTCATGTGTTCTTCCAGTGGTGGTTTCTCTACCAATTAATTATACAGGAGGTTGCCAACCATATGCACAACGTTGCTATAGCCCCCTCTTACTCATATTATTTCCCAGAGTAATTCCTGGGAGTCTCTGAGGAGACAAGGAAAGAAAACGACTACTGCTCCCTCTGGCATGTTGTAAATGGCAACTAATATATGGTTGTGAACAGGGATGGCAACCTCATCATGTAAAACAAATTGCTACAGAAACAACGGTTGCCCTCTTGCCTGAAGTAGTAGTATTCCAATTCTTTCTTTGTGTCCTAAGTGATCTCTAAGAACTACAAGATACATGCTGTGGCATATTTAACACATTAACTACCGAATAGAAAAACGCACTGTGGCCGAATTAAATTTTTTCCCCATTTTCATCCTGTAGGTGTATGCACAAAGTAAGCTGTAGTTTTCGTAATTGTTTACATATTTTTATGAATTACACGTCATTTTCACCCGTGTGTTACCGGGGCCCGAAAGGGGAGCAAAGAATAGCAACACTGTTCCCTGCCAAGCATGTCGTAGAAAGCGACTAAGGAGGGTTGGGCATGGGGCCAGTTACCCCATCCTGTAAAAAATTTACACCACAAAAAACTTCACCAAACATGGACAAGTCAATTAAAGAAAATAAAACACAGCCATCCAAAACAGGGGAAGGTCCTCTCGCAGGGAGGCGTATGATGCAACACAGAGAAAGCCGAAAGGAGCCTGTGTTGCTGACTAACCTTCTTTCTTCTAGGAGAACTTCCAGATTTGGCACCTGGAATGTTCGGATATTAAACGAACAAGGGAAAGTGGCACAAGTAGCAGCAGAGATGAGGGAATATAAAATCGAGGTTCTGGGACTGTGTGAAACAAAGTGGAAGGGGGTAGACAGGAAGAAACTCATCACAGGTGAATTGGTGCTGTCCTCAGGACATAAAGACGAAAGTTCACACCACAGTGAAGGGGTAGCTAGCATGTTATCTAAAGAAGCACAGAAAGCCCTCATTGAATGGGAAGCCGTTGGATCCAGAATAATAACAGCTTCTTTTAAAACAGCTAAAAAGAAAATAAATGTAAATGTCATCCAATGTTATGCACCAACTAATGACAAAGAAGAGTCTGTGAAAGAAGCATTTTATATTAGACTACAGGAAATTATGGAAAAAGTAAAAAGAAGAGACATCACAATTTTGATGGGTGACATGAATGCAAAGATAGGTACAGTCAACACCGGCTTTGAAGAAGTCATGGGAAAACAGGGTCTAGGAATAATGAATGAAAATGGGGAACTATTCTCAAACTTCTGTGCTTCAAATCAACTGGCTATAGGAGGAAGCATGTTTCCACATAAGAGAATACACAAGGCAACATGGATATCACCAGACCATAGAACAGAAAATCAGATTGATCATATATGCATAAACAAGAAGTTTAGATCATCATTGCAGGATGTAAAGGTATATAGAGGAGCAGATGTGGCATCAGATCACCACCTTCTGATAGCCAAAGTAAAAATGAAACTCAAGAGATATGCAACAATGCAAAATTATAGACAACAATTTAATGTAGGACATCTAAGAAACAAGAGACAAATTTGCGGTCACAATATCCAACAAATTCCAAGTGCTCCAACAGCTGGAAGATGTAGAGAATACAGAAGACTATTGGCAGCAAATCAAAACTGTATGGAATGAGACATGTGAAGAAATACTGGGGAAAAGGGAACGACAACAAAAAGCAAGGATAACAACAGAAACCATCAATAAGATAAAAGACAGAAAAAACAAGAAAGCAGATTTAAACACAAGCATAACCAGAAGTTCCAAAGCCAAGGCTCAAGAAGTGTACACAGAAGCAAACAAAGAAGTAAAAAGAAGTATCAAAAGAGGCAAGAGAGGCAGAAGATGCTGCAGCCAAAGGGAATATGAGAGAACTGTATAACAGCACAAAGAAGCTAACGGGGAAATACAAGCAAACAAGTTGCTTCATAAAAGACAAGAATGGAAAACTGCTCAGCAATATACAAGAGCAAATGAAGAGGTGGACAGAATATTGTGAGGACCTTCTCAATAGACCAGCTATACAAAACCCCTCGGACATCCAGCCAGCAGAAGAAGAGTTACAAATTAACGGTGAAAGACCAACGAAGGAAGAAATAAAGAAAGCCATAAAGCTTCCAAGTGATGGAAAAGCGTCTGGACCAGATGGCATTCCAGCAGAGGCCATCAAAGCAGATATCGACACGGCTACAGAGATGTTATATAAATTACTTGGTAAAGTCTGGGAAAAGGAAGAGATACCAACAGAATGGAAGGAAGGATATCTGGTTAAGTTGCCTAAGAAGGGAAATTTACAAGAGTGCACAAATTATAGAGGAATAATGTTACTTTCAGTGCCAGGAAAAGTATTAAACAGGATTATCCTTGAAAGATTAAAAGAGTCCATAGACAAGAAACTGAGAGATGAACAAGCAGGTTTTCGCCAAAACAGATCCTGTACAGACCAGATAGCCACTTTGAGAATAATAGTTGAACAAAGTCTGGAATGGAATTCACCACTATACATCGGATTTGTGGACTACGAAAAGGCATTTGACAGTGTAGACAGAGAATCACTTTGGAAATTGATGAGGCACTATGGAGTTCCCCTGAAGATCATTAATTTAATAAAGAAAACATATGAAGACATGACATGCAGAGTTCTTCATGAAGGACAGCTTACAGAACCATTTGGGATAAGAACAGGAGTGCGACAGGGATGCCTCTTGTCTCCATTTCTTTTCTTACTAGCAATAGACAGGGTTACGAGAACATCGACAATACACAACAGAAATGGAATCCAGTGGACTCTGACTAAGCAGTTGGATGATCTGGATTTTGCTGATGACTTACCTCTTCTGGCCCATAACCGTAATCAGATGCAGGACAAATTGAAAATACTCGATGAGAGGTCACAGCAATTGGGTCTGAAAATACACAGGGAAAAGACAAAGATAATGAGAATAAATGCAGGTAATGATAACAGGGTTGAACTTGAAGAAGCACCAATACAAGATGTAGAATCGTACACATATCTTGGCAGCAATATAGACAAAGTTGGAGGGACAGACAGCGATATCAAAATAAGAATACAAAAAGCAAGAGGAGCTTTCATTGCATTGGGAAATATATGAAGATCATGAGAAATTGGATCCAACACAAAAATAAGAATCTTCAACTCAAATGTGAAGTCAGTCCTATTGTATGGCTCTGAGACATGGAGAACAACAAAGACAACAACCAAAAAGCTACAGACTTTCATAAATGGGTGCTTGCGTAGAATAGAGGGATTAAAATGGTATGACAAGGTTACCAACGTGGAACTGATGACAAGAACTAGACAAGTGCCAGTGGAACAAGAGATGAGAAGAAGACGATGGAGATGGAAAGGACACACAGAGGAAACCTGTTGATAGCATTACAAGGCAGTCCTTGTTCTGGAACCCCCAGGGCAAGAGAAGCAGAGGTAGACCAAGAAGCACATGGAGAAGAGAGCTGGAAACAGAGGTGAAAATGATGAGAACGTGGAAAGAACTTGAGATGATGGCACGTGACAGGAGGACTTGGCATGTGTTTGTTGAAGGCCTATGCTCCTTTGGGAGTGGAGGGTTATGAATGAACACGTCATTTTAAAGATAAATGAATGTACTATTATAATAAGCACCATTTGTAACTCTAATGGATATATAGAAGAATGGGGCGTATCTCATGGAAAGAGATGAAAACAAATAAGGAGGTCCTAGAAAATCTAGGTATGAAAAGAGAACTAATGAGAGAGGTCAAAGTTCGGCAGCTAAAATACTTTGGCCACATAAAAAGGCATAACACCTTGCAGAAGACCATAACAGAAGGGAGAGTTGAAGGCAAACGTGCAAGGGGAAGACAGCGCTATAAGTGGGAAGATAACATCAAGAGATGGACGGGAAAGAGTCTATCAGAGTGTACCACCAAGGCAAGAGACAAAAGACGTTGGAGATCCATTACAGCCAACCTTCGTTGTGGAGATGGCAACTGATGATGATGATGTAACTCTAATAGAGGTTGTTGCTATTTAACAGCCCTCCGATGGCCGCGGACTTGCAATATTTTCACAATTATAACTGCTTATAATCCAAATTATATACTCTATCAAAATCACTATTACAATAAATGTGCACACCATTTCACTCTTGTCCTCGTCGCTAGATCTATCATTCAACTGTTGAAACAAGTTTCTAGCCTATTCAGCCGTTAGACGAGATGTACAAGCATTATTTGTGGTCCTATCACTAGTTGCCACAGTAAACAGTTTTACGTGATTTGGTAACTAACCCAAAACGCTAAAAAATATGAACATAATATCAATTTTCCAATGTTCTACAACAACCATGCTTTGGGAATTTGTTTTCCGGTGGCAACTTAAAATCTCGAACCAGATCAGAAAGTGTTTCAGTACATTTTTCATTCGTTTTATTACTAAAATTAAATTGACGCTCTGAGTGGCTCGCGGTAGCCTAAATATTAAACCATATTACTTTTTCACATCTATGGAATATTTAAAATTTTAACATTTTTCTTCTTAGCTCTCTCTTTATAAAGCATAATGCATGATCTGGTGCTATAATTTACAGAATTATAAGCAATACAATCTTCTTTATTTCATAGATTATAAAGAACAAATGTTCATAATAGCTTAAAACTATGAGTAGGTTAGGGCTGCCAAGCATACTACACTTATCTATACAGCACCATAATTGTATAATGAATACAAACGATACACCGTATGAATATTACACAGATGGATTTCTAATCCTAACGCTTACTGTTCCCCCTTATAACTGCGTCTGTGAATTATTTTGTAAGGCCCTATCGAACACACTACCCACTGGTCTTCATTTGAACCTAGTCTTAGTCGAACAGTATTTGAAATGAGAAAACTGGCAGTCCTAGTGTAGGTATAATTTTCTGCTCTAAATATATTCCTAATAAGTACGTGTCCTGTCTTCGTTACTGTTAACATTACTCATTTATTTGGCAATGTCGCGAAAACCGCATATAGGCCTAGCCTACAAAATGATAATTTGACGTCATAACTCCTGGTCAGTCGAAAACATTGGTTTACCTAAATAAAATACTTACTTACTTAGTCGTTCCCCTTCTACCGTGAGGTGTAGAGTTTTGGAAGAGAGAGCGCCAGACTATCCTATCGGCTGTCTTCCTCCTGGCCTGGTTCCATTCTAGTCCTCGGTCCTTCAAAGATTGTCTAATGTTGTCCTCCCAGCGGACTCTGGGTTGTCCTCGGGGTCTGGATCCTTGGCTCTTTGTTTCCCATGCTTGTCGTGGTATCCGATCTTCTCCCATTCTGCAGACATGGCCAAACCATCTTAATTGGGACTGTTCTACTTGGGTCTGCAGGGGGTAGGATTTAAGGCCTTGACGTATCGTCTGGTTGCGTACAGTGTCTCTTCTTGTTACTTCAACCACCTTCCTCAGATACCTCACTTCTGAGGTTTGGATCTGGCTTTTGTGGGTTGTAGTCATTGCTCATGACTCGCATCCATATGTCAAGACTGGGACATAGGTGGAGCGGTATACAGCCATCTTCGTTTTCTTACCAACCTCTCTCTTGCTGAGGAATCCTCGATTTATGGCCTGCAAGTCTCCCAGCTGCTGCTTTTCGAATGGCCAACTTTTCTTTGATGCCTCCCTTTCAGTCTATAACAGCTCAGAGATATTTAAAGTGGTCGACCTGCTCCAGGACCTGTTCTCCCAGCTTAATCTGATGTCTTCTTTCTTCTCGTGATATCACCATGGATTTCGTTTTAGAGCTGCTTATGACCATCCCTCTCTTCTCCAGCTCTTCCTTCCAGACTTGCAGGTTGGATTGGAGATGTGCCTCTGATTTAGCAATCAGGGCAACATCATCAGCAAATGCCAGCTCCGAAATATAGACCTGTCTCATCTTCCAGGACCCCACTGAATACTTTCTTGTTCTCTCCTTACATGCCTTGACGACATCGTCCATAAGGAGTATGAAGAGATAAGGTGATAGGATATCACCTTGTCTTAAACCAGTGGTGGTCCTGAACTCTTCTGACTTATGGTTTGCTGTCCTCACATAATTTCTGCAAGACTTGTAGAAGCTCTGTATAGCATGAATCAGAGGTGCTGGAATATTCTTCCTTGCCAAACAGTCCCAAAGTTTGCTCCAGGGGACCCTGTCAAACGCCTTTTCCAGATCTATGAAACAAAGATGCATCTCACTCTTATACTGAAGGGCCTTTTCACTCAGCTGAGTGTGAAGATTAGGTCTCGAGTACTTCGGTTTGCTCGGAATCCGCACTGGACCTCATCCAATTGTGGCTCAGCTAGGCATCGGAGTCTCTGCTCTAGGATTCTAGAGTAGATTTTACCAGGGACACTGAGAAGGGCTATGCCTCTATGGTTTCCACACTGTCGATTGTCACCCTTTTTGAAAATTGGTGTTATGATGGCAATCTCCCAATCCTTTGGTATGGTCTTGTTGTACCACGCTGCCTGTAAAACCCTTAAGAGTAATAGGTCGCCTGATGCTCCCATGAACTTAACCATTTCTGGTGTTATACCATCATGCCCTGCTGCTTTGCCCATCTTGATTTTCTCCAGTGCTGCCTTCAGTTCTTCCATCTTTATGTCATCTTCACTATCATTGGTTTTCTCTTCTGTGCTAGTGTTTATCATTTCTGATGCTTCATCATGCTCACCATCCAGGAGTTCTGAGAAATATTCTTTCCATTACTTCCTTCGAGGCAGTAAGCAATTTGCATTGCTTGTCCTTTATAAATTTGAGAGGGCATTGTTTTTCCTTCCTCATGTTCTTTAGGGTCTTAAAGAACAATTTCTGGTTTTCTTGTGCATCTTTTTCTAGCTTTTCTCCAAATTCTTCCCAGGACTTCTGTTTTGCTGCTAGCACTTTGTTCTTTGCTTCTGTTCTGAGTGTCACATATTCTCTATATTTTTCCATTTGTCCTGTTGTGCTTTTAGCTCCTAAGTATTGTTTCCATGCCATTTTCTTCTCTCTTATTTTCTCTTTGACTTCCTCTGTCCACCAAGGTGTCCTCTTTCTCTTGTTCCCAAGTCGGACTTCACCGCATGCTTCTGCAGCAGCTGTCTTTATGATATCCTTGAATTTAATCCAGAGGGTTTCCAAGTCATCAGGTCGTTCTTCTGTGTTGCTCACCGCTGCAGCAATAAGCCCCTGATATCTGGTCTTAATTTCTGGCTCTCTCAGCTTGTAGGTCCTAATGCTCATTTCTCCTGTTCGTTTACTTGGTTTCTTGCGTGATGTTGGGCAGTTCCTAGGCTGAGCAACTCTTTCAGTTGTTCTTTTGATTGTTAGCCTAAATAAAATACAAAACCGCTAAATTTGTACAAGACATAGAACTGTGACAAGATTATTATTTTGTTTAAATAAGGAGAGAGAGAAAAAAAACAAGCACTTCTTGCTCCAATGCAATATCATCAATAATATGTTCGGCCTGTTCTGCTGTTACTCGAGCCGCCATTCTTAATCATGCCAACAAGATAGACAATTACATTCGTACTTCCGCCATATGTACAAAATAGAATTCTAGAGTGCCTTCCCATAGTCACTTTTTATTCACGTCGTCTGCTAGGAGTCAGCAAGAGCCTGGATTATTACTCACGAGCGGTCAATTTTTCTGTTAAAATGCCAAGACCAAAAAAGTCTGATGAGGCTCAGCAACAAGTGAAACGACACAGGGATGACTTGTACGATGAACTTAATATCCACAGCGAAGGGAGCAGTCCTATAGTTCGACAAGTTCAGCAAAGAGGTGAGGTTATTCGCAATGGTTGCCTGACTTCCCCCGCCAATAGCGTTGTTGGATTTTAAAATTTAAATTTGTATTCATATCAGTGGTGTTACTGGCAGAAGTGACAATTACACATTTACGGAATATTAATATTAGAGTGATTTCCTATCTTTCGTACCTTTTTGGTCCGCAGTGAATATATGTAGTTAGGTGTTGTTTCGTAGCAGTTAGGATTAGGGTTAGTATTATGGTTAACACTAACCCTAACACAAACCCTAATCCTAACTCTAAGCGCTACGAAACAACACCTAACTATACATATTCACTGCGGAGCAAAAAGGTACGAAAGATAGGAAATTACCATATTAGTCTCGAAGTTGATGTTTACTTGAAGTGAAAATTAATCACTTCAACATTGGCCCGTGTCAAGATGCCACAAGGGTTAACATAGCTATATGGCGACACCTGGTGATGATCTTATTAGCTTTAGCCTATATACATCACTTGTCGCCAGTTTAAGTTTTTTAATATGAATTGGTAGTCACCAGTGATGTATTGTGGTAGTGAAGGGGAGCCTTTGTGCTTTTCAAAGTTAATGAGTGTAGTATTGATAATACTTACTTAGTCGTTCCCCTTCTGCCGTGAGGTGTAGAGGTTTGGAAGAGAGAGCGCCAGACTATCCTATCGGCTGTCTTCCTCCTGGTCTGGTTCCATTCTAGTCCTCGGTCCTTCAAAGATTGTCTAATGTTGTCCTCCCAGCGGACTCTGGGTCATCCTGGGGGTCTGGATCCCTGGCTCTATGTTTCCCATGCTTGTCGTGGTAGCTGATCTTCTCCCATTCTGCAGACATGGCCAAACCATCTTAGTTGGAACTGTTTTACTTGGGTCTGCAGGGGGTGGGATTTTAGGCCTTGGCGTATCGTCTGGTTGCGGACCATGTCTCTTCTTGTTACTTCAACCACCTTCCTCAGATACCTCATTTCTGAGGTTTGGATCTGGCTTTTGTGGGTTGTAGTCATTGCCCATGACTCGCATCCATATGTCAAGACTGGGACATAGGTGGAGCGGTATACAGCCATCTTCGTTTTCTTACCAACCTCTCTCTTGCTGAGGAATCCTCGATTTATGGCCTGCAAAAGTCTCCCAGCTGCTGCTTTTCGAATGGCCAACTTTTCTTTGATGCCTCCCTTTCAGTCTATAATAGCTCAGAGATATTTAAAGTGGTCAACCTGCTCCAGGACCTGTTCTCCCAGCTTAATCTGATGTCTACTTTCTTCTCGTGATATCACCATGGATTTTGTTTTAGAGTTGCTTATGACCATCCCTCTCTTCTCCAGCTCTTCCTTCCAGACTTGCAGGTTGGATTGGAGATGTGCCTCTGATTTAGCAATCAGAACAACATCACCAGCAAATGCCAGCTCTGAAATACAGACCTGTCTCATCTTCCAGTACCCCACTGAATACTTTCTTGTTCTTCTTGTTCTCTCCTTACATGCGTTGATGACATCGTCCATGAGGAGTATGAAAAGATAAGGTGACAGGATATCTTACTTACTTAGTCGTTCCCCTTCTACCGTGAGGTTTAGAGGTTTGGAAGAGAGAGCACCAGACCATTCTATCAGCTGTCTTCTTCCTGGCCTGGTTCCATTCTAGTCCTCGGTCCTTCAAAGATTGTCTAATGTTGTCCTCCCAGCGGACTCTGGGTCGTCCTGGAGGTCTGGATCCCTGGCTCTTTGTTTCCCATGCTTGTCGTGGTAGCCGATCTTCTCCCATTCTGCAGACATGGCCAAACCATCTTAGTTGGGACTGTTCTATTTGGGTCTGCAGCGGATGGGATTTTAGGCCTTGATGGATCGTCTGGTTGCGGACCATGTCTCTTCTTGTTACTTCAACCACTTTCCTCAGATACCTCATTTCTGAGGTTTGGATCTGGCTTTTGTGGGTTGTAGTCATTGCCCACGACTCGCATCCATATGTCAAGACTGGGACATAGGTGGAGCGGTATACAGCCATCTTCGTTTTCTTACCAACCTCTTTCTTGCTGAGGAATCCACGATTTATGGCCTGAAAAAGTCTCCCAGCCGCTGCTTTTCGAGTGGCCAACTCTTCTTTGATGCCTCCCTTTCGGTCTATAATAGCTCCGAGATATTTAAAGTGGTCGACCTGCTCCAGGACCTGTTCTCCCAACTTAATCTGATGTTTTCTTTCTTCTCGTGATATCACCATGGATTTTGTTTTAGAGCTGCTTATGACCATCCCTCTCTTCTCCAGCTCTTCCTTCCAGACTTGCAGGTTGGATTGGAGATGTGCCTCTGATTTAGCAATCAGGGCAACATCATCAGCAAATGCCAGCTCCGAAATATAGACCTGTCTCATCTTCCAGTACCCCACTGAATACTTTCTTGTTCTCTCCTTACATGCCTTGATGACATCGTCCATAAGGAGTATGAAGGGGTAAGGTGATAGGATATCACCTTGTCTTACACCAGTGGTGGTCCTGAACTCTTCTGACTTATGGTTTGCTATTCTCACATAATTTCTGCAAGACTTGTAGAAGCTCTGTATAGCATGAATCAGAAGTGCTGGCAAACAGTACCAAAGTTTGCTCCAGGGGACCCTGTCAAACGCCTTTTCCAGATCTATGAAACATCTCACTCTTATACTCAAGGGCCTTGTCACTCAGCTGTCTGAGTGTGAATATTAGGTGTTGAGTACTTCGGTTTGCCTGGAATCCGCTGGGAGGACAACATAAGACAATCTTTGAAGGACCAAGGACTAGAATGGAACCAGGCCAGAAGGAAGACAGCCGATAGGATAGTTTGGCACTCTCTCTTCCAAACCTCTACACCTCACGGTAGAAGGGGAACAACTAAGTAAGTAAAGTTTTGCAGTGTGTCGAAGTTATACAGTGACTTATCCGTATAGATAATGTTCGGGCAAAATGGCAGCTTCCCCTTTACCCACAAATTAGTATCAAAGGGGGGAGCCGCGCTAGCGTAGTGGTTACAACACCGCTCTGGCGACCGGGTGATACAGGATCAAACCCGGGCGACGGCATTTGAGGATTTTTCGTCGACCGGGATTTGGACTGGATTAACTCGAGACCTGGCGAGGACATTTGAAGGAGTGTCGTCGACCAGGGACTGGCGGCTCCTGAGCCGACCCAGCTGCAATGGGTACCTCCGAAATCGGCGAGTATTTGCCTGAATGGCGAGGGACACCTGTCTCTGTACAAGAAATAAAGGGATACTCACGTAAAATCAATGTCAGGTTAGACATAAATAATAACCTGAAATTTCGCCTCGAGTATTAGCGGGCGTACGAAAAAAAAAAAAAAAAAAAGTATCAAAGTGTATGTAGTGCAAAGTATTTGGAAATAATTCCAAATCAAATATATATAAAAGTTATAAACCGTTATGCACATCACATATAAAGAAATAGTAATCCTGGGCTAACAGAAGAGTGGAAATAATACTCAAATAGGAACAATATCTTTTGTGACTGTCTCCAGTAATCATCATCATTTTCCTTTGTACTCCTTACAGAGCATGGAGCCACCACTGTAGCTGGTCCCTTTGCAGGAAGCCTGCACCCATCATTCACATTCTTTTACAGTAGTGGCTTCTGTTGCTATTTGTTTTACAGCATGAGTTTGCCAGACCTATAAACCACTTCATTTTAGTCGCCCTGTATGACATGCCCGAGTTTGCAGTATTCTTTCTTTATCTCTTTAAAGACCCTAGATAGCTACACAGGTCAAGAGTAAACTGAGAAGTGATCACTGCATTGCTAAATTCACAATGTCCAGTGTTCTGAAACATAGTTCAGTGTCACATATAAAAATATATTGTGTGTCAGCAGCTAAAGTAAACAAGCTTAAAAGAGGGAAAAGGGCAAAGGTGGTCATCTACTAGCCCAAACGAGGGGAAACTGGTTAATGATTAGGATCCCGTTACACGCCCATTGAGGCATATTGGGAATATGGTGTTAGCCCCATATTTTCTCGACCATCGGAACACTAGGGGGGATGTGGTCAGCATCACGCTGGCCGCCTTAACTTTCCCAGAGTTCCTCTGGTACCCAGTTTGGTTAATATTAGCTAAATCATAAATGTCACTGCACAATTCAAGAGACTCACCTCAACAACAACCACAGATTTTCAGTTAGAGGATACCAGGCCTTCCGACGACCGAGAAGGACACAAAGGAGGTGTTCTGATACTCACGTGAAATTCTCTACCAAGCAGCGAAGTATCCGTGAACCTCATCAATCAGTCTGAAATAATTGGGGTGGACATAACAATAAATTAAACGTGCATCCGTATTTACAATCTGTATGGCCCACCAAACAAGGATCTGTCACTTTCCTGCATGGAAATAAAGGACTCAAATTGCGTGGTGGTAGGAGATTTCAATAGCCATTCTGAAAGATGGGGATACCCAGATACAGACAACAGAGGAGACGAAGTGGAGGACTGGGAGATAGATATAAATCTTCACCTAATCAACAGTCCCGATGACAACTCCAGTTTTTACTCCAGAAGATGGCACACTACTTCCACTCCAGATCAAGCCTTTTCTACGGGAGATATCAGACACAAAATAGACAGACATGTGCTTGATCAGCTAGCAGGTAGTGACCATAAACCAATAAAGCTGGTCATAAATATGGAATTTGTTCCGCAGGAAGAAAAACTACTTCCTCGATGAAACTACAAACGAGCTGACTGGGACAAGTTTTTGTGAAACCATTAACACACGGTACGGCAATATGAAAACGATGGTCGAAAGCCTAAACAAAGCCACACTACAAGCAGCCACTGGTTCCATTCCCAGAGGGGCAAGAAAATATTACTAACCTTACTGGACTGAAGAACTTCAAAGGCTCGAAGATGAAGTAACAGAGGTCAGAAACACAGCAGAAAGAGAACAAACAACTGAAGCAAACATATTACTCAAAGCCACCACTGCAAAATACCAAAAAACATTAAATAAAACAACAAGAGACTGCTGGAAAGAAAAAACAGAAAATCTAAACTTAGATAAAGACAGCAATAAGCTATGGAAACTGGTTAGAGCCTTGAACAACGAAGGATCTCATTACAAACAAATCGCACTCAAACACGGCGACAATATGCTGATAGGCAAAAAAGCTGCAAATGCATTTATAGAATACTTTGCTAGCGCAAATCACATTGATGTCACTGCTGACAGGAAGAAAATCGTCACAGATGAACAGTTGATTCATGACAACACACAGATTGCACCTGAAGAGCATATGATGACAAATTTGACAATGGCAGAAATGGAAGAGGCAATAAAGTCACTAAAGAAAAAGAAGTCACCTGGAAAAGATGGAATAACCAATGAAATGTTAATAGGTCTCGGCACAAGGGCAAAAAAGAAGCTTCTGGCAGTATTAAACTACAGTTGGAAAAAAGGAATTGTTCCGCAGGCATGGAAAGAAGCTATTCTGATACCTATACCAAAGAAAGACAAGGACCTGAAAGAACCAAATGGTTACAGACCGATCAGTCTACTAAGCTGTGTAGGAAAACTGATGGAGCGCATGATGAATACCAGACTGATGTGGCACCTGGAAAGCAAACACCTATTAAACCATCAACAAGCAGGATTCCGACAACACAGATCCACTGAAGATCAAATCACATATATAGCTCAGGAAATCGAAGATGCCTTCCACGGAAAAAAACACACACTAGTGGTTTGGGTAGATTTAGAAAAAGCTTTCGATAGAGCATGGAAAGAGGGATTGAAAGTCAAACTGCAGAGAAATGGTTTATGTGGGCGAATGTACAAATGGATTGGTCACTACCTTGAAAATAGAACCGCCAGAGTACAGCTGCAAGGACAGACTAGTAAAAAGTTTATATTAGAGCAGGGTGTCCCACAAGGGGGAGTTCTGTCACCTACACTGTTCCTTGCATACATAAATGACATAACTGACAATATTCAACAAACAGCACACAATGCTTCCTTTGCAGATGACTTAGCCTTGTGGATCTCTGAAGAACGTATCACTACTGCAAACATTCTGATGCAGCAAGCACTAACATCACTGGAAGAGTGGGCCAAAACATGGCTCATGAAGATTAATGAAGAGAAAACAACGTACACTGTATTTTCCCTCTCAACTAGACCTCAGAGCTTCAAACTAGTACTAAACAGAGAAAATCTTCATTTAAATGAAAATCCAAATTACCTAGGCATTATTTTTGATCACCGTCTGACTTGGAAAAAACAGGTTGACAGAAATCGAAAGAGAGCAAGACAAAGAATGGCAATTATGAAAAAACTTGCTGGAACAACTTGGGGTGCAGATGAGAAAGTGCTTAAGACGTTGTAAACAGGGCGAATGAGGCCAGTCCTTGAATATGGCATGGCAGCATGGGCAACAGCAGCTAAGACAAACTTCGATAAAATTAGCAGACTCCAAAATCAAGCAATGAGAATTATAACGGGAGGCATGAAGTCAACACCTATAAAAGAACTCGAAAAGATTACATGCCTCCAGCCAATGATAGATAGAAGAGACTGCAGGACTCGGCAACAGGCCAAAAAATTCAAAAGACTAACAGACCACCCAATGTGCCATAGAATAAATGCTCTTAGAAGGCAAAGACTCAAACGAAGCAATTTTGTAGAATCAACCAAACCACAAATGAGAGCAGTATCCATAGATGAAATATCCACTGTTAAACCCATCTACACTGCACACAAGCTTCCAGTTTGGAAACAAAATCGTTTCCCTAAAATGATAGAAAACATTCCTGGAATTGAAAGAAAAAAGAGCAAAACTGCGACAGATAGAAAATCCATAGCAACAAAATAATATAGAAACATTACCCACGCAACACCTGGACCCATGCATACACAGATGGATCAGCAACAAATGCAACAGAAAATGGAGGTGGGGGTGTCTTTCTGACCTTAAGCACTGGTGCAGAAAAAAGGCTGTCAGTGGCAACAGGAGGATTCTCCAGCAACTTCAGAGCAGAGGCAGAGGCCTTAAAAACTGCAGCAGAGGTTATATTGACAGAAGAAAGCGCAGAGAGACAAGTTGCTTTCTTTACTGATGCACAGTCCGTAATTGCAACGTTGAAAAGCCAAAATAATACAGACCTGGATGATCTCAGAATAGTGCTCCACAAACTTTGTCAACGATTCAAAAGTATTGTGATCCAATGGATCCCATCTCATTGTAACATCACCGGCAATGAAGAGGCTGACAGAATGGCAAAAGAAGGTTCACATCTACCTCAGCCTGATGCAAGCATAACTTTTAAAGAGGCAAAGAGTTTTATCAGAATCAGATACAGAACCAAATGGAATGTAGAACATCCAGGGCACACACAGTATGATGCTTACTACCAGCTCCACAGAAGAGAACAAGTGGTAATCTTCAGACTCCCCTCTGGCCACAACAGATTGAGATACCATCTATTCAACAAGCTAAAGATAGGAACTACCGATCAGTGTAACTGTGGCACTGATAAAATGACTGCTGAACATCTGCTTCAAAGTTACCCCTTATATGTGGTACAGAGAAAGTGCATATGGCCGACGCCAGCTCCTTTCGTGGAAAAGCTTTACGGGGATTCAAATAGCCTCAAACTGACTACTGTTTTCTTTGAGAACATTCAAGTGGACGTCTGAGAGTGTACGAAGGAGAAGAAGAAGAAGACTGCACAGTAACTCAAATGTTGTCACTCTCGCATCAACAAGGCACCAGCAAACAGCAGAAAAATAGTTTATTCTAAACATTTACAAGTACATATCTTCTCCTTTCTCCCTTTTAGGAGCATATGATCACCACGGCACTTGGCCTCCTTTCAGGATTTCTGCACCAAAGCATATTTTGTGCACTTGCAGTGGTGGGTTTGCAGCAGTTTGTTTTACATGATGATGTTGCAGGTGCATCTTATTCATGCACTATTATGCTTTAGGAAAGAGTTGTCTACCAAAATTTAGCTAATCTGCCTACATAAAAATTGGACATACTGTATTTAAATTAGAATACTTGTGTGTTTCAGATACAGAAACACCTCTAGTGGTGCCTGCAGGATCTGCAAAGAAGAGAATTGCTGATGTAGATTATGAGCCAGGCGATTTCAGGTCTTTTTATTTTTAAAAAATTAGATTTCAGTTTTCAAGAACAGCTCATTGTGTCAACCACTGAATAATAATAGTTTTACTTGTTTAGCTTAAAGAAAAATAAATGTTGGATTGAAAGGAGTTGAATATAAGGGTTTGATCACAGAACAGTGTACACGCACCGTATGATCGGCCAACTCATGATCAGTATATCTCCTGTGTTGCATGGAATAATTTAAAAAATAGCTGCTCATGCTAATCTTAACCCTAACTCTGCTTCAAGCTTTTTCAAAAATAATGTGGAATGGCACACTTGGAAGCCATAAATTATTTTGTCAGTTCTAAAAAACAAAGTACAGACTTGACATTTGTTACTCCCGTCTCTACATTTTCAGTTAATGGCCTTTTTTTATGCCTTGTAAGAAAGCTCAAAAATAGCATCAGCAACAATGAGACACTGTCTAGATCTTGACAAAATATATTTTTGAATCACTTCAGGCGACTTCATGACCACATGTTGGCTGCCAAGATGGCAATTTGACACTGTTCTGTGATTTAACCAATGCTAATAGAAAAAAATTACATACATATTTTATTTACATTTTTTTTTAATTAAAGTGTTTGGTTTTGGTACATCAATGTGTTTTGATCACTGATGTTGAAAGCTGCATGGCATGCACCATTTAACAGTAATTTTAGTTCTTCTTCTTGAAACCTTAGCTCCTGTCTGACAAAGCAGTCAGTGACCATCACGCCTAGTGGCATCTTGGAGGGCAGCAACAAACTGTCCCCATTTTGCTCGGCCGGCGGCCATCCTTTGTGCCATGCCCCAACTCTGGTTCATGTTTTGCATCTCAGCCTCCACTTTTCTCCTCCAGGTTGTCTTTGGTCTGCCTCTCGTTTGCCGTCCTTCTGAGAATTTTAGTTCTTACTTGTCTTATAATGCATGAAGAATACAAATAAAGCTTGCTATTTTAATTTTTAAAATAACATTAACAGCGGATTTTTCATTTAAAATTCACTGAAATCGTTACTTAAGCAAGCCAATTTGTTTCCCGCTCAAAATGTTGTGTTTTAAATTATATGTGCTCTTTAAATACTCTTCATACTGACTTTAATTTTTAGTTGACAGCAGACTGTTTCATAATATTCAGCCATAGTTTGTATTGTTTCTTTCTGCAGCCATGAGATGCAGAAGATGCTGGAAGGATTTGGAGGTAAAATATTGTTTAAAGTCTTCTTCTTCTTTGATCCTTAGCCACCGACCATCAAAGCAGTCAGTGGCCATCACGCCTAGTGGCGTCTTGTAGGGCAACAACAAATTGATTCCACTTTGCTCGGTTGGTGGCCATCCTTCGTACAGTGCCCAAACTCTGGTTCATTCTTTGCAACTCAGCCTCCACAGTCCTCCGCCAGGTTGTTTTTGGTCGGCCTCTCTTTCGTTTTCCTTCAGGGGTCCAAAGCATAGCTGTTCTTGTGATGGCATCGGGGTCTCTTCTGAGGACATGACCAACCCAACTCCAGCGTCTGCCAGCTATGATGGTGTGCATGTCCTCTTGCTTGCTACGAGTAAGCAGATCTTGGTTAGTGATGGTATTTGGCCAAAAGATTCGATGAATTTTTCTTAGGCATGTTGTGTGAAAAGAGGATTGTTTAAAGTGGCCATAGACAATTTCAGACTTAAACTAACTCTTAATTTCCTCCACATAATTTTTTTATTTACTCACACGTTGAATCTTGATTGTGGCATACAATTACATATAAAGGTAAGATATGATCATAAGTATTTGTGATCAGTTGATAATTCTTTTTACAAATAGTAAGAAATAGAGTTAGCTTTCTTTAGAAGGGCAAAACTTGTCTAGCAAAGATAAATTTGGTTTTAAAATAGAAAGACGTAAGCGCAAGACATTAAAATTATTTTTCATAATTTTCATGACTTGTCATATGAAATGTTATTCATCAGCTCCAAAAACTAGAATAGGAGTGTAAAGTTTGTTTTCTTCTTTCCACTCTGTAAAGTTGCTTTCACACACACACTGGATGCTCTGTAAGGAAGGGTGGTGTGTTGTTGGGATCAGGCATGCTCCAGTCTACCCAGCTGTAAATGGGTAACTCACCCTAGTCCTGAGTTAGGGAAGGCAAAGGCTCCAGGGGAAGCAGGCCCTAAACTTGGTCACTTCAACCGACGCAGGATGGTGTATGTATGAAGTAGAAGTGTAGAGTGTGATTACCGCGAATGGTGTACTGTTCGTGTGCTGACCAATATAATCACTCATACACTTGTGTCTACAAGGCACCAATGCAGACTGCTGGAATCTTTGTTTACTCAATTTATTCAGACGTACACACTGGGACATACGAGTACATCATGGTATGTTGACATATCAATTTGTAGGTATACATAGCAGATCTGAAGTCATGACACATTTAGAAATAATGGGCAGTACATCAAAAGTTCAATGTCATGATACATTATGGCCACATCCCCCTATCTGACTAAACGCGTCAGTGAAGGCGGATCGATAAATAACTAAAGTTACTTGACGTCCATAGTTTGTAGCATATATTATGAAACCACGAAGGGGGTTTCTAGCAAGATTGAGATCTCCCTGTCACTGTCCGATAATAGGATAAATAATCTGTTCTCTTGGCAGTGATCAAAACAGATGATGACCGAAATCCAACATGGCTGCCTCCCTGAGTTGTCGTTCACTCATTCATAGGAAGGAGAATATAAGCCAGAGTTAATTTATAATGGGTATATATAAAGGATTTCATAAATGTTTCCATACAGCTCTACGGTGATCAGGTTAATTCACGTAGCCATAACCGCTGCAGGAAAATCTGTCATCTTCGTCGATACAAAACACGACACTAGCATAGCGAAGCCCAAAAAGTCAAGCTAGGCCTAACCGACGAGAGATCATCAAAATAGGAGCTGGGATTACCTGGAGTCCGAATCATCTATATACTGACATAAGGAGAGTCTCTAACACAAACTATCGTAGAGACACCATCTCCTTCAGTAGAAAAACCACTTCGTAAGACATCTTTTTCTGACGAAAGGACCAGCTCTAGAAAAACGTACCCCGCCATTTGTAAGCAGTACATCGGAACTCATCACGACTTGTCAAAACAACTCATACTTCCGCTAGACCGGAATACAAGAATCTAGTCCCTCCTACCAATCCAAAATATACAATATAGGACTGATTCTACTTGTACTAATAATATGTAATACATATGAATTCAGGCCATAAACACAATAAGCAAATTAATATATTTTCTGGCCCTAAAAAATAAGTACAAACGCAAGCGCAATATCCTTGCGCCGGATCAATATCCAGAACGATTACTCCTATAATCAAAAGTGTGAATCAAACATGGATTATCTCGCTTTTACCATAGACAGCATTTTCATACACAAATGAATGAATGTCTATATTTTTCCCATATTAAATAGCCATATCGATTTTTGTAATATGTGCGTCAAAATATGCACGCAACAGATTACCACACCCCTCGGGAAAAAAAAAATGGTACATTTTTTTTTTTTTGAAATACATCTAGGAGCAACATACAATAGGCTCACAACGCACCAATAACAATGCGCAGATGATAAGCATAAGTTTTATGACCTTAGAGAAAGTACTTCTCTAAGTATAAATATTTCCAGAGAGGTGTCACCAACGCATACTACAATATTAGCAATGACACAATTTTCACATTAGTTTATACATAAATTTCATCTAAGATATCTTAACATCATGATCATCAAAGACAAAAAACATTGAAAGATCAGCGGTGAATAAATATGAATGAACCGCTAAGTAGTGTTACAATCAATATATGATATATTACATATGTGTACACATTTCAACATAGAAACAACTGTATCAAAGTTGTATAACAGTTATGAATCGTGTGGGCATCTAGACAAAATATCTGCCATCACATTTTCTGACCCACGGATAGCTCGCACCGAAAAATGAAATGGCTGTAGAGCAATCGCGTATCGCGTTGATCTCGCGCTCTTCAGATTTTTACTCTGAATAGCCGTAAGAGCTTTCTGGTCAGTTTCCACAATGAAATGCGCGCCCAGAAGAAATCTTTGCAGTTTAAGGATTGACCAAACCATAGCCAATAATTCACGGTCTAGGACCGAGTAATTCTTCTCTGCGGCATTTAATTTCCGAGAAATATACATCACAGGATGCAGAGTTCCAGAGTACTCTTGCATTAGTGCAGCTCCAATCCCGGTGGATGAAGCGTCACTACGAAGAATAAATGTCTTATCCTTAGAAGGCAATACTAGGATAGGTGAAGTAGAAAACATAGTTTTAACCTTATCCAAAGAGGATTGACATTCTTGAGTCCAATGGACTACATTAGGAGACCCTTTCTTTAGCAAGGAAGAAAGAGGTGACATAATGGAGGACAGATTCGGGATGAATCGTCCATAAAATTGTATTAGACCTAAGAGACTTCGTACTTGCTTTTTAGTCTTAGGAATAGAAATGTTAAGTATCTTACTTGTATTATGGTCTTCTGTTTTTAGGAACCCATGACCAACACGGTGTCCCAAGAAAGATATTTCGCTAAAACCAATACATGCTTTCGATGGTTTCGCTGTCAGGTTATGCTCGCGTAAGATAGACAATAGTTCATTTATACCATTATAGTGATCGTTCCAAGTATCACTGAAAAGACAGATGTCATCAAGATACGCAATGACATCTGAGCGATGAGATAGGATTCGACGCATCATGCGTACAAATGTAGCAGGGGCATTCATAAGACCGAAAGGCATGAAATTCCATTGGAATAGACCCCTAGGCGTCGAAAAAGCAGTAAACGGTTTGGCGTGTTCGGATAGTGGAACTTGCCAATATCCCTTAGACAAATCGAGTTTAGTAAAGAAGTGAGAATTCGATAGTCTCGTAAGTAGCTCTTCTAGTAAAGGCATAGGTTCAGCATCGAATTTAGTCACTTGATTCAATTTGCGATAATCCACGCAAAGACGTATGTTATTGTCTTTTTTCCGTACTATAACCATCGGCGAAGAATATGCTGATGTGGATGGTTCAATAATTTTTAACTCTATCATCTCATCTAACTCTTTCTCTACCTGTGCTTGAAAATGTATCGGGATAGGATACGGTCTGACTCTTATAGGACTATGGTCAGTAAGAATAATGTCATGTTGAATGACATCAGTTTGACCAGGAATGTCAGTAAGGACATCCTGAAATTGTTCTAACATAGTAGAAACTTGTTTCTGCTCTCCTGGAGATAATTCTGGAGAAATTGCAACATCTTTCCATGATTCATTAGAGTGAAGAGGAATCAGTGGAAAAGGTAAATTTACATCCGAGAAACTCGTTTCCTCATCCTGTATTACTGACAGAGATAGAACTAGAGTCACTCTTGACGGTCTGCAGAGCAGAAAAGTGTTGCTCCATCAGGGGGTACCTCAAGGAGGAGTAATTTCCCCAACACTCTTCCTTGTTTACATCAATGACCTGGTGAAAGATCTCCCTGCAGGAGTTAAAGCTGCCTTATATGCAGATGACCTAGTACTCTGGTGCGCTGATGAAAATGTCACCACAGCAAATTATAGAATGCAGCGGGCAGCAGACATGCTAGTGTCATGGGCAGAGAAATGGCTTATCACAATAAACACAGACAAAACCTCCACAACACTGTTTCTCCCTCGCCCCCAAGGACAAAAATCAGCTAACATACACCTAGGGACAACCGTGATCAAGGAAGAAAGAAACTACCCCACCTATCTTGGGGTGACATTTGACCAAAGGCTTACATGGAATAAGCATATTGAAAATGCAGAAGGAAAGGCCCGAAGACGACTAGGCATACTCAGAAAATTAGCAGGTACCAACTGGGGAGCAAATGAACGAAATCTAAAGAAGATTTATAATGGAGTAATAAGACCACACTTAGAGTTTAGCTCAGCAGCATGGTCATCAGCTGCTAACTCACATCTGCAGTCTTTGGACAAGGTGCAAAATCAAGCTCTCAGGCTCATTACAGGAGCCATGAAAACTACACCAATAACAGAGATGCAGAAGGTTGCTGGATTACAGACATTGTCCCATAGAAGAGACACAAAAACCATGATCCAGATGGAAAAGTACAACAGTATGCCAATGCACCCAATGAAGGCAAGACTAGATGATCTGGCATTGGGACGTCTAAAGCGTAGCAGCTTTGTGCATCGGGGGAAAAGACTTATAAGACAGCATCAAGAAGACCTATCCATGAAGACAACACCACTGAAGCCCACCCTATACCCTGTACCATGGGAGCAGGCCAGCAGTGCCCTCCAAATTAATACAACAGTCAGTGGTCTCACAAGTGGATGTGAGTATAATGATCTGCAAAAACGAACTGCTACATTGAGTATGATCCAAGAAAGCTATCCCGATCAATCATGGATACATGCCTATACAGATGGATCAGCAACTAATGCTGTTAGGAATGGAGGTGCCGGTATCTTTATCTCATATCCTGACAACCACTATGAGACTAGGCACATTCCCACTGGTAAATTCTGTTCCAACTATACAGCTGAGGTTCAAGCTCTAGAGCAAGCTGCAAATATGATTTATAACACCAACTCTGACTGCCACCAGGTAGTCATCCTCACAGATGCACTGTCTGTCCTGCAAGCTCTCAAGGGTGGTAAACTCCCGCATCTGAGAAATGAACTAAACAAGGTAGCTGCCAAAAAGAGAACCATACTTCAGTGGGTACCATCTCATTGTGGTGTACCCGGAAATGAAAAGGCAGATAAACTTGCAAAAAAAGGGAGGAGAATGTGAACAAGAAGATAATGAAGTCACATACTTTGAGAAAAAGAGAGCTATCCAGACTATCAGAAGAGAACAGAACCAACCCAAAGACGACTATCACACTCTCGACCGGCAGGGACAGACAACTATTTTTCGACTCAGGACAGGGCATAACAAACTGAATAAACACATGCACAAGCTACGATTGTCTGCTTCACCACTGTGCACATGTGGATTAAACGAACAAACTGCTGAGCATGTTCTACAGGACTGTCCTCTGTATGACCAGTTAAAAAAGATATACTGGCCCAATGACTCAACACTAAACTCAAAGCTATATGGAGTTAAAGAGGAACTTCAAACAACAGTCGAATTCATCATGAGAACTCGTCTGACGGTGTAATCATCAAAGATGCGATCGCAAGAAGAAGAAGAAGACTGACAGAGATGAGTACTGTCCATGTTGGACTGGAAAATCGTCCGTTGCCTGGAAAACAGGTTGTAAATAATCAGGACGTTCATGGAATTCCGTGAGCATGTTGATGTGGAAGGTTTTACGCTTCCCGTCAATATCGACGATATAGTCAACATCGGAAACTTTTGATATTATATCGTACGGACCTTTCCAAGAAATGAGAAGTCTATTTTCCCTACAAGGTAGCAAGACAAATGCTTTGTCACCTGGACAAAGTTGACGCAAACATCTCTTTTTATTGGCAAATTCCCTTGCCTTCTGTTTCGCAAATTCAGAAGAAGCAGTTGCCAATTTGCATGCTTCAATAATCTTGTGTCTAAGTGCGATGACATATTCATAAGAGGATTTTGTGTCATCGACAATATTATCAGCAGTTATAAGATCATGAAGTAAGGACATAGGACCTCGCGGTTTCGCGCCAAAGACAAGTTCAAAGGGAGAAAATCCTGTATGTTCGTTGGCGACCTCTCTATATGCAAAGAGAGCCGCGGGTAAAACCCTATCCCAATCCTGAGGATGATCTTCTGTTATCTTACCTAGTAGGTTTTTCAGAGTTCTATTCAAACGTTCCACCATCCCATTGGACATAGGATGATAAATACTACTCAGCGATCTCTCTATCTTCAGAGTCGACATTACTTGAGACACGGTATCCGATATGAGTTGGGTACCATGGTCGGATAATATTTCTGCTGGAAACCCCAGACGAGAAAATATTAACCAAAGAGCATCTGCGACATCAGCAGTAGTTATGCTCTTTAGAGGAACAGCCTCCGGCCAACGTGTGTACATATCAACACACGTCAAAATAAATTGGTGTCCTCTAGCAGACTTTATCTTAAATGGACCAATGATGTCTATCGCCATTTTTTGAAATGGCCGAATGGGAATGTCTGCAGCCTGAATAGGTGCATCATGGCGTGGACCTCTGGATTTAATCTCTTGACATACTTTACAAGATCGACAATAGATTCGTATGTCCTTATTCACAGCAGGCCAAAAGAAAGATTGAAGAACTCTAGCTTTATTACGGGAAAAACCCATATGTCCAGCACACTGCGAATCATGAGCGTGCTGTAAGATTTTAACTCTCATATTTTTAGGCACAAGGATTTGAGAATGAATGGACTTAGCGGAGTCTTGTACCATACGTACAAGTACGCCATTCTTCATCGTAATCCAAGATTTACGATTTGTATCCTTATTCGGATCACCTTTTGTTGCCAGAGTAAAGAATTTCTTTAGAGTAGGATCATCTTCCTGCTGTTTGATAAAGGAATCGTGGGAAATCTCCAAGGGATCATCTTGGATCTGCGCATCATTATCTTCAGAATGTGAAGATTGTGGCATATTAAGAGCTTGAGCCCTAGTGATTACTGCATTAGCCGATTGCATATTAACATTTTCCCAATTAGAAATTTGCTGTGGAGTGCATTCTTTCACTCCATGAATGCGACCGATGATAAGATCAGCGATCGGATTCGGCAAGAGACATGCTTGCACCTCTCCTGTAAAGAAAGGCGTAGCAATATTGATAATGGCAGTGGAGTACTTCTCCAATGTGCCACCAAATGTTACACATTTGACTATATTGCCTGTAGCTCGAGAAGGATTTACGAGTGATTGCCTCACTCCAATGGTAGTGCACCCCGAGTCGAAAAGAATTGATACCGGAGTACCATCTATTAGGCCCCTATTAAAGACAAGAGCACCCCTTCCATTATGCGCAATTGACGCATGAAGAGCGGGAAGTGGGTGACCGCAGCTTAAAGTAGACACTGTGGTTGGATCGAATAATGTTTTGCATTGCGAACACTCAGATGCTCTAGCAAAATCGAAAGCGGAATTTGCTACACTATTGGAGTCTTTTTTATCATTATTCTGATTATCGGTGTCGTGGAACTCCTGTTGTGCAGAGTTAGCCTGGTAATAAGATTTACCATGTCTTTTGTGTTGTGATCTACCTCGGTTATAATTGTCTCTATAATTATTATTGCCTCTGTTATAACCCCTATTTGGGTTTGAATCATAATATTCATGATCATAATCATCATGCTCATTATATTGAGTATCCCTGTAATATTGTTTCTTTTGTCTCCATGAAGCACTTGGGTAGTTCCTATAGCTACTCCCTTTCCGAGAATTTCTAACATTATGGGAACCCCTCGCGTGTCGAGGACTATCAGACCGATTCCAGTTCTTCAAAGAAGAACTCTGATTTGAGCGGTTATCTTGGTTTTGATACTTATCCCAATTAACCTTTTTATCAAATTTATTTTTAGCTCCTTGGAATTTGTGTGAGTAATTCTGATTATATTCTGTTGCCGAAGCAACTGGCATACTCTCTTTAATGTTAGAGTTACCAAGAATCATGTCAGGGTGTGCCGTGGCATACTGGTCACAATATTCTTCCATTTGCTTTATTGTACTAGGTTTACGCTCATGTAAGAACTCTAGGAATGATTTATTTACAGAAGACATGACCTTGTCTCTTAGCAATAAATCCGTAAGACCATCAAATGTTTTCTCTGTTTTGGATAATTCAATCCATCGTGAAAGTGTAATTCGTGCTTTTGAGATGAAATCTGAGAATTCTACACCTACCTCAGGTCTCATTGTTTTAAACAAAAGACGATAACCTTCTTCAGACAGCTGATATCTCTTTATCAAAGCTGCCCTAACAGCATCATAATTATCTTTGTCGGCCTCTTCAACAAAATATAACTTACTCAGAGACTCCCCTTTTAGATTTTCAGACAACTGATTCACATACTGTGATTTGTCAACATTATGAGATCGACAAGCCCGTTCAAATCTAGAAAGCCAAAATGTTATGTCATCACTGGTAGGGTTAAACGCTGGTACCTTGACCTTATATACAAAGGGTTTACCATTACCACCAGATGCCTGATTAACATTACTCATACATGTCAATTTTAATTTCTCTAATTCAAACTCATGTTCTCTTATTGCTTTTCTCTCTTCAGCTTCTCTATCTAATTTTTTTTTGTTCTGCAGCAGCTTCTAATTTTTTCTGTTCTGCAGCAGCAGCAACTTCTAATTTTTTCTGTTCTGCAGCAGCAGCAACTTCTAATTTTTTCTGCTCTGCATCAGCTTCTAATTTCTTCTGTTCTGCCTCAAATCTCCTTTCCTCCACTTGCATCTGCAATTTCTTAAGTTCAGCAGCAGTATCAGCTTCTTTTTCTAATCTTTTTTCTTCAGCTAAGGCTTTCCTTTCTTCTGCAGCAGCTTTTTTTTCTTCTATTTGAAGTTTTCTCTCCTCAGCCGCAGCTTTTTTTTCCTCAGCAGCAGCCTTTCTTTCTTCAACAGCAGCAGCAATTTTTTTCTCTTCTGCAGCTAATGCTTTGTCATATTGAGCAACAGCCCATTGTTCTAAGTCTTTTCCAGTCTTATCAAGAGATTTTCCTTGTGCAATGAAATAATCTAATGTAGACATATTGTCTTCTTAAATCAGAAACCTGAAAAAGTAAATAAATTACCCTCTTTCACGTTAATGAGAGACAAGTCTATACCATAGACTTAGTCTTAGTCCAAACTTGTATGGTTTATAATACCCAATGATAACTTGAGTACCTATGGACACAATAACTGTATCTCAAATACTGTGGGAGACAAGCCTTACAAAGGTCTTGTATATCTCAATGTAATCAAAGATCACTTGGGTACCTGTGGAAAAAATATTTCCCTTTACCAATCACTTTGGGAGACAAGCCTTACAAAGGTCTTGTACATTTTGTTTTATAACAATAACAATCATAAAGTACTGATCTGTACTATACTATCAGTGTATACCACTATACGTCATATGTCAACTAAAGACATTACAAAGGACAAACAAGAAAAGACAATATGAACACATTTGCAGAGATCAAATTAAATTAAATAGGAGAAATGAAAAAAAATGATCACAGAAACCGTGATGATAACTGCAATAATAAAATGACAAGACAAATAACGCCACAGTGTATAAACATAAGGGTGTAAAAAACTGAAATGAAAGGAAAGATGAGACCTACAATTATACAAACAAATCAAACAAAACTAAGGAACACCAAAATTATTAACAAAAACAACGAAGAAAAGAACACCTCATCACAACTAACAGAAATAGCAGCAAATTGTTGCTAACAAATTTCCAATTAAGAAAATGTGTACCTATCGAATACTAGTACCAGACCAATGTAACTCGGCATACCTTGTACTAGTCACACAGAACATAAATTAATTTAATACATAACAAATAACATGTAAGCATAAATAGCATACAGCATACAATATAATTTATGGAATGTGTTGCAGGTATGGTGTTGTAAAGCAGGCACAGTTTATTTTAATTCTAATAACTTGCCACTTTATTGAGTAATAGATTTAATTCTAAACTATTACACTGTCAATTTTTTCTCTTTTGAGCATATGAAGATCCCACGATGAACTATGCACTTTATGTTCAACAACACTGTGATTCTTCTGTACGTTGAGAAATGTCAACAATACTGCTCCAGATATTTTCTACACTTGATACCACTGTCCTGTGTAATACTGTCTGTACAGCGAAAAACTGTCAACAAGCGCTGACCTAGATACAGCATCCTATCGGTATTACAGGTCAAGCTGACATCGACTGTATAGCTGTCCTACTGGTGTTGATGTGTTCAAACAAATGTTCTTTCAGCTGTAAACTGTGATTCTCAACACAAAACTGCGTAAGCTGGACCCAGGAATCTGGCTCGCCACTGTAAAGTTTTGTTTTCTTCTTTCCACTCTGTAAAGTTGCTTTCACACACACACTGGATGCTCTGTAAGGAAGGGTGGTGTGTTGTTGGGATCAGGCATGCTCCAGTCTACCCAGCTGTAAATGGGTAACTCACCCTAGTCCTGAGTTAGGGAAGGCAAAGGCTCCAGGGGAAGCAGGCCCTAAACTTGGTCACTTCAACCGACGCAGGATGGTGTATGTATGAAGTAGAAGTGTAGAGTGTGATTACCGCGAATGGTGTACTGTTCGTGTGCTGACCAATATAATCACTCATACACTTGTGTCTACAAGGCACCAATGCAGACTGCTGGAATCTTTGTTTACTCAATTTATTCAGACGTACACACTGGGACATACGAGTACATCATGGTATGTTGACATATCAATTTGTAGGTATACATAGCAGATCTGAAGTCATGACACATTCAGAAATAATGGGCAGTACATCAAAAGTTCAATGTCATGATACATTATGGCCACATTCCCCTATCTGACTAAACGCGTCAGTGAAGGCGGATCGATAAATAACTAAAGTTACTTGACGTCCATAGTTTGTAGCATATATTATGAAACCACGAAGGGGGTTTCTAGCAAGATTGAGATCTCCCTGTCACTGTCCGATAATAGGATAAATAATCTGTTCTCTTGGCAGTGATCAAAACAGATGATGACCGAAATCCAACATGGCTGCCTCCCTGAGTTGTCGTTCACTCATTCATAGGAAGGAGAATATAAGCCAGAGTTAATTTATAATGGGTATATAAAGGATTTCATAAATGTTTCCATACAGCTCTACGGTGATCAGGTTAATTCACGTAGCCATAACCGCTGCAGGAAAATCTGTCATCTTCGTCGATACAAAACACGACACTAGCATAGCGAAGCCCAAAAAGTCAAGCTAGGCCTAACCGACGAGAGATCATCAAAATAGGAGCTGGGATTACCTGGAGTCCGAATCATCTATATACTGACATAAGGAGAGTCTCTAACACAAACTATCGTAGAGACACCATCTCCTTCAGTAGAAAAACCACTTCGTAAGACATCTTTTTCTGACGAAAGGACCAGCTCTAGAAAAACGTACCCCGCCATTTGTAAGCAGTACATCGGAACTCATCACGACTTGTCAAAACAACTCATACTTCCGCTAGACCGGAATACAAGAATCTAGTCCCTCCTACCAATCCAAAATATACAATATAGGACTGATTCTACTTGTACTAATAATATGTAATACATATGAATTCAGGCCATAAACACAATAAGCAAATTAATATATTTTCTGGCCCTAAAAAATAAGTACAAACGCAAGCGCAATATCCTTGCGCCGGATCAATATCCAGAACGATTACTCCTATAATCAAAAGTGTGAATCAAACATGGATTATCTCGCTTTTACCATAGACAGCATTTTCATACACAAATGAATGAATGTCTATATTTTTCCCATATTAAATAGCCATATCGATTTTTGTAATATGTGCGTCAAAATATGCACGCAACAAGGAGCTTCCAGCACCTTTTCTTGCAGTCGTCTTCTTCAAGTATCATGCCAGCGGGCATAGGTCATCATGTCTCTCCACAACTTCTGTCACCAGAGCATGTTATCAATTCTATTGTTGACTTCTTTTCATGCCCATGATAAACTTTCCAATGTCTTCTTCTGTGTCCTCCTTTATCAATCTTTTCTTCAATTTTCCTTTCATTAAAATATATTCTAGCTTTTCTCTTCTCATAACGGGCTGAAAAAAGGTGGATTATTTCCTTTTGATATGAGTAATAGGCTTCTTTTGGCACTTGAAATGTGTATTTTTATAGAAAACAAGTTTAATGACGGTTTAACTATGATTTATCAACTAACAGCTCCCAATAACTTACAGAATGTGTTGGAGATCAGTAGGTTATTTGTTAGCGATTTCTGTAATAAAGAGTTAAGTTACTGTTATTGCTTTCTGAAAACATGCATTAATGGTATTCTTAATATACTTTTTTCATTTCTTAGTTATATGACAACAGTAATGCATTCTTCTTCAACCACTTCTCAGCCAATTTTTCCCAATGATCCCACAATCTCAGTCTGTTTAATGTTTAGAACAATGTTTTTATATTGGAGATTTTAATTGTTTTGCTATTACTAACAAACATTCCAGCTGATATATCTAAAACACTGAGTAATAAAAAGAAGAGAATGGAGCAGTTGACACAAGCTTCTTTAAAGAATACAAACAAAAAGGTGGAGGATGTCTGGAAGACTCAACAGCTGGGAAGGTAAACATTTTCGGATAAGATACTCCCTTTGAACAAACTAAATTATTTCAGTTGCTGAATTCATGTAATCTGTTGTTTTTTATTATGCACCTCAGGTGTTGTCAAATCATTTCTGTTCTTTAGCCCTGAAACATGGTGGGCACAAACCCAAAACTGATAATCAAGAAGTTGCAAACATTCATAAAGCAGTGCTTTTTTTTCAGAACAGGACTAAAGCGGTATGAGCATAACAAAATCACGTGTGGAACTTGGGGGAGGGGGGAGGAGGAAGAATTCAGAAAATACTAGGGAAAGAATTAAGGAAAGCATATCGGAGGTAGATGTTACACATGCATATAATGTCTTCTACTAGCAACACAAGAAAATGTTTATCTTAGAGTCCATAAGGAGGAATTAAAAATGGAAGAACTATAGACATGAATAGAAGAAAATTAGAACAGAAATAGAAAGGACAAAGAAGGTATGTAAAGAGTTAATGCAAATTGCCTATGATAAGGTAAGTGAAAAACATCTCCATTCAGAACAAATGCAGCACCATTAAACTCTTAGTATACGAGCTAATTTCATGACTACCGTTACAGATTTTGCAATAAATAATTTATTTATAAAGATAACACATAAAGTGTTATATATCAAAATGTGAAGAAATGAAACCCCTATATCATGCACGTAACTAAATTGTTCAGTGGTTTTAAACATGCATTTACCTATACATTTTCTCTATTGACGGGGATCGATCATCGGCCTTTCTAAAAGGCCGCTCGTATGCTAAGAGTTAAAAAAAATATATATACAGAGTATAGTAAATAAAATCATATGTTTTTCACTGTAGGCTTTAATTTATTGAATATCATGCTGTAAAACAACATGCCTGTAGTTAAAGAATAGTTTTAAATTGTAATCCTTAGGTGGTGAGTCAGTAGTCCAGACTTTGTCGGCTTTTTCTGCACGTCAGCATAATTCTCATTGACATAGGATCTTCTTCCTTCTTGGATGGCAATGTTGAATTATGTGCTTTTGATGACACGTTAATATTGTTGAAGTTTGTTTTGGCTTTAAGTTTCTACATGATGTGGCGAATCTCATGCCCAACCTTTCTTCGATGACACACATTGTAGGATGCAGTTCTACTTTATTTGCTCCCCTTTCAGGCCCCCAGGGACACATAGAAGAGTTACAACTTTGCACACTACAGATTTATCAAATTTCTCTAGTTCTAACTGTATGTACTTTCATTGTTTTTCTTTGTGTTATCTTAGAAAAAGAAGAAAAAAAAATGCTTCAAGGTTTCCTTTATCATCTTTTGATTTGCCCTCATCAGTTTCCTTGTGACTGATACTGCTAACTGATTTGCTTATGTCTTCCAATCAATAGAATTAAACTACAGGATGAGTTCAGCAAGCAAGTGACTTCTGTATATCAACAATGGGAGTTGGATATAGAAAAGACTAAAGAACAGGAAGAAAAATTGAACGTAAGTGTGAAAGTGGTCAGCACAGAAGAACCTTGATTGTCAGCCTGCGATTAAATATTTTAGACATTATTTATTTGTGTTGGGAGTGTGTACCCCCACTGTCCAGTGGTCATGCCTTATTAATGGCCCTTTAAATGTGGATTTGTAGAAAATGGGATACATCCCATGGAAAGAAGAATACAAGGAAGTCCTAGAACAGCTAGGAATGGTTAAAGAATGACTTAACAAGATCAAAATAAGACAGATATTTTTTTTTATATTAATGATGAAAAATATCCTGTTCTAATTAGGATATATTTTGTTTTCAATTCCAAATAATATGAACAACCACCGATATGGGAAAGTGGCTCACACCTGTAAAATCATTGTAAATAGGGCAAATCATAATTACCAATTATGCTTGTATGTTTTTTAAAAAAAAACAACCCCAAACAAACAAAAACGAGATAAAACTGAACAAAATCAAGCAGAAGCTCCAAACAAAAATAATATTAAGGGGGAGGGGTGTAAAGGCCTGGTAGTTCCAGTTATATAAATGACTTTAACAGATATTTAATTGACTTTCATCTGTTAAAAGTTATATGCATTGTAAGAACAGCATCAGACCTTCACATTCCCAATTACTATATATTAACCTTTGTTCATGTTAAATATTGTTTGACTATATTATGCAGTTCCCTAGGTCTGTCTATTTGTAACACTTCTATATTTGTAGGTAAATTTGATGTTTGCAAATAATCTAATCAATTCCCTAGATATCTGACATTTTCTTGTTGGAGCCTTGAACATCTTATATGCATGTCTGCCTTTCAGATGTTTATCCCACTCTGCTTTCCATTCATCTGTTATTATTTCTTTAATTAAGCTCTTAATCTCTGATTTACTCATCCCTAAATTTATTAGATTTTTATCAGATCTACCTTTCTTGGCTTCTTTATCTGCCTTTTTATTTCCCTCTATGCCAACATGTGAAGGTATCCAAGCGATTAAGACTGAACATCCTCTGGAATATAAGTATGTAGTAGCCAGAAATATCTCCTCTGCTATATCAGGTCTACTACATTCTTGTAAGTTTCTAAGTGCTTGAATTGTTGAAAGAGAGTCAGTTAAAATTGTTAGTTTCTTGGGAGGGTTATTAGAGAATATTTCTAGTGCTTTTAGTATTGTCACCATCTCTGCAGTGAAAATGGATGTATTTTCTATGATACTATACTCTTTTGCCATTTTCCATATTGGAATATACATTCCTATCCCCAATTTGCCATCCTCTCACATATATTATACTTCCATAATCATCTCATTTTAGTGAGCCTTTCAAATCCATTACCTTTCAAACATCTTAACAATTTAGTCAATCCTCTGCAAGACTCCACTAGTTTATCTATGTGTTTATTCCAGTTTAGCTGTTGGTCCAATGTCATTCCTAGATATCAAGTGGTTTGCACTGTATTAATGCCTCTGGAACATGCTTTGCACCCTCGGCCAGGTTTGACTTCGAAGGTCACTGTGGGCTCGGCAGTTCTAAACTTGCAACTCTGGTTTCTTGTTTATTGAGCCTCTGTGAGACAATGAGTAGGTTGGTCACATTACTCTGCCTCCCTCTAACTTCGGTTTGCAGAGGCACCAGTTGATTGGGTGGGCTATTTTAAGTCTGGGGGTCCAGCTCCCCAATTTTAGCTGATAGGAGTAATGTCCTCCTCCCCGGTTGTAGCTGACAAAAGTGATACCATGACAAAAGTTGAGATTGTTGTATGACTCAATTCTGTAAATGCAGGTGTGCCCTAACTTGCCCCAGTGTCTACACCATAGCTTACACATTCCATCTTAGGAAGGCCGAGTTGTGTTTTAAATCTGGGTTGCCGCCCATAGCCTTTCCATCTCCCTAAGGTGACTGTAAGGCAGCAGGTTGGTTTGTTTATCAAGGTTTCCTTTCCTGTGACTAGATCTTATAGCAGCTCTTGTTTGCCTGATGCACCTGTCGTAGGACATATGGGGTATTTCAGTGAGGGCAGTAGTGCCACCTGTTGTCCCACCTGATCCTGCTGGGAAATGCTGCCATTTGGTCCACGGTAGCTTATTCATAAAATGAAAAACTGACAGTTCACAGCTCCAGAAGGCATCCCACTATCCACTGCATGTGGATAAATTTGGTTGAGGTTGGCCAAAAGACAGAAGACCTTGAAATTAATTGCTACAGACCTTTGATGTGGAGAAGGCAGCTGATCTGATCTTATCAGTGTTATGTGCATTTGGTATAAAAGAGTATGTTGTGATAACAATGTCAGCATTTAGTGATTGGGATCATGTGGACAGAGCTGAATAAGATGGCCTAGAATGTTAAAAAGTGGCAAGTAACAGTTGCAGTCTTTGGTTTTGTCTTCAACTCAAATGTGAAGTCAGTATTATTGTATGGCTCTGAAACATGGTAAACAACAAAGACAACAACCAAAAAGCTACAGACTTTCATAAATGGGTGCTTGCATAGAATAATAATAATAATAATAAATAATAAATTCTTTAAGCGCCAAACACGGCGCATAAGGCAGAAACCAGTGCTCTCCAGGTTGTTCGTTGTGACGCCACTCCTCTTAGCTCTTGCACATTATTTAGGCCCAACGTTCTTCCTTCTCTTATTATTGTTCTTCTGAGTGTTTCTTTTGGTCTTCCTTTTTTCCGCTTACCCTCAGGAACCCAAGTGAGCGCCTGTAGTGGTATTCTGTTGTTTTGCATTCGTAGGACATGACCGATATATGACCATCGTCTTTTCCTTATATAGTCGGAGACATATTTCTGCCTAGAGTCTTCTCTTATTTGTCGATTAGTCTTGAATTCTTTCCAACTGATGTTCATGAGTTTTCTAAGACATTTGTTCTCGAATGTATTCAGCTTGTTCTCCAATGATTTTGTTATTTTCCAACTCTCACAGCCGTATGTTAACACTGAGATAACATTTGAATTAAACAGACGATTATTATTATGCACCTTTGGGAGTGGAGGGTTATGAATGAATGAAATATTTGCTTTGGGATCTGAGAAGTGACTTGTTATTTGATCAGGATGCTAAGTAGCAACAAGATTTTGGTATCTAGCAAGACCCGAGTTATAAATAAATTTCCGGTAAGCCTACATTAAATTTCATAATTTGTTTTTAGAGGTCATCGATATTATGATTTTTCATGATTTTTTTTTTTTTTTTTTTTGAGCCAAGGCTTTCCAGCGGTCGAATATTTGCTTTGGGATCTGAGAAATGATGTTATTTTGTCAGGATCCTAATCATGCAATGGAATCAGATGTGAATAGTGAATAAGGGCCCGATTTAGACTGACAGTGAAACTAATGAAATTGAATCTAGTGAAAGAAGTAATGGTATTGCTGATTGATCAAATGAAGGAGGCTGATCAATAAGGCGTACTCCAGTTGAAATTTGTAACTTAACAGGAGTTAAAACGTGTATTACTTTAGATATTTTGATAAAAACATTTAATGAAGCAGCAAGGTTATATCTGAAGGATACTAGTTTGCGGTAATGAGGCAATACTGACAAGTTTCATCAATCTTTTTTTTTCTTCACTCGAAATAAGTTGGGTAAGTTGTTTAAAGCCCTAAAAGGGAAAAAAATGTCTCAACTTATACTCGAGTATATACGCTATTTTCACCCGTGTGTTACCGGGGCCCAAAAGGGGAGCAAAGAATAGTAACACTGTTCCCTGCCAAGCATGTCGTAGAAACGACTAAGGAGGGTTGGGCATGGGGCCGGTTACCCCATCCTGTAAAAAATTTAAACTACAAAAAAACTTCAACAAATATGGACAAGTCAATTAAGGAAAATAAAACACAGCCATCCAAGACAGGGGAAGGTCCTCTTGCGGGGAGGCGTATGATGCAATACAGAGAAAGCCGAAAGGAGTCTGTGTTACTGACTAACCTTTTTTCTTCTAGGAGAACTTCCAGATTTGGCACCTGGATTCTCGGACATTAAACGAACAAGGGAAAGTAGCACAAGTAGCAGCAGAGATGAGGGAATATAAAATCGAGGTTCTGGGACTGTGTGAAACAAAGTGGAAGGGGGTAGACAGGAAGAAACTCATCACAGGTGAATTGGTGCTGTCCTCAGGACATGAAGACGAAAGTTCACACCAGAGTGAAGGGGTAGCTCTTATGTTATCTAAAGAAGCACAGAAAGCACTCATTGAACGGGAAGCCGTTGGATCCAGAATAATAACAGCTACTTTTAAAACAGCTAAAAAGAAAATAAATGTAAATGTCATTCAATGTTATGCACCAACTAATGACAAAGAAGAGTCTGTGAAAGAAGCATTTTATACTAGTGTGATGTCATCAAGGTATGTAAGAAAAGAACAAGAAAGTATTCAGTGGGGTACTGGAAGATGAGACAGGTCTATATTTCGGAGCTGGCATTTGCTGATGATGTTGCCCTGATTGCTAAATCAGAGGCACATCTCCAATCCAACCTGCAAGTCTGGAAGGAAGAGCTGGAGAAGAGAGGGATGGTCATAAGCAGCTCTAAAACAAAATCCATGGTGATATCACGAGAAGAAAGAAGACATCAGATTAAGCTGGGAGAACAGGTCCTGGAGCAGGTCGACCACTTTAAATACCTCGGAGCTATTATAGACCGAAAGGGAGGCATCAAAGAAGAGTTGGCCACTCGAAAAGCAGCAGCTGGGAGACTTTTTCAGGCCATAAATCTAGGATTCCTCAGCAAGAAAGAGGTTGGTAAGAAAAAGAAGATGGCTGTATACCGCTACACCTATGTCCCAGTCTTGACATATGGATGCGAGTCATGGGCAATGACTACAACCCATAAAAGCCAGATCCAAACCTCAGAAATGAGGTATCTGAGGAAGGTGGTTGAAGGAACAAGAAGAGACATGGTACGCAACCAGATGATACGTCAAGGCCTAAAATCCCACCCCCTGCAGACCCAAGTAGAACAGTCCCAATTAAGATGGTTTGGCCATGTCTGCAGAATGGGAGAAGATCGGATACCATGACAAGCATGGGAAACAAAGAGCCAAGGATCCAGACCCCGAGGACGACCCAGAGTCCGCTGGGAGGACAACATTAGACAGTCTCTGAAGGACCGAGGACTAGAATGGAACCAAGATGGCGCTGTCACATATTCCCCGCCTGATTTTGTTGTCGTCCAGACAACAGCACTACCTCTGGCACTTCATTTGTAATCTCTCAGATCGTTGGTGCTGCGCCTGACTCTTTCTGAGCGGCGATGCTTTGGTCTCACATTCTGTAATAGGTACAACCCGGCTGGGGACCCTCTTGGTCGTCATGTTCCTAGTCGTACGTTGTCGGGCTGGCAGTTGCTGTGGTCTGGAAGATTTGTCTACTTGTGCAGCGTCGCTGCTTGCTTGTAGCTTCTTCTTGTCAGTGCATGCAGCTGTCGACTTTGTAGGGGGATTGCTCCTGACGTGTTTTACACTCGTTTTGTGTGGACGGTGGCTTACATTCCCCACAATCTGCTTTTGATGAGTTTCCTCTTCTGAACATTGATGTGCGTTTCCTCCCCTAAACGACCATCAATTTTCTCGGCGCCCTTAGTGTGACAGTTGTCATGGCCATCTCTTGGCTTGCACCCTAAAGGCAACCTAGTTGTGGCAGTACATCTGGGGAAAGAGCTCCTTGGGGGACATGCGAAAATCAAATGTTCTGTGGACTTGCATTGAAAACATCTCTTCGGAAGTGGGCCTTCAGGGCACTTGGCTGCCATGTGGTCTGAAAGGTCTCCACAATTGTAGCATCTTATTTTTCTAGGCTTCCTCTGTGCCATGGGTTGCCTCCTGCTGCCCTTACATTCCTGGCCATCAATGCTGCATACAAAGACCGCTCAATGCCCTGAACAGATGGTTTGCTATCAAATGCTACTCGTTCATTCCTTGCCAGACTCTGGAATCCCTTTCTGAAGATCTTGGTCTGATGTACGAATACATCAATACCTCCATCATCTGGCGTGATAAATCCCCTGTGGACACTATACCACTTGCAAACCCCTTTTCGCCTTGTTGGTGCAACTGCGTTTGTTGGTACTGTCAGCTCACACCTTTCCTTGACAACAGCCTGACTCTCACATACACGAAGGCCTAGCTGAGGTTCCTGCTCACACACCCCTTTGTTGTGCTTTGGCAGTTTTCTTTCTTTGCACCTCCTCTTGTACTGGCGAAAACTGGTCTGTGATAGCTGTGCTAGCTGGGACTATAAAAGAGATATTTCTGCTTCGAGTGTGTTCTTTTCAGTGTGGGCTTCTACACTGGCTACCTGCACTAGTGTATCAGGCTTTTTGCCTTCACCGAAAACAGCATATTCCCTAGGCCCCTGACTCACGGCCTGGAAATTCCTAGTGATGCGGGGAAATAAATCCTTATAATAATATGTATGTATTCAGGAACATTCCTCCAGATGTCCTGTATATATCTCTTGAAGATATCTTGGCCAGCTGAGCACCTTTCCAGGGATATCTTTATTGATTCATATATATTATTACATTCCAAGTAATATGGCCAAACACACAACTCTCCCTGGCCCGCACCACAGATACTCAGTTATTAAAACCTAACTTCTTGGCACATTTCACACGTTTATTTAACAATACTCCACATTGCATATGGTACGACATCAAGGCTTTTACTAAGCACAGGTCGCTACTGTCCTCGATTCTGATACTTTCAGTTTTAATGGGACATTCACTTACATGCTCAAGAATTTCACACTCTGCTTAGACTAAATGACATTATACAGTTAATAAATGCATAAGGCAGTGATGGTAACATATCTTGCAGGTGTAATATGAATATGCCCAAAGGCAATTAACACAATCTAAAATCAGGTCCTACTGGACACCTTCCATGCATACTGGTCAACCGACACACGCAGAATCCCGTCTAGAGACGCGTTCGTGTTCCAGATTAACAAGCCATCGTCTGCTACTATTTTGTGCAGAAGTCAAGACGTCACTTCCGGAAACTAATGACAACGGTCTATAAACAATAAACCAGGAAGTGATCGTATACAACCAATGTTATGATATTTAAACATAACACCTAGTCATCGCATTGACTAGTGGTCGCAAACTGTAGGCTTCTTCCACTATTTTGAGTAACTTCTCAGGGCTGGCCTTAGCTCTGCCACATATCCGTAATTCTCTAGATACCACTGATGTAACGTTATTCCAGATAACGTCTACCTTATCTTCTGCAGAAAAGGGCACTACCTTCCACACAGCCTCTACATCTTTCACGAACTCTTGCCAAGTGGGACTTGCCTTTCCACCAAATCGCCTTACCTCCGGCACCGTCAATATTTGCTGTTTGCTCGGTGTCACTGTCTGCCTATCCTACCGACGATGCCAATTGTGATAGGGTGGGCGAGATGATGATGATGCTGTTGTGATATGTGATCACTTCCTTGCACACTCGCAACCGACCCGATCAACAATAAAACTCTGATTCTAAGGCAGAGGTTGTATTTATTCATACAACCCAGTCAGTGACCAAGCGCATGAAGCAAACATTAAACAAATAAAACAAAGCAAACAAAACAAAACACACAGCCAGTGCTCAATTGCTAATTGTGTTCAAGGCATCTTCAGATTTCAACTCTGGTTTGGCGACTTCTTCTCTCTGCGCCTAGCGTTCAAATGACAGAAGATTTCAACCAGCCAAACTCAGGCGCGGTCAGTCTGAGCACTTCTCTTCTCTGTTTGGCTGTTGCTCTCTCAGCGGGCATGACTAATGTTCTATTTTTAGATCCTGACTGAGTAACGTTAAAATAGCTTCCAAATCGCCATGTTGTAGTAAAAAGGTAGAGAGCGACAGACACAATGGAGGTGACAAGATGGCGCTGTCACACTAGACTACAGGAAATTATGGAAAAAGTAAAAAGAAGAGACATCACAATTTTGATGGGTGACATGAATGCAAAGATAGGTACAGTCAACACCGGCTTTGAAGAAGTCATGGGAAAACAGGTGCTAGGAATAATGAATGAAAATGGGGAACTATTCTCAAACTTCTGTGCTTCAAATCAACTGGCAATAGGAGGAAGCATGTTTCCACATAAGAGAATACACAAGGCAACATGGATATCACCAGACCACAGAACAGAAAATCTGATTGATCATATATGCATAAACAAGAAGTTTAGATCATTGCAGGATGTAAAGGTATATAGAGGAGCAGATGTGGCATCAGATCACCACCTTCTGATAGCCAAAGTAAAAATGAAACTCAAGAGATATGCAACAATACAAAATTATAGACAACAATTTAATGTAGGACATCTAAAAAATCAAGAAACAAGAGACAAATTTGCGGTCACAATATCCAACAAATTCCAAGTGCTCCAACAGCTGGAAGATGTAGAGAATACTGAAGACTATTGGCAGCAAATCGAAACGGTATGGAATGAGACATGTGAAGAAATATTGGGGACAAGGGAACGACAACAAAAAGCATGGATAACAACAGAAACCAGCAATAAGATAAAAGACAGAAAAAACAAGAAAGCAGATTTAAACACAAGCAAAACCAGAAGTTCCAAAGCCAAGACTCAAGAAGTGTACACAGAAGCAAACAAAGAAGTTAAAAGAAGTATCAAAAGAGACAAGAGGAAGTATATTAAGGAGTTGGCAAGAAAGGCAGAAGATGCTGCAACCAAAGGAAATATGAGAGAACTGTATAACAGCACAAAGAAGCTGACAGGAAAATACAAGCAAACAAGTTGCTTCTCAATAGACCAGCTCCACAAAACCCCCTGGACATCCAGCCAGCAGAAGAAGAGCTACAAATTAACGGTGAAAGACCAACGAAGGAAGAAATAAAGAAAGCCATAAAGCTTCTAAGAGATGGAAAAGCGTCTGGACCTGATGGCATTCCAGCAGAGACCATCAAAGCAGGTATCGACACGGCTACAGAGATGTGATATAAATTACTTGGTAAAGTCTGGGAAAAGGAAGAGATACGTGCAGAATGGAAGGAAGGATATCTGGCTAAGTTACCTAAGAAAGGAAATTTACAAGACTGCACAAATTATAGAGGAATAATGTTACTATCAGTGCCAGGAAAAGTATTAAATAGGATTATCCTTGAGAGATTAAAAGAGTCCATAGACAAGAAACTGAGAGATGAACAAGCAGGTTTTCGACAAAATAGATCCTGTACAGACCAGATAGCCCTTTGAGAATAATAGTTGAACAAAGTCTGGAATGGAATTCACCATTATACATTGGATTTGTGGACTACGAAAAGGCATTTGACAGTGTAGACAGAGAATCACTTTGGAAATTGATGAGGCATTAAGGAGTTCCACTGAAGATCATTAATTTAATAAAGAAAACATATGAAGACATGACATGCAGAGTTCTTCATGAAAGACAGCTTACAGAACCATTTGGGATAAGAACGGAGTGCGACAGGGATGCCTCTTGTCTCCATTTCTTTTCTTATTAGCAATAAACTGGGTTATGAGAACATCAACAACACACAACAGAAATGGAATCCAGTGGACTCTGACTAAGCAGTTGGATGATCTGGATTTTGCTGATGACTTGGCTCTTCTGCCCCTTAACCATAATCAGATGCAGGACAAATTGAAAACACTCGATGAGAGGTCACAGCAACTGGGTCTGAAAATACACAGGGAAAAGACAAAGATAGTAAATGCAGGTAATGAAAACAGGGTTGAACTTGAAGAAACACCAATACAAGATGTAGAATCGTACACATATCTTGGCAGCAATATAGACAAAGTTGGAGGGACAGACAGTGATATCAAAATAAGAATACAAAAAGCAAGAGGAGCTTTCATTGCATTGGGAAATATATGGAGATCAAGAGAAATCGGATCCAACACGAAAATAAAAATCTTTAACTCAAATGTGAAGTCAGTCCTATTGTATGGCTCTGAGACATGGAGAACAACAAAGACAACAACCAAAAAGCTACAGACTTTCATAAATGGGTGCTTGCGTAGAATAGAAGGATTAAAATGATATGACAAGGTTACCAACGTGGAACTGATGACAAGAAGTAGACAAGTGCCAGTGGAACAAGAGATGAGAAGAAGACGATGGCGATGGATAGGACACACACTGAGGAAACCTGTTGATAGCATTACAAGGCAGTCCTTGTTCTGGAACCCTTAGGGCAAGAGAGGCAGAGGTAGACCAAGAAGCACATGGAGAAGAGAGCTGGAAACAGATGAAAATGATAAGGAGAACGTGGAAGGAACTTAAGATGATGTCACGTGACAGGAGGACTTTGCATGTGTTTGTTGAAGGCCTATGCTCCTTTGGGAATGGAGGGTTATGAATGAATATACGCTATTTTGTTATTTAATGTTAACTTGAAAATTATACAGCATGTTTTATAATTCAGAATATGGTGCCAAATATTTTCACATTTAATGTTAACTTGAAAAGCCACACAGTATGCTTGTTAAAAGCAAAATGTGGTGTAAAATATTTTCATTACCAAACTCTTGCATTTCAGACCCTTTTCAAGCAGCAGCAAAAGCTTTTCCAGCAGTCCAGAATTGTTCAGAGCCAGAGACTGAAGACTGTCAGAGAACTCTGTGAACAGTTTATCAAGGTAATTTAGTAATAAGCTCAACAAACTGTTTAGTCTGCTATGTGAGATACTTTCTAGACCTAAAGATGAATTAGCAAACAATGTTTAAAATGGAATGCTAAATCTGACAAGAATAAATACCACTTTACACTCAATTGTTTAACAAGGGGAAAAAAGACCTATTTGAAACCTTTAGTTCAGTTACAAATTATATGCAGCTCACTAGGTATTTGCAGCTGGAGGTATAGGTGGATTTAAAAAAAATTCCTTTCTACTTTTTTTGAAATAGAGATCATATAAAGAAAGAAAAAAAAAGACAAACAAATGAGAAAGAAACAACACTATCTGTCTGCTAGATATCATTTTCTGCATGGCTCATTTCATTTTTCCATCCATGTGAAATAAATATTTTTCTTTGAAGTTTGTCTCGCCTTCAGTTATTTAGAATAAAAGCAGTATGTTAGCATAAACATTAGTAATATTATGTGTAGTAATATTATGTGTAGTATAGTTTGCCTCAGGCTGTTATTATTGGTCACTGAATCAGTCAGTGGCCATCACTTCCTGGGTGCATAAGCTGTTGATATTTTTATTCTCTGCTTTTTTGTGTGCATCATTTTTTTTCATCTCTCTTAGTCCTTCATTTCTGTCACTTCTGTCTCATAAATTCCCTTTTTTCTATCTCTAGCATAAATTCCCATGTCCTCCCCTATTCCTCTTTCCCAATGGAGGTCACTTTAATGTTTGCCTGATCTTATCTCCATTTACCGTTTCCATATCTGTTGCTTGTTTCATGTCTCTATAGTTCTCAGATATATCTGTATCAAAATGATTTCTAGAGTTACTAACATTATACTTTGTATCCAGTTACTAACTTTGTATGCAGTTACTAACTGTGTATCCAGTTACTAACTGTGTATCCAGTTACTAACTTTGTATCCAGTTACTAAATTTGTATCCAATCTGAAGTCATTTAAAAAACATTGTTACTCTTCCATTTGTGCTTTGTTTAGTTTCTGGGGGTGGAGATGAAGAAGGAATAGGACTACTACTACCTCAGGCACATCTTAAGAGGTTTCTAATGCATGGAAACTTCATCATAAATAACAGTTGCTACAGAAACCACTGTTACAAGAGCATGTGCTTTGATGCAGGTTCCCTGCTGTTGGGGCTGGCTGCTGTGGTAGGTAGCCCCATGCTCTGTGAGGAGCAAAATGGTGTTACATGTTCCATTTGTTGAAAATCTGAAAATAAATGTTTGCTCTTGACTCCAGGGTCTTGAAGAGCTAGACAACACTCGTCAATGTCAGCAGTCATCTTTGCAAGCAGAGTTAAAGAAGGAGATGCAGCTACTTCAGAAACGTATACTCATGGACACAGTAAGCATCACTTTCAGTAATTAGCTCATTAATATTATTCAAAACTAGGTATGTTATACAACAGAACAATACATTTCTCTCTCGCCTCCAGTTTTACCTGCTTCCATCATCATCAAGTCATACACACACACATAAGAAAGAGCTGTCAAAATATAAATCGATGGAGAGCAGCCATTGCAGCTCAATGTTCCATGGATAATGGTGGTGAGGAAATCTCCAACTTCATTCCATATGTTAGAGCCCTACAGCTTACTTTTTAGGAGCTATGTGCACTGGAGGATATATGGGACAGCTACTGATATTTTGATTCCTCCTTTTCTTTTCTTTTTTTTTGGGTAGGGGGGGGGGTGGGGAGGGGGGTGGGGGGGGGGGGGGGGGGGGGGGGGGGGGGGGGGGGGGGGGGGGGGGGGAGGGGGGGTGGGGGGGGGGAGGGGGGGGGGGGGGGGGGGGGGGGGGGGGGGGGGGGGGGGGGGGGGGGGGGGGGGGGGGGGGGGGGGGAGATAGTAACGGATTTTATTTTATTTTATCTTCCATTGGAAGACCATTGGTATCTTTTTCTACTAATCAGTTCTTTGACCTCCACTCAGTCACATCTGTTGTTCTGTTAAATTCTGTTACTCAGTAAACTTAATACAAATTTTGAATAATGGTAGAGATTTGTATCTAACATCTGAATGCTAGTGAAAACAAAAAATTGATACAATATTTTTGCAAAAAGATACTTATCTGACAGGATCACTGCTAACTTTATATTATCTAAATATTAGAGGACGTCACTGGGATAGGGAACCATAAACATTGTATGCTTTTGTCAGATTGACAGAGTGGTTAGAGAGCTGGTCTCTCATGGCAAAGGTTTCAGATTCAATACATTGTGGCATCACGTTCCAGCCTACCCAGCTGTAAATGAGTACCTGACTCTGCTCATGAGTTAGGGAAGGAAAAGCAGCAAGGAAGGGAACTGGTCAACCCACATCTCGAAGCTGGACGTAGCATATTGAATGCTTTAACACTTGACTCCCCTACAGCAGTATTTACTGTGACTACCTTTTACAAAGGCTTTGGATTTATTACATTTTTTATCCTAAAAGGTTATCTTAAGGTCAGTTGTTTGTTTTTTTAAAAGTTGGTCAGTGATTATTTCTTACATCAGAGCAGACATTTGTGTGGGTCTGTGTGTTTCCAGGCTCATGAGCTTCTCTTATGTGTCCTGTAATTCAGATTGAGCTCTCTTGAATTTTTGAATACTTTCTCATTGACTAGTGTCTAGCTGAATTATTTCTCATTTACTAAAGTCAGGATGAATAATTTCTCATATACTAGTGCCTAGCTGAATATTTTCTTAATTTACTAGTGCCAGACTTAATACTTCCTCTTTTACTAGTCAGGCTGAATACTTTCTCATTTACTAGTACCTAGTTAGTGCTAGGAGCACAAGGCACCTGCCTACATAGCTCATGAGATTGATAGGGCATGCAGTCTAGCCCATTTGGCCAATGTGTCGTACTTGAGATAAAAATCATACATGCCACACCTCAGACATGAAAAACCTGTACAACAAATCCAAAAACCCTGTACAGAGACCCGCAAAACCTGTACAGACTGAAAAACGTAACAATAGAGTTAATTAATGTACAAATATATTCAATTAGATGGTTCTGCACCATCATAGTGACATGCGCCCTTTGCCTTTTTAAGCATGTCTTCACTTGCTTTAAAACCTAAACAACAAGAGTTAGAATTTATTTTGTACCGGTATTGTAGAAAAGCTGTGACTGTATCATCATTTAGTCTATTTCTGCAAAAAAAAAATTAATACAATTTATGGTGGAAATGAAGAACAGTTTGGTGTGTGTTCTATAGTGCCTTATAAAAGTATAGATCTAAAGAGACCAGTAATAAGCGTTATGGGTTAGGTTTAGGAATCTTAAATCAAATATATATATATATATATATATATATATATATATATATATATATATATATATATATATATATATATATATATATATATATATATATATTTTTTTAAAGCTAGCAATGAAAATATAAACTGGCGCAATATTATATATTCTCTACCGAACTTCAAAAATTGGAATAGCCGTTATACCCATACGAATTTTAGTGTCAATCAAACATTGATAGTAATTAATTATTTAATAAATATAAATCATTGGATGACCGTAATGATGATCACCCAAGGCAAAATCACATTGTTTTTTAAAGAAACGAAATTAAAACTAAGAAGAGAAGTAACTCCAAATAAACTTTTCTCTGACCTGGTTAAGATGCAAATTTGCCTTGCTTTTGTGGGTTTTTTTTCAGTTTCATAATTTGGTCATATCGGAATGACGGTCGCCGAATGCTCCGCATGTATTTTCGTACCATTTAGATTTCGGGTTAACCCTAACCCCAACTGTAACCCTAATCCTAACTCTAAATGGTACGAAAATACATGCAGAGCATTCGGCGACCGTCATTCCGATATTAGGCCTACCCATAATTTGTTTTGTATTATTATTCAAATTTACATTTCTTACGCACTTTCTACCGTAAACCTAACCTCAACCTTAACTCTAAATGGTACGAAAATACAAATATTAAACATACTCGACGGCAATAAAGGTAAAGATTACCAGAATCTCAGTAAAAAGAGTTGTCAGAATCATTCAAGTTGAATAAATTCAACTCAAACAAGAATTTTCGTGCTCTTTTTCCACAAAATGTTTATGATTCGGCGGTATGGCAGCGTCCATGTTTGTAACTTTCGCTTTTGTAAAATCACTATTATCAGTTCTACCGTATTCACTAGCAGTAAAATATTTTGTTCGTTTCAAGCTTAGTGGCCAGATTTTTCAAGGCTGAATCCGATTATGCCCAGCAATTGCCGATACGATTGTAAACAGAAGAGTTCTGGTGCTTTTAAAATAGGACGTACGTTTTATAGGTGTATGGGAACGAGGTATCGCACTACTTCCGTGACGTACTCGGTACGGCACAGCGACAAAAATTGTCAAGATTTATGCCGTATGGCGTACGTCATAATGGTGCTGAAAGGGTTAATAATTAGGCGAAAAAACCCGTACAGACCCGTGTACGGCCCGTACACATCTGAAAACGCAAACACCCCGTACAGATTATGGGTAAACCTTTAAGTGTGGCATGTATGTAAAAATTCTAAATAATCTTGACAAGTCACTCATATCTGTAATGCTATAAATCTGCATGCCTGCTATTTTTTAATGCCCATCAAATGAGTGAGAATATAAAACTGAGTGGTAAATGGGAATTTTTAAAATTTATATACATAAAATCTTCTTTTGCAGCAACAGCAAGAGATGGCCAATGTGCGGAAATCTCTTCATTCAATGCTGTTTTGATGAAGTAGCTTCTGGCTGTGTAATCTCCATAGTTGCATAGAGTTGTTTGAGTTTAAGCATCATTTGTTTATTGGTTCAACTTTTTTGTGAAGAAATCAATAAAATACTGTGTGAACAATAAAATACTTCACTGTTTTTTTTTTTTTACTTTTGGCTTTGTATGATATTCAGTGCATCTGTTAACATTAGTTAGAATAGCCTTCTCTAACATATTTACAGGGATGAGAAGCAAAGAGATGTTCACAATAATGGAAGACCACTTTTTCTTTTAAAAACAGCACTGAATTGTGCCACAGATAGCATATTATGAAGGCTATCAGACAGCATATGTACACTGTACAGTAAATAACTTTGCACAGTAACTTTAGTAATAAGAGATTCTTTAACTATTATATTTTATTCACATCATATTTCATTTCCATCACAAGAACAGCTATGCTTTGGACCCCTGAAGGAAAACGAAGAGAGGCCGACCAAAAACAACCTGGCGGAGGACTGTGGAGACTGAGATGCAAAGAATGAACCAGAGTTGGGGCACTGTACGAAGGATGGCCGCCGACCGAGCAAAGTGGAATCAATTTGTTGTTGCCCTACAGGCGCCACTAGGCGTGATGGCCACTGACTGCTTTGACGGTCGGCGGCTAAGGATCAAAGAAGAAGAATATTTCATTTAAAGAATAGCTTATCTTTCTTCTATTATTGTTCTTATCTTGTCTCCATACCTGTCTGATGTACATAATCTTGCCCCACAGCAGGGTTTCATCACCAATCAAGAACTGCTTACTCTGAGCAACCAAGAGGACATGCACACCATCATAGCTGGCAGGGGCGCTGGAGTTGGGTTGGCCATGTCCTCGGAAGAGACCCTGATGCCATCACAGAACAGCTATGCTAAGGACCCCTAAAGGAAAGCGAAAGAGGCCGACCATAAATGACTTGATGGAGAACTGCAGAGGCCGAGATGTAAAGAATGAACCAGAGCTGGGTCACTGCAAGAAAGATGGTCACCGACCAAGCAAAGTGGAATCAGTTTGTTGCTGCCCTACAAGACGCTACCAGGCGTGATGGCCACTGACTGCTTTGACAGTCGGTGGCTAAGGATCAAAGAAGATGACAGCAGGGTTCTTCCTCTGTCTTTTTCCACTTCCTCACCGCCCTCTTTTTATTTGACATATTATACCTGTATTTTGGGTGGCTGAGGGACATTCCATGACTCACACATAGCTCAGATTTCAGGCTCCATAATCACAATAGTATTTTCTGTCTACAATTCACACATATAGTGTGTCACCATAACTTGAATGTCAAATTTGGCAGTATAAAAGGCATTGGGTTTAGTCATATTCCATACAACACACAATATACCCCAAATATAACCAAATGGTTGAACATGGTATTACAACAATAATATTGACGCCAAAAAAAAAAAAATTCCACACCCTTTCCTTCTCTGCTTCTTTTTCAGATGAGTTAAAATGGTCACTGAAATCAGAAATGAACGTAAAGTGTTCTACAGAGTGACCATTTTGTTTTTGACTGCGTAAAGCTTTTTTGTTACTTTACATACACACTGCGCAACACTTGTGTATTAACAGCACAATAAAGAAAAACAGTATCATTTAGTATTTTCCCCTCGTCAGCAAATGAAAAACTGCCGATGTGTGTCTCTTGTAAGATATTATCCAATAAAAATATGAATCCCTCAAGCCTGACCACCCATTTCTTCTTCTTCTTTTTTTGTTCACCCTCAGACGAGTAAGTTCAAAGAAAGCAGTGGTCAGTTTGAGGCTGTCGACATCTCCGTAGACCCTTTCTAGGAATGGTACTGGTGATGGCCATATGTGCTTTCTCTGTTCCTCATATGCTGGCACCTTTGAAGTAGATGTTCAGCAATCATTTTATCAGTGCCAACTAACAATTTGAGTAAGAAGCATCCTGACATAATAAAGAGGGATATCTTGGCAGCAATATAGATAAAGTTGGAGAGATGAGCAGCGATATCCAAATAAGAAGACAAAAGGCTAGATGAGTTCATTGCTATGGGAATTATACTACTGGACAAAAGTTAAGGGCCGCCATTCAGTTTAGACAAGGTTTATATAATTCTTCCTGAGCAGGGTTGATTTTCCAAATGTCCGGTAGCTTGAAATCTCTCAAGAAGTCTCTGAATGGTAGAGTGGGACACTGTGCTGAGACCTCTCCTTGGTGGCATGGCTAATGCAGTGATCATTTCGACCACTTGTCATACTGATTTATTGCATACCAATGGTGAACACTCTTTACCGATGATCATTTCCCACGTGCATTCAAATTCAACTCACTTTTTCACCTTTTGAACTAGTGGGGCGTGTTGCAAAAACCACGAGTTTTTGCAGCAAGAATGGTAATTTTCACGTGCAGGTTAAAGTGACCCAGTTTTTTTACATTTAAAAAAAATTAACGTAGTGCACACAGAAATGTATACACATTTCTCTGAGCTCAGTTTTAATGACATTTTCACTTGTCTTTACAGTTTGCCAATCAATTATATAAACCTTGTCTAAACTGAATGGTGGCCCTTAACTTTTGTCCAGTAGTATGTATAGAAGTTAAAGAAACAATTGTCCATCACGAAAACAATAAATCTTCAATTCAAATGTTTAGTCAGTCCTATTGTATGGCTCTGAAACATGGAGAACAACAAAACTAGCAACATACATACTTTCATAAATGGATGCTTGCATAGAATATGATTGAAATGGTATGACAAGAGAACCTATGTGGACCTGACGACAAGTACCAATGGAACAAGAGTTGAGAAGAAGACACTGGCAATAGATAGGTCACACTCTGGGCAAACCTGTTGATAGCATTAGAAGGCAGTCATTATTCTGGAATCTAACAGGGATAGAGAGGTAGATGAGACAGGAGAGTTTAGTTTGAGTTTGTTGAAGGCCTATGCTCCTTGGGAAAGTTGAAGGGTATTAATGATGATCTCATCCTTTGGAATCCTCGCTGATTCTACAGAGTTTGGGCACTGTGCTGAGATCCTTCTGTGTGATCTAAAGGAGGAGATCTGAGCACTGATGGAGTTGTGTAATGAAGATGATTCTTAAAACCAACCAATCATCCTTCCACGACTTTAAGTTAAAGGTAGAAAAAAAGAAGTACTGTCAGCAACCTTTGTGAAAAAAAAATGAACTTGTACCTCCCTTACTGTGTATAAAGGACTTGAATCTTATAAATTCTGCTAAATTTGGAAAATTACACAGCTGGAGTAATACTTACATGACAGCAGAGATCTAAGACTTAAGTTGTCAAACAGTGAGCCAGAAAACAGTTCCATACCATTATTTTTTAACATTTGCCATGAGGTATCTAGCACTAAACACACTAAAAATTTAGTTCTTTGCAGAAAAAAATATGTGCACCGAATCCGTAATTTTGAACCAGAATTTGAAAATAAGAGTTTTTATATCCTGGCTAATGTAATCATCATTATGATGAAGATTTTCACTTTTTATGTAGCATTGATCCACCACTTTAGTTGGTCCCGTTATAGGAGGCTCACACCAAAGTATTCATGTGCTTTTGCAATGATGGTTTCTATAACAACTTACAATATGATGTTGCCAGCTCCATGCTCAACCTTCAGTTAGTTGCCTCTTATGACGTACCAGAGGGAGCAGTAATTGCCTGAGAGACCCTCCTGCAGGAAATACAAAGGGTTGAACCTATATAGTTTGGTTTCCAGCTGGTTTAGAGAATGGTGTCATGAGAATGACCTCGGCCAATGAAGCACTTTTTTTGTAGGGTGCTAATATTGGGAGCAAACTGCAACAGTAAGATCTGGAAGGAATTATTCACCATACATAGACATAAAAAGAGGTGTCAGACAAGGTTGTGTGCTGTCCCCCTGCCTATTTAATTTATACACCGAAAAGATTTTCAAACAGATACAGGAAATACCAGGACTAAACATCAGTGGAAGGTCAATAAACAACCTTAGATATGCAGATGATACCGTGTTGTTAGCTGAAAGTGAACAGGAGTTACAAGAACTAGTGAAGCAAGTGAACAGTATAAGTCATGAATATGGACTCAACATTAATATTGAAAAAACAAAAACTATGATAACAGCAAAACAGATGATAAACCCACATTAAAGATAAGCGTAAATGGGAAAACCCTGAAACAAGTCAAGAGCTACGTATATATTGGTCATATAATAACAGAAGATGGCAGATGTGAAACAGAAATCAAGAAGAGAATAGGAATGGCCAAGGCTACATTCAACAACATAAAACATATACTGACATCAAAACAGTTATCTCACAAATTAAAACTGAGAATCATAAAGTGTTATATATATTCTGCATTTCTGTATGGGGCAAAAACATGGAATATGTATAAGCATTTGGAAGAAAGAATTGAAGCTCTTTAAATGTGAATATATAGAAGAATGGGGCGTATCTCATGGAAAGAGAAGAAAACAAATAAGGATGTCCTAGAAAATCTAGGTATGAAAAGAGAACTAATGACGGAGATCAAAGTTCGGCAGCTAAAGTACTCTGGCCACATAAAAAGGCATAACACCTTGCAGAAGACCATAATAGAAGGGAGAGGTGAAGGCAAACGTGCAAGGGGAAGACAGCGCTATAAGTGGGAAGATAACATCAAGAGATGGACAGGGAAGAGCCTATCAGAGTGCACCACCAAGACAAGAGACAGAAGACGTTGGAGATCCATTACAGCCAACCTTCTTTGTGGAGATGACAGCTGATGATGATGAAACTGGCTGTGCATCCTTTCATGATTTACTTTCATAGCAAGGTGATAGGGCCATTTGGATGGTCCTTGGTTCATTTTCCAATAAGCCTATTACCCAAGCATGACATAATAGCAGTCATGGGTGATTTTAACGCCAAAGTAGGTGACAACAACGATGGAGTACAAAGATATCTCGGTACTCATGGCATAGGCTGTTTGAATCAAAATGGCGAAAGACTTCTAGAACTTTGTGAAATATCAAACCTCGTTGTGGCAGACACCATCTTTCCACATAAGAATATCCACAAGATAACATGGAATTCACCTGATGGCAGAACTAAGAACCAGATAGATCACTTCTGCATAAGCGCTAAATTTCGCTCATCAGTTCAAGACGTCAGAGCATACAGAGGTGCAGAGATCGGAAGCGATCATAACCTCTGCATAGCTAAAATGAGAATTAAACTGAAGAAGTTATACCAACCGAATAAAAATAGAAGAATAGATGTACACAGACTGCAATCAAATGATATAAAGAAGGAATATAATGTCAAAATGAACAACTATTTCGATGCTTTAGGCAAAATTGACAACGATATCACCACCAAGACAATCGATACTAAATGGGAACAACTGAGAACAGCAATGACAGAAGCAGCTGTAGCGACCACCGGATACCTAGTACATAAAAAGAAAAAATGGATGAGAGAAGATACTTGGGATAAAATACAAGAAAGGAAAACAGCAAAACTTAAACTACTAGCAGCAAGTACACATAATGCAGTTGAATCTTGCAAACTAACTTATAACTTGTTAAATAAAGAAGTGAAGACAAAAACTCGAAGAGATAAAAGACATTTCATCAATGAACTGGCCGTAGAAGCTGAAAATGCTGCAAGAACTGGTAATAGTAGGTGCCTTTATCAAATTACAAAACAACTATGTCACCAGCCTACTGCTATGGAAACACCTGTTAAAGGTAAATTAGGGAATTCAATACCAACAGAAAAAAAGAACAAATGAAGAGATGGGCTGAGCACTTCATGGAGGTGCTAAACAGACCACCACCAACAGTAACACCTGATTTTAATAATGAAACATCCACAACCACCTTGCCAATAACTTGCGATGAATTCACGCTGGACGAGATCAAACAAGCCGTTAAAAGATTTAAAAATTTTAAAGCTGCTGGAGTTGACGAAATTTCAGGGGAAATGATTAAAGCAGTTAATGACAACAACCTCTTGAGAATTTTAGATATTATAAATGAAGTATGGAGAGAAGAACAACCACCACAACAATGGAAAGACAGTATTATTGTAAAGTTACCGAAGAAAGGTGATCTATCAGACTGTAATAACTGGCGTGGTATATCTCTATTATCAGTACCTGGAAAATTATTATGTTGCATGATGTTAGAAAGACTTAAATTGCATGCTGACGAAAAGATCAGAGAAGAACAAGCGGGTTTCAGGCCGAAACGATCATGTATTGATCAAATATTCACACTAAGAACAATTATAGAAGAATCAGTGGAAAGGCAATCGCCACTTATTATCACCTTCGTCGATTTTCAAAAAGCCTTTGATAGTCTACACCGCCCATCATTGTGGAAGATACTTACAATCTATGGTTTTCCAACAAAATATGTGAATATAATCAAAGCGCTATATGACAATGCAAGATGTTGTGTTAGAACAAATAAAGGGAATACAGAATGGTTTACAGTAGAAACAGGGGTGAAACAAGGCTGTATTATGTCACCACTACTTTTTGGAATAGCTATTGATTGGGTTATGAGAAACTATACCCACAATGAACAATTGGGTATAAAATGGACAAATGGAAAATTCCTGGGGGACCTGGATTTCGCAGATGATGTAGCATTCTTAAGTTCAACACCAAGACAATCCCAAGAAGCAATAAATAATTTGTGTCATCTCTCGGTTAAAATTGGTCTCCAAATAAATGCCTCTAAAACTAAAGCTATGAACTTTTCTAACGAGACCTTTGATATCATCTTGAACGGGGAAAAACTACAGAAAGTTGAAAGTTTCAATTATTTAGGCAGTAAAATGACTCAGGATGGTGACACAACAAGAGAAATCCATACTAGAATTGCTTTGGCAGCTAGCGCCTTCAATAGATTATCTAACATTTGGAAATTACGATCATTGAATATACATGCCAAGCTTCGTCTGTTTAATTCAAATGTTATCTCAGTGTTAACATACGGCTGTGAGAGTTGGAAAATAACAAAATCATTGGAGAACAAGCTGAATACATTCGAGAACAAATGTCTTAGAAAACTCATGAACATCAGTTGGAAAGAATTCAAGACTAATCGACAAATAAGAGAAGACTCTAGGCAGAAATATGTCTCCGACTATATAAGGAAAAGACGATGGTCATATATCGGTCATGTCCTACGAATGCAAAACAACAGAATACCACTACAGGCGCTCACTTGGGTTCCTGAGGGTAAGCGGAAAAAAGGAAGACCAAAAGAAACACTCAGAAGAACAATAATAAGAGAAGGAAGAACGTTGGGCCTAAATAATGTGCAAGAGCTAAGAGGAGTGGCGTCACAACGAACAACCTGGAGAGCACTGGTTTCTGCCTTATGCGCCGTGTTTGGCGCTTAAAGAATTTATTATTATTATTATTACCTATACTTCTTTTCTGGTGACCTCCTTTCTGTCCAAGTGCTTGTTAATTACCTTTCATTATTCATTTATGACTCACAGGGCTCTAACAGTCTATCCTGTGTTGTTCATTTTCCTCTACACATTACTAGACACAAGTATTTCGGCCTTTATTTGATTTATACTTGGTGAAAGGAAAGTTATATTAGTGATTGAGTCTTCAAATGTTTGGATCGTTCATGGATCTTATATATCATAGTTGTGCAGGTGTCGTGAAAATGGCATTGGCCAATGAAGCTTTTTTTTGGGGAGGTGCTAAATTAGCTGTGTTTTTTTTTCACAATTCACTTTCATAGCAAGGCGATGGCACTGCTTCAGTGGTCCTTGGTTCAATTCCCAGTAAGCCTATCACCAATATTTCTTTTTTGGTGTCCTCTTTTCTGTCCAACAATTACTATTATTTATTTATTTACTTACTGCTTACAGGGCTCATATTTCCTTCATTATTATGGGTTTTTCTTTAGGGAGAAGTTTATGTGATAAAGGAGGTAAATAATCCCGATACATGCTCATTGAGGCATTCTGGGAATATAGTGTTAGGCCCATATTTTCTTGACCATCGGCACAGTAGGGGTGTGCTCTCCAAGCTTAGTGTGCAATGCTGGGTTCTCAAAATGTTTCACCACAGGGGGAATTCCTGGAAGTGTGTGGATGATTTCAAGAGTCAATGAGGGTGTAATTAGCCTAAGACAGAGGTTCACATCCACTTTAGCATTGTGCATAGCTGGTGGTCATTTATGAATGACTCCAGATATGCCTCTATGCATATGAGAACTGGTGACAAGAGGTATCCTTGTTGCAGTCCAGTTCTTAATACAAACAGTTCTGTAAGTTGTTTTTCATGAAGAACTCTGCATATCATGTCTTCATAAGTCTTCTTTCTTAAGTTAATGATCAGGGGGGTTCTGGAATGACTCATCCATCTCCAAATTGATTCTCTGTCTACACTGTCATGCCTTTTTATAGTCCACAAATCCAATGTACAGTGGTGAATTCCATTTCAGACTTTGTACAATTATTATTCTCAATGTGGCTGTCTGTCCGTACAGGGCCTGTTTTGTTGAAAACCTAATTGTTGGTCTCTCAAAGTTGTCTATCAATGAACGTTTTTAATCTTTCAAGGATGATCCCGTTTAATATTTTTCCTAGCACTGATAGTAACATTATTCCTCTGTAATTTATGCACTCTTGTTTCCCATCTTTAGCAACATGACCAGATAATCAATCTTCCATTCTGCTGACATTTCTTCCCAGACTTAAGCAAGTAATTTGAATAGAATCTCTGTAGAGGATTCAATATCTGCTTTGATGGCCTCTGCTGGAATGCCATCTGGAACAATTGCTTTTCCATCTTTTAGAAACTTTATGCCTTTCTTTATTTCTTCCAAAGTAGGTATTTCACAGTTGACTTTGTAGCTCCTTTTCTGCTGTCTGAATGTCTGTGGGGTTTTGTGAACTTGGTCTATTGAGGAGTTCCCCAAAATGCTATGTCCACCTCTTAACAAATACAGAACAAGAAAGAAAAAAATGTCAACAAAAAGAACCTAAACAGTACAAGAGAAAATGAAATAAAATAAAAGAATAGCCTACAGTGAGATCCAGATGTTGCAAGTTAAGAAGGCTCAAGAATCAGCTGAAAATCATTCTTTGCTCCTTTTGATTCATCTTCACTTGGTTCATCATTTTTTTTTTTTTTTTGCAGTGTCCTTTGTCTTTTCTCTTAACCTATCTATATTTCTCATGTTTGTGACCGACAAATGAAGGTTAACCCAGAAAGGGCTTTGGGAACAGCTGGACGAAGCCTTGGCAAAAGAGTTGGATAACAGCCTGAAGCAGCTAACTTTGGAGAAGAAGCTGGAAATCTTCGGCGACATAATATATCTGCACTGTCGCAAAGTGTTCGGAGTGAGGGAGGCAAGGGAAAGTAACCCACCACGGAAAAGTAGAAGACAAATTAAAATAGATGAAATCAGGAAACAGAAGAAGCATGCCCGAAAACTGTTCAAGAACGCAGTTGCCACAGAGAAGGAAGGGTTACGGCAAGTTTGGGAGCACCTGAAAGGCCAACATAATGCCCTTTGTAGAGCGGAAAGGTTGTGCAGGAAGAGAAGGAAGACTCGAAGGGATAGGGAGATTCTTTAGGGAGCCCTTCAAGTTTGCCAAAGAACTGTTTGAGCAGCCACGGTCGGGTACGCTAAACATCAGGAAAGAAGACCTGGAAGAACACCTTAGAATGACATATTCAGATGGTCGCAAAAATGAGCCGCTCAGCAGCATGGCAGGCCTTAAATGGCCGGGTAAGCCAGGAGCTGAATTTAACACCAAGCCCCCAACGGTAGAAGAGGTAGAAAGCATTGTCCAGAAAGCTCGGTGCAAGTCAGCTCCAGGTCCTAATGGTGTTCCATATGTGGTGTATAAAAGATGCCCTGAGGTTCTCAAACGACTGCTCCGTTTACTGAAGAATGCGTGGAAAACCCAACTCGTAAGCAAGGAATGGAGAAAGGCAAACGGAGTCTACATCCCGAAGGAACAAAATTCCACAGACATCAGTCAGTTCAGGCCAATCTCACTACTCAATGTGGAAGGGAAGATATTCTTCTCAATAATGGCGAAAAGACTCACTACATACCTCCTGGCAAATGGGTACATTGACACTACCATTCAGAAAGGAGGTATCCCAGGTACACCAGGATGTCTAGAGCATGCCACAATGATCTGGGAAGCAATCCAAAAGGCAAAGTCTGACAGAACAAACCTCCATGTAATCTGGTTGGATCTAGCGAATGCTTATGGATCCGTTCCACACCAGATGTTGTGGCAGGCCCTAGAAATGTATCATGTTCCACAAGAGATTGCAGCAATGCTGAAGCTGTATTTCGCAGGGTTTTCTGTCAGATTTTCAACCAGAGAGTACACAACGAAGTGGATTGGCCTTGAAGTTGGAATTGCGATGGGATGTACCATCTCTCCGATACTATTCGTCATGGCTATGCAGGTAATCCTCAATGCGGCTGAAGGAATGGCTATAGGTCCAAAGCTCGGTGGAATGTGTCACATGCCACCGCTCAAAGCATTCATGGATGACACAACAATTCTGACATCAGATGAACATCAGGCCCGGAGGATGTTAGCACGCCTGGATGAACTAGTCAGCTGGTGCAGAATGAGCTTCAAACCCAAGAAGTCGAGAAGCCTATCAGTCAGGAAAGGGAAGATAGCAGAGGTCATATTCACGGTTTCCAGCCAAAGAATCCCTACTGTCATTGAGGAACCTGTTAAAAGTCTTGGCAGGGTGTACGATGCCTCTTTAAAAGACTCGAAGGCAGTGCAACAGACAATAGAAATGGCAGACAGAGGACTACAGATCATAGACCAAAGCAGACTCCTGGGAAAGTTCAAACTGTGGTGCCTCCAGTTCATGTTGATACCGAAGTTGCTGTGGCCACTGCTTATATATGAAGTAAGCACAAGTACAGTGGAAGCTATAGAGCAGAAGGTCAACAAGTTCATGAGAAAATGGCTAGGGGTACCACCAGGTCTGTCAGATGTAGCACTGTACTGCAAAAAGTCAAAACTTCTGCTTCCCTTCAAGTCAGTTGTTGAAGAGTACAAAGTTGGAAAAGCAAGGCTTGCAATGATGCAACGCGAGTCAGCTGATGACGTGGTTAAGTCCATTCAGCCCACACTGAAAACGGGAAGGAAGTGGAGAGTGGAAGAAGCTGTTGATGCTGCTGAAGAGTCACTCAAACTGAGAGAGGTAATCGGATACACACAAACGAATAGACGGGGATTTGGGCATGGTGACATCCGCTGGTGGTCCAAGGCATCAAGCAGGGAACGCAGAGACATGGTAGTTCAGGAGATACGAGGAGCTGAGAATGATAAGAGGTTGCTAAAAGCAGTGCAGCAGGTCCAACAAGGCCAATGGACTACATGGGAAGGAGCCCTGCAGAGATCCTTGACATGGAATGATATATGGCATATGGCACCTCTTAGGCTCAGCTTCGTGGTTAGATCAATGTATGACCTGCTGCCGTCGGCCACCAACCTTGTGAAATGGGGAAAGTCGGATGATGAGCAGTGCCCCCTGTGCCAGGGGAGGCAGACACTTGAACACGTGCTCTCAGCGTGTAAGGTGGCATTAGGGCAAGGACGATACACTTGGCGCCATAACAAAGTGCTAAATGAGCTTGCTGCGACAATAGATCAGGCAAGAATGAAAGCGAATAGCAAAGTCCGGCCAGACACCACAAACACATACTTTCTGAGGGCAGGAAAGTCAGCACACCCCAAACCGAGTAAACCTGGTAGCAGTTTACCATCTCTTCTTGACTGTGCAAACGACTGGGAGATGGCGGTAGACCTACCTGGACGGGGGGCATATCCAGAGAGTATCAGAAAATCGCGGAGACGGCCGGATATAGTGCTTCATTCTTCAGCAACGCTTCAGGTCATACTGATTGAACTGACCGTGCCATTTGAATCCAGATTAGACGAGCAACATTCATTCAAAGCGGCCAAGTATAGCGATCTAGCCGCGGATCTGAGACACGATGGATTCAGTGCAAGGGTCATGGCGGTTGAAGTGGGCGCAAGAGGGCTTGTGGCTGCATCAATGTATGATTTATTGAAACTGTTGGGGTTGAAGGGACAGTCTAGAACAAGGGCACTGAAGAGGCTTAGCGAAACTGCCGAAAAGGCATCAGGCTGGCTGTGGAACAACCGCAGTGGGCAATGGAGATCGTGACGGTAAACGCTGCGGTACAGAAAACACCAAAATTTTTCTGTCCACAGCGCTGAGTTTATATGGTGTACTAGTGAGGGGGCTGCGACTCTGGGGCAACAGGCGATGTATACTATAGGGAGTGTGTCAGGTACAGAATTTCAGTGGCGTGCGGCGCGCAGTGGCTAAGGTTCGTCGGCTGCGCGCTCGTGTCTCAGTGTGTGTCCTTAGTTGTGAAGGGCGACGGAACGAACGGAATAATTTGTCTTTTCTTTGTTACTTTCACAATTGCCCCCACGGCTGGCGTTGTGGATTAAAAGTTGCTACCGTAAGTGAAATGGGTTCATTTTCGATACAAGACAACAGGAAGCTGAGACGCTTGGGAGTCATGACCCAAGTGGGCCCGCCCCCCTTAGAGTGTAAAGGAGTAATCGGGCCGAAACACTTGTCAGATGGGGGGACTTCTTCTGATGATCAGATTGCTTCCTGTTGTATCGCTCTGTAAAGAGTTTCCTATCGAAGCGCCCCATATTTTTAGTCTGTTGTTCAATTATGAAGCTGACTCAGAATCATAATGTAGTATTATGATTATTACTTTTTTGGCCCTATTTTCCAGTTTACATCAGCTCTTTAATATTATTTTACATAGTAGGTCTATATTTGTCGCCATTTTCTTATGGCATTATCCCTCCTAGCCAGTTACTGTATACAGAGTTAATGAAAATACCAGTAGTGTGGTTTTCTTGTTTAAACCTAAAACAGTAGATTCTGAGTCTGTGTGCATTGCATACTTCTGGTGCGTATTTAATTGCACCGAAAGGGGTAGAATATAAACCCAGCGCAGATTGGTCGGATGCTTACTTTTCGAGGGAAAGTTAACAGGTTCGAAACCTGGTATTATCAAGCTCCAGTCTACCTGGCTGCTCTTGAGTTGGGGAAGACAAAAGCAGCAAAGAAAGGAACCAGTCACTATACCTCATAAAGCTGAGACCTGTGAGGCCTAGTATGGTTAAATCTCTTGCACTTCCTCCCTACGGCAGCGTCTGCTTTGGTACTACTTTTAGTTTTACAGGCAAATACCTATTCACACATACACAATTTTCGTTTTGATTTACTTGTTTTTTTTTTTAAATAAAGTTCTGCCTCGTTTTGGCGATGCGCGTCCTGTTCAACCTAGCCTTTATATTAGGGCGCATGTCCAAATACAAAAGACCCTTAGGTCTGAGATAAATGTTTTTTTTGTGTGGATTTACTCTATTTGGACTGAGTGGAGGGTGGAAGAAGTTACTATTTTGTCTTGAATTTATTACACTTTAATCATAAATCTTATTATAACCATTTATAACACAGAATGAAGGGAAACCCGAGGCCTGTAAACAGTAAATAAATATTAGACAAACATAAAGGTATGTTTTCAGGCACTCGTAAGAAATAAAGAAGTAGAACACTAGACAACAGAAAAACAACAGACCTGAGTGGCTTACCCAGTGCCTGAGAACATACCTTTATGTTTGTCTAATATTTATTTATCTTATTATAACCCATTGAGGATTGAACGGGATACTTTGTTTTTAAAAAAAATTTACATATATTTGGAGTAAGGAGATGATACCATATTTTGATATCGGAAATCAAAATTAGCATCTTGAATTAACTACACTATATGTCATAATAATAACCCATCAAGGGTTGACCGGGAAATTTGTTCTTCAAAAATAAAACCTATCATATTTCTAAAACGTGAATGAAACGAAGTTTCAATTAAACGACTTATAAGGGAAGTAACTAATTATTTGTAATTAACTTCCTCTTTTTTCTACCACAAACAGAACCTGCCTACAGCGTTGCCACTCCTATGTTTTTCCCCCACCAAATTTGTGTCTTTCGTTCTATGATTTTTAGAGAAAATCCATGCTTTTCTCAAGCTTCAGTGAATTTTTAACATTTTTGGCAAACAGGAGTTATCAGTCGTTGATGTAAGTATTAGCATTTAACATTCAAAACGAGATTCTGTTAGCAACTAGAGCACTAAGAAACTTACGAGGATGCAGTAGACCTGGTTCAGCGGAAGAAATATTTATGGCTATTAGGCCTATACACATACTAGTAAGTAACCCGTCAAAATTGATAGGTTTTTAATTATAGTGTACTCTTTCTCCTGGGGGACGGAACCTGTCCTCCTACCAGTAGGACAAGAGACTACCGTTTTCTTCCATGGATTATTTGCATCGAGCTAAGCTAACTTTAACTAGTTCCACAGTTTTATTTATTCTTCTTTTTTTCGTTTCGTTGGATTATTTACTTTCTTGTTTCAGTATTTCTTTTCTTTTAGATTTTACGATCGCCCATTTGTTGTTTGTTTCTCATCATCGTATAGTTTTGTAGTACCTATATGTAATTTTTGTCTTTGTCACCTGTTTGTGGCTGACGAAGGGTAAAACCCGAAACGTCCCTTGTCTCATGTGAACTGTTATTAGTAAAACTGATTAAATACCGTTTTATTAGTTTATAAACTTATATTCCTCCTACCAGACACGTCAACCGGGTGGTGGATGGTTGAATGGCCTCTAGATATAGAGGTTAGCTGTGAATACTGAATAATCAGCCGTGAACCAAAACAGGTGGTTGTCACTGAGGGCGAGGTAGGACAGTTGTCTGTATAAAATCACCTCTGAAGCTTTATGATGTGACAACCAGCGAGATGGAGGCGTTCTAATCTCTTCCCTCCCCACTGCCTTGTGGGTTTGACTTTTTAGTCAAAGGCTAGCAGAGACAACCGTACACAAACCGAAGGAAAGCAACGGGAAACTACCGTTGTATTATCCCTTGTAAAATCATCAATCAAAACAACTTCCTAGTAAAAGATAACGACGTTAAGGTGGATTCCAGAAGAATCACCTCATCTGGTAGTTAGCATCGTGTGCTACAGGTGATACCCGATCATCATCATGCTCCTGTTAGCAAAATTAGAATTAAAGATAACTTAAACAAAGAAACTTTGAATGTCAGGACACTAATGCAGACTGGAAAATTAGATAACATCAAGATGGAAATGGAAAGAATGAATGGAAATGTATTAGGGCTATGTGAAATGCGATATACCGGATCAGGTGAAATGTATTCTGACAATTACAAAATAATTTATTCTGGAGGAAATAAACATGAAAGAGGAGTAGGCATAATATTAGATGCAGAAAGGGCAAGAACAGTAAAGGGATTTTGGGCAATAACAGATCGAGTCCTGTTTGTTCAACTGAGTGGCAGACCAATTGAAATAAATTTTATACAAATATGTGCCCTAACAGCAGATAGTACAGAAGAAGAAATAGACAAATTTTACAATGAACTTGATATGACAATGGCTCAGTGTAAACTTCATGAGACAATTGTTATACTTAGAAACTTCAATGCATAGGTTGGAAGGGAAAAAGTTGATGATGTGACTGGTGGTTATGGCCTGGGAGAAAGAAATGAGAGAGGTGACAGACTGATAAGAGTGGGCAAGAACAAATTATATGACAGTAGGAAATACCTGGTTTAAGCAGCATCCTAAACGCTTTTAGACGTGAAAAAGTCCAGGGAACAATCTTCATAATCAGATTGACTACATACTAATATGCAGGAGATTTAGAAACAGTTTGAAATCTGTGAAAACTAGGCCAGGAGCAGACTGCAACAGCGATCATGTAGGCCTACCAGAAACAGGAAAACTTAGAATAAAATTGAAGAAAGTAAAGCGAGCTTCAAACAACATCAAGTTAAACTTAGCCTTACTTAAATCAAATAAGGAAATGAGTGAAAGATACATTACAATACAGAATAGATACAATGCATTAGTAAAAAATACAGAGTATAGATGAACAGTGGTAAATGCTAAAGGAATCAATACATCAAACATCAAAAGAAATCATGCCAGAAGTAAAGAGGACTGCAAAGAAGAAGTGGATGACAGATTAAATGTTACAACTGATGAATGCAAAAAGGAAGAAGAAGCAAGACAACGAAGAATATGACAGACTGAAAAAGGAAATAGTAAACAAATGTAAAACAGCAAAAGAAGCATGGCTAAACCAGAAGTGCAGAGAGCTTGAGTTAACAGGCAGAAGGACACAAACAGTCACTGGCCGTTTGAAAGGAACAAAGTCATGAGAAAGAAAGGTGGACAGAATACATCAAGGAGCTGTATGATGATGAAAGACCAGATTTGAATGACCAGGACAGTTGTGAAGGACCTTCAATACTTGTGGCAGAGGTAGAAGATGTCATGCGCCACATGAAGAAAGACAAAGCGCCTGGACCAGGTAATGTAACAGTAGAGGAAATGGAAGCTTTGGGAGAATTTGGAGTAGAAGTTATAACAAAACTCTTAAATGACATCTACTACAGTGGTCAAATACCTGATGATCTGCTAAAATCTATATTCCTAGCTTTGCCAAAGAAACCTGGAGCCATGGAATGTGAAGAACATTGCACCATTAGTCTTATGAGTCATGTGACCAAAATATTATTACGAATTATCATGAGAAGAGTGAGAAATAAAATTAAATCAGAAATCAGTGATGAAAAGTGTGGATTTGTAGAAGGTAAAGGTACAAACAATGCGATATATATTATAAGAACATTAATAGAAAGAGCCATAGAGGTGAAGACAGATATGTACTTGTGCTTTATAGATTACACTAAAGCATTTGATAAAGTGAAACATGAGGAAATTGTCAAAAGGTTAGAAAGCATCAACATTCATGGTAAAGACTTGAGGATAATAAAGAACATGTACTGGCAACAAACAGCAGCTGTAAGAAGTAGCAGTCAAATAGGAACATTTCAGCAAATAAAAAACGGTGTCAGGCAGGGGTGTGTGCTGTCACCGGATCTGTTCAATTTGTACAGTGAAAATATAATGAGCTCTCTAGAAGACATGCCAGGAATATCATTCGGCGGACATAATATAAACAAATTGAGATACGCTGTTGATACAGTTGTGGTGGGTTTAGATGTTAAGAAGAATGGTGTGCGTATAGTTGTACTTGAGTGAGATCAACTGTGAAGGTCTCTGAGGTAAACAATGGACAACTGTGTTACAGAGTACCTTTCTTGTACCACCCTACGATCTCACTCTAAGTTATATTTTTATTGACTAGCGTGACTGAAAGCTACATAAAGTGTCTAGGGTATTGTAAGAGTGTTGTTAAAGAATCTCAATACAAACACATATACAAACATATACTAATTACTATGATAAACTCAACTAACTCCAGATGTTAAATTTTATATATTAAAATTTCTTTTGTTAAACTTTATTGGTCCTGAGCCTAAGTTATTTTGTTCAGGACTACAGTTCAATGAGAATCAATTTAGATGGATAGATATATTTACAAATATATATAAAGATATTTACATACAACAGACAATATGTCCATAGTACATTGTTACAAAGGTTCACTCTGATGTTATTTACTCTTTTTAAATACTGGTACAGGGAAGCAGGTTGAGGATTGTCATCATCCCACTGTCTTTTGTTTCCCTATGATTGTTTATTTTATTCTTTGGAGTAAAGTTTTGTCTACACAGGAGATTGTTCTTTATTTGTGATAAGTTGTCCCAGGCCAGATATTTCACTTATCTGGATCCTGGAATCACAGCAGTTGCAGTTGGTTTGGCCAAACACTTCAGTCTCCTCTGGACTTGAACTTCTTTAATACAAGTAGGTGCCAGTGACTCTTTGAAATCGTGCACACTTCTTCAATGAGCGAGTACTAGCACCAGACAAGTGCCAGCAGGAACCCCTGTCAATGCAAGTTATGGTTCTGTCTTAATACCAAACTAATTCCTCCTAATTTACATGTAAACATATATTCAATACAAAAGAACATGGTCAGCTCTCTCTGACAACCCTGCTTCTCCACTTTAGTTTGATGGAACAAATGGTACCAGTTTTCTTTTCTCATTCCCTAATGGATGCTACGCCTCTGTCATTCCTGCAGTAATCTTCTTTTCCATGCAATAAGACTGCCTCTGTTCAGACTGCTTTCTGTTGTATTTATTTTAAAACAAAGCACAAGTCTGCTCATCGCTGCTTGCTTTCGGCTTCCTTCAAATTTCATCCAATCCCTTTCATCGTACTATCTTAGCCTTTCTTTGACCTAATTTTTTCCCCCAAAAAATATGCTATCCAATCTAAGCAGACATGACTTGACCTGACAGTATCTCTGATTCTCGATGTATTATTACCAATATTTGATTATCTAATGGACTATTTAGATAACTAACTACATATTCTTGGTTAGCAAGTCTTCAGGTACACGAATATATGATTTTTATGGGGCTAAGTGGCTTGGTTCAAAATTCTATCTTTTTTTCTATGTTAGTTGTTTATTTTTAAACTACCTCCTGTTCAATTCTTTTTCCATGTACTTTCAAGCTAATTACGAGAGTCTCTCGTAATACACGAGAATTACGTCATTCGCAACAAGAGCTAAGCGTGTTTTCCTGATCGTAGTGTCCACATTTTCTAACTTTTTCCTCGTAATTTTGAAAACCGCCTAAGGCAAGGCTAGCAAGTTAGTTTTATTTTTAGAAACAATGTGAGACGTGATTTGTGTTGGTTATCTATCCGTGCCCCTCCCCTCTACAATGTATTTTAGGCAAATACTTAGTTGACCTAGGGAAGTGTTACGTTTGTCGTCAAGGACGAATTTGAAAATGTGGGTACCCTTTTTGTTCGGGTAATGTGTTATCAAATAAGAAGCTGAAGGCGTAGGCGACGCCCACAATTCTCGCCGAAATTTTTTAGTAATATCCTATCTTTGACTTTATGCACTATACTGTTATATTTTAAATTAGCTATTGTATTTAGAAGTTCGCCACAACAGTCTTAATACCAAAAAAGTGAAAAGGAGCTACTGGAAATGGTTGATACAATAGCGATAAAAAGTTAAAATAAAGGCGTCAGCCTTAATAGCAAAAAAGACAGAAGTAATGGTCGTCCCAAAGAAAAGGGCTTCCTCAGAATGCACTATCAAAGTAAATGGAACCGTTTTAAAACAAGTCAATAAATTCAAATTTATAACAACGGGCACATTAATAACAACGGATGGAAGATGCATCTCAGAAGTGAAGAGTAGAATAGCTCAGGCAAAAGCAGCATTATATAAAATGAAGAGTATTTTATATAAATATCTCAGACCTAAGGGTTTTTTATATTTGGACATGCGCCCTAATATAACCGACTAGGTTGAACTGGACGCGCCTCGCCAAAACGAGGCAAAACTTTATAAAAAAAAAAGGATTTTATGCAACAATTCTTTTTGTCATTAGAAGTAAGAGAGTTCTTCATTGTTATATAGAACCAATCCTGACATATGGGAGTGAGTCGTGGACAATTAGTAAACAAATAGGGAAGGCACTAGAGGCCACAGAGATGTGGTTTTACAGAAGAATGCTAAACATACCATGGACAACCAAAAAGAGTAATGAGGATGTCCTGAAAGTGGCCAATGTTCAAAGGAAACCTATTTCACAAGTTAGAAAGAAGCAATCCATTTTTTTTTGGGCATGTTATGAGAAGAGGAAAGCTGGAATATATCGTAACAACAGGTAAGATTGAAGGAAAAGGAGATAGGGGAAGACAAAGAGAGCAAATACTGGACAGTTTGACATCGGGGCATGGAAAAAAATCAACAGCAGAATTGATCAATTGTATTGGAGACAGGAAGTTGTGGAGAGACATGATCTCCTACGCCACTAGTACTTGAAGAAGTACTCTTTCTGTTACAGAACCTTAAGACGGCACTATTTCTACTTTGGTCATTTGATACATTTACACTACTCTTCTTCTTCTTCCATCCTTAGCCATCAACCGGCAAAGCAGTATGTGGCCAGTACGCCTAGTGGCGTCTTAGGGCAACAACAAACTGATCGATCTATCGCTGTTTCCACCACGCCTAGTGGCGTCTTTGTGGAACAAAAACAGACCAAACAATCTATCATTGTTTCCGTAATCAGATTGGTTGGCAAGCAGGTGATCAGCCCACTGTGCGAAGTTTTTACGGGATGGGGTAAACAGCCCCATGCCCATACCCTCCTTAGTCGCTTTTTACGACATGCGTGGTAGGGTGCAGTGTTACTATTCTTTGCTCCCCTTTCGGGCCCCGGTAACACACGGGTGATTTACACTACAGGTCACCGTAATTAGATCTTTATAGTAAAGATTATCTGAATGCATTGGATATGAAGTCATGGGGCAACCTTTCAAAAATGACATGGGGAGACGTAATATTGAACTGATGGAATTAAATTTGGTTATGCATTAGAAGAAGTAAGGTCTCATACTGCCAGTGCTATCAATCTGTGCACCCACTGATGCAAAACTTGGTACAGAATTATACGAACGAATGTTCTCCTCGAAGTACCGGAAATGTGGATGCTCAGGTGATCAACAAATCTAATAATAATGAAGGAGACTCGCGTATTTGCTGGTGATCATCCTGTAGTAAAGCAGTGCCTTTGTGACAGAAGTATTTGAAAGTGTTGTCGACTGATTTTTTGGAAGCAAAGCTTAATGAGTGGCAGAACTGGTGTTTAACGTTCATCCGACCACAGTTATGAGCTTGGATATCATTTTCATTGAATGTATCATGGTTTGGAAACAGTGGTATTTTGAAAATACGTAATGACCTGCTGTCTCGAACTTTACAGTGTTTCGCTGCGATTCATGGCAGTGTCTTAAAACTTTGGCATCTGTAGTACAAAATAAGACAACATCTTCAGGTGATCCTTTGATGATATGATGCATGACATCGCTGCTATTTATTGAAAGCTGCAGCTCGACGTAATGCGATGTCTTTCGGCATTTTTGTGGCTTGGCTTCATTTGATGCCAGTTTTGTTCTTACTGCATCTGCAGTTCGGTGTAATGCAGCATTTTCCAGCGTTTCTATGGCTGCTTCAATTGAAGCCAGTGTCTTGTTCTTTCTGCAGCTCGACATAATGCAGCATCTTTTGACGTTTTGGTGGATCGCTTTGATGAGGCCAGTCTTTTTCTTTCTCCATGTACAGCACAGTTTGTATCAGCGTCTTGTGACGTCCCGCTGGCTTGCTGTGACTCTTGACATATCCTATTGTAATCTTCAGTATTAGCTCGTGGTGTTGTAACTTCTTCTATAAAGAATCTTCTTCTTCTTGTACCATAGTAAATATACCTGTCAAAATAATGACGAGGAAAGAACTAAAGCTAACATTTTAACCTTTCAGCATCTGCAGCACATTTAGAAGTCTGGGGAACTCAATTAGGTGATTCTGAATGAAGTTATTTTAACCATTTTTGTAAAATTGTGGGGGAAAAAATTATGTGGGCTTTTTTTTTTCAATGGATGTAATTTATCTTCTTCTTCTTCTTCCGTCCTTAGCCGCTGACCGACAAAGCAGTCCGTGGCCAATACGCCTAGTGGCGCCTTAGGGCAACAAGACATTAACTGTTGTTCCGTTACGCCTAGTGGCGTTTATTGGTACAACAAAAAATTAATTGTTGTTTCCGTAATCAGAGTGACTGGCAAGCGGGTGATCAGCCCGCTGAAAGGATGTAATTTATGCTCCCCGTTAAAGGGAAACAAACGACAAAAAAATAATATCAATAAAATATGTGCAGATTTTTAGACACTTTAGTATGTGTTTTCTATTTATTATTTAAAATATAACTGCAATTGGTGCAAAAAAAAAAAAAAAACTCACTATGTTTTGTGCAGTTTAGTGCAAATTCCAGAAGGGCACGACTGCAACTATGGTGGGAAAAAGTTTTTTGGCTTTTTTTTCAAGGGATGTAATTTATTCTCTTCATTATCAAAGGGACCTTCTTCTGTCTTGGGCGGCTGAGTTGATTTATATTCTTTATTTGACTTGTCCATGTTTGTTGAAATCAAGAGAAATCAAGTCCAACATGAAAATAAGAATCTTCAACTCAAATGTGAAGTCGGTCCTATTGTATGGCTCTGAGACATGGAGAATAACCAAAATGCGACAGACTTTTATAAACGGGTGCTTGCATAGAATAGAAGGACTGAAATGGTATGACAAAGTCACAAATGTGGAATTTATGACAAGAACCAGACAAGTGCCAGTGGAACAAGAGTTGAGAAGAAGACGCTGGCGATGGATAGGACACACATTGAGGAAACCTGTTGATAGCATTACAAGGCAGTCCTTGTTCTGGAATCCACAGGGAAAGAGAGGCAGAGGTAGACCAAAAAAACACATGGAGAAGAGAACTGGAAACAGAGGTGAAAATGATGAAAACATGAAAAGAACTTGAGCGGATGGCACTGGACAGGAAGACTTGGCATGTGTTTGTTGAAGGCCTATGCTCCTTGGGGAGCTAAAGGGTATTGATTGATTATCAAAGGGAAACGATCAAATGGCAACAACAACAAAAAGTAATAATAAAATAAACTGTAGATTTTAACACTTTACTATGTGTTTTATGTTTATTATTTAAATTATAACTGCGACTTTGGCGGGGAAAAAGATGCGCGCCATATTAAGCATCATGCAGTTTAGTGCCCCGGCTAGAAGCACTTGACTTTTATATAATTTTCGAACTGCAACTTTGGTGGAGGGAAAGTTTGTGACGGACACCTAAGAGAATTATATATATAGGGGATACTCCAGAGGATGTTCAGTTTTAATAGCGTGGGTACCTTCACATGTTGCCATAGAGGGAAATGAAAAGGCAGATAATGAAGCCAAGAAAGTTAGATCTAATAACAGTTGAGTAAATGTAGAAATGAGTAAATCTGTTTCAGAATAGAAGAACCTTACTGTGCAGAATGTCTTCAATGCAATAATATAGAGCATTTCTTATTAAAATGTAAGAGATATGAACAACAGAATTCCAATATTAGATTATTTCCCGGCATCAATTTCACACATAACAATAGAACGTGCAAAGAATAGACAGACCATTGCATAATATAGTCAAATAGTATTTAGCAAGAACAAAAATTAATATAGTGATTAATGGGGGGGGGATTGAATGTCTATTGGGCATCTTATAAAACACATTACTTATAACAAATGAAAGTCAGTTAAATATCAAACCAAACACCTTAAGGTATTATACCCCTACCCTTGCTGACTTTTTGTTTGTTTGTTTTTGTTTATTAGTTTTTGTTTGTTTGTTTAGCTTTTTTCATTTCGATCCTCACTAGCTTTGCCTTTGTCCTATGTATTTTCAGACCCACTTGCTATGACCTTTCATCAAGAATTTTCTTTTTATATTGTAGCTGTTTGCGTTTATGGCACAGAAGAGCCAAGTTGCCGGCAAAATCTAGATCATCAAGCTGCTTAATCAGATTCCACAGGATTCAATTTTGGTTGGGTGAAGTTTGTTTTCTTAACCCAATCTATAACCAGTAAGATGAGAAATGGAGACAAGAGGCATCTGTTGTACTTACTTACTTAGTTGTTCCCCTTCTACCTTGAGGTGTAGAGGTTTGGAAGAGAGAGCGCCAGACTATCCTATCGGCTGTCTATCCTCCGGCAGAGCTTCAGCTTGACTTGATGTGTCAAGCTGCTAGTGTGACACTCTGACATCAGGAGCGGATTGATATTTCAAATTAATATATGTCTACGTAAAGAAGATAAACATGGTCAATTCGACAGTACCATGTATTCTGTCAAGCCATTAACCTTGAAGTCATAACCACCAGTGATGTCAGTCAACGGCCATGTTGACTGTTATAAATACCAATGTATTTGCCATGAAACCATATTGATGATCTACTATACCTGCACATGATGTCAATGTCCTTGCCTGTAATAAATCGTATCGTCAAACAATGGGTCCAGTATGCTTTACTTATCAATTGGTCAATCTTATGACCCAATCGTTACCTTGATGTTCGTCTTGTCACCATTGGCCTATTCATACGGCCCACAATAACATTCGCAAACAAAACCCATATCCAAAGATACGTCTGCCACATACAGTAAGCCCGACAAGCCAGTATACATACATAGATAGACGACACACACCACAAATCACGCAGTAACAGCAATTAATGTCTAACTTTCAATGAAAGTTGCTTCCCATAGTGTTATGTACTGATTTTTTTTTATTCCTTGCGTCTGATTATTTGGCTGTGATACCCTGTTCAACCAAAACCCATTGAAGGATTATAAACGGTTATATTGGGGTATATAGGGTGTTATCGTCTTCGCTGGTATCTCGTTCGTAGTCCTGGAGGTGATTGGTCCTGAAAAGGACCACTAGCTGGCTGTCTGGATGCCTCTTTGTCCGTTTGTGGTGCCGTGTCGCGTTCATGGTGTTTTTTATGTCCTGCTTCACTATCTGGCTTGTTTGGTTTTGTGCGTTTCTACGCTCCTAGTTTCTGTTGCTTTTGTCTTCTTGCTCTCTTGTATCTGTGACAGTGCTTTTTCAATTATCGTTGGTATTAGCTGTTCTAGCTTTTCTTCGATGATTTCTTCTACTGTTTGGTTGTTCGTTTTAGTTTCTCGCGTGCCGTTTGATGATATTTCCTCAATGGCTATTCTTTCTGCTTCTATTCTTTTGAATATTTTTGTGTTTTCTTCTGTCAGCTCTGTCAGCTTCTTGACATCTGTTTCTACTTGCTGCTGGATTCTTTTCATTTTTTCCATCATGTGTTTTATGTTCTGCATATCTATTGCATCTTCTCCACTGTCGATTGGTTCTTCGGGGGCCTGCTTGCTTCTGTTTTCGATCTGCAGTTTCATTTTCAATTGTTTGACTTCAGCGGTCAGCTGGTGTAACTGATGTCTGTCAATCGTGCGTTGTTTTTCTGCAACATCCGCAGCCACTCTAGAGTTATGTACTGACAGAAAAAGCTGGGATTTTATACATAGCATTTACTTCCATGTAAGCTAAGCAGACAGCATTTATTTTCTTCTCAACTAATGTTGTACCTATTTTTTTCTCAACTAATGTTGTACCTATTTTCTTCTCAACTAATGTTGTACCTATTTTCATGTCAACTTTGCAAGAATAGTTATTTTTTATCTTTTATAATTAAGTGTTTTTCATTACTGGAATAAATCAATGAATTAGACAGCCTGACAGAAGCATTAATGGAAACCAGCTTTAAATTCAAAACAGTTAATGTAGTGGATCGCTTCTGACTGCAAGATATATATTTTTTTAATTTTAAATAAAAATTTTGCCTTATTTTGGCAGGGGCACTCCATTCAGCCTAGACACAGGGTCCATCGGTTACATTAGGCCGCATTACCAGATATATAAGACCATGCAAGATATATGGAAATGAGATGGCAGATAGACTTGCTAAAGAAGGAGGAACAAAAATCCAAACTGAAGACATGGCAACATAAAAAACAATCAAGTAAACTTTAAGGCAAAGATCAAAAAAAAAATGGCCAAGGCTGATATCATCTGTTCAGCAAACTGAAAATCGGACAGGCAGATATGTGATGTTGAGAGGTTTGTAATATAGAATGTTTTTTATGCTTCATGGTCTTTTGGTGAACGCAAATCGCATGGTTCGATTGTGAAGCGGTAGCGTTGATATGGTCACGCTTGGTGACTAAGGTACTTGACCCTTTTTATTCTGACCGTCATGCCATGAAGATGTATATTATTCCTTCCAGTGTTAGGCTTCATATTATGCCGAATTTTATATAAAAATGAGGACAGAGGGTCAGTCCTTACTATTATAATGAATTTAATGGAAATGTTACATGGTTGTTGGATAACCATGGACAGAAGGATTATTGATCATTTATGATCTGTGTTCGCAAACTAATTGGGTCTCACTACCGGTTGACTGCGCTGCAGCAACGCGAGTATATAGCCCAGGATGTTCTGACGACACTTAAGTAACTGGAAGACGGACGGTAACATGTTTTAATTAGAATGCAATGCAATGTACTATTCATGAATTCTCCAGCCCAAATGAGGAAGAAACTATGTGTTAAGGCAGATTATTAATGTATTTTGCATGTTGTCCACACATAGGCTATTAGCAGTTAATATACACGGTAATATGTCTATCTGTGGTTCATCATGTGGTTGCATGGGTTTTCATTGATATTGAACATGATATATTTAATACGTCATCGGTAGTTTATGACGTAATGTGTTCTATACTAATTTATGCAAACGGTTATAATTCTTGGCCTTTCGTGAATTGCAGTCTTTGTGATAGAACGTATTTATCAAGCTCCCTAAGATATTTGTGGAGAAGAGCTCCAAGTGGCATGTATTATGTTTCGAAGGCCGCCACTATTATAGTCATGATGAATCAGAATTAAGCGAGAAGGTTTGTGATAATCTAAGAAGGAATCTATATATATTTCTACGTCTACATTGTCTGTCCCACATTACTTGGGTGGATTTTCACCTCTAGTACAGCGGCCAGAAATGTATGGTTAAGACGAGACTGTTGGAGGACTCAATGATATGTATGTACTTATGCCATGACAGTTATATGAACTTTGTAATCTTCAAGTGTATTAAACGACAGGATAGTATGTGGACCCATCCACCTGAAGTCTTGTATTATTCAATGAATTGATGTCATCATCTGCTCACCCATCTTCAGTCGCATTATAAGCATGATGCTTCCACCGTTTTTCATGATCTTGATTAGATGTACTATTCTGCACCTTATTAATCCTACCAAGAAAACCCATCTGTAACACTTTGTCGATGAGAGAATCCTGAGTCGAACTTTCAGCTTTATAAGAGAGATAGACGTGGTTATTTGAGACCAAACAACGAAGAAGAAGACTAAAATAAATTTCACGTTATTTTCACCTCAGTTAAACTCCACTCATTATTTTGCTAAATGTTCATTTGAACACATTTTATCTTTCAGCACCTACCTTAAATTGTAGGCGATGATGACGGCCAGTGAGTTTCACAAATACTGCCAGCTGCATCCACCAATCAAGACATTGCTACAGTTACTTCTTCAAGATCTAAAAGAACATGTTTCATCTCAAGACAGATTTCAAGTCAAAGAAATATTATGCCACAGATGCCAGCAGGAGTTAACTTTATATCAGGTGATGGCTAGATCCAGTGCTGAGATCAGACCAACTGGTGAGAACAATATATAGTTATTTTGAACTGATCTCAGACATGCACACTGACACACATAGTAGCAGAAAAATGTGTAATTATTAAGTACGCGTGTGTAGAGACAAGATAGACGAGGAGAAGAAAGAAAAGGATAAATAAATCAGTAATTTATGTTGTGTTAACACTAATGTTAATTAACGTTGTTCTAACAATAATACTAAGTAGAAGAAGACATCACATGTGCCAAATTAACTCCTTGTTAAAGGTTTCAAAAATTGTACATACCGTATATATCTGAATCTGGCTCCTGTTCAATATCCACATTTGATTTAGCCAAACGGTTAGCTTCCTGATCAAATAAGTCATTTCTTAGATACCAAAGCAAATATTTGACCGCCTGGAAAGCCTTGGCTTTAAAAATAATCAAGAAAAATCATAATATCGATTGCTTCTTAAAAAATTTGGAACAATGGAAGCATTTTAATGTAACAGAAATCTATTTGTAACTCGGGTCTCGCTAAATACTGAGATCTCATTGCTACTTAGCACTGCCTGACATCAGTAATCAGTACGGCTAGGATTTTAATTACCTAAAAATTGCTAGAAAATGACCTATTAAAAAATGCATTTATGACCAAAAAAAACCCCAAAAATTCTCCATAAAATTTTAAAAAATGACTTAAAAACAGTTTTCTTTTTTAGTTTCCGAGTAAATTTGTATTATCAAAAGAAGAAAATGAACAGCACAAAACAAATCAACAAGAACCTATAAAAATATAACTAACCAAAAAAAAACTATACAGAATAGAAAAAAAAAACAAGGAAAAACATTAAAAATACAAATTCATTTTTTTTACAGTTTATGTGCCAAACTGAAAGTCTGTTTTATTAACCAAAAACTGGTTGGCTACGGCATGAATGGAAAACATTCATAGAAGCTTTGAGTCTGCAGGAGCTGGTGTGGATTTACTGTCCTGGTCATGCAGGGGTAAGCGGTAATGAGAGAGCTGACAGACTAGCACAAGAGCACCAATGGTGGGGATACTGGATACACTGAGAACGATTAATGATCGCCTGTTAGAGAATGACACTGCAATAGATGAATCATCAAGGTTAAGACTGTTGGAATTTGGCATCAAACTTAAGGCTGGCAGAGATGGACGTATGAGAGGATGCATCCATCGTGTATACAACCAGCGAGCTACAGGAACAGTTAGCATTCACATTCTTCGACATATACTGAGGGAGACTGAGCACCTATAGGTTTGCCTGGAGTGTAATGATGTTGATTATGTTCAACAATTATTGTTATATAACCAAAAACATGCAGTCTAAGAGAGAGAGAAAGAGAGACACACACACCTTAAAAATGCAATTTAAATTTTCATAGTTTCAGTGCAGAACTGAAAATTGTATATTTATTAACAACATAATTCCTTATTTTTTTTAAAAATACACACACAAAAGACATAAAATTACAACTTAATATTGTTTTTATTTAATGAGTTCAGAATTACAATACACAGTGAAAATCATGTTCAAATTTTCAAAAGAGAATGATTTTCTATTGAACAGAGCTTTAAAACCTGAAAAGTTCCTTTCCACTACTACTGATACCACAGGAACATGCTTTAAATAAACTATGTCAATTGGTTTTAAGTCCACTGAAAATTCACCAAGGGAAAAGTTTTTCCCCGATATCACATCTTCTTCTTCTTCGTTCGTCCTGAAAAGGACGGTGGTTGCGTTGTGTCTGTTTACGCCTAAGCTGTGATATCTGCACCTTTCGGTCGACATATCCGACTTCTGCACGGCATTTTTTAGGACCGGGTTTGCCTTCCCATTTCGATCCACACTCGCATCTGAAACTAAGCACAGCTTTTCATATCCTACATTTTTACATTTTTTGTTTCAAAACTTGCTCAACTTTCTTTTGCACAGCTTTTCCCACGAATCCATTCACACTAAGTCATTCGCCACTTTCTTCATCAAATCTATCTGATCCACTTATAGACCTGCTGACTTCTCCAAGGAAGTAATGGACCAGGGGTTCGGAGTGGCTAAGAGGTAGGGCGTCCGCCTTGAATTCTAGAGATACCGGATTCGATTCCCAGTTGAGGGAAAATAATTTATAGAACATTTTATTTCAGAACCAGTGATCCTAATGATGTCATACTCCCCCCCGGTCTCTTGGGTAGTGAGATCGGATGCCTAGCCTTCTCTGATAAGGGCGAAAAAATTAGGAGGTCCCGTGTGCAAGTTGCGCACGTTAAAAATTCCATGGGGGTTGAAAATTGGGGACGTAGGCCAGTCTGACATTCTGCCCTTCCTTTCTCTCATCTTTTATACTGAATTCATTTATTCTCACAGGTGATTTCAAGTGTTTTAAACAAGAAAGGGTTAACCTGATAGTGAAAAAAATTTGCAGAAAGCCAAGGAAATTCCAACACAATTGACATTCAAAAATCCGGCAACCTCCGGACCTGAGGAGTGACGGATTGTTGAAAATGCCGGATTTTTTATGGTTATATATGCTGTATATATTTAACAGAAAATGACTACCTGTACAGTCCTTTAAAGAAAGAAAATTAAAAACTAAATGAAAAGCAAATGAAATTTTAATGTTCATCAACTAAATAAAACAGTTCTACAGAATTTTAGTTCAACTGAATAAAATAGTCCTACAGAGTTTTAATTCAACTAAAGTCTGTCAGGATGGTCATCTTCATGACTGACAGTACATGTAACAACATCCTCAGCAACAGGAACACCTTCAACTTGTGGAGAAAATGTTGATGGTGGTGACAGCACATCTGGTTGACTTGAAGTTGATGGCATACACTGTTGAAGAGCCAATGTCGTATGTTTCACAAATGGTTCGCACAGACACGCCGCTATCAAGTTTTTTTTAGCATTTCCACTTTATCTGCGATTGACAACGCACGATGTACGTTTTACACGACTTCTTTTATTTGCTGAATCCATAATGGGGCTATACAGCAGCAAATAAATGATAAAATGAGCAGGAATGCCTGTTAACACGTGCAAGCAAGACCCAACAGCTGCATCAAAACATAAACGGCTCCAGAAAACAGTGGCGCGCCAATGCGGTAAATTAAAAAATGCGCTCCGAAATCCATGCCGGAAATCTGAAGGAACCGGATTATCGATGGCCGGATTTTTGAATGTCAACTGTACAACGTGGGAATTTGGAATTGATGAAAAACTCTTTCGACTTATAATTGGGTCTTTCCTTTTGGATAGTTCTTAAGTCTAGGGCTTGACTTATAGTTGAATCGTATTTTACACGAGTATGTTTATTAAGTCTACATTTATTATTTACACATAAAGTGATAGTCATATAGATGATATGATGAAGCAATCAATTAAATAACGTTAGTATCATGCAAGGTTTTTAAGTAATACTGTTGTTGTATTATACAAGGTTTCAAGTAAATGCTGAAATTCATATTATGCAAGTATTATACACCACTGACAGATTGGCAAAGGAAGGTAGAAAGCCACCTCAGCCTGATACAAGCATAACTTTCGAAGAGTTTTATCAGAACTAGATACAGAAACAAATGGGATGCAGAGCATCCAGGACACACACAAAATGATGCATATTACCAGCTCAGCAGAAGAGAACAAGTTATAATCTACAGAACAGGCCACAACAGATTGGAATACCAACTATTCAACAAGCTAAAGATAGGAACTGCTGGTGAGTGTAAATGTGGCACAGATAAAATGATTGATGAACATCTGCTTCAAATATGCCCAACATATGAGAATCATAGAAAGCACATATAACCGTCACCAGTAACATTTTCTTTGAAAATATTTAAGTAGAAGTCTGAGAGTGTACGAAGAAGAAGAAGGTACACTGCAGTAAGAGAAACCCTGACTAAAAAAAGTAAGTGGTCATGTTTGTATTTTATTTTTCAAGTAGATTAGTCAGAGCACTTACATGATTTACATGTACCATCATATTCATCAGCGTTACTTCGAACTAAGATGAAGTTAATAAACAAAATGATTTTTTTTTTTTTTGACATTTGTATAACTATAGACAAATGTTGTTAAGCTGAAACTTGACTTATCTTAAACAACATACAGTAACAACAGAACAGTTCAGCGGTGTAAACCAATTCAATATTTTAAAAATACTAAAAAAAAAATTTTGTAAAACAGCAATAGCTTATCTTCATTGAAAATTGTCCTTGCCTGCTTTTGTGTATCTGTGAAACTGACATAATACAGTTTTGTCTTTTAGCTTGATCAGTCTTAGTGCATGTTTTGGTTGTTGGTACTGTTTCAGAGCTGGTAGAAGAAATAAGTCTGAGTGAAGTCAGAGTGAAACTGCTTGTTGATGATCTCATTGTACCTTACTTTGGGAAAAAGATACAACCAAAGAATGGTGAAGTTGATGTGACATTTTTTAATGAGTAAGTACCAATTTTTGTGGACAATCTAATTCTTCTTTGATCCTTAGCTGCCAAATGTCAAAGCAGTCTTGTAGGGCAGCAACAAACTGCTTCCACTTTGTTCGGTTGGCGGCCATCCTTCGCACAATGCCCCAGCTCTGGTTCATTCTTTGCATCTTGGCCTCCACAGTTCTCCGCCAAGTTGTTTTTGGTCGGCCTCTCTTTCCTTCAGGGGTCAGTAGCATAGCTGTTCTTGTGATGGCATTCGGGTATTTTCTGTGGATGTGGCCAACCCAACTCTAGCGTCGGCCAGCTATGATGGTATGCATGTCCTCTTGGTTACTCTGAGTAAGCAGTTCTTGGTTGGTGATGGTATTTGGCCAAAGGAGTTGGAGAATTTTCCTTAGGCAGATTGTGTGGAAGGAGGACATTTTTGACATTTCCATCTCTGTTACTCTCCAGCATTCCGCACCATAGAGAAGCACAGAAAGCACACATTTCTCATATAATCTTAATTTGGTGTTTGTGCTGCACTGGGAAGACTTCCAGATGTTGTTGAGACTAGCAAAGGCTGTTCTCGCTTTATTCATTCTGTTCTTTGTCTTTTCTTGTTCTGCCATGTGGTGTTACTATGCATCCTAGGTATGTAAATGTGTCTGTCTGTTCCAGCTTCTGGTTCTTTATTGTTATGGGCTCAGGACTGCCCACATTGAGTGTCATGGCCTCTGTCTTCTTTAGACTGATGTTCAGACCCACCTGCTGGCTATACTTATTCAGTCTATCTGTTTTTTTCTTGGACGTGTTGATGTGAATGTGCAAGTATTGCAAAGTCATCTGCATATTCCAAATCTTCCAGTATAGAAAACGTTGTCCATCTAATTCCTCTTGGACAGCCCTCTGTTGTCTGGCACATCACCCGGTCTATGACTGTCAAAAATAAAGTTGTTGATAAGAGGCATATCTGTCATACTGCTGTATTGACCTCAATAGTTAGGTTGCTCTACCCAACACTGCATGTAAAGTTAGCAAAGAGGCTTTTTATGATGGAAACAATGCAGCTGTGGAGTCCATAAGCCCTCAGTATTTATTTTCCATAGGCTGTTCCTGTGTGTGCTGTCAAAAGCCTTTTTAAAATCAGCTAAGTTAATGTTTAGCTGTCTCTGCCATTCCGAGCACTGCTCTATAATGTTCCTGAGGGTGAATATATTATCTGCACATCTTCTGTTCTTTCTAAATCCTGCTTGTTCTTTCCTCAGTTTATGGTCCTACTGCTTTTGAAATTCTCTGGATAATTATCCTGCCTATTATTTTACTGGGAACTGAGAGGAGAGTAATTCCTCTACAGTTATTGCAGTCTACAAGGTCACCCTTCTTAGGCAATTTGACAATAATTCCTTTGTTCCACTTCGTTGGTGTTGTCTCTGTTTTCAAGACTTGTGCAAATAGTGGTTCTAATAGTTCTGCTGCTTGTTCAGGGTCTGTCTTAAATAACTTAGCATTTAAATTATCGTGACCAGAAGCTTTTCCATTCTTTAACCCTTTGATAGCTGTGATGATTTCTTCTCTTTGTGGAATGTCTGTATTTACATCTAGATCATTTTCAGCATCAGGAACATTCAGCTGCGTCTCTGGTGGTTTCTTATTCAGTGTTTCTCTGAAGTGCTCTACCCATCTTGTTTCCTGCCCCTGTTCTGTGGTGATGAGATTTCCTTGCTTGTCTCTTACTGACGTAATATTGTTTGTACCCTGTTTTCCGCTGATAGTTTTAGTTAAAGGACAATCTAATTACTTTTTTAATGTTTTGTTTTAACTTTCTTACACTGCTTGCACCAGGAACTATTAGAAGGAAAGCTTATTGTTGGTATAATATCAGCACCCGCTATGAGTTATGTTTCTCTGTCTGTTGTAATTTTTAATGTATTCACCAACCCATTCTTTCATCTTCTTATGAATTAAACCAATTATTTGCACTCCTGTCATTTTTGATGTTACATGCCCATGCTGCCATTTGGTCAAGTACTGCCTCATTATGTCTGTATCACTTCATTCTGACTTGACAGGTTCTTTCATGTATGATAAGCATTTTGCTTATCTCCTAGTGTTATCTATCATTAGGGATTCTTCTTTAGTTTTTAGAGCGTCTGCCTCTGCTGAGAAATTGCTTGAAAATGTCCCTAATGCTACTGTCAGCTTTTTAAAACCATAACTTAGTTTATTTCCACTGCTTGCCATGGCGTTATCATCTACTTTGTTCGCCCTCATATAACCACATCTGTTTCTTTCATAAAGTTAGCGATCTGTCTCTGATTGTGATAACGTTTTCAGTAGCAACCTTTTCTTCCTGGTATCTGGTTGCTCACATACATGTAAAGACTGAATTTTGCTTATCTCCATGAGTTATTTATCATTACGGCTTCTTGTATAATTTTCAAGGCATCTGCCTCTGCTGTGAAATTGCTTGAAAATGTTCCTTCTGCTACTGACAGCTTTTTATGTGTTTGTCAATGCTTTTTTTTTAGTATCAGAAGTTCCACCACTTCTGTTTTCAGCTTTAGTAATTCCTTGTTTATCTTTATGTGCTAGAGTCTAGGTGGCTGTGAGTAATATTCCTCTATATATTTTATAGTTAGGGCTTTTCTCTGTGCTTCTGTCTTTGAGAATGTTATCTTTTAAATCATTTTAAAAAAAAATTTACTTACTTACTTACTTAGTCGTTCCCCTTCTACCGTGAGGTGTAGAGGTTTGGAAGAGAGAGCGCCAGACTATCCTATCGGCTGTCTTCCTCCTGGCCTGGTTCCATTCTAGTCCTCGCTCCTTCAAAGATTGTCTAATGTTGTCCTCCCAGCAGACTCTGGGTCATCCTGGGGGTCTAGATCCCTGGCTCTTTGTTTCCCATGCTTGTCGTGGTAGCCGATCTTCTCTCATTCTGCAGACATGGCCAAACCATCTTAGTTGGGACTGTTCTACTTGGGTCTGCAGGGGGTGGGATTTTAGGCCTTGGCATATCGTCTGGTTGCGGACCATGTCTCTTCTTGTTACTTCAACCACCTTCCTCAGATACCTCATTTCTGAGGTTTGGATCTGGCTTTTATGGGTTGTAGTCATTGCCCATGACTCGCATCCATATGTCAAGACTGGGACATAGGTAGAGCGGTATACAGCCATCTTCATTTTCTTACCAACCTCTCTCTTGCTGAGGAATCCTCGATTTATGGCCTGAAAAAGTCTCCCAGCTGCTGCTTTTCGAGTAGCCAACTCTTCTTTGATGCCTCCTTTTCAGTCTATAATAGCTCTGAGATATTTAAAGTGGTCGACCTGCTCCAGGACCTGTTCTCCCAGCTTAATCTGATGTCTTCTTTCTTCTCGTGATATCACCATGGATTTTGTTTTAGAGCTGCTTATGACCATCCCTCTCTTCTCCAGCTCTTCCTTCCAGACTTGCAGGTTGGATTGGAGATGTGCCTCTGATTTAGCAATCAGGGCAACATCATCAGCAAATGCCAGCTCTGAAATACATACCTGTCTCATCTTCCAGTACCCCACTGAATACTTTCTTGTTCTCTCCTTACATGACTTGATAACATCGTCCATGAGGAGTATGAAAAGATAAGGTGACAGGATATCACCTTGTCTTACACCAGTGGTGGTCCTGAACTCTTCTGACTTATGGTTTGCTGTCCTCACATAATTTCTGCAAGACTTGTAGAAGCTATGTATAGCATGAATCAGAGGTGCTGGAATGTTCTTCCTTGCCAAACAGTCCCAAAGTTTGCTCCAGGGGACCCTGTCAAATGCCTTTTACAGATCTATGAAACAAAGATGGATCTCACTCTTATACTCAAGGGCCTTTTCACTCAGCTGTCTGAGTGTGAAGATTAGGTCTTGAATACTTCGGTTTGCTCGGAATCCGCACTGGACCTCATCCAATTGTGGCTCAGCTAGGCATCGGAGTCTCTGCTCTAGGATTCTAGAGTAGATTTTACCAAGGACACTGAGAAGGGATATGCCTCTATGGTTTCCACATTGTCGATTGTCACCCTTTTGAAAATTGGTGTTATGGTGGCAATCTCCCAGTCCTTTGGTATGGTCTTGTTGCACCACTCTGCCTGTAGGACCCTTAAGAGTAATAGGTCGCCTGATGCTCCCATGTACTTAACCATTTCTGGTGTTATACCATCATGCCCTGCTGCTTTGCCCATCTTGATTTTCTCCAGTGCTGTTCAGTTCTTCCATCTTTATGTTATCTTCATTACCATTTGTTTCCTCTTCTGTGCTAGTTGTTATCATTTCTGATGCTTGACCTTGCTCACCATCAAGGAGTTCTGAGAAATATTCTTTCCATTACTTCCTTCGGGGCAGTAAGCAATTTGCCTTGCTTGTCCTTTATAAATTTGAGAGGGCATTGTTTTTCCTTCCTCGTGTTCTTTAGGGTCTTATAGAACAGTTTCTGGTTTTCTTTCACATCTTTTTCTAGCTTTTCTCCAAATTCTTCCCAGGACTTCTGTTTTGCTGCTAGCACCTTGTTTTTTGCTTCTGTTCTGAGTATCACATATTCTCTATATTTCTCTATTTGTCCTGCTGTGTTTTTAGCTCCTAAGTATTGTTTCCATGCCATTTTCTTCTCTCTTATTTTCTCTTTGACTTCCTCTGTCCACCAAGGTGTCCTCTTTCTCTTGTTCCCAAGTCGGACTTCACCACATGCTTCTGCAGCAGCTGTCTTTATGATGTCCTTGAATTTAAGCCACAGGGTTTCCAAGTCATCAGGTTGTTCTTCTGTGTTTCTCACCGCTGTAGCAATAAGCCCCTGATATCTGGTCTTAATTTCTGGCTCTCTCAGCTTGTAGGTCTTAATGCTCATTTCTTCCGTTCGTTTACTTGGTTTCTTGCGTGATGCTGGGCAGTTCTTAGGCTGAGCAACTCTTTCAGTTGTTCTTTTGATTGTAAGCAGGTAGTGATCACTTCCAATCTCTGGCCCCCTCCAGACTCTAGCATCCCGGACATATTTGAATGAGCTCCTCCTAACAATGGCATAGTCGATCACTGACTTCTCATTCTTTGTTGGTTCACACCTAGTGTATGCATGTATGCGCTTATGGGGGAACTTTGTGTTGGTAATGATCAGATTCTGCTCACTGCAAAATCTGAGGAGTCGCTTTCCATTGTCATTGAGAATATCTTCCGATAACTCCACCCCATCTAGCATGGTCATTTCCAACTCTGGCATTGAAATCTCCGAGCATGATAATTTCATCAAGGCAGTCATCCACTGTCCTTTGAAGCAGCTCAAAGAATTCCTCCTTCTCTTGCGGTGAGGACACATGCCTCAGCAGGAACGGGTTCTTAAATCAGGAGCTCTTAGTTCATTAAAGCACACCAAATAGGCGCATTGCCTTGTGCTTCTAATACGGCCATAATAAAGCCATGAAATCACCTACAGCCTTCTGCAACAACATATTGCTGTAGTGAACCAGACCCTCTTTATCAGTATACAGGAAAAGAGATAGGGAAAACATTCCTTTCCAAACTGCAACCAAGAAGAGGGGAGTGACGGAGCAGCAACTCATCAGATTTTCAGAAGAAGACAGTAGCGTTAGAGTGACACTACAGATCAAAATCTTGATTCTTTCAAACTAGAATTTCTCTTTTTTACAGCAGTTTAAAATCTTGATTTCCTCAAACTGGATGTTTCTGTCATTCATTACAGATGATGAGATCAAAATCTTGATTTTCTCAAACTGAGTGTTTCTACCACTCACTACAGATCAAAATCTTGATTATCTTAGACTGAAGTTTCTCTTATTCACAGCAGTTGAAAATCTTGATTTCCCCAAAATGGATGTTTATGCCATTCATTACAGATCAAAGTATTGAGTTCCTCAAACTTGAAGTTTCTGTCATTCATTACAGATCAAAATCTTGATTTTCTCAGACTGGATATTTCTTGCAGTCATTGCAGTTTAAAATCTTGATTTTCTCAAACTGGATGTTTTTATCATTCACTACAGGTCAAAATCTTGATTTTCTCTCAGACTGGATATTTTTATTTACTACAGATTACATTCTTGATTTTTTCAAACTGGATGTTTGTCATTCACTATCGATCAACATCTTGATTTTCTCATTCTGGATATTTTTTTCTTATTTACTACAGATTACATTCTTGATTTTTATGAACTGGATGGTTATGTCATTGTCACAAAGTGGTTTTAAAGTTTTAGAGTCTGTCTGAGTACAGAAGATGGTGTAGGGAGCTGTAGGGTAAAACAAACCAAAAAATCCTGATTTGATGACAGGATCTGATTTAAAACAAAAGTTAAATTAATTTCTTATTCTCTTTCTCCTCTTCATTGTAATGTCTACTAACATTAGTCAAATGTGAACATTCTTCTTCTTCATCAAGTATCATGGCTGGTGGTGTTGGTGATTGTGTCTCTCCACAACTTCCTGTCTTTAGTACTATTTATAAATTCTGCTGTTAATATCTTTCCGTGCCATGATGCCAAACTGTCCAGTATCTTCTCTCTTTGTCTTCCTTCATCTCTTTTTTCATCAATCTTCCCTATTTTTATGATATACTCCAGCTTTTTTCATCAATCTTCCCTATTGTTACGATATACTCCAGCTTTTTTTCATCAATCTTCCCTATTGTTACGATATACTCCAGCTTTTTTCCATCAATCTTCCCTATTGTTACGATATACTCCAGCTTTTTTTCATCAATCTTCCCTATTGTTACGATATACTCCAGCTTTTTTTCATCAATCTTTCCTATTGTTACGATATACTCCAGCTTTCTTCTTCCGATAAGATGCCCAAAGAAAGTGGATTACTTCTTTCTAATATGAGGAATAAGCTTCCTTTGCGCAATGGCCTCTTTCGGGACATCCTTATTATTCTGTCTAGCTGACCATGTGAACATTATTTATAAAATATAATATAGTAGACAGAAAATGAATATGAAACAAAAATACCATGATGGTAACACCATGAGTCCTGTTTGTTTTGCTTTAACGCAGACATTTCCCTGAGGTATGAACAAATGAGAATCCTAATATTAGATTATTTGCAGGCATCAAATTTACTTATAAATATAGAAGAAGTGTTGAGAATAGACAGACCTAGTGAACTGCATAATATAGCTGAACGTAATGAACAAGAACAAAACTTAATATATAGTAATTGGGGAGGTGAAGGTCTGATGCTGTTCTTACAATACATATGACTTTTAACAGGTAAAAGTCAATTAAATATCTGTTAAAGTCAGTTATATAACTGGAACCACCAGGCCTCTACACCCTCCCCCTTAATATTATTTTTGTTTGGTTTTGTCAGGTTTTATCTCGTTTTTGTTTGTTTGGGTTTTAAAAAAAATAAAACATACAAGCATTATGATTTGCTCTATTTACAATAATCTGACATGTGTCATGCCACTTTCCCAAGTCGGCAGTTGTTCATATTATTTGGAATTGAAAACAATATATATCTTAATTATAACCCATCAGAGGTTGAACGGGATATTTTTCATCATTACATTTTAAAAAAAAATGATTTAAAAGATAACTTTCTGAAAGACAGAAGCACAGAGGAGGAGGGCGGCCTGCATGGAGGCCGTAAGGAGCCAGCCCTTCCACCATGCAAAGGCACAACAGGCCAATCACCTGTTTGCTTTAAATTATGATTACGAGTAATATAAGAGAGAAAACCAGACTGATTCTAAAGGCGACAAACTGGAACGGACTACGGATTACGACTTATGGAACTTGGAACACAAGAAGTATAAATGGGAAAGAAGAGGAGCTGGTGGAAGAGATGAGGAAATCAAAACTAGAAATTCTGGCTATTATGGAAACAAAGAAAAAGGGACAAGGAGTCATGGATCTCGATGGCAACACGCTGCTATACAGTGGTGTACCCACATCTGAAAGAGCTAAAGGGGGCGTGAGTTGCATTGTGGCCAAAAAGCAGAAAGATAGTATCAAGGGATGGAACTTTGTCTCGGAGTGCATTATGGTTGTAAAACTAAAAGAAGGAGAAACCATAGTCAACCTGGTCATAGTGTATGGGCCAAATGAGGATGAGAGAGCAGAGGTCAAGGAGGAATTCTTTGAGCTGCTTCAAAGGACAGTGGATGACTGCCTAGATGAAATTATCATGCTCGGAGATTTCAATGCCAGAGTTGGAAATGACCATGCTAGATGGGGTTGAGTTATTGGAAGATATGGAGAAGATACTCTCAATGACAATGGAAAGCTACTCCTTTGATTCTGCAGTGAGCAGAATCTGATCATTATCAACACAAAGTTCCCCCATAAGCACATACATGCATACACTAGGTGTGAACCAACAAAGAATGAGAAGTCAGTGATCGACTATGCCATTGTTAGGAGGAACTCATTCAAATATGTCCGGGATGCTAGAATCTGGAGGGGGCCAGAGATTGGAAGTGATCACTACCTGCTTACAATCAAAAGAACAACTGAAAGAGTTGCTCAGCCTAGGAACTGCCCAGCATCACGCAAGAAACCAAGTAAATGAACAGAAGAAATGAGCATTAAGACCTACAAGCTGGGAGTCCGCTGGGAGGACAACATTAGACAATCTTTGAAGGACTGAGATCTAGAATGGAACCAGGCCAGGAGGAAGACAGCCGATAGGATAGTCTGGCGCTCTCTCTTCCAAACCTCTACACCTCACGGTAGAAGGGGAACGACTAAGTTTACCCTACAGCTCCCTACACCCTCTTCTGTGCTCAGACAGACTCTAAAACTTTAAAACCACTTTGTGACAATGACATAACCATCCAGTTCATAAAAATCAAGAATGTAATCTGTAGTAAATAAGAAAAAATATCCAGAATGAGAAAATCAAGATGTTGATCTATAGTGAATGACAAACATCCAGTTTGAGAAAATCAAGAATGTAATCTGTAGTAAATAAAAATATCCAGTCTGAGAGAAAATCAAGATTTTGATCTGTAATGAATGACAGAAACTTCAAGTTTGAGGAACTCAATACTTTGATCTGTAATGAATGGCATAAACATCCATTTTGGGGAAATCAAGATTTTCAACTGCTGTGAATAAGAGAAACTTCAGTCTAAGATAATCAAGATTTTGATCTGTAGTGAGTGGTAGAAACACTCAGTTTGAGAAAATCAAGATTTTGATCTCATCATCTGTAATGAATGACAGAAACATCCAGTTTGAGGAAATCAAGATTTTAAACTGCTGTAAAAAAGAGAAATTCTAGTTTGAAAGAATCAAGATTTTGATCTGTAGTGTCACTCTAACGCTACTGTCTTCTTCTGAAAATCTGATGAGTTGCTGCTCCGTCACTCCCCTCTTCTTGGTTGCAGTTTGGAAAGGAATGTTTTCCCTATCTCTTTTCCTGTATACTGATAAAAAGGGTCTGGTTCACTACAGCGATATGTTGTTGCAGAAGGCTGTAGGTGATTTCACGGCTTTATTATGGCCGTATTAGAAGCACAAGGCAATGTGCCTATTTGGTGTGCTTTAATGAGCTAAGAGCTCCTGATTTAAGAACCTGTTCCCGCTGAGGCATGTGTCCTCACTGCAAGAGAACGTTTCCTTTTATTTCACTGGTGCAGACATACTGGGCGCCGGTACTAACGCATCCCAAGTTTTCTTTACCTCTGGCGATGTCTCGAGCCTTCTAATTCTGAGAAGGCAAAATACTGTGGTAGGTGTTAGGGCAGTCTACAGCCACCACTAGGTGCCGTGACAATGCTGTAAAACGAAAAAATTAACATCTATACAACAATTCAAAATATTCTCATCCCTAACACATTAACACCCTAATTCCTCTACTCCCTGGTGTCCCCTAAATACTAACTTCCCCATACTCACAAATCTACGCACATGAAATACACAGATATTTCTGCCCACGGGTCAGACTGATCTACCGTCCCCTCCTATCTCTCCCACACCAACGTAAATAGCTGTCTGGTAGGAAAACCCCAGACATGGGCTGACCTGAATCTTTTGTGCTAGTCTTGCCCTCAGGCGTCACAACATTGCATTCACTGCAAGCTAAAAATCCCTGGTATAATTCCCCGGCCCTACTTCTTACGGACTGACCCAGGAAGATATCAATTAACACAATTATATATACACCATCTAGGTAATATTAAATCCCATCTCAACCCTTTGTCTTCTGACTACAAGACCAAATAACACAAGTAATTAAATACACAAACCACCCGCGTATATACACTACAAATTATCAATAATCACATTGAGGTTATTCTTCTTCTTCTTTGATCCTTAGCCGCCGACCGTCAAAATAGTCAGTGGCCATCACGCCTAGTGGCATCTTGTAAGGCAACAACAAATTGATTCCACTTTGCTCGGTCGGTGGCCATCCTTCGTACAGTGCCCCAACTCTGGTTCATTCTTTGCATTTCAGCCTCCACAGTCCTCCGCCAAGTTGTTTTTGGTCGGCCTCTCTTTCATTTTCCTTCAGGGGTTCAAAGCATAGCTGTTCTTGTGATGGCATCGGGATCTCTTCTGAGGACATGGCCAACCCAGCTCCAGCGTCTGCCAGCTATGATAGTGTACATGTCCTCTTGCTTGCTCCGAGTAAGCAGATCTTGGTTGGTGATGGTATTCAGCCAAAATATTTGGTGAATTTTCCTTAGGCATGTTGTGTGAAAAGAGGACAATTTCGACATTTCATTCTCTGTAACTCTCCAGCTTTCCGCACCATAGAGGAGCACAGAAAGCACACAGCTCTGATATAATCTTAATTTTGTGCTTGTGCTGTATTGAGAGGACTTCCAGATGTTGTTTAGGCTGAAAAAGGCTGTTCTTGCTTTGTTCCTTCTGTTGTTGATGTCTTTGCTTGCCCCGCCGTCTGGTGTTACTATGCATCATAGGTATGTGAAGGTGTCTGTCTGTACCAGTTGCTGATTCCTTACTAATATGGGCTCAGAGTTGCTCACATTGAGCGTCATGACCTCTGACTTCTTTAAATTGATGTTCAAGCCCACCTGCTGGCTATACTTATTAAGTCTATCCATTTTTTCCTGGATGTGTTGATGTGAATGTGTTAGTAGTGCAATGTCATCTGCATATTCCAGATCTTCCAATGTAGAACATGTAGTCCATCTTATTCCTCTTGGACTGCCATACATTGAGGTTATACGGCCCTCTTAATTACATTATTGGTGTAACCTAGGACTTAAACTTATACAGTTAAATTATCTCAAAAAAGCCACTACACACCTCCTAGATACTGCTTGCTTATTCATAGAAAAATTATAGACACAACTTACACTACACTCTATAGTTTAGTATAATTAAGTAATTGATGGCACTCCTATCTAATAAAACTAAAATGTACTCCCAGAAGAAAGCTAACTCTAATGTACTAAGATCACACACAAAAAAAGAACTTTCTACAACGTTAATTAAGTTATACACATACCCAATACCGAATCTCTCGAGCTGAGCAGACGATATATATATACTGGCGCTTTCGTCACGGCTGAATTTCTTGGGACCAGAGAGCGCTACAAGATTTTGATGCTAAATATATAGTAAAATATTTTGATGCAATAACAGACACGGTGATTCATCGCATCGCATCTATCTCTCTGGAACTGCTTTTTGCCGACCTATTGACCTATTATATTTCTGCACATAAATTAGCTCTGACCTCAGCCAATGATATCTTATCTAACTTATGACTCATGTTTACTAAGCAAAACGCACAAAATCATTTCCATCTCACGTGCAGAAATCCTACGTAACATTAAGTAATCATCTGACCGGCTGCTCACCGGACTAATATCATTGGTTACAGCGCTGAACCTGGGTAGTGGTTCTCCCCCATCCCTACAATTAAACAGGGTAAGTGCGGGTGTTCGGATTTTCTCCTAACGTCTGAAAAATTAACCCAGCCTAATAATTATGAACTCAAACGCCTAATGAAAATAAATGAACGCAATTAATTATAGAGAGAAGAAGACTGGGGCGAGTTGAAAAAAAAAATACAGTAACTCCTCACAGTCATTCACCACAGATTAAAGCCATGATTTCCTTAAACTGATTATTTTTCTTATTCACTGCATCACTACTGATCCAAATTTTAATTTTCCACAGCGTGTTTCTACACTTAATTTTTTTCCACTGTTGTATAGCGAACCCTAACAGAAATGTTTAAATTATGTCATTGAAGATGTTGCTTATTGATACTCAAGAATAAATGTTACATTGTAAATCAACTTTAATATTTTGTTTCAGAGGTTTTGATATGTATGCTACTATTTATGATAAAAATGGTACAAAGTCTGTGTGGCATTACGGAATCAAGCGGCTGCCATCTGAAATTGATACTAAAAATTCATCGTTTAAGGTATTTGTACATTTCTCAAATTTATATTTATTAATATTTATATTTATTTATATATATACAGGGTGTCCATAAAGTCTCTTTACAATTTAACAAATTTATTACAAAGGCAATTGATGAGATATCTTAATCAGATTTGTTCTATGTACTCAGTGGTTATCAAAGTTTTTAATCACATACCTTTATCGTATTTCAGGTACCCTGTTGACGAAAGAGGTACTGTTAAATGAACCCCTACATAAATGGCTACTCCTCAAGAGAAGGCACAATGTGTACCATGGTTTATTGAAACAAAATCGGATAGGCAAACTCAGCGAAACTACAGAACTAAGTATGGAAGAGATCCACCGTCACGTCCGTCAATTCGTGCATGGCACAAGAAATTTATGGAGACAGGGACAGTGTTGGATAAAGGGAGGAGTGGACGACCAAGAACATCTGAGGAAAACATCGAGCGTGTAAGATGTTCTTGGTCGTCCACTCCTCCCTTTATCCAACACTGTCCCTGTCTCCATAAAATTTCTTGTGCCATGCACGAATTGACGGACGTGACGGTGGATCTCTTCCATACTTAGTTCTGTAGTTTCGCTGAGTTTGCCTATCCGATTTTGTTTCAATAAACCATGATACACATTGTGCCTTCTCTTGAGGAGTAGCCATTTTTGTAGGGGTTCATTTAACAGTACCTCTTTCGTCAACAGGGTACCTGAAATACAATAAAGGTATGTGATTAAAAACTTCGATAACCACTGAGTACATAGAACAAATCTGATTAAGATATCTCATCAATTGCCTTTGTAATAAATTTGTTAAATTGTAAAGAGACTTTATGGACACCCTGTATATATATATATATATATATATATATATATATATATATATATATATATATATATATATATATATATAATATATATATATATATAATATATATATATATATATATATATATATATATATATATATATATATATATATACACATACACTCTCCAGGTTGTTCGTTGTGTGACGCCACTCCTCTTAGCTCTTGCACATTATTTAGGCCCAACGTTCTTCCTTCTCTTATTATTGTTCTTCTGAGTGTTTCTTTTGGTCTTCCTTTTTTCCTCTTACCCTCAGGAACCCAAGTGAGCGCCTGTAGTGGTAATTCTGTTGTTTTGCATTCGTAGGACATGACCGATATATGACCATCGTCTTTTCCTTATATAGTCGGAGACATATTTCTGCCTAGAGTCTTCTCTTATTTGTCGATTAGTCTTGAATTCTTTCCAACTGATGTTCATGAGTTTTCTAAGACATTTGTTCTTGAATGTATTCAGCTTGTTCTCCAATGATTTTGTTATTTTCCAACTCTCACAGCCGTATGTTAACACTGAGATAACATTTGAATTAAACAGACGAAGCTTGGTATGTATATTCAATGATCGTAATTTCCAAATGTTAGATAATCTATTGAAGGCGCTAGCTGCCAAAGCAATTCTAGTATGGATTTCTCTTGTTGTGTCACCATCCTGAGTCATTTTACTGCCTAAATAATTGAAACTTTCAACTTTCTGTAGTTTTTCCCCGTTCAAGATGATATCAAAGGTCTCGTTAGAAAAGTTCATAGCTTTAGTTTTAGAGGCATTTATTTGGAGACCTATTTTAACCGAGAGATGACACAAATTATTTATTGCTTCTTGGGATTGTCTTGGTGTTGAACTTAAGAATGCTACATCATCTGCGAAATCCAGGTCCCCCAGGAATTTTCCATTTGTCCATTTTATACCCAATTGTTCATTGTGGGTATAGTTTCTCATAACCCAATCAATAGCTATTCCAAAAAGTAGTGGTGACATAATACAGCCTTGTTTCACCCCTTTTTCTACTGTAAACCATTCTGTATTCCCTTTATTTGTTCTAACACAACATCTTGCATTGTCATATAGCGCTTTGATTATATTCACATATTTTGTTGGAAAACCATAGATTGTAAGTATCTTCCACAATGATGGGCGGTGTAGACTATCAAAGGCTTTTTGAAAATCGACGAAGGTGATAATAAGTGGCGATTGCCTTTCCACTGATTCTTCTATAATTGTTCTTAGTGTGAATATTTGATCAATACATGATCGTTTCGGCCTGAAACCCGCTTGTTCTTCTCTGATCTTTTCGTCAGCATGCAATTTAAGTCTTTCTAACATCATGCAACATAATAATTTTCCAGGTACTGATAATAGAGATATACCACGCCAGTTATTACAGTCTGATAGATCACCTTTCTTCGGTAACTTTACAATAATACTGTCTTTCCATTGTTGTGGTGGTTGTTCTTCTCTCCATACTTCATTTATAATATCTAAAATTCTCAAGAGGTTGTTGTCATTAACTGCTTTAATCATTTCCCCTGAAATTTCGTCAACTCCAGCAGCTTTAAAATTTTTAAATCTTTTAACGGCTTGTTTGATCTCGTCCAGCGTGAATTCATCGCAAGTTATTGGCAAGGTGGTTGTGGGTGTTTCATTATTAAAATCAGGTGTTACTGTTGGTGGTGGTCTGTTTAGCACCTCCATGAAGTGCTCAGTCCATCTCTTCATTTGTTCTTTTTCTGTTGGTATTGAATTCCCTAATTTACCTTTAACAGGTGTTTCCATAGCAGTAGGCTGGTGACATAGTTGTTTTGTAATTTGATAAAGGCACCTACTATTACCAGTTCTTGCAGCATTTTCAGCTTCTACGGCCAGTTCATTGATGAAATGTCTTTTATCTCTTCGAGTTTTTGTCTTCACTTCTTTATTTAACAAGTTATAAGTTAGTTTGCAAGATTCAACTGCATTATGTGTACTTGCCGCTAGTAGTTTAAGTTTTGCTGTTTTCCTTTCTTGTATTTTATCCCAAGTATCTTCTCTCATCCATTTTTTCTTTTTATGTACTAGGTATCCGGTGGTCGCTACTGCTGCTTCTGTCAGCTATGATAGGAGCATAGGCCTTCAACAAACACATGCCAAGTCCTCCTGTCACGTGCCATCACCTCAAGTTCTTTCCATGTTCTCCTCATTATTTTCACCTCCGTTTCCAGCTCTCTTCTCCATGTGCTTCTTGGTCTACCTCTGCCTCTCTTGCCCTGTGGGTTCCAGAACAATGACTGTCTTGTAATGCTATCAACAGGTTTCCTCAGTGTGTGTCCTATCCATCGCCATCATCTTCTTCTCATCTCTTGTTCCACTGGCACTTGTCTAGTTCTTGTCATCAGTTCCACGTTGGTAACTTTGTCATACCATTTTAATCCCTCTATTCTACGCAAGCACCCATTTATGAAAGTCTGTAGCTTTTTGGTTGTTGTCTTTGTTGTTCTCCATGTCTCTGAGCCATACAATAGGACTGACTTCACATTTGAGTTGAAGTTTCTTATTTTCGTGTTGGATCCTATTTCTTTTGATCTCCATATATTTCCCAATGTAATGAAAGCTCTCTTGCCTTTTGTATTCTTATTTTGATATCGCTGTCTGTCCCTCCAACTTTGTCTATATTACTGCCAAGATGTATGTACGATTCTACATCTTGTATTGGTGTTTCTTCAAGTTCAACCCTGTTATCATTACCTGCATTTATTCTCATTATTTTTGTATTTTCCCTGTGTATTTTCAGACCCAATTGTTGTGACCTCTCATCGAGTGTTTTCAATTTGTCCTGCATCTGATTACGGTTATGGGACAGAAGAGCCAAGTCATCAGCAAAATCCAGATCATCCAACTGTTTAGTCAGAGTCCACTGGATTCCATTTCTGTTGTGTGTTGTCGATGATCTCATAACCCAGTCTATTGCTAGTAAGAAAAGAAATGGAGACAAGAGGCATCCCTGTCGCACTCCTGTTCTTATCCAAAACGGTTCTGTAAGCTGTCCTTCATGAAGAACTCTGCATGTCATGTCTTCATATGTTTTCTTTATTATATATATATATATAAATTAGAAAAAACAAACACAACAACCAAGAAGTTCTAGATTTTCATAAATGGGTGCTTGCGTTGTTGTTTAACTAGAGTTGCTGAGCTTCTCGCTCTTTAGCAGCCAATACCAAGTTGAAAACTCCTTGGTATTATCTACACTGTAGATCTAGGCTTTTCCTGTGGTTTTTCTGCCATTCCGAAACATGTTGAGGTCATGAGCTCCAGTTTCTCCAGCTTGGCTTGCATTTAAAGGATTGTCACATCTGGCCCCAAGATGCATGAAATGGAAAATAAATTACAATGAATATCCAGATTATAACAAAAACGTTTGGTTGAACAGGGTAGACTCTCCTGAGATGTTGGATGAGTGGAGGCAAATGAAGCTCATCTGATGCAATTCTGCTCTCCATCCATTTTTTTTTAGAAAGAACAAAAATCAGAAAATTGTGTGTCTCTGGCTTTTCTCGCCATACAATTTCTTCCTTTCAGGAGATGGTGAAGGTAATAGTCTCAGTCTGCTGCTCTCATTGAACCATTATTCTTATAGGACATGTTCCACCTTTTTACTTTTCTTGCCCACATGTATGTGTGTCTGTCTGCCCAACTTTTAAGCTTGATGAACAAATTGTATTTGAGTTTGCGGTGGTCGGTTTTCAGTCTGAAAATTATCCATTTATCTCTCCTTGTAAGGGAGAGGGATCCCGTTACACGCCCATTGAGGCATATTGGGAATATGGTGTTAAGCCCATATTTTCTTGACCATCGGCACACTAGGGGTGATGTGGTCAGCATCACGCCGGCTTGTAAGGAGTAGTATCAGCATTTTTCTTTGCTCTCCTTACAGAGTATGGACTCATCACTGCAACTGGTCCACTAACAGGAAGCCTGCACCAAGCATTCACCAGTTCTTGAAGCAGTGGTTAATATGACAATTTGTATTATGTGATGAGATTACCAGCTCCTTGCATAACCTCATATTGGCCAATATATATATTGGCATAACCTCATATATAACCTCATATATATATATATATCTATATATATATCAAAACCTCTTATGACATGCCTGAGGAAGCCATGTTTCCACTTTATATCTGACTCTGGATATAGGTGTAACCTAGGTTATAAGAAGGATTCATATCATTAATTAAGATTATATCAGAGCTGTGTGCTTTCTGTGCTTCTCTATGGTGCGGAATGCTGGAGAGTAACTGTGGTGGGTTTTGATGTTATAATTTTAAGTTATTGTTATTAGTTGTCTACAGAGTGAGGTCAAGCTATGTAAGCCCCTGATTCTAATAGTTGAAGTTGATTTATTATCAGGGACCTAACTGCTACCACCCTACGACCTCAATCTGCTATATATTTTGATCCTAATTATATGTTATGGTGTCTGGATGTTATCTGGCTAGGTGTCTAGGGTAATATGCAATGTAATGTTAATAAAATGACAACAACCACACTTATAACTTAAGGAACAAGTAATTAAACAAGTCACTGGGTAAATTTTGAATGATAATATTTTTTACAATTTTATTTTGCCTGTATCTCAATGGCTGGGATACAGGACTGTTTAAACTCAAAATATAAGGCAATTTATTTACAACAAAGTAATTTTAAAACACAACTGTGTGTGTTAATATTAATACATATTGTTTCTGACTGGAAGTGTTCTGATGAAGCAATAACTCCTATGAATGGACACGCTTCTTAGGAACGACTTTTATCATCATGTCAAGAATACTGTTTGATATAATAATGATGGAGAGTATGGTTAAATGAACTAACACACGCATATGGACAATTGGGCTTAACTTTGTTTCCTTGAACCTTGTGATGTCCTTCTCACAACCACCTTCTTCACGACTGCAACGTCTGAATACTGCTTCAGAACTCGTTACCATGTAAGGCAAACAGGTAATTTTTGCCTCGAGCTTGCAGCTTCAGGAGTACGTATATTTTGGTATGTGGCTCACTGATTGTTTCAAGATGGAACCCGCATCAATGAAATATTTCACAATAAGTATGTTAACCGGCGATCAATGGTCACATTCAGATCGCCCCTGATGCAGAACAGCGAAGGCACTGGTCATTTATTCCTTGCTTCTGATGCTAACACTACTTGTGAGATTTAAATCTTCGAGTGGCAACTAATGCTGGTTTCAAATCGTTTTTATTACTCCTATTAGTCTGTTCTACCACAGCCAATTGAATTATGTTATGCCCACTAGCCTCTTTTAAAAAAAAATAAATTACACTTTCAAAATGGTAATGTCCCCCCGTTCTCTACCCTTCTCACTTTCAGTATCACACTGCATAAGCTATTTTTTAAATTATGCCTCCATGCAAAACCCCACTTACATTTCTCTCTCTCTTGCTAGTACGCGTTTTGCCTAACGCAAACGGTTTCGTTAGATTAAATTGTCACTACGGGTAGGAGACAAAGTGGTGCAGTTTCCTCTCATTCAATAGCAGATACTACTGCTTTATTTGACTTTAACTTTTAGGGAAAAAATATGCCCTTAGCAACCAGTTTCCATGGCCTAGTAGTGTGTTTTCAAACTTTCAACCATTCATTCACGTTTAGTGTAGACTAAGCAAGTCTGTGACATCACACTGTCGCATGGCGTTCTAGTTCGAGATTCAAAAACCAACGCTTGTCAAGGTTGCATTCTTTCTTCACTCATTCACTCCTCCTTTTCTTTATTCTATCACTCCGTTTGAAACTAATTATGCATTTCGGTCTGTCAAAAAGCTTTTATTTTAGAGGAAATGGGTATTGCGGAGAGGGGAAAAGCTAACAGTTTTTGTGTATCGTTTACTATGGCGCTACTGCTTGTTAGAACCAACACGACTGCGGGCGATGGTGACGATGTTGAACACAACTCCCTATTTTATCTCTATAGTTTTTTTGAATTTATAAGCAGTAATATTTTATCTATTTGATCGGGGTATCAGGGATCTTACTACAGTAACAGAAAAGGAAATGTCGAAATTGTCCTCTTTTCACACAACCTGCCTAAGAAAAATTCTCCGAATCTTTTGGCTGAATACCATCACCAACCAAGGTCTGCTTACTCAGAGCAAGCAAGAGGACATGCACACCATCATAGCTGGCAGATGCTGTAGTTGGGTTGGCCATGTCCTCAGAAGAGACCCCGATGCCATCACAAGAACAGCTATGCTATGGATCCCTGAAGGAAAACGAAAGAGAGGCTGACCAAAAACAACTTGGCGGAGGACTGTGGGGGCTGAGTTGCAAAGAACGAACCAGAGTTGGGGCACTGTATGAAGGATGACCGGCGACCGAGCAAAGTGGAATCAATTTGTTGCTGCCCTGCAAGACGCCACCAGGCGTGATGGCCACTGATTGCTTTGACGGTCTGCGGATAAGGATCAAAGAAGATATCATTAATTATACCAGGACCATATTTTAAAATTAAGGCATCTTGAGATTAGCAATGTTGTTGTTGTTTAACAAGGGCATCTGAGTTTCTCACTCTTTTGCAGCCAATACCACATTGAAGATTCCTTGGTATTATCTAAACTGTAGATATAGGCTTTTTCTGTGGCTTTTCTGCCATTTTGAAATGTGTTGAGTTGAAGTCATGAGCTCCAGTTTCTCCATCTTGGCTGGCATTTAATGGATCATCATATCTGGTCCCAAACTAGGAGGAAGAAGCGTGTGGCATACTGTGCATTCCCCGCCATCCAAGGGGGCTCTTCATATATGTGGTGCTAAAATACTGTGCTCTGGTTCTGGGTTCTCCCAAGGAATTGTTGAAATAGTACACAGAGCCACTTCTCAGCTCCCCCTACGTATCATGGGCCCATAGTGAGATCCTCCTGCATGCAGCCAACCAGGTAAAAATCCAGAGTTATGTCTGGGGCTCAAGTGACTCCTCTAAGCTTAGTGTGCAATGCTGGGTTCTCAACATGTTTCATCACAGGGGGAATCGTTGGAAGTGTATAGATGATTTCAAAAGTCAATGACAATGTAATTAGCCTCACAGACAGGTTCAATTTGACATTTGAATACTGCAACATTGGTGGTCATAAAAGGATGACTCCATATATGCCTCCATGCATAGATTAGCAAAGCAGAATGGTATTATGTAGCCACAAAAAAAAAACAAAGAAGAATGTGTCTGTTATCTGCTGAGAATGTAAGAGTGTTATGAGTGATGTACAAACATCCAACGGAGTCAAAGTATCTTGACTGACTAATGACCAGTTTTTTTTTTTAATACATTCATATCTCAAAGCAGTAATGTTAATTTGTTTATTAAACTACTGTTTACAGGTTGATACAGGGATGGTTGTTATAAAACTGATCAAAAAGGAAGAAATCTCCTGGTCAACCATGCTGAAATGTGGGCTTGAACAACAACAAACAGTAGACAGTGGCAGCAGTGATGAGGAAACTGTAGATGTACAGGGAGTGCAACTGGTGCTGTAATTACAACGATATTGTGAATAGTAAAGATAAATATTCATTTATTTCTGTTTTTTTTTGCTCCCTGTAAAGGAGGGGTCAGTACCTGGTCAATCATTATCTACCATCACAGGGGATGATTTGATAGATCTGTACATGACAGAGGGGGGAAAACTTACGAGCTACCATACAAAAATGGATTTTATTCATGAACTGATAGGACCTCAATCTTTTCTTTAACTGAAGTTAACATTCAGAGTGGCTAAGAGGTGTGATGTCCACCTCTAATTCTAAAGGTACCGGGTTCGTTCCCAATACAGGGAATATAATTGATGGACGTTTTTTTTCGGAAACAGTATCCTAATGATGTCACACCCCTGATCTCCTGGGGAGTGAGATCGCATGCCTAACCTTCTCGGATAAAGTCGAAAAAATAGGAAGTCCCATGTGCAAGTTAAAAATCCCTAGGCAGTTGGAAATTGTAAAGCGTACGCCATAAGGCCGCTGCCCTGGCAAAATTTAAAAATTGAGGAAACCCACCCACTAAAAAAATATTTATTAAGAATGTGTGGTTCCTGTATACACGAATTGGGATCCTCGCCGGTGCTTTGGAGTTTGTGCACTGTGCTGAGATCTTCCTTGTGTTTATCTAAGGGAGGTGGGAGCAATGAAGAAGTTGTCCATCTGCAATAAAGATGGTCCTTAAAATAAACCAAACATTCTGTGAAATACCATCTCTGTGTTGGTGTAACTGACTGTTGGAAGTAGATCATCTGGCAGACATAAAACCTGCATACAGGCTGCACTTATTCCAAATTCCAAATACTCTGAAACTAGAAAACAGACATGGTTTTATCAAGGTAGATCTTTAGAGAGCTCAGTGTTTCTAAGGTTGATCCCCACAGGTCCTGGATTGCCTACCACTGCCACTATTGTGCATGGAGGCATATCTGGAGTCATCTTTAAATGACCACCAGCCTTGCACAGTGCTACAGTATACATATGTGTAAGTGAACCTCTGTCTGTGAGGATAATTACACCCTCATTGACTCTTGAAATCATCCACACACTTCCAGGGATTCCCTCTGTGGTGAAACTTTTTGAGAACCCAGCATTACACACTAAGCTTAGAGAAGTCACTTGAGCTCCAGACATGATTCTTTGGATTTGACCTGGTTGACTGCATGCAGGAGGATCTCACTATGAACCTAGCGATGGGCAAGGGGAGCTGAGAAGTGGCTCTGTGTAGGACGTGACAATTCCTTGGGAGAGCCCAGAACCAGAACATAGTATATAGTTAGAGAGGCTCCTTGGATGGTGGGGAATGCACAGTATGCCATATGCTTCTTACTCCTAGCTTGGGACCAAATGTGATGATCCTTTAAATGCAAACCAAGTTGGAGAAACTGGAGCTCATGACTTCAACTCAGCATGTTTCGGAATGGCAGTAAAGCCACAGGAAAAGCCTAGATCTACAGTGTAGAAAATACCAAGGAGTCTTCAACTTGGCATTGGCTGGAAAAGAGTGAGAAGCTCATCGGCCCTAGTTAAACAACAACTGCCACTATTGCCCTTGCAGGAAACCTGAGCCAAAACATTCATGTGCTCTTCCAGCTGGGATTTCAGTAACAGCATTTTATGTGATGATGACGAAGTTACCAGCCCTTGCACAGCCAAATTAGTAGCCTGCCAATGCATATCTGAAGAAGCAGTAATTTTAATCTTTTTTTTTTTCTGTGACCCCCCGGAACTACAGGGGATGTGATACGGCTATTGCGGGTCTTTTGTAGAATAATAATAGTTTGAGTAAATCTTAGAACAGTCCCAACTAAGATGGTTTGGCCATGTCTGCAGAATGGGAGAAGATCGGCTACCACGACAAGCATGGGAAACAAAGAGCCAGGGATCCAGACCCCCAGGATGACCCAGAGTCCGCTGGGAGGACAACATTAGACAATCTTTGAAGGACCGAGGACTAGAATGGAGCCAGGCCAGGAGGAAGACAGCCGATAGGATAGTCTGGCTCTCTCTCTTCCAAACCTCTACACCTCACGGTAGAAGGGGAACGACTAAGTAAGTAAGTAAGTAAATTTAATATTACTCTGGCCAAAGTCACATAGGGGATGTCTAGCAGACCACGCACACAGTAAAACCACTCCACATCTTCATATTAATGTAAAACAGCCTGGACAAGTTCAAATATTTATTCACAGAGACGAAGCTCCATAGACACATTCTTGAAATGCGTATATAGTAGTTTATGGCGTCAACTCTAGTCTTTAGTATCGATCTGTAACGTCTGCTAGTAGAACAATGTCGAGGACATTTTCATGCATTTTATTTATAATCCAAACTCAAGTTCTCAATATAGAATTCCTTTCTCACGAATAGACTAGCATCGCCTCATGGAGGTTTATGGACGATCTAGTGATGGTAACATAGTAGGAATATCTCAAGAACTGCTATAACACTCAAGAGCTATTGACACATACGTCCGTCCGCCTTGAAGGACACACAGCGAAGAGACTGGCAATAGATCGCAGACGTTTAGCTCGAGCGACTCAATTGTCTGCTCACTGAACCCAAAAAAGCAATGATGTACTTCCTGTAACCAATGGTACCGGTCATCAACAAATATGGCAATAGTAGAGCCGTATTTGATATTGACAGATATTTTATGAATTTTACTCATAACAGTATGCCTCTGCAAGAAGCTGGGCTACCGTGATTATGTTATTGAAATGATTTATTGTTGATGTTAATCTTAGTTCATAAAACAAACAACTAGCAAACTTGTTGTTTGTGTTCGCTCTCAGCTATCTCTCTTACAATGCTTGCCGTTAGTTTTGAGCGGTAAGTATGTTGTGCCTTTTGGCCTGACATATCTGATTTCTGCAAACAATTTTAAGGGTTTGCTTCCCTGCCACCTCAAGCCTATATGTATGCCATACCTCATGCCCATCCAATAGTGCAGTGAGGTGGCTGCACCAGAAAGTGTCATTGGAGCCAAGAGGCAACTCTGACACCACACACAGCAAATTGAGGCATCGTTCACTGTGGCCTCACTAGCAGACGTGAATGTCATCATTTTCCTTTGTGGGCTTCTAAAAGAGCATATAAACACCACTGCAGCTGTTCCTCCTGCAGGAAGCAGTCACACGCTCTTGCGGGGGGGGGGGGGGTGGGCGGGGGGGAGGGGGGGTTTCTGTGGCAATAAGTTTTACGTGATGAGGTTGCCAGCCCCATGCACAACCTGTTAGTCACCTTGTGCGACATGCCTAAGGGTGCAGAGACCTATTCTTTCTTTGTCTCTTCAGAGACCCATTGGAACTATATGGGGGCGTGGTGTAGCTTATACATATACAAAGATAAACAACCACAGAGGTTAGTAAATTATGAGCTCTCAGAAGCATTCACCATGCTAGACAATTAAAAAAAAAAAAAAACAAGATAAAAAAGTAACTGGCACTTGAGCAATAAATTGTCTTCCAAGTGATACAATTGTCTTGTCACAAAAATTGTATATATTTGGCAGCTCAGCAAGCTAAATACTTAAAAAATGGTGCTTTCATTGGCGAACTATGCAACGAGCTATAATCTAAACATTGTAGTGTTCATTCATTTCTGTCAGCTCCACAGGGAACATATGCCTTCAACAAATTTATTCCAAGTCCTCATGTCCTGTGTGACCTCATGTCCTGTGTGACCTCATGTCCTGTGTGACCTCATGTCCTGTGTGATCATCTCAAGGTCTTTCCATGACTTCTTTATCCCTTTCGTTTCTCTTCATGTATTTTTCAGCCTCTCTACCTCTCTTACCCAGGGTAAGGTAAAAAGGTAAAGGAACCCGTTACACGCCCATTGAGGCATATTGGGAATATGGTGTTAGGCCCATATTATCTTGAATGTCGGCACACTAGGGGTGATGTTCTTACCCAGGGTACTCCAGAACAAATATTGCTTTGTAGTGCTTCAGTATGTCTCCTCAGTGTGCTGTCCTTTCCATCACCAGCACCATCTTTTCATCTCTTGTTCCACCGACACTTGTCTGGTTCTCGTCACCAGTTCCTCAGTGGTGATCTTATCGTACCTTTTCAATACTGTTCCATGCAAGCACCAATTTAGGGATGTTTTGTAACTTCTAAGTTGTTTTTTTTTCTCCATGTTTCAGAGCCATACAATAGGACTGTCTTGACATCTGAGTTATAATTCTGATTTTTTTATTGGACTTGATTTCAATTTATTTCCCAGTGCAGAGAAAGCTCCTCTTGCCTTTTGTATTCTAATTTTGATGTCACTATCTGCTCCTCAATCTTGTGTGTATTGCTGCCAATATATATGTATAACTATACATCCTGTAAAGTGTAGAGGAATTCTTCATGTGCATTATTGCTATACTTTGTTGCATTTACTCATAATCTTCGTCTTTTCAGGAACGCAGTGGTTAGTGCACTTGCTTCCTAGCTTGGTGGTCCATGGTTCAGTCCCCAGGAGGTGGGATTTTTTTAGACCGCAAACGGCTCCTGGGTCTACCCATCCTCAAAAAGTGGGTACTAGATCAACTCTGGGAAGGTTAAGGTGGCCGGCGTGATGCTGACCACATAAACCATGGTGTGCCGATAGTCAAGAAAATATGAGCCTAACACCATATTCCCAATATGCCTCAATGGGCGTGCAACGGCAGTCTTTACCTTACCTTTGTCTTTTCCCTGTGTATTCTCAGATGGCATAGCTGTGACCTCTCATCAAGAATTTTCAGTTTTGTATTGCACCTAGTTATGGTTATGGAACAAAAGAGCCTGGTTATCTGCTAAATCTAGATAGTCAGGTTATTTTGTCAGAGTCCACTGAATTTCTTTTTTATCTTGACTGCCATTGCTTTCATAACCCAGTTTATAGTCAGTAAGAAAAGAAATTATAACAAGAGGTATCTGAAAAGAAATGATAACAAGAGGTATCCAAAAAGAAATGATAACAAGAGGTATCCGAAAAGAAATGATAACAAGAGGTATCTGAAAAGAAATGATAACATGAGGTATCCCTGTCACACTCCAGTTCTTTGCTCATAGTTCAAGTAAGCTGTTCTTAATGAAGAATTCTGCATTCTTCATTTTGTTTCTTTCTTAGTTTAATGATCTTCTTAGGGACTGCAGAATTCCTCATAAATTTTTTAAGAGATTCTCAGTCTACATTGTCAATTGGAAGTCCACAAATCCAATGTACAGAGGTCAGTTCCATTCCAGACATTGTTCCACAATTATTCTCAATATGACTATCTGATCTGTACAGGATCTGTTTTGCCTAAAACCTGCTTGTTCATCACTCAGTTGTCAATCTAAAGACTCGTTCAATCTCTCCAGGATAATCCTGTTTAATATTTTCCCTGGCCCTGAGAGTAACATTATTCCTCTGTAATTTGTGCACTCTTGTAAATCTCTGTTTGAGCATGTATCCTTCCATCCATCCTGCTAGTATTTCTTCTCATTGTCTAGTGTGGTGCTGTAAAACATTGGTCTAAACAATCTCAGTCCTTTATGTTCTCTGTCATTTCTCATATTGACTTCTTCATAGTTTCAAGCTGTCCATTTTCTTTTGTCTGTCTCCCCTTAATAATATTTTACCACTGTTTTCCTTATATTCATTTACAATGATTTATTCCTTGGGATGTTTATACAATTTTATTTAATACTGTTTGTTCTTGCCATGTAATCTCAATGAAGAATTTAGACCTGATGTTATTTATCAGTGTATCAAAGTATTTAAATTTATTTGTGTTTGAATGTTAGTCCATTAATCATTAAATTGCATTACATTACATTCAGGTTGAGCCTTTTACCTGGAGATAACAATTTTTATTGTGTTCCTACTGTTACGACTACAGTTTGTTTGTTTCTTTTTTTTTTGAAGAGGAGAGGGGCATATTGTTTTTTTGCTACTACCATTTTAACATCATGCTGTTTTAACATCATGCTGAAATGCTATTGAATAAAGACCTAGTTTGATCTAGAATTTGAATAATCCTTAAACTTATAGCCCCATTTCGGTCCCAAAAAAAGGTAAAGGATCCCGTTACACATCCAATGTGGCATATTGGGAATATAATGTTAGGCCCATATTTTCTTAACACTAGGGGTGATGTGGTCAACATCACTCAGCAGGGGGCTCTGAGGTAATATACAAAGAATATGGCTATGCTGCCTAAGATGTGTCATAAGACAACTAATATGAAGTTCTGCATGGAATTGGCATCCTCATCATGTAAAATAAATTGCTGTAGAAACCATTGCTGCAAAAGCACATGAATGCTGTCATGCAGGCTTTCTGCAAGGGAGTCAGCTGCAGTTGTTGCTCAATAGGGAGCAACAACAAAATCTACATAAAATAAATAAAGATTATGAGACAGAGAGAGACCCCGAAAAAGCAAGTGAAATTATGAGGCAATGAGAGACCCCGAAAAATGAGCCTAAGTGAAATAAAAATAATGAGACAAAGAACGAAAAAATCTACATAAAATAAATAAAGATTATGAGACTAAGAGAGAGACCCAGATAAATCAGCTTCAGTGAAATAAAGATTATGAGACAATGAGAGACCCCCAAAAATCAGCCTAAGTGAAATAAATTATGAGACAAAGAGAGAGACACTGAAAAATCAGCTTAAGTGAAATTATGAGACAATGAGAAACCCTGAAAAATCAGCTAAAGTGAAATAAAGATTATGAGACAAAGAGAGAGACCCCGAAAAAATCAGCTTAAGTGAAATTATGAGACAAAGAGAGAGACCCCGAAAAACCAGCTTCAGTGAAATAAAGATTATGAGACAAAGAGAGAGACCCTGAAAAATCAGCTTAAGTGAAATAAAGATTATGAGACCAAGAGAAGGATGTTAAATGCCAAACCTAAGTCAACAAAAGGAATTTCCTAGATGATCTTGCAAGACAGGCAGAAGAGGCAGCACTGAGAAATGAACAAAGCACAGTATACAAAATAACTAAAATCATCAGCGGAAAACGAGGTGCAAACAATATTACATTAGTAAGAGATAAGCAAGGAAATCTCATCACGATGGCAGAGGGACAGGAAACAAGATGGACATAGGCAGTACGACCTGAGTACATCTGCTTGGCTAGATTCGTAATCTGCGATCCGTCTCGGGGGTTTTTGAAAAGCACTATATAATGAGAATTCAAGCTGATGGTTCTTTGTTCTTGCCAAATAAATTTTGCACGATGTAGATCACGCTAATAATGAGATGGTGGCTGCCTTTTGTGAATAGTTTAGTTATTCTATCATCCGTCTCACTCATCAGATCATCTATTACGAGCAGTCGTTTCTTATCACCTGACCACTGTTCCACGTCCGGCAGTCCTTCAATAAATTGGACTCCGGTCATCGAATTATACATTGACTGCCATTCCCCATAACACCATATAACTTCATCTGGGGCAGGGACCACCATATCCCGGATATGTTGCAAAAACCGACAGACAAAGACAGTTTTCCCACTGCCGGTAGGTCAAGTTATCAGCGCTGTGAAGGGGTGTTGCCACCTGGGGTCCATGGGTAGTAATGATAAATTACACTCATAAACTGGTATTATATTGTTTTCAACTACCCAATGTGAGAATCCCTACCACGAGCAAAACACGCAAGTCAGGTTGTTTTCAACTACACAATATGAGAACCCCTGCAACGATCAATGCATTCTAAAAAGTGGTTCTTTACTCACTCGACTCATCCACACTCGAGTAAACTGTTAATTTTTGCAATTCATTAACACAACAAATATCTGCTAAATATTGTACGAGTCGTACTCGGCCATTTGGTTAATCCCATTTTGCTTTTTGAAGATATCATTTGCTCTAATATAAAGGTGGTAGCTTTGCTTTAATGTAAGTAGCACCCATATCGTATACAATATTACTGGCCATTTTTTTTAAAACTTACAATAAAGTGTTACCCAGTTAAGTTCTGAATCAGTTTTTTCACAGGATGTCCATATTAGTATATATATTTTTATATACAGCAGTGTGACAAACGGACAAACAAAATATCTATTTTTTGGGGACAAGTAATTATATTTTAAGTAAATCATAGTTCGCAGTTCTATTTGAAATAGCGCAATCTAGTTTTTGTGAAAATGTGTGTCCCCCATTTTTTTCAACGTTTACAGTGTATTTTATTCTTAAAACGCAAGGCAATTAACTAATTTTTCTGTTTTCACATCCACCTGAGACCCTGACAAAATAATCTGCTATTTTGAAGTATCTCAAATTATTTTAAACATACATCGATTCGTAGTTTTTACCTAGCGGCGCGACCTCGTTTTTGTGAAAATATACAAAGCGATGAGACAAAAGGCTGAACGTAATTATATAATCAATATTACCTTGTTTCATAACTCACAATTTTTCAAACCTAAAATTTGTGACAACGCCCGTGACATTATCGATTGTGCACGCGCGCGCTCGCGAACCATCGGTGACAAACAGGGAGAATTACTTTTCTGTTTTGAGATATATGCTGAGACATTGTAAGACCCCCACCATTCGGTAACCAGACTTCCAGAGACAAAGACACTTGTATTTGCGTGTAGAACCAGCCATTGAAGACAGACAATTCCTTACTATTGCTGCATATAAGGTAAGTGTACGTAGCTTAAATACGCGCCCGGTACATGAAATTTATAATTCTGTATATTATTTTCTATAAGAATATTATAGAAGTTTTGTTAAAATGTAATTCTCTCTTTTGTTTTAAATATATCCGAAATTATTTTTTTTCCTACGCAGAAACTAGTTTTATTTCGCTTGCAATATCTCTGTCATACTTATTTCTCTATTTAAAAAAAAAAATTCAGATAGTTGGCTATACATATATAGGTGTGTGTGTGTGTATATATATATATATATATATATATATATATATATATATATATATATATATATATATATATATATATATATATATATATATATATATATATATATATATATATATATATAAACTCGGATTTTTATATGTCTGTGTTTGTCTCCGTTTGTCTTTGTCTATTTGTATTCGTGTTTGTCTGTGTTTGTCAGGTGGGTTGCAATCGACAGACAAAGCACCATAATAACCAAACATTTCTACAAGTCGATACGGGCGAGACACACAAAAAATAAATCTCTACCGTTTTGTTTGTCTACTGCTGAAAAATTCATAATTACGTGTGACACAGCTGCACTGAAAATTTACGTGACACTTGAAAACTTCGCGAATTTTTTATTTTCGTGAAAATAATTACACTGACACAAAAGACACACAAACGGGAGGGCAAATAAATATAAGTCGTTGTCTGGAACCAGGCTTCCACGCCACTACAACCAGCCGCGAATCGATGGTGGATATTTTAACATTACACCAGAAACTTTCTGACTGTCTTGATAACACAAAGATCTCTCACTGTATTAAAAAAAACGTAAACAAATAAGATTTGTTTGTGTGTGTCTGTCTCTCTGCCTGCCTACCTGTCAGTTTGTGTATAAGTGTTTTATCTGGTTTAATCATGCCAGTGAAAAACAGAGCGTATCTGGTTGATAGTTTACTAACTCAAAGAGTTTTGCCACATGTATTTGTTTTTATGTTTTGATGTCTAAATTCTTATTTTTTTTCCTCTTTCACAGATGGCTTCACCTCAACCCGAGAGACGCTGACATACTTGCTCGGAATGCGAGCGAGTTTTCAGACGGGAACGTGATCTCACTCGACATTATGAGAGTGTGCATGGGCGACAAAGACACCTGTGCTCTCTGTGTGGTGAAGTCTTCACACTAGTTACTAATCTTAAACGTCACACAGAGAATAAGCACCGACCCGGCTTAAGCACGGAAGCCTCATACACATCTCAAACAGGAACCACCCCAGTGGGACAAAACAACCTTGTGTGTGCTTGATGCGGGAAGTGGTTCAAACGTCGTGATGATCTATTACGGCACATCAATACCGTGCACTCTCTGAATCTGTTTAGCAGTGAGATCTGCGGACCAGCTTTACTCGAGCTGATAACTTGCGGTACCTTCTACAACAACAACACCCCTCTGCACCTATGCAGAATCCAACATCATCATTTTCAACACCCTCACCAGCATCTGCAACAATGGGGCCCATTACCTCAACACCTGGCCCCACACCACTATCATCAGGAGCGCCCTTCACAGCATATTCAACACCCTCACCAGCATCTACAACAACGGGGCCCACTACCTCTTCATCTTCTTCAACACCAGGACTGGCCACAGCGGCTCAACACTATCAGTAGACACCCGCATCAGCATCTGCAACAATTCCCTCCACCTCAGCTCAATACTATCAGCAGACACCCTCTTCATCTTCAACAATTCCCTCCACCTCGTCTCAACACTATCAGCAGACACCCTCTTCATTTTCAGCAGCTGCAGTCCAGGAAAACCCCTCGTCTTCATACAAACGCCCAATGACCAGTCACCAAGGGCCTAGTAAAAAGGTTCGCCTGACCTCTGACCTGGATAGTTTACGAGACATACCATCTGATGTTAGACAGATCTACACAGACAACTGGTCAGCCATAAACACACACACCAACACCAACAAATACTTGTCTACATTCACCTTTTTCTATAGACCAGACACCGCACACCCAATAGATTGGTATTCCCTGCTTAGACCCGTCTTTAACAAACAAACAAAACGATTCAAAATTAATTACAGTCACCATACCATTCTATGTCATAGAGAAACGAATGAACTCCGCTTCTACCACGCATCTCACGATAACGCATGGGTCTTGGACACACCTCATCTAGTCAGTAATATTACAGACTTCAACGCTTTTGTAGTTCAATTACATGATAGTGACACTCTTAATAACGCGCAATTAAACAGACCCAATACAAAATATTATGTCGAATCGATACCAGCCACATCATTCTACATTTACCACATCCAAGAATATCCTATAGGCTGTTGTTTAGCTGATATTCCACCACACATCACCGACAATAAAGCTATTAACACACTACAACACTACTCGAATGTGGCCGTGTATGTTTATACGGCAACAGTTTCAGCACAACAACTTATATCCGAAAGAAATTTCTGTAAATTTCCACAAACAGCAAATGTAGAAAATTATATTAGAGTTTATTGATGACATTAGACAAACACTGTAAATTTCACAAAATGATGGTTTTTTATCCAAAATGAACAATCTATAATCCAACTGAATAATATACACATTTGTCTACTAAAGAAAAAACTTGTCTTGGTATCCTCAAAGACGAAGTTCTCCTAATGCTATTTGTAAAAATCCTCTAGTCTAAAATCATGGTATCCATGGAATCATAAATCCTAAAAAATCTCTGCCTATCGCCCACAACTCTTCTATTTATACTATTTCTTCTTTTTTCCCGCCTTTTTCCACACGACCCGTCCTTTTTTCACACGACACAATAATTAACATTTGCACTCCTCTCCTCAGCTTTTCGACCTTTTTGCAACGACATTCTGTTATTTCGACTTTATTTTCACATGTGTGATCTTTTCCAACTTAACAATAGGATTTAAAAAAAACCAGATCACACAAAAATTCATTTCCCACTTTCGCGCTTATAAAACCCATTCATTATTATCTGGGACTGACCTACGTTTACCCTGTCAGAGCAGTAACGGCAACTGAACTTTGAATGAATACTGCGTTTTGTGTAAAAACGTCTTATTTGCATTTAAGGTCTGTCATTCTTACATGTATCATCTTCTAGCACATATAAACGCTTAGCGTTAAAGTAGGAGGGACAAAGCTAGCATGAAAGGCCAAGCGGTCACATACGTCCCTGGCCACACAAATGTATCCCAGAGGGAGACATTTGCGTACTATCAACTAAGTACCTCATGCTAGTGACTGTTATAAACGACTAACCTATTAGTAGAGTCTCTTAGAGAGAAAAAAAAGAAAAAGATTTTTTTAAAATTGTTCGTAAAACGAGGGATCCCAGTATATTTATAATGCGTAAAACGGGGGATACATAAAAATTTTAAATACACTTCGCCATTGAACAGTATTGATGTACACTACTTCTTAACAATATCAATATGAACAACGCTGTGCGTTAGTCATCACCATAATGATAACATACTTAATGATAACATTTAAATAAAAAAATAATCGCATACGATTTTCATGGGTTGTGCAAACAACACAAATAAAAACAAAACAAAAAAAATACTTTGGCAATATTTAACAGAATTGACTAATATTCATTAAGTGTTAAACAATCTTAAGTGTAGTAGCTGCAACGAACATCAGCCTAACAGCATAGAACTAATGGTCAAACATCAGACCGTGGGACGCCAAAAAAAAATGTAATATACGAGCTCGTATATACTGTATATATTTTATGACATGGGAATATACATACATGGCAATGTTAGTCTATAAATTTATTATAAAAAAATATGAACTGGAGCTGTACGCTCTCGTAACTGTCAATATAGAACATGGTAAATATAATACAATCATATGATACCGGCGACCCCAATCCTGCCACTGCGGTCAGTGATTTACCAGGATGTATATGGGTCTTAAACACCAAAAATCTGGACAAGTTTGGTGAACTGTCTATGTGTTCGTCGCACAATATAAATATAGCATTATTAATCTGGTTACATGGAGTTACAAAGTATTTATTAAAAAATGTCTCTAATCTCCAACTTATGTAATGGTCGTTAGTATGAGGGAGGACAACTATACCGATACAAATAACTATCGGGTGTTGGAGTATGAACTATCTCAGTTACCATGAACCAAGTACCAAACTGTTTATAGGTTCGTCATCAAATATAAAATCTGCATACAAATGCAAGTTCATAATAATGGACAACAATTTGTCAAGAAAATATACTGTAGCGTTCCGCTTACAACATGACAAATGGTCAGAAAAATACAGGTACATCAATATGTGATGTTTATTTCTCAATACAAGGTATAATGGACAACAAGTTGTCAAGAAAATATACTGTAGCGTTCCGCTTACAACGTGACAATGGTAAGAAAAATTCAGGTACATCAATATGTGATATTTATTTCTCAATTCAAGGTTTATCAACATGTGAACATATCCGTTACTATGTTACCGATTTCGCATGGAATCGTCATGGTTTGCATGTAGCCATGTAGTATTTTGCCAATCCGCGAACTGTGTTGATCATTATATAAGTTGTACCCAACTTGCAAAATATATCACCATGGGAGGGGAACGAATGTCAGTCATGGGAATGTACTCGGGGGTCTTAGGGGCGTTAGCTGTGTCAGTGGGGGTAACAATGTCCTCATTATCTTTTACCAATGTCCGCTGTGGACATCTCATCTTCTTGTACATATAGTAGTTATACACAAAACAGCTTAAAATTTAAAACACCAATTATGCTAGGAAAAATCAATAGTACTGACACTCTAGTGTGTCTCACTGGATTCAGGAATGCGAGAAGGGGTGTTTCCCAGACTACAAAGAAGTATTTATAGAATTTGATAGACACGTTAAAATAGGTAAATTCCTGTTGAATAGTGGGGAATGCTCAGAATTTGTACAGTGGGTACTCTTCTAATCATAAAGATTTCGTACCTAACACTTGCAAAAAAATTTTTTTCTATAACTAGAAAACTGAGATAATTTAAAGTTCTGTTTAACCTGGATAACATAGTGTTGTAGATCTGCGAATGTTTGCGAAAGTTCTTAAATTTCTTGATGTATTGGTGTAAAAGATGTAATGATAATGACAGTCCATGTTGGCGAAGAATGTGAAATAATTATATAACATTAAAACACAGTGGCGTCACGCCATAATAACTTGTTAGTATATGTGGGTGTTGCAGATGTCATAACTGTCAATATCGTCAGTATCATCAGCAGGATCTTGACTGAGGCTGACATCTTTCTGAAAAAATAAAATTTCCTACCCAAAAAAAAATGGATACTAGTGACTTTAGATGATGGGGAACGAGGGAGAGTACTATTTGTAGAGAAAGTACTCGTTGGGTACTATAGCTGGGGAAGTACCTTTTGTTATTAGAGAAGATTGATTCTCCAATAAACTAATAACACTGACTAACAAAAAAAAACTTTTTTTTTCTTTCTCTAACATTTCCATGTTTTTCTGGTCAATTTTAATGCGCTGTTTTTAAATCTGCAAACCGTTTTTCTCTATCAGGTCGGGATCTCTAGAAATACGCAATTGAGGTTTTTTAACAACGCATACAGTATTACAACATCATTCGTACAATAAGTATAACAGTTATGTAGGCTTGAATTTCTTTGCAGTCGACTTTCGTCGGTGAATCGCATGTGATACATCGCGATGAAGCATCCAACAATAATCGGCAAGCATGGTCACACTCCACCGTCATAATTTTCTCGAAGATAAGTGAAAGCTTTGCTCGTTTTATCATGAGCCCCAACTTTATATGTAACAGTGGTAAAATGAAGCTGTCTTTGTTAACTAATGGCTCGTGTATTACATTTTTATGCCCGAGCTGCATACGATCCTGGATAGGCCACACCTTTCTTGCATAATGTTCCTGTCTGTTGCGGCTGTCCCATTCACATCGGAAGCAACCAAATTTAGTATACCCAGTCTGCATGCCCGTGAGAATTGCAATGACCTTTAGGTCTCCACAAATCCGCCATTGGTAGTCATTGTACTTTATTTTTTCCAAACGTATAGCCATATTGTCATAAGTTTCTTTCATATGAACAGAGTAGGCGACTGGAATTGATGAAAATAAATTTCTGTTATGCAATAACACGGCTTTTAGACTAGTCTTGGAAGAATCGATGAAAAATCGCCATTCGTTGACTATGTGCTCATGACCGTTTACATCTTTGCAATAGCAAATGTCATCATCCATCTCAAAGTATTGAACAAGTTCTCTGTGTCTATGACAAAATTTAGATATCGGAGTATTGGGCGCTAAAAGATTCCATTCTTTGAGTCGCGAACCGAGTAATTCCGCATGTCCTTTGGTAAGAGCGAGATCACGTATTAGATCTGAAAGTTCTGAATGGTTAATTAAGTAAACACCATCATTCAACGGTATGTAATCTGAGTAAGAATTAGTTTCTAAAGCAGGTAAACTATCACTTTCTGATGGTTCATTCACGTCCAGCGGATATTGTTCTGGTGGTACTTGGATCAGACACGTGATTGGATCATGAGGCACTGGTTTCGAAACCGATTCAATATTTGGATAAACCACAGACTTTCTAGTTTTAAAAGTGAAACCATGGATATTTGTCAAGCAGAAGTAACAATCAGTAGTGTGATTTGTATGTTCACGCCATATTACTGGCACTCCAAAAGGCATCGACTTATGCTTCGGCGATTTTCGTAACCAACCTGCCAATGTATCGAACAAACTGCATTTGGCTTCCAAGATTTATTTGCATCATCAACTTTCGAATCGAAATAAAGTTCATATGCTTTCTTTAGTAATGGTGTAAAGTTTTTCTGGTCAACACGATCGGTAAAATATCCGCACACGTAACAGAACAGATCAGCCAAATTTCTACAACTTCTAGAAGCCATATTTTGCTCAGAATTATTTCAAAATACAGTAACTATTTGAAAAATCGCGTAACATATGTCATGCATCTTTTAGCAGTATAAAAAGTAGAATTATGTTGCTTTTTATTAATTTTTAATAAGTTATATAGTAAAAATGAAACGGAGCAAATAACGGTTTCCCAAAAATATATTTATTCACAAATATCTTAAGAACCCGACGTGATAGAGATAAACGGATTTCAGATTTGAAATCAGCGCAAGAAACTGACCTAAGAACACTTATTCTTATATAAGAAAGAAAAATGTTGTTTGTCAGTGTAATCGTTGAACTGAACGTTTACGAATGTTGACATGAGGAACTTGGCGATCTCCCTCAAGGTAGCTTTTGTCAATCGTTGATCATGAGAGGATGGCGTATTTCGCACTGTCGAGTGGGTGGTGGCTGCAGTTGTCAAGGGTAAGGATGAAATAGTGTTGAAATGGTGCACCTCATGCTGCGTGTTGTGTGGCTTTCTGCGTTTTCTTCGCAACTTCATACGTACTTGCTCTTGAGGTAACCGCACAAATTTTGTTAACGGTGGTGAGTCATCTGTTGTTCCAGAATATGGGCGCTTCATTGCTGTGCGAGATTCAGTGTTGTCTGGACTGTTAATGCTTTCGTGGTCACTCTCGGGATCTGCTGTATCTAGGTCAGATTCGTGTCTCAATGGAGGTGATGGAAGAATAATATCTTCCTCAAGTGTGCATGTAGCGCTGTGTGCGTTGTCTTCATTAGACGGTGCTGTGTGTCGAGTATTATTATCGTCAGTGTACTGGTTGTTGTAAATTGCTCTACTGTGAATCACTTGCATGGGCGTCTCATCTTCACTATCCGACTGTTCATCAGAGTGGTAGTTGCTTGTTGAGGGTTGTTCGTTTCTATAGTATGTTTGTTGTATAATAGGCTGGCATGAATCTATCCTGGTGTCAGGGTGTTCTGGATTAACTTGCTCGGCCTGTAACCTTCTATTTCGATATTCTAGTCTTTCGCGTTGTAGCGGGAGGTTATTTAAAATTATTTATTTATGTAAGAGTATGCCAGTAAAGAGTTCTGACCTTACAAGTAATACCCCAGTCTTATAAATAAGCACTGGTGTATTGTTATCATAAAAATAGTCAGACTGTGAAAACCCTGGCCCAGTTGGTAAGAAGTAGTACCAGGATTTAAGGTGTCTCCTCCCTGTGACTATCTTATGATTACTTTTATTCTAGGGGATAAGTAAAATGAACATTCACTGAAACCACAAATGGAAGAAGTGAATAAATCCTCAGGTACAGTTAAAATAGTTTAATAATTACACTAATATTCTATTTCTACTAGTTGGAAAAAGAGTATACACATATATATAAAAATATTCACAATTACTATTATTGTCTGTTTAGACTTCAAGATCTTAAATAATAAAGTTACTGAAATCACTGTTATTAGTCCTTTGAATTTAAGGATAACTGTCATCAGTTGACTGAGTTTCTGTATGGTTAATTATTGTTTTGAACTATTGGCTGTTTCACATGTATAGGTGGTCAGTGTCAAACAGGACACTTATCTTTCCAACTTGATACTGCTGAAACTGTCCTTTGCTGATATCAGACTTGGTAGGCCCAACAGTAGGGATGCCAATGACCAGTTGAAGTTCACTCTTTGGGGTCCTGCACTTTTGTGGGATTGCCTCGGATGAACTACACCGGCTTTTGATACTGGACAGTCTGGTTTGAGTTATTTCATGGAACCTGCAACATATCAGCCTTGGCTATTATCTGGCTAGACTTGTAGCTGACTAGCACAGATGTCAGACCAGTCAGTCATCAGATGTCACCGTTATACAATCATAGTAAGTAAGGACATCATTTCAGTGATATAGCATTAATATTAACATGTCACTTAAGTGTAACTGACTAGCACATAAGTCAGACTAGTCAGTCATCAGGTGTCAAAGTTATACAGTCATAGCAAGTAACATCATTTCAATTATACAGAATTAATATTAACATATCAGTAATAAACATCATCTGGTTTTCTCTGCTCCTATACATCCTTTCCTGATCTATAACTTGATCCTTCTAAATCATATCAAGTACAAATTCAAATACTGATGCTATTTTAGCAACTACCCAAAATTAATACATAAATAAAGAGAGTGACCAAGCGATCAAGTTGCTTTCTTTGGTAGTACCATTACATAGTTTTGGAATTGAAACCTGGCTGTGGAACACTTCATTTTACCAGCTGTAAATGGGTACAAAGTTGTGCGCTCGAACTAGGGAAGGCAAAGGCAGCGAGGAAGGGGACTAGTCACCTTAACCTCGTAAACTGGGATCTTCCATGATGAAGTTTCTAACACTTCATTTCCCTATAACAATCTCTGCCATGGGACTGCCTTTATCTTCGTAAGCGATAAAGCAATATGATAAATATAACTTCATTAGGCCGTGGGGCTATTTGTGATCACTTATTGTACAAGCAACACTCATCCATAATGCACATGTTAGATCATATTAAAAATACAATACATTATATCAATGACTATTATACAGGCATATTTTGTGAATTCTATATGAACCTGAAATAACAAATATTATACACGGTAGTTATCATAATTTCGCTTACCCTCAGACTTCAGTTACTGGACTTAAAATTGTTTCTGGCGATCCGCTCACAATTCATGGATAGTGGCAAACTCTGCCTCCAGTCTGGCTCAAACCTCCTTCGATGTGTATCTCTCTCAGTTTACCGATCCGCTACTTATACGCAAAGCGCGGACGTATCGGAGAGTACCGACGTCACAGCCTAAACCTAACCTGAAAAATCCTTCCCGAACAGTGATTTCGGCCGATCTGTGCGTCGACTGAAATTTTGCCTATATCATTCTCGGCATATATAATATCCATATAGTTCCATCTTATCTAGTTTTATACAGCTGATAAAACTCTATCTTCCTATCCATGTGATTTCCCAAACTGTTATTTGTTGATTTTAATATTTAGAACAGAAGTGGGTTTACATGCTTTTAGCGTAACTGTGGGCAGCCGAAATATGCATATATCTCCGTAAATGAGAACTTCCTACCGTTCCATCTTATATGCAGTTATACACCATCCTTCCCTGTACTGAAATGTAAAATCCTTTTCATACGGATTCCCTTCTGTTTTTATTATCGTTGGCGATTTCCTCTGTCCGATACACATTTCGCTGATACGTCGCCATTTTGAAAGCGGTCACTCGATCGTAGATGGGTTTATAAATCTAACTGAACTCATTTGCAATGACTTGAAACCAATTTTGCGACACGCGTAACTCAGCGGGGGGAATGTCGTCTTCACTGTCGGATGTGCTTCTATATTGTCTAATTCTGTTGACTGCTTCACGAAATTGGTCGTTTTTAGAGGAGTGCTGTTGTGCTTCTGAAACATCGTTGTCTGTGCTAGACTCTGACGTAGTGCTGGATGGTTGATGATATAATGTAGATTTTCTTATTGGCCTATTTGTGGTCTCTGTAGGTGGTATAATGGGTCGATGATCATCTTTTTTTATTTGCGTGACATGGGCCTTGGTAAAGATATTTCTTTCTTCGTTCCAGATTTTGTAATTAGTCGGGGTTGTCTTATCTAGAAGTTTGAAGCCGTCTAGCCAGCGGGCATCAAATTTGTTATCACGGACATTCTTTCGGTAGTACACTCTGTCGCCTACGTTAAAGCTTTCAAGCTTGACATTCTTGTCGTGTTGTTTCTGTTTCTTTACAGATGCTTTCGCAGTATTCTTATGTGCTATTTGGTGAACCTTGAATTTCTCTCTTAAAATCACTTCTATGGGGTCTTCACCTACATATTTACGTTGGGGCTGTAACATATTATCCAGGGGAAAAGAGGGTTCTCTGGTCATGGGCTGTTCAAATCTGTAGTATACTTGTCCTCTGGGTTCCATGGTATGTCTTCTGTCATCAAATGTTCGCTTCACATAATCACGGGGGTCGTGTAGGGAGTATGTTGGGGCTAATGAGGGGGTAGGGAATGATGGTTGTGATCATGTGAATAACGTTGCGAACACCGATGTGTTGTTTCTGTGTAGTGCGGCTAGACTCTCATGTCATTCTTGTGATAAGTTCTTCTGTAGGGCTTCTTTGTTTCTTCTTAACTGTGTCCTCCACATACTCCTTTTGCATCATATCGTTCACAAGCTGTCTTGCCTCTTTTTTTCTTCATTTTCTGACTTCGATCACGATTTGCTTGCTCTGTTCTTCTCTGTCGTCTCTTCATGTTCTCGTCATCTAACATTTTCGATACAACCATATCTATTTCAACTCTTGTTTCTGGAAAGTGTGTATGATACCTTTCCTGTAGCAGTCTCCATACTATGCTCCTTGATAAGTTAAAATCAGGCCGTCCTATGATGGCTTCTATCACCTTCTTTAACTCCTGTATGTTTGGTTCGGCCATCTTATTCTTTACCTCGGCGATATCTCTGTACTGTGGTACAACTACTTCTTGAGCCGTTTGTCGGTTCTTCCTGTTTTCACTGAGTGGTATGTTAGATTTTATGTTATTGTCTAATATATGTGACGATGTTTCCTTTCCACTCATGATGTCTTTATCATTTTGTGGTGGCTCCAAGTGTGACGCTTCAGTATACATCTCTGTTTGTGTTGCTGAAACTGTAGCTCTATTCTCTGTTTGTGTTGCTACACTGATCATAGTTGTTTTCTTCACCTGTGGTTCTGGGTCATTGACCTGACTTGACCTGTCAACGTTTGTTTGTGTCGCAACACAACTGATCTTTGTTTTCTTCACTGGTAAGTCTGTCCTTGGTTGACTAGTAATCATGGGGGCCCAACGTGTGTCACTTGATGTTACAAAACCGACCTGGTGATGTATGTTAAGTGGTGTTCTCCATTGTTTTAGAGGTCTGATATGTGCCCTTAATCCATCTTCTGTTGTTATTATACAAGTTTGTTGGTCAGTCGTTGTAACATTATTTACTTCCCATATCTTTCGTTGTGTGATTCCGTTGATAAAATTTCTAACAGCTATGCGATGGTGTCTTCTATTTAGACTACTCCAATCTGCTCTTGTTTTGACAGTGTCTCTTTCCCATTTTCTAATATGTTGTTGTTGCTGTGCATATAACGCATGTTGTTGTTGCTGTAGTGTATACAACGCCTGTTGTTGCTGCTGTTGTTCTTGACTTTCATCCATTAGTGATTATGCCTGTCACGGCGCCAATTAGTGTAATATGTGGCCGTGTATGTTTATACGGCACTAGTAGTTATATTGATTTTATTTAGTCAGAGTTAATCCTTCATATGTTGTGGTGGTTCAAGTGATAACTGGCCTTCCGCCAGAGATGGTGATACTTGACCTTTTGTTAATTTATTTCAACCCAGGAATGTTCTTCCCTTTGAGTTTGGTGATAAGCAAAACAGTTTCAGCACAACAACTTATATCCGAAAGAAATTTCTGTAAATTTCCACAAACAGCAAATGTAGAAAATTATATTAGAGTTTATTGATGACATTAGACAAACACTGTAAATTTCACAAAATGATGGTTTTTTATCCAAAATGAACAATCTATAATCCAACTGAATAATATACACACTTGTCTACTAAAGAAAAAACTTGTCTTGGTATCCTCAAAGACGAAGTTCTCCTAACGCTATTTGTAAAAATCCTCTAGTCTAAAATCATGGTATCCTTGGAATCATAAATCCTAAAAAAATCTCTGCCTATCGCCCACAACTCTTCTATTTATACTATTTCTTTTTTCCCGCCTTTTTCCACACGGACCCTTCCTTTTTCCACACGACACAATAATTAACATTTGCACTCCTCTCCTCAGCTTTTCGACCTTTTTGCACACATTCTGTTATTTCGACTTTATTTTCACATGTGTGATCTTTTCCAACTTAACAATAGGATTTTTTAAAAAAACCAGATCACACGAACATTCATTTCCCACTTTCGCGCTTATAAAACCCATTCATTATTATCTGGGACTGACCTACGTTTGCCCTGTCAGAGCAGTAACGGCAACTGAACTTTGAATGAATACTGCGTTTTGTGTAAAAACGTCTTATTTGCATTTAAGGTCTGTCATTCTTACATGTATCATCTTCTAGCACATATAAACGCTTAGCGTTAAAGTAGGAGGGACAAAGCTAGCGTGAAAGGCCAAGCGGTCACACGAACGCAAAACCTTACACAGATAACTTTTGTTTTTTTTTAGATGTTTAGCGGCTTTTAGGGGGGTTCCCGTTACTAGCGTTAGAAAAACCATGCTCCGACTCCTAAAACAGTGGCAAATAAATCAGGGCATCAACTCCCTAATTGATTTTCCCGGCGTGAGTTTAAACCCACATTCCCGCCTTATAAAAATGTTTCGGGGTAAACATTGACGTATTCGAGTTTGATGATACACAAACCCTTTCCCCAAAACTCAGAGGTAGTGATAGTTATGAAGAAACTTTGAGTCTTTTAGTGTATAAAACCCATTTCATGTACATAGTAGATATAGATAGGGCGGCAAACTCTTTTTCGTGTCACAAATGTGGAAAGTTATGGCAGGCTTATTATTGACTGGAAAGACACGAGAAAACGTGTACCGGGGGTAACAGAATAGAAATATTTAAAGGTGGGGTTTATACCCCGCCGGAAACAATTTGGTAATCAATCGCCGCGCAGGATATAAATGTCGATACGAAATTCGTGTATCCATATCGCACGACGTTTGATTATGAGTGTTTTTTCGATAACTCTGTAGGGATGGCAACCGGATGGGAACGTAACTACCTTTTTATCAAAACATGTCCCTCTTTCTTGTTCGGTAGCTTCCAATGTCCCCGGGCTGGAAGCGCCTGTCTGCTTTATCACAACGGGCGATCCTCAAGACTTGGTCAATAGGATGCTTGACCATCTGACCCGAATCGCCGAGGCGGCTTATGCCATCTTACGTGAGCGCTTTGACGAGGTGTATTCCCAACTCGGTGATTTGGAGGGACATATCGAAAGACTCGATGAGTATTTGCGAGAGCTCCCTGTTATAGGGTTCAACTCTGGGAAATACGACGTAAATGTTATAAAACCATACCTAATAAAGTATTTCCTAGACCAAGACTTTAAATATTTAGTAAAAAGAAATAATAACTTTATGTGCATCGCTACCCGCAGTTAAAATTTTTAGATATAATCATTTATCTAGCCCCCGGATTTAGTTATAGCAAGTACCTCGCGGCCTATAAAGTCAAAGAAACTAAGGGGTTTTTCTGTTATGAATACATCACCGATTTAAACAAGTTAAACGAAATGACGCTACCACCCCACTCGGCCTTTTTTTCCTCCCTAAAAAATTGTAATATTTCCAGTGCCGAGTACGCTGAATGTCAAAGTGTCTGGGTCGATAATCACAAGGCCACGCTGCGCGATTTTCTGACGTGGTATAACAACAAAGACGTAGTTCTATTCTTAATTGCGTTAGAACAACAAGTTAGTTTTTACGCGGATCTGGGCGTAGATATGTTTAAAGATGCCATTTCGGTTCCCGGGGTAACCTTAAAGTACCTATTCAAAACTCTGCTGTCAAATATAGCTTTTTCTTTATGTTCGAAGCGCGAACAAAATTTACATAACACTCTGAGACAAAATGTAGTTGGGGGTCTGTCAATAATATTTCATAGATTTCACGAAAAAGACAAAACGTACATTAGAGGTGGTAAAGTTGTTCAGAGCGTTAAAGGCTATGACGCCAACGCTCTTTATTTGTTGGCACTAATGCAGAATATGCCCACTGATTTTCCCATTAGAAGAAAAAGGGAGGATGGTTTCAGGTACCACAAAGTCAATAAATACACCGTGCAGTGTCGCGACTGGTTGACTTGGGTATCGCACACAAATAATGTGTCTTTGAAAACCCAGTTCAACAGTCGGGAAATGGCTTTGGGGCGTAGGCGCCTTAGGGTCAATGGGTGGGACAAAGATTCTCGCACAGCCTACCAGTTTCATTGATGTCTTTTCCACAGGCATCCTAACTGCCCACTAACCACCGGTCGTGATACCAACCCCGTCAATAAGAAACCCTTGACTGAATTGTACGAAAAGACGCGGGAAATTGGTGAATATTTGAAGACTGAGTGTGATATCAACCTGATAGAAATGTGGGAATGTGAGTGGCAGTGACTCAAACGAACCGATCAATCAGTAGGTTAATTTCTGAGTGACACATTCCCGAGCCTGAAACCCTCGTATACCAAGTGTAGATATCCTCTAAAGGAACAACAGATTCTAGCCTCTGTTATAGACGAGACCTTATTTGGGTTAGTCGAATGCGACATTCGAGTCCCCGACTCTCTAAAGGAGCATTTTTTGGAAATGACTCCGATATTTAAGAACGTTGACGTGAGTAGGGATGATATTGGCCCTTTTATGCGCGATTATGCGGAAAAAATAAACTCTTGACTACCCCTAGAAGGACATTGATCGGAAGTTACATAGGTGAAAAGATTATGTTGGCGATGCCTCTGCTTCGCTGGTACTTGTCCAAGGGCTTAGAGGTCACTCATATATACCAGGTGATCGAGTATACACCTGCGACTTGTTTCAAACAATTTGGGGATACCGTTTCCGACGCCCGCCGACAGGGAGATATAGACAATGTTTACGCCATAACTAGTGAAACTATGAAATTGTTAGAGAACGCGGCTTACGGCAAGACGTTGACCAATAAGGCAAAGCACGTAGAGGTCTCATACACGACCGGAGAGGGGACATCTAAATTAATAAACTGTCCGCGTTTTAAAAAGATGAGTTTAGTGACGGACGACATTTTCGAGGTAGAGATGGTTAAGAAGAAAATTAGTTGGGACCTACCCGCGCAGATAGGGTTTTTCATCTATCAGTACGCAAAACTCCGCATGTTAGAATTTTATTACGATTGCCTAGATAGATTTGTAGACAGAGCTGACTTTCAGTTATGCGAGACTGATACCGATAGTCTTTACTTGGTCCTTAGTACAAATAACCTGGCGGACGCTGTTAAACCCTCTATGCGAAAAGAGTTTTATAGCATATACGATCAATGGTTCCCCGTCGAAGTGTGTCCCGAACATCGATTCGAGTTTATTGCTAGTGAGGGTAAAACACGAATCGTTTGTCAGAAATGCCGTGACAAAAAGTTATTTGATAAACGAACACCAGGTCTTTTCAAGTTAGAATATGAGGGCAGTGGGATGGTTTCCCTCTGCAGCAAAACTTACCACTGTTTCAGGGATTATGACAAAACTACCACTAAAGGGCTCAGTAAACAACACAATACACTAGACAAAAACACTTTTTTGGATGTCCTCAACACGCAACAAGCGTAAGGGGAGGGGGGATGTAGATTTCAAGACACAATTCAGCTATCTACACGTACACCCAACACCGCAACTCTCTGTCCTATTTTTACATAAAAAGACAGGTACACGACAACAATGTTACCACGTCACCTCTTTCCATCTAAAAGATATCTCTCTTCCATTATGTGCCCTGTACACAACACCAGACAAACCAAAAGCAATACCACCCACACACACCAGCTACACCCCAACACACACCCATGAGGCATAGGCCCCCGCAGAAATTCTCTGTCCTATTTTTACATAAAAAGACAGGTACACGACGATAACGTGACGACATCTCCCCTCAATATCTAGTCCTTTCTGCTTATCCTACCCTGAGTCGTTTATATATATATTTGTTCTGTGCAGCAGCTGTAACAAAACACTGTGATATTAAATATATTTATGAAAAAAACCTTGGCCTTTGTTATCTATGTTGTCTAAATAGTGTATATATATATTGTATAAATATTGTCTACCTGTTGTATATTATATATGTATAAATAAACAACCACACAAAAACCAACACACTACCAGCTACACCACAACACATGAGTCGGCACCCCCGCCAGCCAGTGTCAATACCCTCTCCCTACCCCCACCGACCAGCTAACACCAGTAATTAACTACAACCTACTTATCTCTCCTTAGTTACCTACTAACCCGCCATTATTGAGCTAATATATTACTATATAAAAGTCACGAGCATCCGCCAGAATCAATCGGAGTATTTTGCTATATAAAAGTCACGCGCATTCGCCAGAATACTAACCGTAGCGTGCATGACATACTACTTATATTGATACAGTACATGTTGTTGTTGTTGTTGTATATTTTTTTGTAGTGTTAGGCCAAAACCAAGTCTATTTTTGGTGAATGCCAAGTTCGGACGGACAGACCAACAGAGGTACACTAACATTGGACCGAAATTGGACCTTAGTTTTAAAAATTTGAATTGAAAAACTTAGTAGTAGATCTCATTGGTCGAAACAGTTTAGATTACTGGGAAAGTTGAAGGCTCGGCGCCATTTGACTAAGACTGTTCATAGAAGCAGGACGCTTGATGCTGAGAAGTGTGACGTGCCTTGAATAAATATATAATTAATAAAAAGTATAAGGGCGCCATAGTCCAGCAAGCAGTACATCTGAGGTTGTGCTAATCAACGTTCCTGTGTGTATTCATTGAATTTGTGGTAAGACCGAAATTATTAACATTTATATTATTAATTATGTTGTTCGACTTGGGTAATGAACAAACATTACGACTGTAAGTAAAGAAGTCATTAGTAGACTTATACAAGCCTATTTGTTTCTCCACCATGTTATCAAGCTACCAGAGAGGTAGAAGTAAAATATTTATAGGTTGTCACCAGGAATCATATCATCTATCACATTGTATGGAAAAAGATCATTGAGAATGGCAGAGGTGTTGCAGCCTTTAGGAAGAAGAATATGAAAACTTGTACAAAGTGTTACCTCATTTTATGGAGATGTGCTGAGTTGGTCAGAGAGATCTGATCCAGGTCTTTTAGGTTAAATATAGTATTGTTTGTAAAATTGGTGGATTAGGTATTATGCTAAGACAGAACATAATTTTCATGTTACAGGGTTTTTGTCTGGCACTAGTCAGGTGCCAGATTCCTGAGTGAAGCAGTTATATTCCAGTAGTGATAGGGGTACACGCTGCCTACCCTATTATTTTTGGACAAGATCAACAGTGGCTGTTGGCAGATCATACATCTATTTTCAATCCTCCAGTGCCAGATAAGTAAAGAAGCCCTGGCACAAGGAGAATTTATCAACTTGTCCACTTCAATAAACCTGAAATGTAAAATAAATAAAGACTTACTGTCAAGAAGTAAAGTGTATCAAGAGAAAAGAAAACTTGTGAAAAAGACTGGGCGTGATGTTAACACCCCAACCAGCCAGCTCGTAACACTTTAGAAATAGCTAGAGATTTAATAATACCACAAATATATTATATATATATATATATGATTAAGGACAAATTGTCCTCTTTTAATTATGTAATTATGCCTATTATTTATGTATATATCAATTGATCTCATTTGAGTTGACAGTCCTAACCAAAAGAATCTTAGGTACAGGACTAATAAAGTTATAGAAAAAATTGTATATTACTCAACTTTAAAAAACGGTGTTAGTTGAGTCGATCATTGTAACTGTATTTTTTTTCTTGTTGAGGTGATCACTGGCCCAAGACAGTTTACATGTTGTTAGATGTGTAGTGCGAGCGTATGATGAGTTGAGTGTGGGTGCGAATGAAGACGCGAATGTGTTTAGGCTCGTATAGATGTAGATCCTGCAACCCATACTCTCACATGCAGTAATCAAGGATGCTTTGACACTGCAGGCATGTTTCAAGACATTTATTGACGGGAACACACATAATATCAACAGGAACAGTCAGTGTAACAAGGTCATGCTGACCTGACATCGATAGGTATACATTTGGCATTCAAAAAGGTAAACATCAGAATAGACGTGCATGGTCAATAGCAAAGTTCTTCAATAATGACAGTTCGTAGCGTCGCCCTTGGCGTCTCTGACTAAACGCGTCAGATGCCTTAGTTACCTTGACACACAGGTGCAACTTGGCACTCCCTGCCAATTGCACATATCAGGCTGTAGTATAATAGCCGGAAGCACAGGCCTCGTCCTAACGTCGGCCGTGTACTTCTGTTAAATAGGTTATCACCAACCCTGCAGTAATACTTATTGTAGATAGAAGTTCCGCCAATCTGCGGCTCCCACAATATATCCTCGTCACTGGATTTCTGGACAATATAAGACTAACAGTCTTGGATGGCTACCTCGAGCACAAATATATAAGTTCTGAAATGGCGGATCCGTGAACTGCTGTTCACCCTAGGTAATCCTTTACATGTTCTGCCACCGAAAAGCGTAATAATGCATAAAGGTCGGTATTACCTGGTAAATGAATCCTCAGAACTACACAAGGAATTCTGTCGTCATCCCGACGCACAGAGATTCACTGGGGAAAACTGCCATAGCAGTTACTTCGAAGATTCTCCCCGAAAAACAATGGACTCTTGGTCCCTTCAGAAAAACAGGACCTCCCGGCTTCCCGGAAGTATATCTCACTCCCGCTTAAAAAACCTTCCCATAGGCCCACGCCGAACTGTCAACCTCTGACCCTAAAGGTCAAACACAATGAATGAATAAACAAGGGAAGACAACCCCTAATCAACCTGACATCGCAGGTAAAGACACAATTATACTTATGATACAAACATAAGCAAATAACTTGACAGATGACTCCGTCGAAAATGACAGCAACATTACTACCACCCCCCTGTAAAAAAAAAAAAATGCATTTTTTTTTTTTTAATATGTTCATGAGCAAGATAGCACCAGTATCACTTCTGTGCTCATGCAAACAATGAACCTAATATCAGGTACAATAGAAGAGGGTACAAATCATCTCCCAACATAGGAGAAAATATTTCCTTTAAGCCAAACAAACTAAGGGATACCATTCAAGAAACCTAAGTTGCTGGCAATACCAATCATATATCAAACATTACTAAATAATATAATCATAGCAATATACAAATGTCAATGCTATTTTAGCAACATATCACTGATGGATGGACAAAATGAAATTTGTTAAATTATCTAAACATCATCCAAATACATTTGTATTACAACATATTATGATATTAAGGACAGACCTAAGTCTGAAAATATATCAGGAAAAACTAGGACACAAGATTTAACTGGAATCATGTGGGCATCTAGACAATATGTCCGCCATCACATTATCCGAACCACGGATAGCTCGCACCGTGAAATGGAAAGGCTGAAGAGCAATAGCATAACGAGTAGATCTCGAGCTCTTCAAATCCTTACTTTGCATAGCCGTAAGAGCTTTTTGGTCGGTTTCCATAAAGAAATGCGCGCCCAGAAGGAACCTTTGTAGCTTAAGAATGGACCAAACCATAGCTAACAATTCACGGTCCAAAACCGAGTAATTCCTTTCTGCCGCATTCAGCTTCCTAGAAATATACATTACAGGATGCAGAGTTCCTGAATATTCCTGCATTAGTGCCGCTCCAATGCCAGTGGAAGAGGCATCACTACGAAGGACAAAAGTCTTATCAATCGTCGGTAGTCTTAAGATAGGATGAGATGAGAACAAATTCTTAACCTGATCCAATGAAGATTGGCATTCTTGGGACCAACGCACCATATTAGGAGAACCTTTTTTCAATAACGTTGAAAGTGGTGCCATAATGGAGGACAGATTCTCAATGAATCTTCCATAGAATTGTATCAATCCCAAGAGACTACGCACTTGCTTTTTTGTCTTCGGAACCGAGATATTTAATATCTTTGAAATGTTTTGGTCCTCTGTCTTCAACAGACCATGACCAACTCGATGACCTAGGAAGGAAATTTCACTAAACCCAACAAAAGCTTTAGAGGGTTTAGCAGTCAAACTATGCTCACGTAGAGTAGATAGCAATTCCTTCAGACCCACATAGTGTTCTTCCCAAGTATCGCTGAAAAGACAGATGTCGTCTAAATATGCAATGACATCTGCACGATCTGATAGAATTCGTCGCATCATGCGCACGAAAGTCGCTGGGGCGTTCATAAGCCCGAAAGGCATAAAATTCCATTGAAACAGACCCCTAGGTGTCGAAAAAGCAGTGAGAGGTTTGGCGTGTTCCGTCAATGGGACTTGCCAATAACCTTTCGACAAGTCTAGTTTAGTAAAGAATTTAGCTTTAGAAAGTCTAATAAGTAGATCATCTAATAACGGCATAGGTTCAGCATCGAACTTCGTAACTTGATTTAATTTGCGATAATCAACGCAAAGACGTATGTTATTGTCTTTCTTTCGAACAATACTATCGACGAAGAATAAGCTGAAGTGGATGGTTCAATTATTTGTAGTTGAATCATTTCATCCAATTCTTTCTCGACTTGTGCTTGAAAATGAATAGGTATTGGGTATGGTCTTACTCTGATCGGATTACGATCAGTAAGTATGATGTCATGTTCTATGACATCTGTGTGTCCAGGAATGTCGGTAAGGACATCCTGATATGATTGTAACGTAGAGGATACTTGACGTTGTTCCTCAAAAGACAAGTTAGAAGAGACTGTAACGTCTCTCCACGATTCCGTTGAAATAAGTGGAATCGTAGGAAGAGGTAAGTTCACGTCAGAAAAAATAGTTTCCTCATCCTGTATAACGGACAGGGATGAGATGTGACCATGTTGAACTGGAGAGTCGTCCGTCGCCTGGAAAATAGGCTGTAAATAGTCTGGACGTTCAATAAACTCTGTTAACATATTTATATGGAAGGTTTTATGCCTTCCATCCACATCGACAATATAGTCGACATCAGAAATTTTCGAGACTATAGTGTATGGACCCTTCCAAGAAATGAGAAGTCTATTCTCTCTTGAGGGCAGTAAGACATATGCTTTGTCTCCAGGACAAAGTTGACGTAGGCGTCTTTTCTTATTAGCAAATCGCCTAGCTTTTTCTTTCGCAAATTCGGAAGATGAAGTTGCTAACCTGCACGATTCGATAATCTTTTCTCTAAGAGCTATAACATATTCATATGACGATTGTGTATCATCGTCAATATTATCGGAAGTTATCAAATCGTGTAACAAGGACATTGGCCCGCGCGGTTGCGCGCCAAAGACAAGTTCGAAAGGAGAAAACCCTGTATGCTCGTTGGGAACCTCTCTATAGGCAAAGAGGACTGCAGGTAAAACCCTGTCCCAATCTTCAGGATGATCCTCCGTTATCTTGCCAAGTAAGTTCTTTAGTGTCCTGTTAAGACGTTCTACCAATCCATTGGACATTGGATGATAAATACTACTGAGAGACCTTTTAATGTCTAGCGTAGCCATTACCTGAGACATAACGTCCGAAATTAACTGAGTGCCGTGATCCGACAGTATTTCTCCGGGGAATCCCAGACGAGAAAATACGAGCCAAAGAGCATCAGCGATATCGACAGTTGATATGCTCTTCAGAGGAATAGCCTCTGGCCAACGCGTGCACATGTCCACGCAAGTGAGGATAAATTGGTGTCCTCTGGCTGACTTAATTTTGAACGGACCAATGATGTCTATAGCCATTTTCTGAAACGGCCGAATCGGAATATCTGCAGCCTGAATAGGAGCAGCATGTCTCGGACCCCTAGACTTGACCTCTTGACAAATTTTGCAAGATCGGCAATAAATTCGGATGTCTTTATTCACGAATGGCCAAAAGAATGACGCAAGGACTCTAGTTTTAGTTCTGGAAAAACCCATGTGTCCCGCACACTGAGAATCGTGTGCATGCCGAAGAATTAAGGCTCTCATACACTTAGGCACAAGAATTTGCGAGTGCATAGACTTGTCCGAGTGTTGTACCATTCGTACCAATATACCATTCTTCATAGTGATATACGATTTGTGATTCGTATTTTGATTGGGATCCCCTTTCTTTGCAAGAAGGAAGTATTTCTTCAAAGAAGGATCCTCTTCTTGACGTTTAACAAACGAGTCATGGGAAATCACCAAGTGCTCGTCTTGGCTATCAACTTCATTACTATTATCAGATGAAGTTGGGGGATTAAGAGCTTGAGCTCTTGTCACCACTGCATTGACCGTTTGAATGTTTTTTTCTTCCCAACTAGAAATTTGTTGCGGGGTGCATTCCTTAACCCCATGAATACGACCGATTATAAGATCCGCAATAGGATTAGGAAGAAGACATGCATGGACATCTCCTGTGAAGAAAGGAGTGTCAATCCTAATAATAGCAGTAGGATAGCTTTCCATAGTACCACCAAATGTAACACATTTGATTGTTTTTCCCGTGGCACAGCAAGGATCTATCAGAGACTCCTTAACCCCGACGGTAGTACATCCCGAATCGAAAAGTACTGAGACTAGCCTATCATTTATTAGACCTTTATGTAAGATGAGAGATCCTCTCCCATCATGCGCAACTGTAGCAGGTAGAGCAGGAAGAGGGTGACCACAACTTAGCGTAGATACAGTTGATGAGTCAAACAATGTTAAGCATTGGGGGCATTCAGTTGCTCTCCCAAAATCGAAAGCACAACCAGTGATAGCCCTAGAGTTACCACTATCATTTACTGTATTACAGACTCCATCAAACTCTTGTTGCGCAGAGTTTGCCTGTTGGTAAGGTCTTTTTTTGTTAAACCTAGGTCTACCTCGATTATCATTTCCCCTGTAATTATTTCGACTATCATTTCCCCTGTAATTGTTATCATATTGCCTATTGTAATCATCATTCCGGTTTGAATCCCGGTTTCTAAATTCACCATCGTCATAATCTTGACGTCGAGAATGATTACCTCGAAATTTGAATAGTTATTATTTGGATAGCCTTTACGAAAGTGTCTCAAATTATTACCACTAAAATTACGAGAACTACCATCTTGTCTCCACTGCATAGACGAAGAACCATCATGTGTTGGATTACTCCGCTTCTGAGTGTAATTTTGATTACTTCCCCTATTCCAATTTTGTTGAGCACCCTGAAATTTTTTTCTGAAATTAGGGCCATATGGTGTTGCCGAAGCAGCTGGCAACCCTTCTTTCACTTTAGAATTGCTAACTGTAGCATGGGGATGTGCTGTGGCATACTGACAACAGTATTCCTCCATTTCTTTTAAGTTTTTAGGCTTACGCTCATGAAGGAATGCAAGAAAAGAATCATTAACAGATGACAAAACCTTATCTCGCAATAATAAGTCCATTAGACCTTCATATGTTTTCTCAATCTGAGACAACTCAACCCATCGTGTAAATGTACGACGTATCTTTGTAACAAAATCAGAGAAATCTACTCCATTTTCTGGCAACATTGTCCTAAAACGAAGACGATAGTCTTCTTGTTTTAATTGGTATTTCTTTAGTAATGCTGCCCTGACAACATCATAATTAGTCCTCTCATGTTCGTCTATTGTCATAAGAGTAGTCACTGTGTCACCTGTAAAAAATGGCATCAGTTGTTCAACATATTTTTCCTTTTTTATGTTATGCGTATCGCACAAAAATTGGAATCTATCTAGATAATCTGCTACGTCATCCTTTAAAGGATTGAAATGAGGCAATTTAATCCTACTAACAAACTCCTTTGTCGTACTCGAAGTTGTTTGCTGAGCACCCGTACTCGCCAATTTCAATTTCTCTAACTCCAAAATTGCGAGTTTTTCATCAAGTTCCATCTTCTGTTTTCTTTCCTCATGTTCCATTTTTCTAATTTCAGCCTCAGCAGCAGCTTGAAGTTTTTTTTCCTCTGCAGCAGCTTGAAGTTTTTTTCCCCTCTGCAGCAGCTTGAAGTTTTTTGTCTTCCATTTCCATCTGGAATTTTCTTTCATCAGCTGCAGCTTGAGCTTTCCTCTCCTCAGCAGCAGCTTGAGCTTTTCTCTCCTCAGCCTCTCTTTGATACCTTCTTTCTTCAAGTTCTAATCTTCTATTCTCAGCTTCTAGCTTCTTTAGTTCAGCTTCTGCTTTCAATTTAATTTCCTCTTTTTGTTTCTTTTCTTCTGACTTTAATGCAATGGCGAATTGAGCAGATGAATATTCTTCCAATTCTTTACCAGACTTACCAAGGGTCAACCCTTGCTGGATGAAGAAATCCAATGTAGACATTCTGTCTAATGAGATCAGAAACCTGAAAAAAAAATTAAATAAATTACCTTATCCCACTTCAATGGGAGACAAGTCTGAAATGCTAGACTTGTATACTCACTTCACTTTATTTTACTGTCTCAATCTTTGTAGATAACAAGTCTTTTATCAAAGAACTTGTATAAATATCTTATATAATATTATTTAACAAACTCTATATGAAGAGTCTACCTTATCAATAATATCAAAACATGACCAAGTATGTGTATGTAGACTGTGCATGACAGTAATGTAGTACAACCAAAAAAAAAAAATACAAAGACAAAAATACAAAACAATACAAATGGCAACACTGTTTTAACCAAAAATGTGTAGAGAAATACACAAGAAAGGAGAGACCTACAGAATACAAACAAAACAAATCGACAATCAAAACTGAAAAACAGACAAAATATTACAAAAACAACGTTAAGTACAATTACATCACAGCTAACATCAATAGCGACCAATTGTCACTAGCAAATTTCCAAATTAAGAAAATTTGCACCTACAGACCGCTTACAGTAAGCCTCGATCAAGTGGCATATTTACCGTAAGACCCACCAACCGAAAAACCCGCAGAAAAATACACAAAACAGTAGAAGTGACATAAACATATAGCAATCAATTTCAATGTGTTGCAGAACAAGTTCAGTCACAGCTGAAACTAAAATAAATTTCTTGCTCCTTGCGAACACAGAAACGAAATGTCAAACGCGCACTGAACGTCAAATCCACTGTAACATAAAGTGGTATTCACGAACCAAAGTTACTATGACCTTCTCAAATTAGGGCTTGCACATTGAATGTTTACAATTTCACGTACTGTTTACAGACACTTGACCTCCAACAATGTAGCTTGAATACTCTGACCTAGAAAAGTCTGTTGTTGAATGAAACGTGTAACAACCCGCAGTACTGTTTACAATAGGAACCCGCCTTCTATGCAGTTATGGTCCACGTAGCAAATGCCTAGTAGTTCACTTCAGTACTTGTCTTGTTATGCTTTATGTAGCATTATAATATAAATGCTCGTACTGTTTATTTGTGTCAACCGTTGATGACCTATATCTGTCCTGTTGTAGCCAAAACTTGCAAATGTAGAATTAGCACTGTGTGTTACGGCTGTCCCGTGTGTAGCTTAGACCCACAGATCAGAAGTGTAATGTGCACTTGTCCTTCTTGTAACTTTCTCGACAAAACTGGAGACATCATACATGTAACAGCCAACCAGGAATGTAAATTTCTGGATCCATAAATGTCAACAATAATGTCAAATGCTCGCTCTGTTCTTTTTAAACCCACAGATCTGGTCCATCAGAAATGTAAGTTTCTAGGCCACATTGGCGACAAGAAATGTATCATAAGAGCCCACGTAACTGGTCCACCAGAAATGTAACTGTTTTTTTTTCTTGTTGAGGTGATCACTGGCCCAAGACAGTTTACATGTTGTTAGATGTGTAGTGCGAGCGTATGATGAGTTGAGTGTGGGTGCGAATGAAGACGCGAATGTGTTTAGGCTCGTATAGATGTAGATCCTGCAACCCATACTCTCACATGCAGTAATCAAGGATGCTTTGACACTGCAGGCATGTTTCAAGACATTTATTGACGGGAACACACATAATATCAACAGGAACAGTCAGTGTAACAAGGTCATGCTGACCTGACATCGATAGGTATACATTTGGCATTCAAAAAGGTAAACATCAGAATAGACGTGCATGGTCAATAGCAAAGTTCTTCAATAATGACAGTTCGTAGCGTCGCCCTTGGCGTCTCTGACTAAACGCGTCAGATGCCTTAGTTACCTTGACACACAGGTGCAACTTGGCACTCCCTGCCAATTGCACATATCAGGCTGTAGTATAATAGCCGGAAGCACAGGCCTCGTCCTAACGTCGGCCGTGTACTTCTGTTAAATAGGTTATCACCAACCCTGCAGTAATACTTATTGTAGATAGAAGTTCCGCCAATCTGCGGCTCCCACAATATATCTTCGTCACTGGATTTCTGGACAATATAAGACTAACAGTCTTGGATGGCTACCTCGAGCACAAATATATAAGTTCTGAAATGGCGGATCCGTGAACTGCTGTTCACCCTAGGTAATCCTTTACATGTTCTGCCACCGAAAAGCGTAATAATGCATAAAGGTCGGTATTACCTGGTAAATGAATCCTCAGAACTACACAAGGAATTCTGTCGTCATCCCGACGCACAGAGATTCACTGGGGAAAACTGCCATAGCAGTTACTTCGAAGATTCTCCCCGAAAAACAATGGACTCTTGGTCCCTTCAGAAAAACAGGACCTCCCGGCTTCCCGGAAGTATATCTCACTCCCGCTTAAAAAACCTTCCCATAGGCCCACGCCGAACTGTCAACCTCTGACCCCAAAGGTCAAACACAATGAATGAATAAACAACGTAGGGTGGTAGCAGAAAGGTGCTCTGAAAACTCACCAATAATTGTTATATTCAGGGGCCTTCACAGCTGACCTCATTCAGTACAATAGAAACAAATAACCACAACATTTCATAACATCAAAACCCACCACACTTGGGCTTTCAGCCCTTCGGCCCAATGACATGTCCTTGCGAGGTTGGGGAGCCTGTGGACTTTCCTTCCAACTCGGTCAGGAGCTTCGCTCCTTCCCATCCACAGAGGGTTTGTTTCATGCTTTAGCAGTGTTTCGTGGACAAGCATCGCAGTGTGCAAATATCACATTTGAGGTGCAAAACGCAGAGACAATTAAACACAACAGATTTTTTTTTTTAAAGGAACAGACTGCTAATTTGACTGATTGACTTATGAGCTGGTGCATGAAAGTCGATCCGTCAAATTAGCAGTCTATCAGCCAATCATAAGGAGCACATCATTCAGTCACTCGGTATGTCAGTCAATACATGAATCAGTCCGTTAGTAAGTTAGACATTTAATATTTCATCAGTCTGCGAGTCAGTCCATCAGTGGAAGAGGGGGGGGGGGGGTCTTATAAAAAAGGAATATGAATTAAAAGTCAGTTAAACAATAAACCAAAAGCGTCAAGCTTTAAAACCTCGCCTACCCGTCCTCCCCCCTTTAAAAATTTATTTTGTTTATAATTGTCTCTGCGTTTTGCACCTCAAATAGTGTGACAGTTCCTAACTGCAATCGACACCTACACACTACAATACATGTCCATAAAACACTACTAAATGAAAATAACTCCAAGTGACTATTCTGTGCAAAACGATTGGCAATGGCAACGTTCGTTTGGAGATTACCAGCTACAGTATTCAACGGGCAATAAACATTTTTATTCCTGGTACCGCAGTGCTTTTAGACTTGTACACCATGGCACAGATCTCGCACGTCATAATTTAATTGTTCAAAGGATGACAACTCAGTATACCACACGTAACATATTAGCCCAAGTTTGTAGGCATTGATCTTCAGTCTGTGGATGCCTAAGCACAAGTCTCAATACTGATTGAGTTCTAACTGCATCCAAAGAACAGAGTTCACAATGGATGATGACTTCGTGGGGGTATCTACTTGTTGATCAGTGAACGGGTTTTGGCTGTTAACCAACCTACCAATCCTGACACTGTCCTGGATGTCTTCTGGGCTGACCTGACCGCTTGTACCATAGATTCTAAACATAAAGGACATACAGAAACTGCAGCAGTGTACAATACGCTCATAGACTGGGTGATGCGCCAGACAACAGTGGGCAGTCCAAGAGGAATAAGATGGACTACATTTTCTACACTGGAAGATTTGGAATATGCAGATGACATTGCACTACTAGCACATTGACATCAACATATCCAGGAAAAAATGGATAGACTTAATAAATAATAAGTTTAGCCAGCAGGTGGGCTTGAACATCAATTTAAAGAAGTCAGAGGTCATGACGCTCAATGTGAGCAGCCCTGAGCCCATATCAGTAAGGAATCAGCAACTGGTACAGACAGACACCTTCACATACCTAGGATGCATAGTAACACCAGACGTTGGGGCAGGCAAAGACATCAACATCAGAATGAATAAGGCAAGAACAGCCATTTTTAGCCTAAACAACATCTGGAAGTCCTCTCAATACAGCACAAGAATAAAATTAAGATTATATCAGAGCTGTGTGCTTCTCTATGCTGCGGAATGCTGGAGAGTTACAGGGAAGGAAATGTCGAAATTGTCCTCTTTTCACACAACATGCCTAAGAAAAATTCACCGAATCTTTTGGCCGAATACCATCACCAACCAAGATCTGCTTACTCGGAGCAAGCAAGAGGACATGCACACCATCATAGCTGGCAGACGCTGGAGCTGGGTTGGCCATGTCCTCAAAGAGACCCCGATGCCATCACAAGAATAGCTATGCTTTGGACCCCTGAAGGAAAACGAAAGAGAGGCCGACCAAAAACAACCTGGCGGAGGACTGTGGAGGCTGAGATGCAAAGAATGAACCAGAGTTGGGGCACTGTACGAAGGATGGCCACCGACCGAGCAAAGTGGAATCAATTTGTTGTTGCCCTACAAGACGCCACTAGGCGTGATGGCCACTGACTGCTTTGACGGTCGGCGGCTAAGGATCAAAGAAGAAGAAGTAACTGAAAAAAGTAAAATAACAAATCTTTGTTAAGTTGGTCAGTGTCTATTAAGATACGTAGCAGAGGATCTAGTAACTGAAAAGAGTAAAAAAAAAATGGATAAGTCAGTGTGTGTTAATTAAAATATCCTAAGAGTAATCATCCACAAACTATGTCAGCGATTCAAAATATTTGTGGAATCTATCTCATTGCAATGAAGAGGCTGACAGATTGACAAAAGAAGGTGGAAAGCTACTTCAGCCTGATACCAGCATAAGACACCAAGTGTTTTATCAGAAGCAGATACAGGAACAAATGGGAAGCTGAGCACCCAAGGCCACCAAAAAATGATGCATAATGCCAGCTCAGCAGAAGAGAACCAGTGGTAATCTTCCGACTCTGTATGGGCCACAACAAATTGGGATACCATCTATTCAACAATCCAAAGACAGGAACTACCAAACAGTGTTAATTGTGGCACCAATAAAATGATTGTTGAACATGTGCTTCAAAGATGCCCAACATCACTAGTACCAAGCCTGGAAAAACTCTATGGACATACAAACAGCCTCAAGCTGACCACTTCTTTATTTGAACATATTCAAGTTGACGTCTGACAGTGTATGAACATATTCAAGTTGATGTCTAACAGTGTATGAACATATTCAAGTTGACATCTGACAGTGTATGAACATATTCAAGTTGACGTCTGACAGTGTATGAACATATTCAAGTTGATGTCTAACAGTGTATGAACATATTCAAGTTGACATCTGACAGTGTATGAACATATTCAAGTTGACGTCTGACAGTGTATGAACATATTCAAGTTGATGTCTGACAGTGTATGAACATATTCAAGTTGACGTCTGACAGTGTATGAACATATTCAAGTTGACATCTGACAGTGTATGAAGAAGAATTTAAATGTGTAGTAGAGAATCAGTAGTAAGTAAAATATAAGAAAAAAATGTATGTTATGTTGGTGTGTGTCAATTAAAATGTGTAGCAGAATAGTTCATGTCTTGTAACTATGTAGCATGTTTTGATGTCTCTGGTTAGAAAACATGTGGACTTAATGAAGGGCGGTTTGATGTGAAAATTCAACATTGGCTGTCATTATTTCTACATGTGTAACTAATTATAGAAAGGGGCTGCTGTAAAACTATTAACAGGAGTAAAAAATAATACAACTGGTATAAGCAGCCAGTTTTACAAATAAATAATAGATTAGAAGCATGAAATGTTTTGGGATAACCCAGCCAGTCACAAGTAGGCAATGGGCAAGAATAAAGAGAGGCTATGAGAGCATGGGAAATATATGGAGATCAAAAGAAATCAAGCCCAACATAAAAATTAGAATCTTCAATTCAAATGTCAAGTCTGTCTTATTGTATGGATCTAAAACATGGAGAACAACAAATGTAACAAGCAAAAAGATACATACTTTCATAAATGGGTGCTTGCGTAGGAAAGAAGGATTGAAGTGGTATGACAAGGTCACCATATGTGGAACTGATGACAAGAGCCAGACAAGTGACAGTGGAACAAGAGATGAGAAGATGATGCTGGAGATGGATAGGACACACATTGAAAAAACCTGTTGATAGCATTACCACGCAGTCCTTGTTCTGGAATTACCAGAGTAAGAGAGGTAGAGAGAGACCAAGGAACACGTGGAGAAGAGAACTGGAGACAGACATGAAGGAGATGAAGAAGACATGAAAAGACCTTGAGCAGACGGCACAGGATAGGAGAACTTGGTATAATGTTGCTGAAGGCTTGTGCTCCTTGGTGAGCTGAAGGGTGATGAATGAATGAAAAAATAGCAAATGACACAGCAGATGTAATGATAAAATAATTAACCAATAAGAATATTACACAAGTAAAAAACATTACACTACAATAAAATAGCAAATAATATCAAATAAGTCCTGTATAGATCATAGTGTAAGTAAATAAAGGGGCTGCTGTAAAACTGTTAAGGAAATATATATATATATATATATATATATATATATATATATATATATATATATATATATATATATATATATATATATATATATATATATATATATATATACTTACTTAGTCGTTCCCCTTCTACCGTGAGGTGTAGAGGTTTGGAAGAGAGAGCGCCAGACCATTCTATCAGCTGTCTTCTTCCTGGCCTGGTTCCATTCTAGTCCTCGGTCCTTCAAAGATTGTCTAATGTTGTCCTCCCAGCGGACTCTGGGTCGTCCTGGAGGTCTGGATCCCTGGCTCTTTGTTTCCCATGCTTGTCTTGGTAGCCGATCTTCTCCCATTCTGCAGACATGGCCAAACCATCTTAGTTGGGACTGTTCTATTTGGGTCTGCAGCGGATGGGATTTTAGGCCTTGACGGATCGTCTGGTTGCGGACCATGTCTCTTCTTGTTACTTCAACCACTTTCCTCAGATACCTCATTTCTGAGGTTTGGATCTGGCTTTTGTGGGTTGTAGTCATTGCCCACGACTCGCATCCATATGTCAAGACTGGGACATAGGTGGAGCGGTATACAGCCATCTTCGTTTTCTTACCAACCTCTTTCTTGCTGAGGAATCCACGATTTATGGCCTGAAAAAGTCTCCCAGCCGCTGCTTTTCGAGTGGCCAACTCTTCTTTGATGCCTCCCTTTCGGTCTATAATAGCTCCGAGATATTTAAAGTGGTCGACCTGCTCCAGGACCTGTTCTCCCAACTTAATCTGATGTTTTCTTTCTTCTCGTGATATCACCATGGATTTTGTTTTAGAGCTGCTTATGACCATCCCTCTCTTCTCCAGCTCTTCCTTCCAGACTTGCAGGTTGGATTGGAGATGTGCCTCTGATTTAGCAATCAGGGCAACATCATCAGCAAATGCCAGCTCCGAAATATAGACCTGTCTCATCTTCCAGTACCCCACTGAATACTTTCTTGTTCTCTCCTTACATGCCTTGATGACATCGTCCATAAGGAGTATGAAGAGGTAAGGTGATAGGATATCACCTTGTCTTACACCAGTGGTGGTCCTGAACTCTTCTGACTTATGGTTTGCTGTCCTCACATAATTTCTGCAAGACTTGTAGAAGCTCTGTATAGCATGAATCAGAGGTGCTGGAATATTCTTCCTTGCCAAACAGTCCCAAAGTTTGCTCCAGGGGACCCTGTCAAACGCCTTTTCCAGATCTATGAAACAAAGATGGATCTCACTCTTATACTCAAGGGCCTTTTCACTCAGCTGTCTGAGTGTGAAGATTAGGTCTTGAGTACTTCGGTTTGCTCGGAATCCGCACTGGACCTCATCCAATTGTGGCTCAGCTAGGCGTCGGAGTCTCTGCTCTAGGATTCTAGAGTAGATTTTACCAGGGACACTGAGAAGGGATATGCCTCTATGGTTTCCACATTGTCGATTGTCACCCTTTTTGAAAATTGGTGTTATGATGGCAATCTCCCAATCCTTTGGTATGGTCTTGTTGCACCATGCTGCCTGTAGGACCTTTAAGAGTAATAGGTCGCCTGATGCTCCCATGTACTTAACCATTTCTGGTGTTATACCATCATGCCCTGCTGCTTTGCCCATCTTGATTTTCTCTAGTGCTGCCCTCAGTTCTTCCATCTTTATGAAATCTTCACCATCATTGGTTTTCTCTTCTGTGCTAGTGGTTATCATTTCTGATGCTTCACCATGCTCACCATCCAGGAGTTCTGAGAAATATTCTTTCCATCTTTCCATTACTTCCTTCGGGGCAGTAAGCAATTTGCCTTGCTTGTCCTTTATAAATTTGAGAGGGCATTGTTTTTCTTTCGTCATGTTCTTTAGGGTCTTATAGAACAATTTCTGGTTTTCTTGTGCATCTTTTTCTAGCTTTTCTCCAAATTCTTCCCAGGACTTCTGTTTTGCTGCTAGCACTTTGTTCTTTGCTTCTGTTCTGAGTGTCACATATTCTCTATATTTTTCCATTTGTCCTGTTGTGTTTTTAGCTCCTAAGTATTGTTTCCATGCCATTTTCTTCTCTCTTATTTTCTCTTTGACTTCCTCTGTCCACCAAGGTGTCCTCTTTCTCTGGTTCCCAAGTCGGACTTCACCGCATGCTTCTGCAGCAGCTGTCTTTATGATATCCTTGAATTTATTCCAGAGGGTTTCCAAGTCATCAGGTCGTTCTTCTGTGTTGCTCACTGCTGTAGCAATAAGCCCCTGATATCTGGTCTTAATTTCTGGCTCTCTCAGCTTGTAGGTCCTAATGCTCATTTCTCCTGCTCGTTTACTTGATTTCTTGCGTGATGTTGGGCAGTTCCTAGGCTGAGCAACTCTTTCAGTTGTTCGTTTGATTGTTAGCAGGTAGTGATCACTTCCAATCTCTGGCCCCCTCCAGACTCTTGCATCTCGGACATATCTGAATGAGCTTCTCCGAACAATGGCATAGTCGATCACTGACTTCTCATTCTTGGTTGGTTCACATCTAGTGTATGCATGTATGCGCTTATGGGGGAACTTTGTATTTGTAATGATCAGATTCTGCTCACTGCAGAATCTAAGGAGTCGCTTTCCATTGTCATTGAGAGTATCTTCTCCATATCTTCCGATAACTCCACCCCATCTAGCATGGTCATTTCCAACTCTGGCATTAAAATCTCCGAGCATAATAACTTCATCTAGGCAGTCATCCACTGTCCTTCGAAGCAGCTCGAAGAATTCCTCCTTGACCTCTGCTCTCTCATCCTCATTTGGCCCATACACTATGACCAGGTTGACTATGGTTTCTCCTTCTTTTAGTTTTACAACCATAATGCGCTCCGAGACAAAGTTCCATCCCTTGATACTATCTTTTGATTTTGGGCCACAATGCAACCCACGCCCCCTTTAGCTCTTTCAGATATGGGTACACCACTGTAGAGCAACATGTTGCCATCGAGATCCATGACTCCTTGTCCTTTTTTCTTCGTTTCCGTTATAGCCAGGATTTCTAGTTTTGCTTTCCTCATCTCTTCCACCAGCTCCTCTTCCTTCCCATTTATACTTCTTGTGTTCCAAGTTCCATAAGTCGTAGTCCGTAGTCCGTTCCAGTTCGTCGCCTTTAGAATCAGTCCGGTTTTCTCTCTTGTAGTTCGCGTAATCATGATTTAAAGCAAACAGGTGATTGGCCTGTTGTGCCTTTGCATGTTGGAGGGGCTGCCTCCTTACGGCCGTCATGCAGGCCGCCCTCCTCCTTTTTCATCCGGGCTTGGGACCGGCATAGGCGGAGTTTATATATATATATATATATAAACAAATAAAACGGTATTGACTCAGTTTTACAAATTAACGGTTCACAGGAAACGTTTCGGGTTTCACCCTTCATCAGCCACAGTTACAAACAGGCAACAAGGACAAGAAATAAAGATCATAGATCACAAGGTTCTCTGAAGAGACAAAGACAGAACAAGACTACTGCACCATGAGGCATGTCGTACAAGGCAACTAATATGAAGCTGTGCATGGGAGTGGCAACCTCATCGTGTATAAGAAATTTCCACAGAAACCAATACTGCAAAAAAACGTGAATGCTTGGGACCAGCTACAGTGCTAGCTTCATGCTAGCTAGCACAAAGGAAAACGAATGAATATTAAATAACTACAATAATGTAGCCAATATTATCACATAAACTGAAAGTTATGTTCATGTTAACTATTCCGTCTGCTGGTATCAAGGTCTTTCTATATTTCTTGTCTCCTCTTTGTGACTATGGCCGCCAAAGGGTTATCCTGATATGTCCCATATTTCTGGTATGGTGCTCATTTGTAAAAACTGACTAAAAATACAGTTTTTCATTTGTTTTACCTTATGTCTACAAGATATATTTGACATTATTTAATGAATTCTGCTAATGCAGGGAGTTATTTTTCTTCGTTACCAATTCAAGTGTGTGTTGGCATCCTGTGAGAACATTAGTGTCTCAGAAGAGGCTGCAACCAGTATACAGGTGATTTAATACATGTCCATATTTTCTCGACCATCTGCACACTAACACCATATTCCCAATATGCCTCAATGGGCGTGTAACGGGATTCTTTACCTTTACCTTACTACATAAGTCGTTCATGAAATTATACTTCCTGGTGCCTAAAACCAGATCTCAAACCAATCCTACTGTATGGCTCTGCAACATGGATAACAAAAACAACAGACTTTAATAAATGGGTGCTTGTGTACAACAGAAGGATTGAAATGGTGTGACAGGATCACCAATGACAAGAACCAAACAAGTGCCAGTAGAACAAGAGATAAGAAGATAGGACACACATTGAAGAAACCTGCTGGTAGCATCATCAGGCAGTATTTGTTCTGGAATCCCCTGGGTATGTAAGGTAGAGGAAGACTGCAAAACATATGCAGAAGAGAACCAGACATAAATGAAAGTGATGAGGAAGACAAGGAAAGACATTGAGTGGATGGCACAGGGCAGGAGTTGCTGAAAACCTAAGCTCCTCAGGGAGCTGAAGGATGAGAACTTCAAAAATAAAACCAAAAAACACTCAAACAGTTCACAAGAGAAATGGTGACAGACATAAAGGAGTGAGAAAGTGATGGAAAGACCCTGAACTGATGGCACTGGACAGGTGGACTTGGTCTTGAGTTTGTTGAAGGCCTAATTTCTTTGGGGAGCTGAAGGGCAACGTAATGATGATGAAAACCAGATTGATCTACGTTAGAACAACGTAATGATGATGAAAACCAGATTGATCTATGTTAGAACAACATAATGATGATGAAAACCAGATTGATCTATGTTAGAACAATGTTATGATGATGAAGACCAGATTGATCTATGTTAGAACAATGTAATGATGATAAAACCAGATTGATCTATGTTAGAACAACGTAATGATGATGAAAACCAGATTGATCTATGTTAGAACAATGTAATGATGATGAAAACCAGATTGATCTATGTTAGAACAACATAATTATGATGAAAACCAGATTGATCTATGTTAGAACAAGGTAATGATGATGAAAACCAGATTGATCTATGTTAGACCAACGTAATGATGATGAAAACCAGATTGATCTATGTTAGAACAACATAATGATGATGAAAACAGATTGATCTATGTTAGAACAACGTAATGATTATGAAAACCAGATTGACCTATGTTAGAACAACATAATGATGATGAAAACCAGATTGATCTATGTTAGAGCAACATAATGATGATGAAAACAGATTGATCTATGTTAGAACAACATAATGATGATAAAAACAGATTGATCTATGTTAGAACAACGTAATGATGATGAAAACCAGCTTGATCTATGTTAGAACAACGTGATGATGAAAACCAGATTGATCTATGTTACAACAATGTAATGATGATGAAAACCAGATTGATCTATGTAAGAACAACGTAGTGATGATGAAAACCAGATTGATCTATGTTAGAACAATGTAGTGATGATGAAAACCAGATTGATCTATGTTAGAACAACGTAATGATGATGAAAACCAGATTGATCTATGTTAGAACAATGTAATGATGATGAAAACCAGATTGATCTATGTTAGAACAAAGTAGTGATGATGAAAACCAGATTGATCCATGTTAAAACAATGTAGTGATGATGAAAACCATATTTATTTATGTTAGAACAACATAGTGATGATTAAAACCAGATTGATCTATGTTAGAACAATGTAATGATGATGAAAACCAGATTGATCTATGTTAGAACAATGTAGTGATGATGAAAACCAGATTGATCTATGTTAGAACAATGTAGTGATGATGAAAACCAGATTGATCTATGTTAGAACAATGTAGTGATGATGAAAACCAGATTGATCTATGTTAGAACAACGTGATGATGAAAACCAGATTGATCTATTTTAGAAACCATAATGATGATGAAAACCAGATTGATCTATGTTAGAACAATGTAGTGATTATGAAAACCAGATTGATCTATGTTAGAACAATGTAGTGATGATGAAAACCAGATTGATCTATGTTAGAACAATGTAATGATGATGAAAACCAGATTGATCTATGTTAGAAACGGTAATGATGATGAAAACCAGATTGATCTATGTTAGAACAATGTAGTGATGATGAAAACCAGATTGATCTATGTTAGAAACCGTAATGATGATGAAAACCAGATTGATCTATGTTAGAACAATGTAGTGATGATGAAAACCAGATTGATCTATGTTAGAACAACGTAATGATGATGAAAACCAGATTGATCTATGTTAGAACAACGTGATGATGAAAACCAGATTGATCTATTTTAGAAACCATAATGATGATGAAAACCAGATTGATCTATGCTAGAACAATGTAGTGATGATGAAAACCAGATTGATCTATGTTAGAAACCGTAATGATGATGAAAACCAGATTGATCTATGTTAGAACAATGTAGTGATTATGAAAACCAGATTGATCTATGTTAGAACAATGTAGTGATGATGAAAACCAGATTGATCTATGTTAGAACAACGTAATGATGATGAAAACCAGATTGATCTATGTTAGAAACTGTAATGATGATGAAAACCAGATTGATCTATGTTAGAACAATGTAGTGATGATGAAAACCAGATTGATCTATGTTAGAAACCGTAATGATGATGAAAACCAGATTGATCTATGTTAGAACAATGTAGTGATGATGAAAACCAGATTTATCTATGTTAGAACAACGTAATGATGATGAAAACCAGATTGATCTATGTTAGAACAACGTAGTGATGATGAAAAGCAGATTGGTCTATGTTAGAAACCGTAATGATGATGAAAACTAGATTGATCTATGTTAGAACAATGTAGTGATGATGAAAACCAGATTGATCTATGTTAGAACAATGTAGTGATGATGAAAACTAGATTGATCTATGTTTGAACAACATAATGATGATGAAAACCAGATTGATCTATGTTAGAACAACGTAATGATGATGAAAACCAGATTGATATATGTTAGAACAATGTAATGATGATGAAAACCAGATTGATCTATGTTAGAACAACATAGTGATGATGAAAACCAGATTGATCTATGTTAGAACAACGTAATGATGATGAAAACCAGATTGATCTATGTTAGAACAACGTCATGATGATGAAAACCAGATTGATCTATGTTAGAACAACATAATAATGATGAAAACCAGATTGATCTATGTTAGAACAACGTAATGATTATGAAAACCAGATTGATCTATGTTAGAACAAGATAATGATGATGAAAATCAGATTGATCTATGTTAGAGCAACATAATGATGATGAAAACAGATTGATCTATGTTAGAACAACATAATGATGATAAAAACAGAGTGATCTATGTTAGAACAATGTAATGATGATGAAAACCAGATTGATCTATGTTAGAACAACATAATGATGATGAAAACCAGATTGATCTATGTTAGAACAATGTAATGATGATGAAAACCAGATTGATCTATGTTAGAACAATGTAATGATGATGAAAACCAGATTGATCTATGTTAGAACAATGTAATGATGATGAAAACCAGATTGATCTATGTAAGAACAACGTAGTGATGATGAAAACCAGATTGATCTATGTTAGAACAATGTAGTGATGATGAAAACCAGATTGATCTATGTTAGAACAATGTAATGATGATGAAAACCAGATTGATCTATGTTAGAACAATGTAATGATGATGAAAACCAGATTGATCTATGTTAGAACAAAGTAGTGATGATGAAAACCAGATTGATCTATGTTAGAACAACGTAATGATGATGAAAACCAGATTGATCTATGTTAGAACAACGTCATGATGATGAAAACCAGATTGATCTATGTTAGAACAACATAATAATGATGAAAACCAGATTGATCTATGTTAGAACAATGTAATGATTATGAAAACCAGATTGATCTATGTTAGAACAACATAATGATGATGAAAATCAGATTGATCTATGTTAGAGCAACATAATGATGATGAAAACAGATTGATCTATGTTAGAACAACATAATGATGATAAAAACAGAGTGATCTATGTTAGAACAATGTAATGATGATGAAAACCAGATTGATCTATGTTAGAACAACATAATGATGATGAAAACCAGATTGATCTATGTTAGAACAATGTAATGATGATGAAAACCAGATTGATCTATGTTAGAACAATGTAATGATGATGAAAACCAGATTGATCTATGTTAGAACAATGTAATGATGATGAAAACCAGATTGATCTATGTAAGAACAACGTAGTGATGATGAAAACCAGATTGATCTATGTTAGAACAATGTAGTGATGATGAAAACCAGATTGAAATCAGATTGATTATGTTAGAACAATGTAATGATGATGAAAACCAGATTGATCTATGTTAGAACAATGTAATGATGATGAAAACCAGATTGATCTATGTTAGAACAAAGTAGTGATGATGAAAACCAGATTGATCTATGTTAAAACAATGTAGTGATGATGAAAACCAGATTGATTTATGTTAGAACAACATAGTGATGATTAAAACCAGATTGATCTATGTTAGAAGGGAGCCGCGCTAGCGTAGTGGTTACAACACCGCTCTGGCGACCGGGTGATTCAGGATCAAACCCGGGCGACAGCATTTGAGGATTTTTCGTCGACCGGGAATTGGACTGGATTAACTCGAGACGTGGCGAGGACATTTGAAGGAGTGTCGTCGACCAGGGATTGGCGGCTCCTGAGCCGACCCAGCTGCAATGGGTACCTCCGAAATCGGAGAGTATTTGCCTGAATGGCGAGGGACACCTGTCTCTGTACAAGAAAAAAGGGATACTCACGTAAAATCAATGTCAGGTTAGACATTAGTAATAACCTGAGATTTCGCCTCGAGTATTAGCGGGCGTACAAAAAAAAAAAAATCTATGTTAGAACAACGTAATGATGATGAAAACCAGATTGATCTATGTTAGAACAATGTAGTGATGATGAAAACCAGATTGATCTATGTTAGAACAATGTAGTGATGATGAAAACCAGATTGATCTATGTTAGAACAATGTAGTGATGATGAAAACCAGATTGATCTATGTTAGAACAATGTAGTGATGATGAAAACCAGATTGATCTATGTTAGAACAATGTAGTGATGATGAAAACCAGATTGATCTATGTTAGAACAACGTGATGATGAAAACCAGATTGATCTATTTTAGAAACCGTAATGATGATGAAAACCAGATTGATCTATGTTAGAACAATGTAGTGATGATGAAAACCAGATTGATCTATGTTAGAAACCGTAATGATGATGAAAACCAGATTGATCTATGTTAGAACAATGTAGTGATTATGAAAACCAGATTGATCTATGTTAGAACAATGTAGTGATGATGAAAACCAGATTGATCTATGTTAGAACAACGTAATGATGATGAAAACCAGATTGATCTATGTTAGAAACCGTAATGATGATGAAAACCAGATTGATCTATGTTAGAACAATGTAGTGATGATGAAAACCAGATTGATCTATGTTAGAACAACGTAATGATGATGAAAACCAGATTGATCTATGTTAGAACAACGTAATGATGATGAAAAGCAGATTGGTCTATGTTAGAAACCGTAATGATGATGAAAACTAGATTGATCTATGTTAGAACAATGTAGTGATGATGAAAACCAGATTGATCTATGTTAGAACAATGTAGTGATGATGAAAACTAGATTGATCTATGTTTGAACAACATAATGATGAAGAAAACCAGATTGATCTATGTTAGAACAACGTAAAAAAAAGGAACCCGTTACACGCCCATTGAGGCATATTGGGAATATGGTGATAGGCCCATATTATCTTGACCGTCGGCACACGAGGGGTGATGTGGTCGGCATCACGCCGGCCGCCTTAACCTTCCCAGAGTAGCTCTGGTACCCATTTGGGGCTGGGTCGACCCAGGAGCCGTTTTGTGGCCTAAAAATTTTCCGCCTCATCTGGGGATCGAACCATAGACCACTGCGCTAGGAAGCCAGTGCACTAACCACTATGCTACCGCGGCTCCCTTAGAACAACGTAATGATGATGAAAACCAGATTGATATATGTTAGAACAACGTAATGATGATAAAAACCAGATTGATCTATGTTAGAACAACATAGTGATGATGAAAACCAGATTGATCTATGTTAGAACAACGTAATGATGATGAAAACCAGATTGATCTATGTTAGAACAACGTCATGATGATGAAAACCAGATTGATCTATGTTAGAACAACATAATAATGATGAAAACCAGATTGATCTATGTTAGAACAATGTAGTGATGATGAAAACCAGATTGATCTATGTTAGAACAACATAATGGTGATGAAAACCAGATTGATCTATGTCAGAACAACGTAATGATGATGAAAACCAGATTGATCTATGTTAGAACAACATAATGATGATGAAAACCAGACTGATCTATGTTAGAACAACATAATGATGATGAAAACCAGATTGATCTATGTTAGAACAATGTAATGATGATGAAAACCAGATTGATCTATGTTAGAACAACGTAATGATGATGAAAACCAGATTGATCTATGTTAGAACTTATTATGTATAAAAAAAATTCTAGCAATTGACAAGTCCTTGGAACCAAAACAACAAAAGAAATGGATAGGTCTGAGCAATATAAAACTGCAGTCAAGCATCATCATCACCACTGCTGCTGCTGCTGCTAACATGTTCCATCGGTCTTGCTAGTAAGATATTCTTCCAACTAACAGTCCTATCATCTTCATGCTTCGCCATCGTGACAACTATTTTTCCTTTTTCCACCTGCAGAAGAAAACAAAAGACAATGCAGTTGCTAAACAAAGTAGCCAACATGTGAGTGTGACGAGAGGTTAGGTTATATAGTGATAAAGATGATATCCAGGTGATCAGATTGATGCGTGTCGTATTATTTAAAGTTCCGGAGAAGGTCTCCGTGGCCAAAGTATACACTAGGGGATAGTCCAACAACACAAATCAGCATAACTGCAGTGAGCTGACAAACACCTCCTTCACAATTCACAAATATGCAGTTTATTATATACTGTTCAAAAAAAGAAACGCATAGCTATCCGAGGGCGCGTTTTTATGAGTTTGTAAGTAAAATTTGGTGCTATGGTATATAAAAACCAGCCTCAAATGTTCTTTACAGTGTCAAATGCACGTGTTGACCTGAATTGCGTTCGTTTTTGTAATCGTTACAACGCAGTGGTCAGTAGTGTTTATGACGCAATTTTTGACCACAGCTCATGTTGCGCGCACGTGAAAGCAACAACATTTGGGGTGAACACTATTCACTGACTACGCAACTGAAACCCTATAAAAGGATAACGCTACACACAAAAAATTCAGTTCATTTTCAAGCAGACATTTATGGCGTCTCTATCGATAAATTTAAGCAACATTGCTATTGGCCGACTGCATGCAGGCGAAAGTCAAAGTCAGGTTGCCAGGTATCTAAACGTGCATCAGAGTACCATCAGTCGACTTTGGCACCGGTTCCACGCCACTGGCTCAGTTGAAGACCGGCATCGCAGTGGACGACCCAGAGTGACAACAGCAGCGGAGGATCGCTTTATTCGGCTTCGTCACCTCAGAGACAAGTTTACAACAGCTTCCTCAACTGCCCAGTCATTGCCTGCAGGACGTCATGCGTCTGATCAAACTGTCCGGAATAGACTGCATGACGCTGGACTTTGGGCACAACGACCTCACCGAGGACCTGTCCTTACGCGCTGCCATCGCCAAAATCGACTTCTTTGTGCCAACCAGCATCGTCCCTGGGCAGCTGACAATCAATGGAGACGTGTCTGGTTTAGTGACAAATCTTTCTTTTTGTTGCAGCGTCATGATAGATGGCGTAGGGTCTACCGTAGGCGAAATGAACGTTTTGCCCAAAATTGCGTTGATGAAGCTCCGCCGCACGGTGGTGGAGGTGCAATGGTATGGGGAATGATCAGTTACAACGGAAGGAGTCAATTGGTGCACATTGAAGGAGCTTGAATGCGCAACGATACGTCAGTGAAATTCTTCGACCCCATGTCCTTCCACTTTTGGCTGCCCAAAGGTCTGTGTTTCAACAGGACAACGCCAGACCCCATTGTGCACAGTTGACCATGCAGTTCCTGACTGCCAACAACATTCTCACCCTTCCCTGGCCATCCCTGTCTCCAGACATGAGTCCGATTGAGCACCTGTGGGATGAGCTGCATAGACGTGTTTGTCGCCGAGTCGTTGCTCCAGCCAATCGTCGTGACCTGTTCCGGGCACTCCAGGAAGAGTGGGCAACCATCCCACAGGCCCACATCAGACGTCTGATCGCATCCATGCCAAGGAGATGCCAGTCGCTGATCGATGCAAGAGGAGGCCACACACCATACTAACGGGAAAGCCCGTATGCCAAAAAACTCTCGTGACCCAGATGCAAAACAACTGTCAATTGATTGGTTGAACCCTAAGGTATTCTTAACTCATTAAATTAAAAAAGTTATTGAATGTCAAAATTATGGCTATGTGTGTGCCTTCAGTAGCTATTCGTTTCTTTTTTTGAACAGTATACTTGACACAAAAGCTCCATGAAATCAGTTCTCGCTCAAAGGCAAATGCAGTAATAAGTAGTTGTCTAGTCCGTTCACTATCAAACGATGGTCAATGGCAATCATACAAATATTATTTTGAACATGACGAAGTTGTGTGTCCAATCAGGTAAAAATACGCTGATGTAAGGTACAAATTGCCAATAGTTGTGAGAACCATTAAAATGTTCAATTAAATAATTAGTGTGAGTGTATTAATGCTTTGTGTCAAAGACAGAATTTCATCCCGATAATTCAAACTAAACAACAGCTAATTAAAGCACTGTATTTAAAGTAACAATGTTATAATGTCGTCCGTACTAGTGGAATAATAACCAATTAAAGTCCAGAGAAAATATTTATAATCGAGCACAAAGTTCTTGTCCATGATTCTCTGCCATATTATCATATACGTTCCTTTATAAGTTCACTTTAAGCAACACTCTTCAATGTCCAACCTGGTACAGAATAATGATCGCAAGTTAAGATTTTTCTAGTTATGCCCCTTTGTCCATGAGAGGCACCATTGAGTTAAGTCCCTTTATATATAGACGCTGTTCCGACGATAGAATAAATCACTATTTGCATTCAAACGATTCAAATGTCACATTATTCCTAGACCATCAATGAATGTGTGTCTTTTTGCACATAAACCGTGTATGTAAACCGTTAATAAGGTCCAAGACATCCATGTGATGAGCTGAGTAAAACGAGCTACAATTTGAAATCGACGGTCGCAGCATTCATCATCATCATGTGCTGAGTGAACATGTTCAATACCTGTAAGCACTGTCAAGAGAGTCACTGAGCGATTTCCTTCAATTTTTGATGAAAAAAGTAAGATGGTCATCAGGCTTAATATTCATCACAGGGTATTTTTATATATCATCTTTATATAGCAGTAATATAACAGGAAATTCCTGCCATAATAAGCATCGTCAGCAAAATATGTTCATATATGTTACACTGTCTATGGTCAACCTGCGGAGAAGTCAGCTGATAGGTTTGCTGTCACTTCACACAATACTTGACCCTGCAGTGTTGTTAGCTGACAGTGGGTCTTTCACGCAATGTGATAACACATCCGCGACCACGTTCTGATTGCCTTTGATGGCACGAATGTCATATTTGTAGGGCTGGAGTGCAAGTGATGCTCTGGCAGCTTTCTCATTACGAAATTTTGCAGTTTTAAGATAGGACAAGGCACGCTGATCTGTCTCCAAGACGAATTTCGCACCAATAAGATAGCGCTGCAATTTTGCAAAACAATACACCACAGCGAGTAATTCCAGCTTGACGGTGGGGTATTTCTTTTCTGTACGTGTCAAATTACGACTGACATACAGAATTGGATGTAGACAATCATCGAATTCCTGCAAAAGCGTACCGCCGATCCCCGAACCAGAGGCGTCGACTCTAAGGATAAATGAAAATCTAGTATCAGGCAATCTTAAAATTGGTAATTTTGAGAAATAAGATTTTAATAAATTGTATGACTCATTAGAAGAATGCGTCAAAACAATCTTATTTGGAGAGTTCTTTCTTACTAGCGAAGACAGAACTGAAAACATTTCTGAAACATTAGGTAAGAATTTTCTGTAGAATCCTACAAGACCTAAAAGACTGCGAACCTGTTTTTTTTTCTTTATGAATTTCTAGATTCAGGATCCTTGAGATAGTGGAATCCTCAGGCTTAAGAAAAACGCCTCCAACTTTATGACCAAGAAAGGAAATTTCAGTGAATCCTATTTTAGTTTTCGAAGGTCTAGCAGCAAGATGATGGAGATGAAGAGTAGTCAACAAAGACTGAATTCCAAGAACATGTTCTTCCCAAGATTGATGAAAAAGGCAGATATCATCAATATAGGTGATGATGTCATCACGACTAGAGAAAATTTTTCGCATCATACGAACAAAGGTCGCAGGAGTGTTGACGAGACAAAAAGACATAAAATTACATCGGAACAATCCCAAAGGTGTAGCGAAAGCAGTATAAGGTTTTGCTCTGTCCGACAAGGGGACTTGCCAATAACCTTTAGATAAATCAAATTTACTGAAAAAGGTAGCTGTAGATAGTCTATCCAATAAAGAATCTAACAAAGGCAGAGGCACTGCATCCGAGATAGTCAAAGCATTCAAATGCCTGAAATCAATTCAAATCCGAATGGATTTGTCTTTCTTTCTAGTCAAAACCATTGGAAAACTGTATGGAGATTGAGAAGGAGAAATTCTGTTTAATTTTATCATATCCTCTATTTCTTTTTGTACTTGTGATTGAAAATGTACAGAGATAGGATAAGGTTTAAGCTTGATTGGTCTGAAATCAGTAAGGAGAATATCATGTTCAATTATATTTGTATGCCCAGGAATATCCGTGAGCACGTCAGGAAAAGATTGTAGTAACAAAGAAATCTGATCTTTCTGATATTGAGCAAGAGTTGGCGAAATAGAATAATGTCTCCAAGTCTCAGTAGATGAAAGAGGTCTCTTCCTGTATGACAGCTAAGGAAGAGCGACGATGAATAGGCTCGTCGATAGCCTCAAAAAATGGTTTAAGATGTGGAGGACGAGAGTGAAATTGTTGCAGCATGTTGATGTGAAAGGTTTTTTCCTTTCCTTTAAAAGATATAATATAGTCAACAGCTGACAATCTTTCAAGTAGATCTTGGTCCTCTCCAAGATACAAGTAATTTATTGTCCTTATAGGGTAACAATACATAGGCCTCATCTTCTTCTTCTTTGATCCATAACCGCCAACCGTCAAAGCAGTCAGTGGCCATCACGCCTGGTGGCGTCTTGTAGGGCAGCAACAAATTGATTCCACTTTGCTCGGTCGGCGGCCATCCTTCGTACAGTGCCCCAACTGTGGTTCATTCTTTGCATCTCAGCTTCCACAGTTCTCCGCCAAGTTGTTTTTGGTCGGCCTCTCTTTCGCTTTCCCTCGGGGGTCCATAGCATAGCTGTTCTTGTGATGGTATCAGGGTCCCTTCTGAGGACATGGCCAACCCAACTCCAGCGTCTGCCAGCTATGATGGTGTGCATGTCCTCCTGGTTACTCCGAATAAGTAGTTCTTGGTTGCTGATGGTGTTTGGCCAAAAGATTCGGAGAATTTTCCTTAGGCAGATTGTGTGGAAAGAGGACAGTTTCAACATTTCCTTATCTGTTACTCTCCAACATTCCGCACCATAGAGAAGCACAGAAAGTACACAGCTCTCATACAGTCTTAATTTGGTGTTTGTGCTGTACTGGGAAGACTTCCAAATGTTGTTGAGAACAGCAAAGGCTGTTCTCGCTTTATTCATTCTGTTGTTAATGTCCTTGCTTGTTCCGCCGTCAGGTGTTACTATGCTTCCTAGGTAAGTAAATGTGTCTGTCTGTTCTAACTTCTGGTTCCTTACTGTTACTGGCTCAGGATTGCCCACATTTAGTGTCATGACCTCTGTCTTCTTCAAATTGATGTTCAGGCCAACCTGCTGGCAATACTTATTCAGTATATCGGTTTTGTCTTGAATGTGTTGGTGTGAATGCGCGAGTAGTGCAATGTCATCTGCATATTCCAAATCTTCCAGTGTAGAAAACTTTGTCCATCTAATTCCTCTTGGACTGCCCTCTGTAGTCTGGCGCATCACCCAATCTATGACTGTCAAAAATAATGTTGTTGATAAGGGGCATCCCTGTCGTACTCCTGTTTTCACTTCGAAAGTTATATTACTCGATCCAACACTGCACGTAATGTTAGAATAGAGGCTTTTTATAATGGAAACAATGCGGCTGGGAATTCCATAAGCCCTCAGAATGTTCCATAGGCTGTCCCTGTGTATGCTGTCGAAAGCCTTTTCAAAATCAACAAAGTTAATGTACAGCTGTCTCTGCCATTCTGAGCACTGCTCTTTGTTTGCACCTCGTTTTCCACTGAAGCTTTAGTTATTTTATAAACTGTGCTTTGTTCATTTCTCAGTGCTGCCTCTTCTGCCTGTCTTGCAAGGTCATCCAGAAATGTCCTTTTGTCAGCACGGGTTTGACGTTTTACTTCCTTTGTCCAGCTGACTGTACTGTTCACTATATATTGCCTTTAACCTGGGAGACTTAGCTTCTGTTTTCTTCCTTTTCATTTCCTTTCTCTTCGCTATGGTGTTTAGCGTTTCTGGTGTTATCCAGTCTTGGCTCTTTCTTTCCTGGAATCCCAAGCATGACTTGCTGCTTTCTTTGTATATTGTTGAGATGGTGTTGAATTTCTGGTCCACATCGTCGGTCTCTGTTCTCTCCTGGCTTTTGGTAATCAGATATCGCCTCTTTACGTCGACCATGAACGCTTTTCTGGTGAGGGGGTCCTTAAGTTTCGTGATGTTATATCTTTTCTGTTTGACTGCAACTGGTCCAGCAGCTCTGAGTTTCACCTTCAGTCTTGCTACTACTAGGTGACGATCACTTCCCACATCTGCGCCTCTTCTTACTTTCACGTCTTGTAGTGCATGTCTCCATCTGCCATTGATCATTATGTGATCTATCTGGTTTTTGTCTCGTCCGTTAGGTGATTCCCATGTTAACTTGTGCACTTCTTTGTGTTGAAAAAGTGTTCCTCCAATGACCAGGTTGTTAATACTGCAGAAGCTTATTAATTTGTCCCCATTCTCATTTACTGTTCCACTGCCGCATTTCCCCATTACTCTTTCGTTATAATTATTATGTGTTCCAACTTTCGCATTTAGGTCTCCCATTACTATAATAAGATCGTACCTGGGTACAGTTTCCATTTCCTTTTGTACCTGTTGATAGAAATCGTCCTTGATCTCTTCATCGTTGTCGTTTGTTGGTGCATAGCATTGTATAATTGTGGTGTTGGTGAATCTCCCCCTCAGTCTTGCTCTTATTAGTCTGTTGTTAATGGGTTTCCATTCCAGTAGAGACCTTTCCATTCCTTTCTTAAGGATAATGGCTACACCTTCATTGTGCTGACCGTCCTCTCTACCAGAATAAAGTACTGTTTCCCCTGTAGCTGTTTTTATTCTCCCCATCCCTGTCCATCTGCTCTCGCTTATTCCCAGGATATGTAGTTTGTAATTCCTCATCTCTGCTGTGATCTGTCTCAGCTTTCCTGCCTCATTCATAGTTCTGACATTCCAAAAACTAATTCTGGTTTCGTGTTTTGCGGTCTGGGCATCCGTTTTCATGCCAGTGGCTTCCTTTCGGCTTTCACCACTGTCAGTCATACGAGCCTGAGATTCCGGATGTCCGTCCTGCATCAAAGTATTTTCATTTATTGCTGTTTCCGTAACGTGTGCGATTTTTTACACAGACAGGGGTGTCGGCCCTGTGCTAAAACCCCCAACCTGGAGGACCAGGGTACCAGCTTTTGTCTGACCCCTACCCACGCAGACCAGTCCAGCATGGTTGAACCTACCAGGAGTAAAACTCCCACTGGCATTGCTCTGGGGATTGTCAGGGTACACAAGCTGCCATACTGCTACAAGGTATAGGTACCGTTGATGGCAGATAGGCCTCATCACCCGGCCATAATTGGCGCAGTTTTCTGTTTTGATTAACAAATAATCTTGCCTTAAGTTTAGCTTTTTCTGATGCTTCCACAGCTATCTGGCATGAGTCAATAATTTTCTTTCTAAGGTTAACCACATATTGGTAGGAGGTTTGAACATCCTCGGGCATGTCAGCTCCAACCAATAACTGTTTCAGTATGGACATAGGTCCTCTTGGCTTGGCACCGAAGACTAATTCAAATGGTGCAAATGCAGTATGTTCGTTCGGTATCTCCCGATAAGCAAACAATACTGCTGGGAGTACTCTATCCCAATCCTACAGGTATTTCGCAGTTACTTTGCCTAGCATTTGTTTAAGACAGCGATTGAGCCGCTCAATTTTCCCGTTTGAAATGGGGTGATAGAAACTACTGAAAGATCTATCTATCTCAAACTCTCTCATAACCTGAGTCATACAGTCAGAAGCAAACTGAGTTCCCCGATCTGATATGTTTTCGGGAAAACCCAATAGACTAAAAATTAAAAATAGTGCGTCAGCAACATCTGTAGTAGATATTATTTTCAGAGGAATAGCCTCTGGCCAGCGTATACACATATCAATGCATGTTAGCACATAACGATGACCTCTAGCTGACGTGACTGGTAGTGGACCTATAAGGTCGATTGAGATTTTTGCGAATGGATGCAATGATATGCCTGATACCTGGATGGGCGCATTATGCTTGGGGCGTTTCGCTGCCACATCTTAGCAAGTTTTGCATGTGCGACAAAAGATTCTTACATCCCTTGTCACCCCAGGTCAAAAGAAACCTAAATGTCCTGCACAATTAACATCATGTGCATGCCATAAGACAAATAGTTGGAAACTAGTAGGCACCATAATTTGTTTTTCTACTGATGTTGAATCTTGAAGAGATCCCATTCTTGATTGTATACCAGTGTAACGAATTATCATTAAACACCACATCATCAGACTTGGCAACCTGAAACATTTTTTTTAATGAATCATCTTCATTTTGCATTGTATGAATGATTCTTTGTCAATAAGTTCAACATGTAAATCATCCCCATCTGTCCCCTCCTTATCAGACACCTCATCAGTCACCACCTCTTAAGTTACCCTCTCATCAGTCATCACCTCATCAGTCACCTCCTCAATTTGGACCCGTTCATTCAATCCTGCATGAGAATGAGCTCTGGTAGTGACAGCATTTGCCATAAGCAAATGTTGCTGTTCTCATTTTAAAATATCATCATTAGTGCATTCCTGAAGTCTAGGGATATTTACAAGGGTTATTCTAGCAATTGGTTTGTCCAACAGGCACACGAGAGTCCTTCCTGTAAAATAAGGGACTTCTGCAGTTGGATAATATTCAACTGTGCCCCCGAATGTGATGCACTTGACTTCTTTGCCTGTGTAATCAGGGTGGTCCACTAATGACCTTCACACCCCAACAGTGGTGCAACCAGTGTCCCTGAGCACTGAAACAAGCTGGTTGCTTACAAAACCCCTATTAAATACTAGTGAACCTGTCCCATCATAAGAGGACATGACTGGCAAAGGATGTCCACACAGGAGCCTAGGAACTCTCTCTAGCTGAAACAAAGAATTACTTTCAGAATTAGTACCATTTCAAGTCCACACTACATGCATTTGCATGAGAAAAAACATTGTTATTTTGGACATTGTGAACTGTATTATTATCACTTTGATGCACAACTGCATTGGAACGTTCAGGATTTCCAGAACATTAAAGTTATTGTTCTGTTGAGAACTCCTGTTGTTGTAATTATTTACATTGTTTCCATAGAATGACCTGTGTCCTCTGTTTGATTGGAAATTGTATCTACCTCTGTTCCAATCCCTGCTAGGTCTGAAAGATGATTGTTGAGGTATATATCCATCATCATATGAATGGAAATTCCTTTGAGGTTGTTGTGACCTATTGTTAAAATTATGTCTCCCTCTGAAAGAGCCAGTATTATTATCTCGATTAAATCGAAAATTTCTGTCCATGCTATTTGATCTTTGTCTGGATGAATTGGACATCATAGTTCTATCTGATGCTACTGGCAATGGATCCTTTATGTTAGTCCTGCTAAGATTTCTTCTAGGATGTGCAATTTGGTATTGTCATTCAAGATTTTTCATAGCAGATAATGATTCAGGCTTTCTCTTCTGCAAAAAAGGACAAAAAGTCACCACTGACTGAAGACAGCATGTCTCTTAACACCGTCAGCCAGCCCATCAAAAGTTTTATCAATTTTTGACAAATCAACCCATCTGGAAAAGCAAAGCTTAATTGATGAAATAAATTCAGCAAAATCCTTGGCTGAATCAGGCAACAATGATTTCAGTTTCAATCTGTAACCATTTTCCTCCAGTTGATACTTTTTTAGCAATAAAGCCTTCACAGCATCATAATCATTTCTAGTATGATCATCCATGGTGCAGACTGAAGTAAGAGCCTCACCAACTAATAAACTCATCAACCTGCTGGGCCATGTAGCTCTATCAATCTTAAACTCGTGGCAACATGTTTCATATCTATTTAAAAAACATGAAATATCGTTTATATTAGGATTAAATTTGGGCAAATTTAGTTTAAAAGTAGAGGCATGGTCTTTTTTCCAGCCTCCTCACCTGCTGGATTAACCAGTATATGTTGAAATATTAATTTTTACAACTCAATTTCTGCCATTCTTTGAGCATAGGCTAATTTTTTTCTCAAGTTCTTGAGTATGTGCCAATTTTTTCTCCTTAAGTTCTTGTTGTGCCTTTATCTCTGCTTGAGCATGAGCATGTGCCAATTTTTTCCCGTCAAGAGCGAATTCTTCCTGTCTTTTTATTTCATCTCTAGCAAAGATTCTCCCTTCTCTTGCTATGTCCTCTAACCTCTTCATTTCCTTTGCATGCTCATTGAGAGCAAAGGTTTTTAAAGCTTCACCCTCCATACCGAAGTCCTTTCCAACCTTGACAAAATAATCCAAGGTAGCCATAATTCACTATTATTGTGACACCAAATTGTCCAATAATACTATAATTAATATATATTTAATATGTGAACAATATCAGCAATAATCTTTCACCACTCAATATGAATCAACTGCATTGAACTATAGATGGTATATTAAGAGCAAAAACCAAAATAGAGATACAAACAAGATTACAGGAGAACAGTAGAAAAAGCCAACCTAAGAAAAGACTAATGAATAAACCAAGGCAGAAATTTATAAACTTTAGAAAAAAAAAAAAATTGGCTCTACCACACTTATGACACTACAAGCACAATTTCACAACATATAATACATCTAATAAATGAAGGATAGCAAGATGAGGTGCACAAATTTCACAAACAATAATGGAGAATAAACCAAATAAAATACAGAGACGATTTGACAACAAATACAAATTTACAAATAAACAGGGCAAAACAACTAACAGAAAAGGTTATAGTAAGCTCAGTAGCAGCAGTAAACACACTGCTTTGTAATGCTGGCCCCACTATCTGAGAAAACCATACACCAAACCCTATAGAACAACCAAGAATTCATGACCATAGGATTGGTATTGTAAATTCAAGGTTCCCTCGCCAACCAATCCGCCTAACACACAAACATGGAAATACATAAATACATGAAACTTATTTTTTTTTAAACTCTGTCAAATAAGATGTTTCAAACGCATGCTGTATGAATCAATAAATTTACTTATCTGTCTTTCAGAAAAAAATCCTCCTGGGTCCAACTTCTGCCTCAGGGAAACAACGATTCAATACAAATGCAGAGACCAGGGTTAGACTTAGGATTCAAACTTGCAGCCGATCAGAACCGCCATCTTGAAAATGTCTTCAATCGAAAACTTTGTCCTTAGACTTGAAAAATACTGCAGCATACTGGAAACAGTTCCAAATTATACGTTCATGATCCCGGCTTTAGGCCACCTAAAATTGATGTGTGTCGTATTATTTAAAGTTCCAGAGAAGGTCTCCGTGGCCAAAATATACACTAGGGTATGGTCCAACAACACGAATCAGCATAACTGCAGTGAGCTGACAAACACCTTCACAATTCACAAATATGCAGTTTATTATACTTGACACAAAAGCTCCATGAAATCAGTTCTCCCTCAAAGGCAAATGCATTAATAAGTAGTTGTCCAGTCCGTTCACTATCAAACGCTGGTCAATGGCAAACTTTATTTATCACAGCCCAATGGACATCTTCATGAATAGATATACATTTCCTGAATATAATAAACCAGGGACACCTCAACTAAGTATATTGATGTCCTGGTGATGGAATGATGCAGGAAAAACACAGTATACTGCAGGAGCTCAATACACATACATCCCCTCATATTTAAACACACGCCGTATCTCTTCTTGCAGATGATCGCCTCACTTCTGCTTCAAAATGTTCGCATCTGCCTCTACATCATATCGGCATGACGTCACTTCCTTTATTAATAAGTAAGTCCGTATAAAATTATCAGAAAAGGAGCCCCGTCAAGCCAACTATTATACCGACATAATCGTTATGAATTTTAATCATAACATAGATGATACAAGGATAGAATGCCAGTCAAGAGTTCTGGTCTTAAAAGCAATACCCCAGCCTTAGAAATAAGCACTGGTGTATAGTTGTCATAGGTATAGTCAGACTGTGAAAATCACTGGCCCAGATGATAAGAAGTAGTACCAGGATTTAAGGCATCTCCTCCCTACAACTATCCTATGATAAATTTAATGCTAGGGGATAAATAAAATGAACAAGCACTTTAAACACAATGGTAAAATATAAACAAGTCCTCGGGTACAATTAATGAATAATTTAATATTTATATTGATTTTCTTTTTCTGCTGTTTGGAAAAGAGTAAGGAAACTATTCACACAATATTTTCACAGAATTAATGATATCTATTATCTACATTATTTGTAGGAATATTCTTTCCTATTGGAAAAATAGTGTTTAAAAAAAAATTCACTTTGCAATTTTATCACTAGTAGTGTCTTTTTCAATTCAGTATCTGGAATACTATTCTCTTTGCTAGTAAAGTTAATGAACAATTGAGTCACTGTTACTAGTATTACTGTTTGTTACAGTCTGTTATGGTATGCTTGTAATGAATACTTTATTATACTTTTCTTATATTTGTGGTCTAAGGGATTTAACCTATGATTATGTTTTCCTTTTGATACAGGTTAGATTTATTTGTTATGTCCCTTGACTCGGCCGATTTTCGGTTTGGATTAGCCTTCCAGATTGTTCGAAATTGCCTTATACGGTTATAGACAAGATTGTACGAGACGGCTTTATATGGTTTTATTCCTGGCTCCTCGGTACGGTGTGAGTTGGTCTCACATCACGCCACTATTCGGGCGCATGCGCAATGATTTGGGCGCGTCCGGAAGACTGTTGTTTTGGGGAGTCGCCTGGCGTTTTTCGAGCTGACAAGTCGCTCAGCGTTTTGCTCTGGCAATGTCAAAGGGGATCAGAGTTCTTCTGTGATTTAATTATGTTTAAGATTCCCCTTTAATGTGATTCTGGCATAGAGTTATAAGCCTAGGAAATGGCAAGTGTTTTTTGGTGTTTGATTCATGGAAGGCAGAGCAGGTAAAGAAACATTTTGAACCTACTTGTTATTGCCATGAACTTTGAGTTATTTAGGCGACTTACTCCCGGTGCGGAGAAGTGGTAACAATATTTTTGCCAGAGGTGTTGAACCAGATTATCAATGAATTATATATGTAAGCCCGCTGTCCATGCGGCCTATTGTTTGCCAGAGGTGTTGAACCAGATTATCAATGAATTATATATGTAAGCCCGCTGTCCATGCAGCCTATTTTTGCCAGAGGTGTTGAACCAGAGTATCAATGAACTATATATATATAAGCCCGCTGTTCATGCGGCCTATTTCTTGCCAGAGGTGTATTGGCGTGTGATTACGTCCATGATGTGTTGAACCTTTGTTCAGATGACAATGTATGTGTCGATGTCAGCGTGATTTGTATTGTACCGTAATAAATTGTTTGGAAACGTCACCAGTCGCTCAACGCTTCCTGACTTTATCATCATGTGTTACTGTGACGTCTTCATGACCTATTTACAGTAGCCCTGTGTGGGCGTGTATGTCAACATACTTACATTTGTAGCAGTACCAACTACTTTCAACAGTACCAGTACACCAATCTGCTAAAGTGCTACACCTACTACACTTTTACAGTGATGGCCCATTGATTATAACTAATGAAAATAATTTTACATTGGTTGCCTGTGTGGCGTTGAATCTTACATGTTACAGTGGTTGGAAATAACTACTCTTTACACTGTTCTTTCTGCGCAGGCGACCTCCTGTCTTGACTGACTGTGTGTGGTGCACCATTTTGGGGACCTCCCAGTACTGACAAAACAGACGGAAAACGCTGCTGTGTCCGTATCAGATTTTGCTCTTTTCCTCAGACCTTCGGGTCCTGAGTGTTTCTCTATAAGTGCCTTCGGGCAGACGAGGAAGGACATTCCTCGACACCTTCGGGTGTATGAGGCTCCGTCCATTTTGGCTGGAATGATGTCTCATTAGTTCGTTGGTTTTATAGCGATATAGAGTACACATGAGGGCAAGTTCGGGCACAACGGGTTGATCACCTGTTTGCTAGTCTCTTTGATTACGGAAACAACAACAAATAGATCAATTTGCTGTTGCCCTAAAGACGCCACTAGGCGTGATAGGAAGAAACGGCAAAGAAAATCAATTGGTTGTTGCCCTTAAGGCGCCACTAGGCGTAATGGCCACTGACTGCTTTGACAGTCAGTGGCTAAGGATGGAAGAAGAAGAAGACACTGTTCTTTAAGTCTTTTGACTTTAACACAATATTGTCATCATCTGACTTAATTCTGTGATAACTGTGTTTCATATATTAGTACTGCCAGTTCCTGTATAGGAAACTTATCTTTGATCCTTGATACTGATGACACCGAACTGTCACTGGAGTTCTATCAGTCTTGGCAGACCCAACAGTAGGGGTACAAAGAACCAGCTGTTGTTCACACATGGGGTTCCTTTACTTATGTGGGATTACCACTGATGGACATACACAGGCTTCTGATAGTTGACAGTATGGATCGAATGAACCTGAAACAATATATCAGTAATGGCTAGTATCTGGCTAGATTTGTACGTGACTAGAACAGATGTCAGACCAGTCAGTCATCAGATGTCGAGGTTATAAAGTCATAGTAAGCACGGACATCATTTCAGTAATATAGTACTTAATTAAACATTTCCATTAGTTATATGTACTAACAATCATCTTGTTTTATCCACTCCTGTACATCCTCAAATACTTTACAGCTTGATCCTTCCGAATATTAATTTACAGGTCTTAAAGTTTTCCTGAATATGCTTGATCCTTCTCATCATTCACAGATTTAAATAAAATGATGCATTTCCTAGCATCTACACACAAATAATATACATCAGATAATAATCTGTAATAAAATAAATATATACATAATAGTTTTCATAATTCAGCTTACCCTCAAACTTCAGAAATCAACACTGGAACTTATTAGCTTGGCAGGCTGCACACATCTGCAGATGGCAATGTCTTATTGGCAAGCTCTGTTGTTCGTCCAGCTTGTTTCAAACTTTTTAGCGGTGTTATCTTTTCAAATTGCGCTCTCCCCTTTTATTGGGCAATGCGTCCCTCTTGGAAAGCATGACGTCACAGGCGTGTTTGGTCTGCTCAATTTGTTAGCACATTGAATGAAATTATTGACTTCTGTACAAACTGGTCCACCTCTTCCTTCATCGTTCTAGTCTTCTGTCCATCCAATTTTGTCCATTTAAGTCTCGTTAGAACCGGACAGTCCAGAGCTACCATTCCATCTAACTTTCTTATTCTTCCGACTATTAAACATTTTCCTACATCATTCGAAAGTGTGTACTGATCCTATCAAATCACAATTTTATGCATTCAACTTACGATATCTTCTGTTCCAATACATTTCCATCCATAATACATATATGTGAACATCGAGGCAATCTTCCAGAATCTAAATATAACTGTCTTTCTGCTATTAGATTCTCCTCATGGTTATACCATCCGTCCGAAGTTGGAAATAAAGCACATTTCACCACTACTGTTAGTGGCCATGTTTGTTATGAACTGTGACCCCTCGCTCGCTCTGCCGTGTTGCGTGATATTATAATGACACTGTAAATTTCAGTAATCGATTCCACAACAGAATTGGAAACAATTTTGCCACATTGAGGCAATCTGGAAGTGACCTGAAGCAAGTAATTCCGTTCCCATCTTGGAATTTATTCTTCTTTCACCTTTTAAGTCCCCAAGGAGAATAGGCCTTCAACGAACTTATGCCATGTCTTTCTGTGCCATGCCATCTGCTCAAGATCTTTCCATGTCTTCTTCATACCCTCCTTGTCTTTCTCCAGTTTTCGTTTTCATGTGCTCTTTGGTCTTCCGCTACCTCTCTCTTACCCTGGGGATTCTAGAGCAAGAACCATCTGGTACTGATCACAAAAGGTGTTCTCAATGTGTGCCCTATCCATCTCTAGCATCATCTTCTCATCTCTTGTTCCACTGGCGCTTGTCTACCTCTTGTCACCAGTTTCATATTAGTGATCTTGTCATACCACTTCAATCCTTCTGTTCTACACAAGCATCCATTTATGAAAGTCTTGCTTTTTGGTTGTTGTTTTTTTTTTGTTCTCCATGTTTCAGAGCCATACAATAGTGCTGACTTGACATCTGAATTGAGAATTCCAATTTTTGAGTTGGACCTGATTTCTTTTGATCTCCATATATTTCACAATGCCATGAAAGCTTCTCTAGCCCTTTGTATTCTTATTTTGATAGCACTGTCTGTCTCTACAACTGTGTCTATATTGCTAACATCTGTCTCTACAACTGTGTCTATAGAGCTAACATCTGTCTCTACAACTGTGTCTATAGAGCTAACATCTGTCTCTACAACTGTGTCTATATTGCTAACATCTGTCTCTACAACTGTGTCTATATTGCTAACATCTGTCTCTACAACTGTGTCTATAGAGCTAACAAGGTATAGACTATGTACGATTCTACATTTTGTAGTGGTGTTTTTTTCCAGTACAATTTTGTTATCGTTTCCTCCATTTATTCTTATTATTTTAGTTTTCTCTCTGTGTATTTTCAGACCTCGTCTATGATCTCTCCTCAACTATTTTAATTCTATCTTCTATATTTGTTGGTTATGGGTGTTGTGAGGTGGATAAAGTGTTTGGTTGAGTTTATGAACTCTTAGTGGACTACAAGACTGAAAGAAGACAATAAAGATCACGTTCGTGAGTGCCTTAAGACAGTCTGGATGAAGATCTATTAAAGTTATCTCTCTTTCCAAGCCCCACCCTCACGTTTATTCTTAAGAAATCACTCGCTCTCTCTCGTTTTTTCCTGATAGACAGAAAAATGGTAAGATCTATAAAGTCACTTAAGGCTCACTTAATAGCAGAAATGTAGAAGGTCTGAACAAGTGAATTAACAAAAAGGTTAAAAAGTTTTATTCTTTTGGATTGTAAATAAGAAATGAATCAAATCTCAGCAAGCAAATATGTATATCAGAAGAACAAAGTTAACAATTGCATACATCAAGAAAACAAGTAGTATGACATACGACAGCAAAAAAAACCAGAGTAACTAATAATCCTTAAATTACTGTGAAAGCAGAGTCAGCCTCTTCCTTATATCCCCGAGTTGTGGAGGTTATAATCCACTGAATAAGTTGGCGCTATCCTACTACTTACTTAGTCATTCCCCTTCTACCGTGAGGTGTAGAGGTTTGGAAGAGAGAGCGCCAGACTATCCTATCGGCTGTCTTCCTCCTGGCCTGGTTCCATTCTAGTCCTCGGTCCTTCAAAGATTGTCTAATGTTGTCCTCCCAGCGGACTCTGGGTCGTCCTGGGGGTCTGGATCCCTGGCTTTTTGTTTCCCATGCTTGTCGTGGTAGCCGATCTTCTCCCATTCTGCAGACATGACCAAACCATCTTAGTTGGGACTGTTCTACTTGGGTCTGCAGGGGGTGACATTTTAGGCCTTGACGTATCGTCTGGTTGCGGACCATGTCTCTTCTTGTTACTTCAACCACCTTCCTCTGATACCTCATTTCTGAGGTTTGGATCTGGCTTTTGTGGGTGTAGTCATTGCCCATGACTCGCATCCATATGTCAAGACTGGGACATAGGTGGAGCGGTATACAGCCATCTTCGTTTTCTTACCAACCTCTCTCTTGCTGAGGAATCCTCGATTTATGGCCTGGAAAAGTCTCCCAGCTGCTGCTTTTCGAGTGGCCAACTCTTCTTTGATGTCTCCCTTTCGGTCTATAATAGCTCCGAGATATTTAAAGTGGTCGACCTGCTCCAGGACCTGTTCTCCCAGCTTAATCTGATGTCTTCTTTCTTCTCGTGATATCACCATGGATTTTGTTTTAGAGCTACTTATGACCATCCGTCTCTTCTCCAGCTCTTCCTTCCAGACTTGCAGGTTGGATTGGAGATGTGCCTCTGATTTAGCAATCAGGGCAACATCATCAGCAAATGCCAGCTCTGAAATACATACCTGTCTCATCTTCCAGTACCCCACTGAATACTTTCTTGTTCTCTCCTTACATGACTTGATACCATCGTCCATGAGGAGTATGAAAAGATAAGGTGACAGGATATCACCTTGTCTTACACCAGTGGTGGTCCTGAACTCTTCTGACTTATGGTTTGCTGTCCTCACATAATTCCTGCAAGACTTGTAGAAGCTCTGTATAGCATGAATCAGAGGTGCTGGAATGTTCTTCCTTGCCAAACAGTCCCAAAGTTTGCTCCAGGGGACTGTCAAACGCCTTTTCCAGATCTATGAAACAAAGATGGATCTCACTCTTATACTCAAGGGCCTTTTCACTCAGCTGTCTGAGTGTGAAGATTAGGTCTTGAGTACTTCTGTTTGCTCGGAATCCGCACTGGACCTCATCCAACTGTGGCTCAGCTAGGCGTCGGAGTCTCTGCTCTAGGATTCTAGAGTACATTTTACCAGGGACACTGAGAAGGGATATGCCTCTATGGTTTCCACATTTTCAATTGTCACCCTTTTTGAAAATTGGTGTTATGATGGCAATCTCCCAATCCTTTGGTATGGTCTTGTTGCACCATGCTGCCTGTAGGACCCTTAAGAGTAATAGGTCGCCTGATGCTCCCATGTACTTAACCATTTCTGGTGTTATACCATCTTGCCCTGCTGCTTTGCCCATCTTGATTTTCTCCAGTGCTGCCTTCAGTTCTTCCATCTTTATGTCATCTTCATCACCATTTGTTTCATCTTCTGTGCTAGTGGTTATCATTTCTGATGCTTGACCTTGCTCACCATCAAGGAGTTCTGAGAAATATTCTTTCCATCTTTCCATTACTTCCTTCGGGGCAGTAAGCAATTTGCCTTGCTTGTCCTTTATAAATTTGAGAGGGCATTGTTTTTCCTTCCTCATGTTCTTTAGGGTCTTATAGAACAATTTCTGGTTTTCTTGCGCATCTCTTTCTAGCTTTTCTCCAAATTCTTCCCAGGACTTCTGGTTTGCTGCTAGCACCTTGTTCTTTGCTTCTGTTCTGAGTATCACATATTCTCTATATTTCTCTATTTGTCCTGCTGTGTTTTTAGCTCCTAAGTATTGTTTCCATGCAATTTTCTTCTCTCTTATTTTCTCTTTGACTTCCTCTGTCTACCAAGGTGTCCTCTGTCTCTTGTTCTCAAGTCGGACTTCACCACATGATTCTGCAGCAGCTGTCTTTATGATGTCCTTGAATTTAAGCCATAGGGTTTCCAAGTCACAAGGTTGTTGTTCTGTGTTTCTCACCGCTGTAGCAATAAGCCCCTGATATCTGGTCTTAATTTCTGGCTCTCTCAGCTTGTAGGTCTTAATGCTCCTTTCTTCCGTTCGTTTACTTGGTTTCTTGCGTGATGCTGGGCAGTTCCTAGGCTGAGCAACTCTTTCAGTTGTTCTTTTGATTGTAAGCAGGTAGTGATCACTTCCAATCTCTGGCCCCCTCCAGACTCTAGCATTGTTGCGTGGGTGGTTTACTGGTGTTGGAGGGTCCCTTGTTCTATGATTGTAAGTTCAGTTGGGATGCTTGCTTAATTATCGTTACGCCACTTGTGTCCAAGCAAACCCCGGCTCCGTATGAACTGATCCATTTATTTCTATAACTTCTTACAAGAAGAGAGTTCACCAGGTCAAAGGACCATCAACAATGCAAAGTTGAAGCAATCAAACGTAATCAAAGGAATGTGGTAAGCCTTCGATTGAGTCCAATATTTAATACAAAATTGACGCACGAAGAACAGTTCACATTGTGGTACATCCAGATATAGTTCATACATAGTTCATTAGGAAATTACATGCATAGTATTCATGTCCGTCCGTGTCAAAACAATGTGTCAGAAGAACATCGTGGCTATATACATGCGCTGTTTAATCAACAGCCAGAAATGAGCACATGAGTTCTTGACATCTACAAATTGAATCACAATACGATTCTTCTTCCATTATTAGTTTAATTTAATTAATCTCATGCTTAGATTAATTTCCGAACTGACCCTGAAGTCTACATCGATTCATCTATAAAATATAGGCTATATACTCAGCCTTAATTCCTTGGAAGAATTACAAGACACGACCTTCATGCTTGACGGATAACGTAACAAAGGCCCAGTAACCAAGTCACCCGGCGTGACCTACCCAACGCGAATGCGTCATCATCTCCGCATATATTTCGCGTTCACTATACCGTAAAATATCGACATATTCTATAAATACTAATGACCCCTAAACGTTTGCACATGGGTAAACCCCAGCAGACGCCATCATTTAAAAATAACACCGTAACAGATTTCCTGTCAGACGGGGGCAAAAAAAAAAAAAAAATCTATGAAATAGATTTTTTTTTTTTTTTTTGAACAATATTAATCAAAAATTTAACAAAACCCGACGTATGAACTACGATGTTCTATCTAGAACAGTGTCGCAGTCATGTCAGTAATATCTTATAATAAAATCAACGTCATATCATACATATAACTTATATTAAACAAGTAAATGTTACTGTCACCAATTAATTAACTAATTAATTTGTTGTATGTATAGACTAACTAATAATGTGAGGTGTTATTAAAATTATTCTAACTAACTAAAATTAAAATAATTAATTATAGTATGTACGTATGGTATTAACTAATTAATATCTAATTGAAGAAAATGAGAAATAGTATAAGAGAGTAAAAGAAATAAAATTGAGAAGTACGGACAATTAAAACCAAATATTAAAGTCTACATTAAATTAGAATGTGTGTGAAAATGAAGTGTAAGGATAGACACCTAATTAAATTGACATAATCAAAAGAACAGAAAAAATTCATACATTTTAACTATATATATGAAATGTCATAATGTATTATCCATTACCTTGATAATTACACTAATTAAAAGGTTTAATTGGTGTGATATTCTTTTGTTTCATCTTTTCTTAGTATATTTTATTTTTTTTATTTCATCACACTTTGACTTTATTATCTATTATATACTAATTTAGAAAAATTAATAATATGGGACATGAAGATCCAATCGTTGTTACCTCCTGTTGAATTGTATGAAAATTCATTAAGACACAAGGTTCATATTATCAAATTATGATTTGATGATCCATTCATTGTTAGTTCCTTTATTAAAATTTGAAAGTTAATTGACTAAGTCATCAAAGTATCTGTCCCTTCTTCATCAGAGATTGTTTATTTTGAGTGATACTCAAAGTGGAATTGAAGTTCAAACCTTCAAACGATCCGTAAATCTTGATAATTTTGATCACCATAGTTTATTTCGAAATGTCCTTATTTAGGTAGGAAGTCCAACTGAATTGTTGAATATTCTGACTTGATATCAATACTGTTTATTGCAAATGTAATGCTTGACTAGTCAGAAAATTTTTCGTGAAATTGAAAATTCATTCAGAATCCGTAGGATGTCTGGACAACGTGTCGGCGATGACGTTTTCAGTTCCAGGTATCGACTGTATCTCGAATTCGTAGGGTTGCAACGTAATAGCAAAACGTGCAAGTTTAGCACTTTTATGATTTGAGCGACGTAATGCTGCCACTGATTTCTGATCAGTCTGGATCAGGAATGGTGATCCCAGTAAAAATTTCTCCAACTTTGTAATTGCCCAGATTACGGAGAGCAATTCTCGATCCACAGTGGAATATTTTGTCTCAGGAGGTTTCAGTTTGCGTGAGACATACATTACGGGGTGAAGGACATCATCATGATATTGCAGTAGACATGCCCCGAGTCCGTAATTACTCGCATCTGTACGTAGAACAAACTTTTTAGAAGCATCTGGTATTCTTAAAATAGGTAGACATGAAAATATTTTTAAGATAGTGCGAAAGGTTTTGTCACATTCGTCTGTCCAATTTATCCTTAAAGGCATATTCTTCTTTAGTAACGAAGACAGGACAGCCGTGATGGATGATAGGTGAGGTACAAATCTGCTATAGTATTGGATTAAACCTAACAGACTCCTAACCTGTTTCTTCGTTTGAGGAACAGATAAATTTAATATTTTAGAAACCGTACTGGGAATTGTTTGGATACGTCCCGATCCAATAATGTGTCCCAGGAATGTTATCTCATTACACGCTATTTGAATCTTAGTTGGTTTAGCGGTTAAATGGTTATCCCGCAATATTTCCAAAACTGATTTAAGACCCAAAAAAATGTTCCTCAAATGATGAACTGAACAAACATATGTCGTCAATATAGGTAATTATATCTGATCTACCTGATAAAATTGTTCGCATCATGCGAATAAAGGTAGCTGGAGCATTCATTAGCCCAAAAGGCATCACGTTCCACTGGTAAAGACCTCGTGGAGTTGAGAATGCTGTGTAGTATTTGGCTCTTTCGGTTAGTGGAATCTGCCAATAACCTTTAGTTAAGTCAATTTTAGTGAAAAGTGTAGCACTGGATAGACGAGGAAGTAAATCGTCAAGGATAGGATGTGGTTCGCTATCTGGTACTGTCTGCGCATTAAGTTTCCTATAGTCAACACATAAACGTATGTTGTTGTCCTTTTTCCGGACAATGACTAAAGGAGAAGAAAATGGAGATGTACTAGTCTCAATAATACCTAATGATATCATCTGTTCGAGTTCCTGAGATGTCTTACTCAGAAAATGTAGAGGTACAGAATAAGGATGAACACGAATTGGTGTATCATCGTTCAGAATAATATCGTGACTAATTACAGATGTGCAACCCGGTACATCAGTTAACACATCTGGGAAAGATTGTAGAAGATCAGCAACGCGTTGATGCTGTTGCGGTGTAACCGTAGAAGAAATGGTCACATCACGCCAAGATTCAGTAGATTGGACAGTAAGTACAGGTAAAGGCATCTGCACTTCAGGAAAAGAAGATTCTTCCTCCTGTATAACAGATAGATTAGAATAATGACAAGTAGATACAGTATTGTCATCTAATTCATGAAAAATTGACTGTAAGTGTATAGGACGTGTATGAAATTGCTTGAGCATATTAATATGGAATATCTTTCTGTGTCCCTTGATATCTAAGACGTAATCAACGTATGAAATTTTATCAGTAACCTTATAAGGACCAGTAAAGAAAAGAAATGATGAATGACTATGATGAGTCATCAATGATATGAGACAATTGTATTACCATAGCATGTTATCTGCGTGATGCAGCATTAGGTACTAATTGTAACCGTAGACAATGATGGTTAAAGTAAGCACCATTATCATGCTCGATGACCATTCGAGCATCTCTATTGTTACGAAATGTAACTATAGCCTCACCATACCTGTCATTGGTAGGTGACAACAACCGTACAAACATAACGTCTGCCGTGTCATTAAAGAAATTGCTAAGTGCCTGCCATCTGGTACCTTGTGGCAGATTGCGCACTAACACGGTGCGAGAATATGCACCCTTCCCAATGTAAGTGGGATCAGTGTCACTAACGTGATAAATAGTTCTTCTATTTAATCTTTTGGATATGGTAGTCTTATGAGATGATGTCTCATAATGATTGACATATTTATTTGTCCTAATTTTATTAGTTAAGTTCATAAGAACTTCACCATCATTACCTTTGTTCGGGACATCCCTTCTTTTCCCATTTTCAACAATTTTATTCAGATCACTGTTAATATGATCCTGTCGCCAACATCTATCTTCCGACTTGGCGGCATTCTCTTGAGAAAAGGTATATCTGTCTCGAAATGATTTTCTAATCTTCCTAGGATGGACTGGTAGGTTAGTATACTTTTTATCCTGTAGGAGAGTCTTATCCTTCTCCTCATCGATTTCCAGAATGGTACTGAGACTGAAATTGGAGAAAACTGTGCCACATGTATTTATTTTGTTGGCCCGTAATGTAGCTGTTGCAATGACAGCGTTAGCATTGCAATAAGATTGCACATTATTTAATTCCCATTCCTCAATTTCCTGTGGGGAACAATCCTTACTACCATGGATGCGTCCCAACATCAGATCTGCAATTGGATTCTGAAGCATGCATACCTTAACTTGTCCTGAAAAGAAAGGTGTATTAACATGGACAAGAGCTGTGGAGTAAAACTCAATAGTTCCCCCAAAAGTCATGCAACGAACATATTCCCCCGTTGCACAGCTAGGATGTACCAGCGACTGTCGCACTCCAATGGTTGTGGACCCCGAATCTCTCAATACAGAAACTACAGAACCATTTACTATCCCTCTGTTAAAAATCAGAGAGCCTGTTCCATCATTGGCTGCAAGACCTACTTCTGGTGTAATGTGTCCGCAGTTTAGCACTGTCTCCTTTGCCTTCTGAAAAATAAGATTGCATTGTGGGCAACTATTTGCCACGTTATAATTTATAGCAAAGCATGCAGCAGAAGAATTCATTGTATTATCGTTAGGTGGAACCTGAACCTTAGGGGTGATATCATTTGTCACTGCTGCCCCGGTATTATGGTTATAATGTGAAGATCCACGAGAATGGGAACGATTACGAGAATAATTAGTTGAATTATCTCGTTGTCGTCTATTATAATTGTTATCTCGATGTCTCGAGTTATAATTATCGCCATTCTTCCAATTGTTATCATTATTATATTGATATGACCGATTATAACTTGAGTTGCGAGGATTACTGTTGTATCTTGACTGAGGTGAATAATTTCTGGTTTGTTGTCTTCCTCTATTAAAGTTATTGTTGAAGTTATTCTGTCCCTTATGAAAATTATTGTCATAGTTTCCTTTGAACCTACCTCTGTCCACACTGTGTGTTCTCGGTTTGTTATTATTATATGCCATATTGGAGGCTACAGGAAGTGGTTCTCTTATCAACGAGCCAGAAATATTAGCATTCGGATGTGCTGTACAGTAATTTAAAGAAATTTTTTCTAACTCATCAATTGTTTCTGGTTTTCTTTCTTGCAAATAAGCAAAGAATGGTGAGCTGACAGAAGATAATACTTTATCCCTTAATAACAAATCGACTAACTTGTCGTAAGATTTGTTGACACCTGCCAGTTCAACCCATCTGTTAAAAGTATTGCGTATGTTAGCAATAAAACCTGTGAAATCTTTATTGTTATCTGGCAATAAACTTTTGAAACGTAATCTACATGCCTCTTCGTTCAAGTGGAAACGACGTAATAACAACGTCTTAATGGCCTCATAATCTGTTGCTAATGTAGGATCAATGTTTTGTGCTGCACTTGCAGGTTCGCCATCCAGAAATTCCTTAAGTTTAAGTGCCCATGCAGTTTTGTCAAGGTTATTGACCTTACATATATCCTCAAAGCGCGCCAGCCACGATGAAAGGTCATCCACGTGTAACTTGAATGGTGGTAGTTTAAAGTAATAATTACCTTTAAGTCGGGTGGATGAAGATCCAGATTGAGCAATATCATTTTGATTTGCTGCAGCACTCTGCGAATTAAGTTTTGCTGTTTCCAATTTAAGCCGTTGCAATTCCATTTCTTGCTGTAGTATGATTTCTTGTCGTTTCAATTTATTCTCTTCTTCAATCCGTAGGATTTCATCTCTTGCTATCTTTCTTTCCTCTTCTTGTCTTAATTCTTCTCTCTCTGCTTTAGCAATAGTTTTCTTTTCAGCCTCTTTTCTTTCAAGTTCTTCCATCTCTGCTTTATATCTTGCTAGTTGTTGTTCAGCAAATTCAAGGAGTGCCTCTCCCTTTTTATTACAATCTTTTCCAATTTTAATGAAATGGTCCAAGGTAAGCATTCTTAGAGTTAATTTATTTAAATATTCAATTACTTATGTATTGTAATCAACAATATAATCTATGTCGATAATTATAATTACTCAACGAATGAATAATTAATACAAGAAATTGTAATATTACTGTATTGTTATGTATAAGTTCCACAATCTATAATATTTTGTAAAAATATTATATATATACTCACTGATATCTATCATAAATAGTTATGATAGTTAGTTATATAAGCTGCTGAAATTATATCAAGCGCTTAATATTAATATTTAATAATTATGTGTATTATCCCCAAATAATTAGTCTTAATTGTCACTAAGTTCACAATATAGTACAGAGAAAGTGTACTAATTTATATTAAATATGTATTAATATGTTATAAAGTTTTAATAATTAATCATTATATATTATGCCATAATCATGAGTGATAAGGGTGGAATTAGGATGCCGTCGAATTACCACCTCTATCGACACCAGGTATTACAATGCAAGATGTGGGTGTCTTATCTGGTTTAGATTGTTGCTGTGTGTGTTGCAGTAGAACAGTTCACAGGGTACACCACAGGCAACATGACGTGTAGAGTCATAAAAATGGTAACTTCGCTTTAGGTTTATACCATTTATTGCACGCCACAAAACAGTCATGATACTTATGTTATCATCGGCATAGCACAACGAATGCAGCATTCAAACTCATGTTAACTGACAGTCATGTAGAAGTCAATACTCAATAGTTGTATGGAAAACAAATATCATAGCGAAGCTTGATAAATAATACATATAACTTCTGCAACCGTGGTCAGCTGCAGATCCTTAATGTTCATAGACAATAATAATTATTCCTTCCTGATGCTAGCAGATCAGATGTATACAATACGTCCGTTTACTGTCTGCACGTGAGTAGCATACATGGATTACAGGTCAGCTCGACCTTTATAACCTTCCTAAGTCTAACCATCTGACTTGGACGTGATCTCTGATATAACGAATCCTGGAACACAGACAATAGTCTTGTTGGTCTAGAACGACCCATAGATATATAACTAGTTCAGGTATAAAGATACCGGTGACTTAATCCTAGTCAAAGTACCTCTCCATTGAATCACACAGGCGAGCAAAAAGGCGACAAAATGACGAACCTCTAGATGATAGCCTAAAGTTCGATACAAGAGGAATTACCTTATTTCGGAAAATCAACCATGAACATATGCCTCCAGGCAGGCTTGAATAATACGGGGAAATATTCTAGTTAGCTAACTAACTCACAAAGACAATGTATTTCCCTCAGAGAATCACAAGACGCAGTCGCGTCCGCTCGCTAATCAGTCCATTTCTCAACTGCCCGACCTGGGCGGAACAACAAAACGACAACCCAGTCGAGACATGCACAGAGTGACAATCTCTGAGTCGCTGTTCACAATAAGACGATTCTAAGAACATTCGAGATAAAAGTCTTACACAGTCGCGCCTTTTATGGACATGAACAGAAGCGTTAAGAAAGGTTTCAAACATCTACAACAGTTGACTGATACTACCAAATAAGGAGATATGGTCACGCTTCGTTCAAGACATTATAGACCGAACGTGTCTCTATACAAGAGGAGGTAAACTCATAAAAAATAGCAGTATCGATATTTCGGGTTCTGTCCCTTTGACCATAAAATATATATAACATGCATTTCAGTCAAATAATGATCATACATACGAAAAACGATCATACAAAGACTTTGGAAAAAAAGTAATTATTTGTGCGTAACAATGAGGCATAAAGTGCATTGCCCATTTCTAGGACCACTACTGCAAATATGTGCAAAGTCCCTAATTCCTCATCAAAGCTGATAAAAATTTAATCATATTCATCTACACTATAATTAATGAAGAAATTATAGCATTAATATTAAATTAATAAAATATGTAATGAATACAAACAATACAAATGGGTTAACCAAGGATTACAGAACAGGAGCACAATACAAAAGTGACACTTTCACAAAAATAAATGCTATTATAAAACCAAGTGTACTAACCGGAAATGTAGAAGGGTGAAGGTTAACTGAGGAAACGAACATATTTGGTACTATGAAAGATGACGTCACAGGACTCATTTGACGTTAATACAATACATTTAATTAAAATAAAAGATAGCTAGATCAGAATAACAAGATAGATTACGAACATAGGACTGTAAATGAATAAAATTTAAGAACCAAATACACATGAAAACAACAGTTATAACATGACTATACACCTAACATGCAAAGTGAATTAATGCAAGACCGAACCCGAACGATCACCGATAACGATAATTCGACGCTTTCTTCGCGAGGTGCTATTAATTCACAGCCCTAAGAACGATCGAAATTGAGCTTGACATTCGAAAAGCCATAAGTTCAATTCCGATTCCCATCCTACCTCCCACTACATGTAAACGGACAGAAACAAGATATAACATGGCTACATAAAAAAAAAAAAAAGAAGAACATGGCATTTGTAGGACAAATAGGACTGACTTATTGTAACCTTCAAAATGAGTTACTTATCTTTTTGCCTCGATAGATTCATACAGTGCTTGCTTCGCCAACGGACAGTAGGACCTATATTTACTGCTCATGTTGAATGAATCTAATTTTGCAATGTTCAATGAAACGTTTATAAATAATTTTTTTCTTCGAAGACGTTGAAGTGCGGCTGCCATCACTACAGCTGATTCATCCTGTTGCCAAGCGGGTGTGACGTCATCGGTGTAGATAGAAAAAGTGTTCATTTTTGCTCGAAGGAAAATTATTTCCTTCAACTTGCTAATCTTGAGTATTTTTCTTCAATAAAATTCCAGTTCCCTACCACAATGGCCACCACTGTTGCGTGGGTGGTTTACTGGTGTTGGAGGGTCCCTTGTTCTATGATTGTAAGTTCAGTTGGGATGCTTGCTTAATTATCGTTACGCCACTTGTGTCCAAGCAAACCCCGGCTCCGTACAAACTGATCCATTTATTTCTATAACTTCTTACAAGAAGAGAGTTCACCAGGTCAAAGGACCATCAACAATGCAAAGTTGAAGCAATCAAACGTAATCAAAGGAATGTGGTAAGCCTTCGATTGAGTCCAATATTTAATACAAAATTGACGCACGAAGAACAGTTCACATTGTGGTACATCCAGATATAGTTCATACATAGTTCATTAGGAAATTACATGCATAGTATTCATGTCCGTCCGTGTCAAAACAATGTGTCAGAAGAACATCGTGGCTATATACATGCGCTGTTTAATCAACAGCCAGAAATGAGCACATGAGTTCTTGACATCTACAAATTGAATCACAATACGATTCTTCTTCCATTATTAGTTTAATTTAATTAATCTCATGCTTAGATTAATTTCCGAACTGACCCTGAAGTCTACATCGATTCATCTATAAAATATAGGCTATATACTCAGCCTTAATTCCTTGGAAGAATTACAAGACACGACCTTCATGCTTGACGGATAACGTAACAAAGGCCCAGTAACCAAGTCACCCGGCGTGACCTACCCAACGCGAATGCGTCATCATCTCCGCATATATTTCGCGTTCACTATACCGTAAAATATCGACATATTCTATAAATACTAATGACCCTTAAACGTTTGCACATGGGTAAACCCCAGCAGACGCCATCATTTAAAAATAACACCGTAACAAGCATCCCGGACATATTTGAATGAGCTCCTCCTAACAATGGCATAGTCGATCACTGACTTCTCATTCTTTGTTGGTTCACACCTAGTGTATGCATGTATGCGCTTATGGGGGAACTTTGTGTTGGTAATGATCAGATTCTGCTCACTGCAGAATCTGAGGAGTCGCTTTCCATTGTCAATGAGAGTATCTTCTCCATATCTTCCGATAACTCCACCCCATTTAGCATGGTCATTTCCAACTCTGGCATTGAAATCTCCGAGCATGATAATTTCATCTAGGCAGTCATCCACTGTCCTTTGAAGCAGCTCGAAGAATTCCTCCTTGACCTCTGCTCTCTCATCCTCATTTGGCCCATACACTATGACCAGGTTGACTATGGTATCTCCTTCTTTTAGTTTTACAACCATAATGCGCTCTGAGACAAAGTTCCATCCCTTGATGCTATCTTTCTGGTTTTTTGGCCACAATGCAACCCACGCCCCCTTTAGCTCTTTCAGATGTGGGTACACCACTGTATAGCAGCGTGTTGCCATCGAGATCCATGACTCCTTGTCCCTTTTTCTTTGTTTCCATAATAGCCAGGATTTCTAGTTTTGATTTCCTCATCTCTTCCACCAGCTCCTCTTCTTTCCCATTTATACTTCTTGTATTCCAAGTTCCATAAGTCGTAGTCCGTAGTCCGTTCCAGTTTGTCACCTTTAGAATCAGTCTGGTTTTCTCTCTTATATTACTCGTAATCATAATTTAAAGCAAACAGGTGATTGGCCTGTTGTGCCTTTGCATGGTGGAGGGGCTGCCTCCTTACGGCCTCCAAGCAGGCCGCCCTCCTCCTTTTTCATCCGGGCTTGGGACCGGCATAGGCGGAGTTGTTGGCGCTATCCTTGTGCGGTAAATTCACAGGATTTATCGAGCCTAAAAACATAGGTGGGGACTGTCTAATTACTCATGTTTTTTTGCTGACAATTAATAGAGGCAAGTGCAACATCAATCCAGAAGACACAACAGTTCAATTTCACAAGAATCTTCGTTCACGCCAAGGTGCGATATTTTGATGCTCTATCCTCTACTTACTTAATGGGGTGTAGAGGTTTGCTAGAGAGAACGCCATAATGTCCTATCAGTGGTCTTCCTCCTGGCCTGGTTCCAATCCAGTCCTCGATTCTTCAGGGATCATTTAATGTTGTTCTACCAATGAACTCTGGGTCGTCCTGGAGGTCTGGATCCCTGGTTCCCCATATTTGTAGTAGCCAATCTTCTTCCATTCTGCATACATGGCCAAAATATCATAGTTGGGACTGTTCTACTTGAGTCTACAAGGGCTGGGTTTTGAAGCCTTGCCGTATCATCTGGTTGCGGATGATGACTCATCTTGTTACTTCAACTACGTCCCCATGATAAAAAAAAAAAAAAAGCAGAGGTAGACCCAAAAACACACGGAGAAGAGAACTGGAGAGAGAAACGAAAATGATGAAGAAGACATGGAAAGACCTTGAGCTGATGGCAGACGACAAGAGGTCATGGCCTATGTTTGCTGAAGGCCTATGCTCCATTAGGTGATGAAGGGTGACGAATGATGAATGAACAAGTAGCATCATCAAATAATTTTTAAAATACATACAAAACAATTATTTATGTCAGGGGTAGGCAACCCAGGAACTGTGTTGATCTACTTTTGAAATTCTGAGCTCTCTACAGATCTACCTTGATAAAATTATGATTTTTTTCAGGTTTCAGAGTATGTGGAATTAAGAATCAGTGAAGCCTGTATGTAGGATGGCCACCGACCGAGCAAAATGGGGACAGTTTGTTGCTGGCCTACAAGATGCCACTAGGCATGATGGTCACTGACTGCTTTGCCAGTCAGGGGCTAAGAATTCAAGAAGAAGAAGAATATGTAACTTTCACCTCTGCCTGACGATCTGCTTCCTGCAATTCCATCATTAATTCAGTGGAAAATTCAAACAAACTTCTATTTTACCAAATGTTAACTTTAGTTCAAATAAATTACTCCTATCTCTTGCTGATCATAAATAAACTGAATTTTGATAAGCGAGCCTATATATTTAACTGGGAATATGGACAAAGTACCTACAATCCTGGGAGGTACAACTATTTTTAATGCGGGTGGGACAGGAAATTCTCTCCCCCCCCCCCCCCCCCCCCCCCCCCCCCCCCCCCCCCCCCCCCCCCCCCCCCCCCCACCCCCCCCCCACCACCCCCCCGCCACCCCCCCCCCCCCCCCCCCCCCCCCCCCCCACCCCCCCCCCCCCCCCCCCCCCCCCCCCCCCCCCCCCCCCCAACCCCCCCCCCCCCCCCCCCCCCACGTGGAGGTCTACCAAACCATCCCATAAGATATGCCAGTAGATCGCAAACAACCAGTTGCTGACCCCTGATTTATTTTATGAGAACAAATAACTTACCTCCCATTCTGATTTACTTATTTCTATTCTGCCAGGAAGGCTCTGAACTGTGAACTTGAATTTTGTTCGTACTCTATTTGTTGTGTCTTTCATTACAGCTTCCATGTCAAATCCTCTTCCACTGCAGAGAGAAATGTATACAAGAATATGAATGATGCATACAAGAATATGAATAAATGATGTATACAAGAATATGATTGAATGAATGATGTATACAAGAATATAAATGAATGAATGATGTATACAAGAATATGATTGAATGAATGATTGTCCCCTTGACCTCCATATCCCTCTTTCATGAGCATAGGACACTTTCTGCAGCTAAATCCCATGAAGGAAGCTTGACTTACAGCACTTCATCAATTCTTGCAGTGATGGTGTATGTAGTAATTTCTATAACATTTACACTACCAGCCACAAGCAGAATCTCACATTAATCATCATCACCCTTCAGCTCCAGCAGGAGCAAAGGTCTTCAACAAATTCATGCAAGTTTTCCTGTTCAGTGCCATCAGCTCAAGGTCTTTTTTATGTCTTATTCACTACTGTTATGCCTATCTCCAGTTCTCTTCTCCAAGTGCACTATGGCCTCCCTCTACCTGTCTTACCTTGGGGATTCCAGAATGACTGCTTGTACGGCTATCAAAAGGTTTCCTCAATGTGTGTCCAATCCATCTCCATCTTCTTCTTCCCACCAATGTTCCACTGGCACGTGTTTGGTTCTTGTCATCAGTTCCACATTAGTGATCTTGTCCTACCACTTTCATCTTCTACTCTACGCAATCACCCAGAAAGTAAGATGAGACATACCTGTTACTGAAATCAAAGAAAATCTTTCCTTTTTTGGGATGATACTTGTCCCTGCCAGGTTCAAGACCTGGGATAAATATCTCAAGTTTTACAAGGCCATTACTGAGATCCTTTAGGTCAACTGAGAAAAAGTAGTTTAAAAAATTATTTTACTCTCAATATAAGCAAAGCCATCAGGTAAGTAAATACATCCCTTAAAGATGAGAAATCGTACAACATATATCTTGGTAGCAATACAGAAAAAGTTGGAGGAACAGACCGTGACAGCAAAATACTAATGCAAGAGGAGATTTTATTGTATTTGGAATCATCATTGCCATCATCGGCTATCTCCACATTGAAGGTCAGCTGCATATGATCTCCAATGTCTTGTTTCTTGTCCTGATGGTCCAATCTGATAGACTCTTTCCTGTCCATCTCCTGATGTTATCTTCCCACTTATATCACTGTCTTTCACTTGTGTGTTTGCCTTCCACTTTTCCTTACTATTATGGTCTTCAGCAAGGTTTTATCTATTTATATGACCAAAATATCATCTCAGCTGTCATACTGATCTCCTTCATTACTTCTCCTCTCATTTCTACGTTGTTGAGGACCTCTTTATTTGTTTTCTTCACTTTAATACGATGCAAGTATATTTCGAAAAAGAAAAATCAAAAGAAATCAAGTCCAACAAAAAAAACAAGAACGTTCAGCTCAAATTGTCAACTCAGTCATACTGTATAATTCTGAAACATGAAGAACAACAAAGCTGACAACCAGAAAGATGCAGAATTTCATAAATGGGTGCTTGGGTAGAACAGAAGGACCAAAATGGTTTGGATAGAACTATAATAGATGATGGCAAAGAATTATGGAGTGCGATTTCTATCTCACATCCAGAGTATAGTATCATTTCTCCATGTATTCAGTTTACTCCATGTGATGATGTCTCAATGATACAACGTTAAAATATCTCCAAAATTAACGAGAGAGGTGGAGTTTAAAGTTATCACAGGGACTGAGAGGTACTTCTTATGAAGTCTTCGCAAAAATGAACAGAGAAGACCAAGACAATTATGACATGTTAAAGCAGGCTTTGTTATTGAGGTACGAAAAAAATGGTGAATTTTATCGTAAGAAATTTAGAAATGCCAAACTGTTGTCTGGGGAGACATACCACCAATTCTCTGCCAGACTGGAAACCTATTTGGAGAAATGGACTGCTCTGGGGAAGACCCAAGATCTTAAAGAGATGATCATGATAGAGCAATTGAGAGAGTCCATGGCTCCAGACATGAGAAAATTTCTCATGGAACAAGGTGCAGAGAAGTTGGGGGAGGTTTTAAATGTCGCTGACAGGTATCAGGCAGCCCAGGCAGAGGTAAGTGGCAATAAAAAGAAGCACATAGATAATTTTAAAGCTCCACAGCCATTTAATAAATTTGAAAATAGAGAACAGGGTAATAAAGGCAGGACCAACTTTGAACGGCCAAGAAATGACTATCGAGACAGAAACTCACAGTTCAATGACCAAAAATACAATGAAAGAAAACCGTTTAACCAAAGAAAAAGATGGTGCAAATGGTGCAAGAAAGATAACCATAACACCGAATTTTGTAGAAGGAAACCTTCAAACATTGCTGCAATGAAGTCGGGGACGCAAAGATTAAAGGTTAATCCTAATGGACAGCAGGAACCTTATCACCCCCCAGTTTGTGAGGATGTTATTTGTAATGGGGTCACCATAAGGTGCCTTTATGATACAGGATTGGATTATGATTCAGTTGTGAAGTCTAGCCTAGTGGACCCAAGTCAGTATACCACAGAAACAGTGGAAATACAAGGGGCGACTAAGGACATACCACTCATGACACTTCCCATCGCAAGAATAACGGTGAAAACTCGCTATGTGGAAGGAGAGATCAGAGCAGCAGTGATAGATGAACCAATCTACCCTCTGATATTGGGGTGTAGATACGTCTTCTTGGGGAATCCCGAGAGACTTGTGATCATGGCGACAGTGCAGACCAGGTCACAGAAGAAGGAGGAAGAAGGTGAACCTATAAATGCTCATCCAGAGGAGATGAGGACGGCGCAGACTGAGGATAGGACACTCAAGTCATGTTTTAAAAAATTGCTCAAATGCCACACACCTCCAAGCAAAGGAGAATATTTTATGAAGAACAAACTATTATACAGGAAGGCCGGAACTGGAACAAATGGTCACAACCAGCTGGTTCTTCCCACTTCATATAGGGATAAAGTGATGGAACTCGGGCATGCGATTCCCTTCAGTGGTCACATGGGGATCAGCGCCACAGGACAGCGTATAGCTTGTCATTACTTCTGGCCAGGGATAACGGAGGATATAAAAAGATATGTCAAATCCTGTCCAGAATGTCAAAGGGTAGCTCCAAAGCACTGGACTGCTCCTGCAACTCTAGGGGAAATGCCCATAGTGGGAACACCTTTTGAGAGGGTTGCAGTGGATATTGTGGGACCTCTCACTCGGACCAAAAGGAGGAACAGTTACATCCTTACTCTGGTGGACACTTGTTCTATGTGGGGAGAGGCGGTAGCCCTGCCATCAATTGATTCAAAACATGTAGCAGAGGCACTACTTACAATATTCACAAGATTAGGATTCCCGCATCAAATCTTGACTGATAATGGCTCTCATTTCAAGGGGAAACTAACGGAAGAAGTTTTTAAGCTATTTCAAGCCAGACACTTTCATTGTAGTCCGTACCACCCACAAGGGAACGGCCAGGTAGAGAGGTTTAATGGGACTCTCATTTCTATCCTGAGGAAGCTGGCACACGAAAAACCGGATCTGTGGGATCAATTCCTGCCCGCCGCATTGTTTGCGTATCGGGAGGTACCACATAGTTCAACCGGGATGGCTCCCGCAACTCTGCTATTTGGGAGGCCAATAAAAGGTCCATTAGAAGCACTATTAAGGACCTGGACAGATGAGAAGGCGGAAGAGACTGTTACCTCATCCTATCAATACGTGAACGAACTGACCACTCGTCTGAAAGCTGGATGGAAACTGGCAAATGATAATTTGAGACAAGCCAGGAAGAACATGCTGCATATTTTAATAGGAAGGCCAAGGACAGAGAACTAGCTGTGGGAGAGAAGGTGCTTCTTCTACTACCCGGCAGCCAGAATAAATTACAAATTGGATGGCAAGGTCCATATACGGTTCTAGAGAAGGTGTCTAGAACAAACTATAAAATTGACAAAAAGGGGAAGGAGAAGGTTTATCATGTAAACCTGTTAAAGAAGTATCTGGACAGACCACGACAGGAAAGCACCCCCTTACTGACCTTGGCTATCGCAACACAAATGCAAAAGGAACCACTCACCTCGCATGAATACCCATTACATCCTTGTGAAACAGCGGCACAGGTAAAAGTCAGTAAGCACCTGACTAAAAATCAGAGGGAGAGAGTTCAACAGGTTCTGGAGGAACATACAGATGTATTAACAGATAAACCAGGACATACAAATTTGCTACAGTATGATATGAAACTGGTAGACTCAAACCCAATCTGTATGAGAGCTTATTCTATTCCGTTCGCGAAGGAGGAGGCATTGAAGGAAGAAATAGATTATTTGTTGAAGGAGGGGATTATTTCACACAGTGAATCATCATTTAGCTCCAGTGTCGTTTTGTTGAGGAAACCGTCTGGGGAACACAGACTGTGCATAGATTACAGGAAACTGAATGCTGTCACAGAAGGACAAGTGGATCCATTACCAGACACAAAACAGTTATTTGCCAGATTAAACAAGGCAAAATACTTTTCAAAGGTGGATCTTAGTAAAGGCTATTACCAGATTCCAGTGAAGCCTGAAGTGAGGCCTTATTTAGCGTTTAGCACATCGGAAGGACATTATGAATTCAACATGCTACCATTCGGATTGAAAAATGCTCCGAGTGTATTTTCAAGGATGATGCGCAAATTGTTGGATCCCCTGAATAACCCATGTATCACGAATTTCATGGATGATATTCTCGTCGCCACAGAGACATTTGAAGAACACATTGACGCTCTAAAAATGTTATTTAATAGGCTTAGGGAGGCGAACTTAACTGCTAGGCCAACAAAATGTTGTATTGGATGCAAAGAGTTGGAATTCTTGGGACACACTGTATATCAGGGTAACATGACCCCTGATCCCAAGAACTTGGAAAAACTGCAGAGAGCACCTAGACCACAAACAAAAAAGGACGTGCGATCATTCGTGTCGTTATGCGGATTTTATCAAAAATATATCAAAAATTTTAACGCTATTTGTGCTCCTCTGACTGATCTGACTCGCAAGGGACTTCCAGATAAAATTATTTGGACTGCGCAATGTGAATTAGCTTTCCAAGAATTAAAGGAAAAACTCACTAGCAAGCCTATTCTCAAATTGCCTGATTTGACACAGGACTTTGTGGTGAGAACAGATGCAAGTAATGTAGGCCTCGGGGCGACCTTGTTGCAGAGGTCATCTTCACCAGATGGGGAACTGAACCCAGTCGCTTATGCAAGCCGCAAATTGAATAAAGCGGAACAAGGATATTCCACAAGCGAAAAGGAATGTTTAGCGTTAATCTGGGCAATAAAGAAGTTTCAAATCTATCTGTATGGTAGGACTTTTGTGGTCCAGACGGATCATCAGCCCCTCGTATTCTTATCTCAGGCTAAGCATGAAAACGCAAGACTGCTGAGGTGGTCTTTGTTACTGCAACCTTATCAGTTTATTATCCAATATATCCCAGGCAAATTGAATGTCGGTGCAGATTTCCTCAGTCGGCACCCCTGTGATCAAGATTAGATAGTGGCAGGCGTGAGGAGAGATTTTATCTATGTGTATCACTGGTTTTGGAACTTGCCGTAGTGCATGTTCTCAGGTGGGGACATGTGTGATGATGTCTCAATGATACAACGTTAAAATATCTCCAAAATTAACGAGGAAATGTAGGGTTAAAAATAATGCGTAAGATACTAGGAGACATGATCGCCCACGCCAGACTTTCCCACCGCCATTTGAAACTAACGATTTAGAAATGCAGACGGAACGTTTACCCTTTGTAGACGGGATGATAACGGAGGACACACAAAAAAGGAAAATATGACTGAACACGTGTTTGAAGTTCGAACGGCAAAAAGACGCAAGGAAGGGGGGTGAAAGGAAAAAATTCACGTCTCGAGTTGACATAAAGTAAGGAAATGGACAAGAAATGGACATTAGCTCTGGATCGAGACAGTCATTTCTTGGGTGTTTTTCGATACTTGATATTTATTTGAATGCCGCGGCAAAACACATGAGAGAAGGTTCTCGAACAAATTTCAAAATTTAAACTTTTTAAAAAAAATATGTTTTTCCTTAATACTAGAGTTATGAAAATAAAACCTAGCTAGTTTGATAGCCCATCTTGAGCAGTGAAATAATATGCTTTCAATTATACAGACGGATAGATAATAAGGAAGATATTGACAAAAGACTGTATTGTTCATAACAGACAAATGACCGCACTGTTAACCCATGTCACTAAAAGTAACCAAAATCTTGGCCTTGAGCATGCAGACGAAAAATCAAGCTGTAATTAAAGAGAGGGAATGTGGTGGAGCAGAGTAGCTAAAAATAACTTAGACAGCAGATTCGTGTAGGAAATGCATGTAAAACCAAGTGTTTTTATGAAAAAACAAGTAGAGGCAGACGGACTAACAGACCGTAATACATACTTGACTGAGATTTGACTGAAGTGACTTTTGGTTGCCAATTTGAAAGTTAGGGGGGAAGTCGGCGATTGGTCAACGCATTTTATAATAGCGGGATGGAGAGGTGAAAGTTTGCCATTAACATAAGTCTGTTCAGAGACACAGTTTGAATCCATGAATGGTGTAGATGCCATAATAATATAACTTTATAAGTGGGACGCCATCATACGGCCAGCAGCTCAGCTGAGTTTTGCTAGCAAACTTTAACTGTGTTCTCATTTCTGAATTCTGGTAAGAATGAATAATATTTATTCTGTGTATTTTAATAATTCGAGTGATTGATACTGCCATATCATAAAAATGATTACGACAAGTAAGGGTTTGCTCTAGATCCCCAGCCCTAGTTCAGGTTCTAGAGACTAGAAAATACAAAGAAAATATATAGGAACGCCTAAATGAAACTATGAAAAAGGATCTAGTGTTGAGATCAGTGGAACATATCACCTATCTTATTTAATAGCAGGAAGCTATTGAACATATCTCAGATGTAATGTAATCTTGGAGAACTTATACTATGTGAAACCAACTTGGTAAGATGTGCTGTGTGGTCAGAGAGATCTGACCTAGTCTATGTGGTGTTGTTGTTGTGTAGTGTTGTGTGCAGAAGTGGTTCAAAGGATGGAATTCTGACACATGACCAATACTTTTGTTTCAGAACTGTGAGTTTTTATTTGGCACCAAAGCGGTGTCAAATACTGTATCAATATATACAAGTGTGGACCAGAGCAGTCCGTCATTGTCTTAGAGCAGCCGTATATTGCCCCCTGCACGGAGAGGTGGGGCCACCAGACTTCTGCACAGGATCGATGCAGGCAGATAAGTAATATCTGGCCTGCTGGACGTTCACCAACAACAATTTCACTAATTTATCCCAACTTCACCATTAGATTAAAGCCAAGACATTGGGGAAAGTAAACTATATATATATATATATATATATATATATATATATATATATATATATTATATATATATATATATATATATATATATATATATATATATATATATATATATATATATATATATATATATATATATATATATATATATATATATATATATATATATATATATATATATATATATATATATATATATATATATATATATATATATATATATATATATATATATATATATATATATATATATATATATATATATATATATATATATATTTATATTTATATTTATTTATTTATTTATTTATTCCTTAAGTCAACGGACAATGTTTGGCAGTCATAGACTGGGAGTGATGACACCATCCCAACAGCATATCTAAAATTAAGTTCTCGGGGATTTTCTTAAGATAATTACTATTAACCAGTCATTGAAATAATTAAGTACACATTTTCCATTTTATTATGTCATATGATTTTACATTCCATTTATGACTCCATAATATTTCTTAAGTTCTGACCAACTAAACATTTGGTTCAGAACAAAATAAATTTCTCAAAAAGATTTAATTTTACAAACTAAAACAGCCTGAGTTAGTTCAGTGTGTTATAAATTTTATTAATATTATTAGACTTCTTAATTATCTGTGTGTGTGTGTGTGTAATTTACCACAACACATTGCATATCAGTACCCTAGACATTTAACGTAGCCACATTCATTAGTAAAAAAGATATGTGTGAGGTCGTAAGTGGTAGTACGAAGGGCCTTCTGTAATTCACATCTACATTTTATCTCAGGAGCCTTCACAGCTGACCTCATACATCACACTAGGTAACATCAACCATACAATACCATCAAAATCCACTACACTCCATTCCAATTCCTTCCACCTTCCATCAAGCAAGAAAGCCCATTTACACACACAAACACTTTAAAACTATAAATAACAAAAACACACTTGTTGAATACAGATGACAGGCCTTAAAGACTGTTTGCTTAGAAAGTAAATGTTCTAACCACTTAATCGCTTTAGTATTTGTGATTTTCTTTTAACATCTTAGCTATTTTTACTGATTGCGTCCCTCAGCTAGCATTGTATTTGTTATTTGCTGACACACCAAGCAAATTATCAGAGATGGTCTAGCATTATAGTATTTTGTTAAGTTGTATTTAAATCTCTCTTTCTCCAGTTTCTCTCAACAATCTTGGATGACATTTCCAACATCTGAAAACACTGAGAAAATTCTCCATTGTGTACATCTAAAAAAAAATGATAAGAAAATTCCCACAATTAATTTTACATCCACAGGAAAATATTATTGTTAATCAGAATCGACCTCACTGCACTCAGGGCAAACCGAAAGGTGCTCAGTCTCCCTCATTAAATGTAGGAGAGTATGAATGCTAATTGTACTTGTAGCACGCTGGCTGTACATACAGCTGATGCATCCTCTCTCATGTCCATCTCTCCTAGTCCCATGTTTGATGCCAAACTCCAACAGTCTCCACCTTGTTGATTCAGGCAATCATTAACTGCCTTTTGTATCTCTCCCTTATCCATATCCAGTATTCCCACTATGGGTGCTCTCGAGGCCAGTCTGTCAGCTCTCTCACTGCCATTGAAAAGAAACAGAACTTTACAGTGTGTCCACATTAGGACTGAAATGGTACGACAAGATCGCCAACGTGGAAATGATGACAAGAAACAGACAGGTGCCAGTGAATCAGGAGATAAGACAAAGGATGCTGGCAATGAACAGGACACACACTGAGGAAACTTGCTGATGTCATTACAAGGCAGCCCTTGTTCTAGAATTCCGAGGGTAGATAGAGACTGCAATACACACGAAGAAGAGAACTGGGTACCAAAATGAAAGCAATGTGGAAGACAGGAAGTGACTTTGAGCTGACAGATTTGATAGGAGGACTTAGTATGAACCTGCCGAAGGTCTATGCTCCTTGGGGAGCTGAGGAATAATAATAATCAAGATGTTTACACTGCACAATAAATTTTACCACGTGGAGATCTTTCTTCATCTGTGTAAGGTACATCACGTTCTTCAGGCTGTGATTTGCTCTTAATGAACAGATTCAATTTACTCATGATTCAAAGCTGTGCCTTGTGCTTCAAAGGGATATGGTCAACTGGTATATGAAGATGCTGTATATGTGCTGGTGTGCCCTTGACAGTGCTACATTCCAACTTTTCTGCAATGCAAGGTAGAAGAGAACAACAATACAAGAGAACAATGGGTCATTTCAAGATAACCCTCTGTCAACCAAGAACATGGACATGAAAAAAAAATATCCCACCCTGAGAATCAACCCCATACCATTTTGACCACAAGCCCTGCTACTTACATACTTGGCTACTGAAATTGCAGAGTTTAAAAAAAAACCAAAAGATATAATTAGTTGATAGAATAACTTGCTACAAGGCATCCTTAGTCTAATCCCCAGGGTACAATAAGTGAACAAAGACTAAAAAACACAGGGTGAAGGGGGCTGGAGACAGAAGAAATGAATAGGACAGAGAAGACATGGAAAGAGTGTGAGTGGATGGCACAGGCAATGAATGATGAAACAATAACCTGACTTTGCATGTGTCTACATAGCCATTTCAAGTCAAATATGATATAACTTGAGCAGGCTTTCTCAACCATTTTATCCAGGAGGAACCCTTGAAATAATTTTCACGTCTCGAGGAACTCCTGCATTAAAAACTGTTACATCTACAGCTCATGGTACCTTAGCGTGCTCGGTAAGCTGTTGTACATATAATAATCCAATAAAATGTGTCAATGTTCTTGTTAGTACAGAATGATTTTTGTCTGTGGATCTGTTTGTTTTGGCCAACTCATTAGCCTGCTCTATTTGTGTGGTTCCCACTCCCCACAAAGGATATCATCTCTAATGCAAGCCAATGCTGTAGGTGGAAGAAACTTCAGTTTTTCCTTTATTTTTTTATTTCCTACTTGATTTTTTCAACTTTTTGCAAGTGGGCTTAAAAGTCTTACCATAAATTTATACTCTAAAGAAGGTAATGAAATATGGTACGTGCAAGAGTGAACAAGGTCCTATTGTGCACTACCATACGGGGCTGCTCGGTCACTGCCCACCACTGTGAGTGCTACCATTGCCCAGCGTGCAAAGTTTAAAAAAATAACGTTTATCTTTTTTCAATTTCGATCTCTCACGGAACCCCTAGAAATCTCTTACTGACCCCTAGAGTTCAGTGGAACCCCAGTTGAGAAACCCTGAACTAGACCACAGCCAGAGCTATGGGTAGTACAAAGTGGCTTAGCCACTTCATAGCTACTCAGACAACCCAAAAGTAGTACCGTCTGAATTCTCAATTAGAAAAAGAAGGAACGCGTGGAGAATATAATAAATCTTGACAAACACATAAAAACTATATCATCATCTCATCTCAACCCATAACCCGTCATGGGTCGTAGGGGTGCCATGGTGGAAGCATCAGCAGAGAGGGTCCTCCACTGCTCTCTGTCCTCAGCAATGCGTACAAGTGTGGAAAAACCGTGTCCTGCCCAGTCTTTGATGTTATCAGCCCAGGATTTTCTTTGCCTTCCTCTTCTCCGTTTACCTTCGACTGTTCCCTGGAGGATCGTTTTCGAAAGGGAGTCGTGACGAGTTACATGCACAAACCAGGCAAGCATTCGACGTTTCACTACTGACAAAAGTTGTTCTTGGTGGCCTGCATAGGTGTTTATCTCCTCTCTAACATAGACTATATAGATGGTACATAACACATAAATAAAATCATGAAAAGAATTGTGACATGTCAAAAGATAGTTGTACAGATGTCCATTCATGGGACTGACATGCATTTGTCAGGTATCAATTAACAAATAGGGCCGGTGAGTCCCATGAGTATCAGTAGATACCAAACAGGGTGGAAGTGTATGGAGGAAAGTAGTAAATGAAAGCTGGTGGTGCCACCATGGGAGCTTAAGAAGATGGACACAGACTACCTTACTTACTTACTTACTTAGTCGTTCCCCTTCTACCACCTGGCAGAAATACTGAATACAAAAGCTAGCACAGAAAATATCCAAAACACAACTAGGAAATACTTACTTAGTCGTTCCCCTTCTACCACCTGGCAGAAATACTGAATACAAAAGCTAGCACAGAAAATATCCAAAACACAACTAGGAAATATATGCAGCAGAGTCCTGTATAGTTCCAGAGGGTCTCTGAAGAGACAAAGAAAGGTTAGGAACACTGCACCCTCAGGAATGTCATAAAAGGCAACTAATATGAGGTTGTGTATGGGACTGGCAAATTCATCATGTAAAACATATTTCCACAGAAACAACCACTAGAAGAGCATGTGAATTCTTGGTGCAGACTTCCTGCAAGGGGACCAGGTGCACTGGTGGCTCTATGCTCCAAAGAAGTGCAAATAAAAATGATGATATACAACAATTAATAAAGGACAGCATAACAGCACACATGGACAGGTCGAAGGGAGAAGATGACAAATTAGGGAAAGCAAAATATATTCCAACATGTAAAATGGTCTACGGATATAATATCACAGAAAATACATCTACTTAGACAGAAGAGATGGTGCCAAGGACTGGATATCTTTACTGACTACACTCTCCAGAAAATAGCAATTTTAACAATATCATTTTCAGTAATCCAAGCTCAAAGAAACTTAAATAAATATTACACACACATAAAGGTATGTTTTCAGGCACTCGTGAGAAATAAAGAAGTAGAAAACTAGACAATAGAAACACAACAGACGTGAGTGGATTACTTTATGTGTATGCAGCAGACCAGATATAGCGGAAGAGATATTTATGGCTTCTTCTTCTTCTTTGATCCTTAGCTCCTGACTGACAAGGCAGTCAGTGGCCATCACACCTAGTGGTGTCTTGTAGGGCAGCAACAAACTGTCCCTGTTTTGCTCGGTCAGTGGCCACCCTTCTTGCCGTGCCCCAACTCTAGTTCATGCTTAGCATCTCAGCTTCTACTGTTCTCTGCCAGGTTGTCTTTGGTCTGCCTCTCTTTCACCGTCCTTCTGGGGTCCACAGCATAGCAGTTCTGGTGATGGTGTCAGGGTCTCTCCTGAGGACATGGCCAACCCAGTTCCAGCGTCTGCCTGCAATGATGGTGTATATGCCTTTTTGACTGCACCGTGTAAGCAGTTCCTGGTAGAGATGGTATTCTGCCAAAAAATTTGAATAATTTTCCTTAGGCAGGTTGTGTAGAATGAAGATAATTTTTACATTTCCTTTTCTGTAACTCTCCAGCACTCATCGCCAGACAAACTCTCCAGCAATCGTCGCCACACAAAAGTACAGACAGTACGTGGCTCTCATATAATCTTAATTTGGTGTTTGTGCTGTACTGAGAAGATTTCCAAATGTTGTTTAGATTTGCAAAGGCTGTTCTGGATTCATTCCTTGTGTTACTGATGTCTTTCCTTGTTCTGCCGTCTGGTGTTGCTATGCTTCCTAGATATGTAAATGTATCTGTTTGTTCCAGCTTTTGGTTCTTAATTTTTATGGGCTCAGGATTTATTACAGTTAGTGTCATGACCTCTGTCTTCTTCAAGTTGATGTTCAGTCCCACTTGTTGGCTATATTTATTCAGTCTGTCTGTTTGTTCTTAGGTGTGCCGATGTGAAAGTGATAGTAGTGCAATACTGTCTGTGTATTCTAGATCTTCCAGTGTGGTTAGCGTTGTCCATCTTATTCATCTAGGGATATCCTCTGTTGTTTGGCAAAATACCCAGTCTATGACAGTTAAAAATAGCATAGTTGACAACGGGCAACCCTGTCATACACCCGTTTTCACTTCAAAGTAAGGTTGCTTATCTCAACACTGCATGTAAAGTTAGCATAGAGGCTTTTTAAAATGGAAACAATACACCTAGGGATCCTGTAAGCCCGCAGTATTTTCCATAAACTATCACTGTGTCTCCTGTCAAAAGCCTTTTCAAAATTGACAAAAGTTATATATAGCTGCCTTTGCCATTCTGAGCACTACTCTATTATGTTCCTGAGGGTGAAAATATGATCTGCACATCTTCTGTTATTTCTGCATCCTGCTTTTTCCATCCTCAGTTTATGATCTACTAGTTTTGAGATTTAGTGGATTATTATCCTGCCCAATATTTAGCTGGGAAAAGAGAGGAGCGTAATTTCTCTTCAGTTGTTGCAGTCTGTAAGGTTACTATTTTTTGGTAATTTGATAAATGTTCCTGTCTTCCATGCAAGTGGCATTGTCTCAATTTGCCAGATTTGTGTAAAGAGTGGGTCTAAGAGTTCAGCTGATAATTCCGGATCAATTTTAAATAGCTCTGCGCTTAAATTGTCTTGTCCCGGAGCTTTTCCATTATTCAAATCTTAGATAGCTGTAATGGTTTCTTAATTTCTTGGAACATCTGTACTGATACCCAGGTTATTTTCAGCCTCAGGAATATTCAGCTGCATCTCAAGTGTTTCTTATTGAGCATTTTCCCGGAGGTGCTCAGCCCGCCTTGCTTCTTGCCCCTGTTCTGCTGTGATGAGATTTCCCTGCTTGTCTCATACTTGTTGATCTGTATACATTGTCTCGTTGTTTAGTCTGTTTTCCCGACTAGAGTTACTTGCCCTTATGGGAGCTCTTCTACTTTTCTCTTCTTCCTACTTCCTGTTTCTAAGATGGTCGATGAAACATGTCGTCATGTATTCAGTGTGTTCGCCTTCGTGATTATGCTTCGTAACGTGAGTATGTATGACAGCCAGCCACGTCTCATTATATCTTACAATATTTACTATATAAAACAGAAAGATCAACATGGTGGCAGCGGTGTTTATTTCTACAGAATTCGAACTATTCTGCTGACACGTGTGCTGAATGTCATTAGACTTGAGGTGAGATTACTGATTATTGCTTGCATACCATTATTAGACATTTTGTCATGGCAGAACGGCCCATGTTTCGGTTACCACCCTGCCTATACATAAATAACTTCGAACCAGACACATTTCGTAAATGGAGATGACAGTTAGATCTATACATGCATGCAACAGAGGTGGCCTCTAAACCTGATCCTGTTCGGGCGGCCATTATTCTACACTGTGCTGGACCTCAAGCTGTTGAAGTTTTTGATCAACTTGCAGAGGAAGGAGACCACTCTAATCCTACTAAAATTCTCGATTTGCTCCAGAACCATTGTAGCTCACGAAGCAATGAAGTATTACATACGTTCAGATTCTGGAACACACCTCTTCAAGAGCCCTTTAATTCCTTTTTAACTGAGCTGAGAACTAAGGCAGATTTATGCAACTTTAATAACAAGGATCGTATGATAAGAGACAAAATTGTCTTTACTGTTAATAAAAAGTTACAAGAGAAGCTCTTGAGAGAAGCTGACCTCGATCTAAAGAAAGCCATTCACATATGAAGAGTCTTCGAGCAAACTGGAAACGACATAAGAGAGATGAGTAATACAGTACAACCTTCTGAAGAAAGGGTTGAAAAGGTACAGAAAAAATCACTCAACCATAAACCTCCCAAGAGAGACACTGGGCATGCTGCTGGTAAAGCCTGTCAAAGTAACACTGACAGTGGGTACTTTGAACCTAGAAAGGAGTGTCATTACTGTGGACAGAAACATCTATTGATTAAGAAAAAGTGTCCTGCATGGGGGAAGTTTTGCTCAAACTGTGGGGGAAGAAACCATTTCAAAGTTAAATGCAAGAAAGTTCACACTGTTCGCACAGAGTCAGTGGAAGATTCTGAAGTTTTTCTTAATTGTGTGAAGTCTAGCAAAGCTTGTACATCTGCACAACTCATTATCAATGGAAAAATGGTAAAAACTTCAGCTAGACACAGCAGCTGATGTGAATACAATCTGTCAATGCTTTCTGATGCAAGAACAATTGTTACCCACTAAACAGAGGCTTGTTATGTGGAATGGTACTAAGATGACTCCACTGGGAGAAGTTCTATTAACTGCTGAGAATCCTAAGACTGGGACAAAACACAATATAAGGTTTACTGTTGTGAAAAATAGATTCACATGTTTGCTGGGCAACAACACACTGCAGGATCTACAGTTTGTGACAGTCAACACAAACAAATTTATTGCTAAGGTGGCTACTGATAGTTCATATAATGATCATAACTCTGATAACCATCTAGGTGTCCTGAGTGAAGCTGAGTTGCATATTGATCCTAATATTCGTCCAAAGGCACTGCCGTGCAGAAAAATACCATTTTCACTTAAGAGCAAGGTAAAATCAGAGCTTCAAAATCTAATGAACAGAGGTATATTAATACCAGTAGAGGAACCGACTGAATGGGTTAACCAAATGGCTGTTGTTGAAAAGTCTGATGGTTCCTTAAGAATATGCATTGATCCTAGACCCCTGAATGAGGCTTTGCAGAGAGAGCATTACAGATTACCAACTTTGGATGATGTATTGCCTGAACTCAATAATGCCAAGATCTTCACAAAGCTGGATATCAAAGAAGCATTCTGGCATATCAAACTTGATGAGAAGTCTAGTAAACTTACAACAATGATTACACCTTATGGTAGGTTCAGATGGTCTAGACTACCATTTGGCTTGAATGTAAGCAGTGAAATTTTCCAGAGGCATCTAGCACAAGCTCTTGAAGGTCTTCATGGTTGCATCAATGTTGCTGATGACATAGTTATTGCAGGTTGTGGATCAAACAGACAGCAAGCAATTAAGGACCATGATCTGAAACTTAAAGCACTGAAACATAGGTGTAAAGAAAAATGCATTAAACTGAATGATGCTAAAGCTCAAGAGAAGAAAGAAGAAATTACCTTCATTTGTCACCTTATTACTGCTCGAGGTGTTGAACCAGACAAGAAAAAGGTTGAGACAATACTAAACATGCCCGTTCCTAAGGACTGTCATGAGGTTCGCAGATTTTGCGGCATAATACAGTATCTAGCAAAGTTTCTCAACAATCTTTCAGAAGTTCTTCATCCAATAAGAGAACTTACCCGTAAGGATACTCCCTTTACCTGGTCTGCTGAATGCGAACAAGCTTTCAAGAGAGTCAAGAAACTGATTACTTCTACTCCAGTACTCGCATACTATGATCCTGATGAATCTTTGTGTATTCAAGTTGATAGTAGCAGCTATGGACTTGGGGCTGTCCTCCTACAAAATGGTCAGCCAATAGAGTTTGCTTCTAGAGCTCTAACTGAAACAGAACAACGCTGGGCTCAAATTGAGAAGGAGCTCTTAGCTGTTGTATATGGTTTGGAACGCTTTGACCAGTACACTTATGGAAGGAAAGTTACAGTCATCAACGACCATATACCTTTGGCAGCCATCGTTAAGAAACCTCTGAGTAAATTCCTCGAAGACTGCAGAATTTACTGATGCGCAGCCATCGATATGACTTTGAATTCCAATGGGTACAAGGTTCCGATCTTCTTATAGCCGACACACTGTCCAGAGTTCGTATTTATAATGTCACTTTGGATTTCTCAACTGAAAGAGAGAGCAATGCAGGAGCTGATGCACCTGTAAGATTACCTGAAATACCAGATGTGATGATGGAAAAGATTAAAGCTGAAACTCTCAAAGACAGCGTGCTCCAGAGGTTGAAGTTGACCATTTTGGATGGGTGGCCTAAAAGAAAGTCTGATGTACCAGCTGAGCTTATGCCCTATTTCGACATTCGTGATACTCTGACAACAGAACAAGGCATAATACTTAAAGGAGAGCGTATTCTTATCCCAAAAGCACTGAGGCCTGAAATCAAGCAGAAGCTACACGCTGCTCATCTTGCATTTGACAGCATGATGCGCCGGGCCAGAAGTTGTCTGTTTTGGATTAGCATGACGGCTGAGATTTGACAGATAGCTGACAGTTGTCCAGAATGTCAAGAAACAAAGGCAAGGAATACTAAAGAACCTTTAAACCAACACTCAAGAGGTTTATCACCCTGGGAGAAAGTTGGCACTGACATCTTTATTATAGAAGGCCGATATTATTTAGTCCTGATTGACTACTTCTCCAACTTCATTGAAGTAGACTTTCTACCTACAATGACAGCACAGTTAGTCATCAGGAAATTGAAGTCTCATTATGCTCGTTATGGTGTCCCTAAAGTTATTGTATCTTACCAAGGTACTCAGTTTACGTCTGCACAGTTCAGATCATTTACTGCTAGATGGGGAATACTTCATGTTAAATCAGCACCAGGTCACCATAAAGCCAACAAATTAGCTGAATCTGCTGTGAAACTCATCAAGGGTATGATGAGAAAGACTGTTCAAAATAATACAGATGCATATGAGGCACTACTTGAACTTCGTAATACACCGAGACAAGGGTTTGATCAAAGTCCAGCAGAAATACTGTTCAACAGGAAACTGCGTGCGCTGATACCTTCTGCAGTGAAACCCATTGCATCTCACAGTAGAGTTATTGAAAGTAGAGGCAAGAGAGACAGATCAGTGAAGAGGTATCATGATAAAACTGCTCATGATCTGCCCAAGTTGTCTCACCAGCTCACACCTGATCCCGCGGACTTGGAAACTGATTTCTCCTCTCCAGTTCTACCCGAGCAACAGGTTGTTTTGCCAGACATGGAAAACACTAGTGAAGTGAACATTTCCAATCCTCGAGAAGTAGATCCTTCAACCCCAGCTACTTCTAGTCCTAAGAAAGCTGGCAAAGAACAGGAACATTCTCTCCTACCATCTTGCTCTAAGAGACCTCAAAGAGATCGCAAGAAACCCCCTTGGATGAATGACTTTGTTCACTCATAAAGAAGGGGGGATGTTGATCTGTTTACATTGTCTCGTTGTTTAGTTTGTTTTCCTGACTAGAGTTACTTGCCCTTATGGGAGCTCTTCTACTTTTCTCTTCTTCCTACTTTCTGTTTCTAAGATGGTCGATTAAACATTTCGTCATGTATTCAGTGTGTTCGCCTTCGTGATTATGCTTCGTAACGTGAGTATGTATGACAGCCAGCCACGTCTCATTATATCTTACAATATTTACTATATAAATCAGTAAAGATCAACAATACTAGTGTAATGTTGTTTGCATTCCTTTTTCCACTGATAGTTTTTGGTATTTTGTATACTGTGCTTTGTTCATTCCTCCGTGCTGCTTCTTTGGCCTGTCTTGCAAGGCCTTCTAGGAAATTCCTTTTGTCAGCTCATATTTGATATTGGTGAATAGCCATAAGAAACATGTTCCGACCAACATTACGTTAAATGGGCAAACGTTAGAAGAAGTTAACACCTTTAAATATCTCGGGTCCACTATATGTAGTGATGGAAGATCAAGTAAAGAAATCAAGACAAGACGTGAGATGGCCTCAGCTGCCATGACAAAGTTGAATGTGATCTGGAAAAGTAACATCAGTTTTCCTGTGAAGATCAAATTATACAAATCACTTGTATTATCTATTCTCTTGTATGGGTGTGAGAGCTGGACACTCACTGCAGATACGGAGCGAAGGATTCAGGCTTTCGAGCATAAATGTTATAGAAGAATTTTGCGCATTTGCTATAAAGAGCACAAAACAAATGTCTATGTTAGAGAGAAGATAAACACCTATGCAGGCCACCAAGAACCACTTTTGTCAATAGTGAAACATCGAAAGCTTGCCTGGTTTGGGCATGTAACTCGTCATGACTCCCTTTCGAAAACGATCCTTCAGGGGACAGTCGAAGGTAAACGGAGAAGAGGAAGGCAAAGAAAATCCTGGGCTGATAACATCAAAGAATGGGCAGGACACGGTTTTTCCACACTTGTACGCATTGCTGAGGATAGAGAGCAGTGGAGGACCCTGTCTGCTGATGCTTCCACCATGGCACCCCTACGACCCATGACGGGTTACGGGCTGAGATGATGAGATGAGATGATTTGACGTTTTATTTCCTTGTTCAGCTGACTGTACTGTTCAGTGTATATTTCCTTTCACCTAGAGGACTTTGCTTCTGATTTCTTTCTTTTGGTTAATTTTTTCAGGGGCCAAGGATCCAAGAAGAAGTGCAACAACAATTAATATATAACAGTAAAAGTATAATAAGAATGTAAAGGTAAAATAAAAATCTGGAAATATATATTACTGAAATCAGAATGTTCAAAGCAAATGTGAAGTCAGTGCTACTGTCTGGCCCTGAAAGGTGGTGAACAACAGCAAAGAACTTTCATAAATGGGTGCTTGCATAGAAAAAGGATTGAAATGGTATGAGAAGACCCACCAATGTGGAACTGAAGACAAGAACCAGACAAGTGCAAGTGGAACATGAGATAAGAAGATGCTGGTGATGGATATGTCACATATTGAGGAAACCTGTTGATAGCATTACAAGGCAGTCATTGTTCTGGAATCTCTATGGCAAAAAAGGTAGAGGGAGACAGACAAACACACGCAGAAGAATACTGGAGGCAGTAATAAAAGAGATAACGAAAACATGGATAGATCTTGAGCAGACGGCTAAGAACGTGGCAGGAGTTTTTTGAAGGTTTATGCACTTTTGGGAGCTCAAAGGGTAAAGAATGAATGTATAAATAATTTGGTAAAAGGTGATGACAGTAAACATGATTTCCCATGGTACCCCATATTGCCAGACTGTCTATCTATATTTACAACTCAACATTATTTCACAACATTCTGCTGCCGATTTCCTAAAGTTTGATGAATAATACATATATCTACTAAATTAATATATATTTTTACTGCCTGTTTTTAAAACATCACTAGTAGAAAAAAAAACGTCTGCACTTTGGGTCCTGGATAAAGCCGAAAAACTGCCTGGGTTAGAATGAGTTAACATAACCACAACCAGTTTCGAACAGGTAACCTTAACCTAACATCAACCCTGTTTCAAGCTATGTCAAAATTAATTACTGAGGCAGTTTTAAAATGGAAACCTCTCCCCCTCCCCCCCCCCCCTCCCCCCCCCCCCCCCCCCCCCCCCCCCCCCCCAAAAAAAAAAATAAAATAAAATAAAATAAAAATTCCAATTTGAAGCGGAAATGTCCCTTGTTGGCCAATATGGCAGTCCCCAGTCTACTATCACTCTCTTAGCCAATAATTTACTAATGTGAAATTAAGAGTAAATTAAAAATTAACCAACACACATCAAGCTTTCACCGCCCCTACCTCAACCAACAAAAGAAGAATCAACTATTTTAAAGCAATGAAGAAAGTAAAAGGTTATAACAATCTGTAAATTTTCATTTACTTTATATACCACAGTTGGCCAAGCGCAGATATGCCATAAGCAAATAACGGCAACTGAACGTACTATCTAAAATTTTAGACACACTAATACTAATATCCTTTTAACCAATCTGAGGTTAAGACAGGATGTGTTTTTTTTTTAATTTAATAAAGAAAAATGTCCCGTTCAACCTCTGATGGGTTATAATTAGGATATATATTGTTTTCAATTCGAAATAATATGAACAACTGCCGATATGAGAAAGTGGCATCACACTTGTTAAATCATTGTAAATAGGGAAAATCACAATTATCAATTAGGGGAAAAAAGGATGTGTATTCTTCATTAAATCAAAGAAAATGGGACGTAAATTTACTGAAAGCTTACTATAACTTTGAAACTGTAATCAAATAATATTATAAATCCTCAAAGTCACTAAACAGTATAAAATTAAAATCGTTAATGAGAACTGTCGATGCCATTAAAACAATAATAATCTGACAGATACTTACATCAAGCTGTTGCTGTTGTTTGTTGTTGCCATGTTACGTACCATTATAAACTACGCAATATCCCTCTTCAGCTCATCGTATTATATAAATTTCGCATAAGTTGAAAATGCCAATTTGTCTTTCAAGAAGAGTAATTTCCAAATTCAGCGTTCATACCGTTGTTTATGTAATTCAAGAAAACCTTGCTATCTGGAAATGTTGTGCTGATAAAGAGATTTAAGATATGTCCATGGCTTACGCACTTTTGGGTCTCTTACTTGTTATAATTATATGTTAACACAAGAAGCACACTGGCAATGGATAGGTCTAGTGCCCCTAGATCTATAGATAAAGGGGCACTAGATAGGTCCGACATTGAGAAAACGAGCTGATAGCATTACAAGGGAAATATGTTCTAGAACTCCCAGTGTTAAAAAAAAAGCGAGACAAAAAAATTTACACGGAGATGAGAACTGGAGACAAACATGAAATGTATAAAGACTTGAACGGATGGCACAAGACATAGGAAGCGTGGAGCGTATTTGTTGGACTTTGCTCCACACGGAACTCAAGGCTAATGAATGCATTATTTGCGATGTGGCATTACGTCAGCGGCGATTTTAGATTGTGCGAGGCCCTAGGAAAGCGTGAACTTGTGAGGCCCATTTCAATAACTCCTGTTGTATCAACAAGCATATAGTAGCTGGCGATGCCCATTTCAATAACTCTTGTTGTATCAACAAGCATATAGTTGCTCGCGAGGCCCCAGTCAAAAGCCTAGGCTGAATATTCCTAAAACCACTTCTGCCTTACATTGTCTTTCCCTCCCCTTCACAAGATGACACAGCTGTACAAATATAACAAATGAATGGACAGAGGTTTAAGTGAGAAGAGACGTTCGAGTGAAGTAACCCTTCTTTGAAATTCTAGGGCGTATAGGTATCGCAGCTTACATCACTCCAGATGCACATTTTTTTTTTTTTTAACAATTCTCCCAGGTTCCTAACCTAGACTCCGTTACCTGGTAGTCCTGTAAAGTTGACATACAGCTGGCTGGGAGATTAATGGGTTCATGACTCGTTGTACTTGCGCCTTGAAACTAAAATTTATCAGTGTGAAACCAGACACGGTTCCGTTCTCAGGTCAGACAATGCAAAACTTGACCATTCCCAAGGGACAGTGCGCCTACGGAGAGCTAGAAAGTCTAGAAAGCAGAGTATTTTCCAAAACACGACTTTTTTTTGTGTAATGTACGCCCGATATATCTCGAGGCTAAATCTCAGGTTAGTATGTCTAACCTGAGACTGATTTTACGTGAGTATTCCTTATTCCCTTGTACAATGACAGGTGTCCTCTCGCCATTCAGGCAGATACTCGCCGTCTTCGGAGAGTAGCCATTAGAGCTCGGTCGGCTCAGGAGCCGTTCAGGTTATTCCAGTCCCTGGTCGACGAAACTTCTCGAAATGTTCTCGAATTAATCCAGTCCAAATCCCGGTCGACGATACTACTTCAAATGTGCTCGCCCGGGCTTGAACCTGGATCACCCAATCGCCAATGCAGTGTGATAACCAGCGCGGCTCCCCATGACTTGTAAAAATTCAGACGAGAGTCTAGGTTGCATTGAAGTCTTCTTCTTGGATTCTTAGCCCGTGACTGACAAAGCAGTCAGTGGCCATCACGCCTAGTGGCGTCTTGTAGGGCAGCAGTAAACTATCCCCATGCAGTCTGTGGCCATATTGCATTGAAGTAGTGCAAGTTAATTGCGGGATTACATTTGAGAAATCAAACTGTAATTCCCGCCCCTAACGTTTTGGAAGCTTAGAACGAAGACCTTGAGTGATTATTGTTTTAAACAAAGTATCCTGTTCAACCCGTGATGGGTTATAATTAGGACATATAGTGTAATAAGTTCAAGACAATAAAATCAGATTTCCGATATCCAAATATAGTGACCTCCCCTTTCCAAGAAACAAACAAACAATAAGAGTAAAAAATAAAAACAAATTCAAAAAAAGGAAAATAAAACACAGTAAAGTCTCTCACAACTGCCCTGCTGTTAACACGGTGAAAAGGGATGAGAAAACCAGGAAATGTAAGAGATTACATCAAAGCCACCAACTATCTGCCATCATTCACACGAGCTCCCCATCAGACTACCCCTTACCCTTACACAATCATTGATCCTTTTATATTAATTTTAGTTCTTGTTATATACTGCACTCCGCTTAGGCCGGTCCCAAGCCCGGCTGAAAAAGGTGGAGGGCGGCCTGCATGGAGGCAGTAAGGAGGCAGCCCCTCCACCATGCAAAGGCACAACAGGCCAATCACCTGTTTGCTTTAAACCTTTGATTACGAGAACTACAAGAGAGAAAACCGGACTGATTCTAAATTCGACGAACTGAAACGGACTATGGACTACGACTTATGGAACTTGGAACACAAGAAGTATAAATGGGAAAGAAGATAAGCTGAAGGAAGAGATGAAGAAAGCAAAACTATAAATCCTGGCTATACCGGAAACAAGGAAAAAAAGGACAAGGAGTCACGGATCTCGATGGCAACACGCTGCTTTACAGTGGTGTACCCACATCTGAAAGAGCTAAAGGGGGCGTGGGTTGCATTGTGGCCCAAAACCAAAAAGATAGTATCAAGGGATGGAACTTTGTCTCGGAGCACATTATGGTTGCAAAACTAAAAGAAGGAGAAACCATAGCCAACCTGGTCATAGTGTATGGGCCAAATGAGGATGAGAGAGCAGAGGTCAAGGAGGAATTCTTCGAGCTGCTTCAAATGACAGTGGATGAATGTCTAGATGAAATTATCATGCTCGGAGAATTCAATGCCAGATTTGGAAATGACCATGCTAGATGGGGTGGAGTTATCGGAAGATATGGAGAATGGAGAAGATACTCTCAATGACAATGGAAAGCGACTCCTTAGATTCTGCAGTTGTGATAGTTGCAACCCAGGTTCTGTGCTTGTGTAGTTATTTGTTACAACCTGATACTACTGTGTATACATTCTTGTACTAATGATATCGTTAATGTCCCAGTCTTATGTACGCTGGCTGTAATTGTATGCGCCGTACCTTTGTGGCCTACTTTGCTCCTGTGACTGCTGAATGAGATTAAATTATCTGATAACTACAATGCCTGGAATGACTTGACGACTCAGAGCTGACAACAAAAGTTCTTTATTTGTTGTCAAGGAACATATTCACAAATTGGCTATCTCCGAGCCTGATTATCAATAAATATAACATATGAGACTTCATTGTTGACACTCCTACATCACGGTCAGGAACTATTTTTATTACCTCTTGATTAACTCAGGATCTCTGCTGTCTACTTTGTTATTCTAACCACCCATCACTACTACACACCAGTACTGATTAATGGGCTGTTCTCAATCTATTAAATTTGGCTTCGAAGTATTGTCTGGGTCACCACCAGTGCTGGTAACTTATTATTAGCCATAAACTGTTCTTTGTAAACTGCCTACACGTCCGACACTGGACCACTGCTCTAACACTTGTCCTTGTCTATCTGCGCTCGGTTAATTATACGAGTTTTTACATACCAGAATAAACTGATGGCGATATCTGCTTGCGATATACTGGACACAGCTCGACATGAAAAACTATATGTTATAGAAACATCTTTCATCAGTCTTCTTCTCTTCTGCACACTGCAGCGGAACCATAAACAACATGGTACCTGAGCTGGCCATAACTTGGTAGATGGTCGTTACGGTTAGTCTCTCCCTAACCTGTTCTCAGCTGACGACCAGTGAAGAGTGATCCCAACTCTTCACTTAGCGCACGGACTTTTCGTGTCACACATGACATATAACTAAGCCCTGCTACTCAATAATTATCCTTTCTTATTCCTATCTCAGTTATCTCCTATTCCTATCACATTACCTCCCCTATCCTAAAAAAATATTTGTCCCTGAGTTCAAATTTTTCTCTCCCCTTGATTACTACACCTACCTCTACCTTAAACTTAATATGTATACTTCCTTGACCAGTACTACTATACATAAACACATAAATCAAATATACATCATCATTCATCTTCCTACTATCTCATCATATTGTAATCATATGATGCTGACCACAAAACATAATCTGCAATCACTACTAACTGTGACCTATGTATACCGTGTACGCTTCTTTCATCCACAATTTATTATATCTTTCATACTCCATTTTCACTCTGAACCTCTCCATTCCCTACTGTGTTTCTGAGCTCAACCATTTTAAATATCCTGTCATATCCAGCTCTAGTTGTCTACCATTGTAAGTCATTCCATCATGACCTACCGAGCATCATCATACTCGTACTCACTTTCTTATTTACTTCTTCTGTAGTTAACACCTTTACACATAATATACTGTAACTGCCTGTTACACTTAATTTATAATATATACAATCGTTTGTGACCCATTTAATACATCATGGTGTCACTGATTCTGTATTATTGCTATCTCCCCTGGCTAAACTTCCACCTATCTTTGGACCTAAAAAAAATTGTGGTCCCCTAATACGAACTACTTGCGTTTCCGTATTGTCATTGAGGAACCTGTTAAAAGTCTTGGCAGGGTGTACGATGCCTATTTAAAAGACCCGAAGGCAGTGCAACAGACAATAGAAATGGCAGACAGAGGACTACAGATCATAGACCAAAGCAGACTCCTGGGAAAGTTCAAACTGTGGTGCCTCCAGTTCATGTTGATACCGAAGTTGCTGTGGCCACTGCTTATATATGAAATAAGCACAAGTACAGTGGAAGCTATAGAGCAGAAGGTCAACAAGTTCATGAGAAAATGGCTAGGGGTACCACCAGGTCTGTCAGATGTAGCACTGTACTGCAAAAAGTCAAAACTTCTGCTTCCCTTCAAGTCAGTTGTTGAAGAATACAAAGTTGGAAAAGCAAGGCTTGCAATGATGCTACGCGAGTCAGCTGATGACGTGGTTAAGTCCATTCAGCCCACACTGAAAACGGGAAGGAAGTGGAGAGTGGAAGAAGCTGTTGATGCTGCTGAAGAGTCACTCAAACTGAGAGAGGTAATCGGATACACACAAACGAATAGACGGGGATTTGGGCATGGTGACATCCGCTGGCGGTCCAAGGCATCAAGCAGGGAGCGCAGAGACATGGTAGTTCAGGAGATACGAGGAGCTGAGAATGATAAGAGGTTGCAAAAAGCAGTGCAGCAGGTCCAACAAGGCCAATGGACCACATGGGAAGGAGCTCTGCAGAGGTCTTTGACATGGAATGATATTTGGCATATGGCACCTCTTAGGCTCAGCTTCGTTGTTAGATCAATGTATGACCTGCTGCCGTCGGCCACCAACCTTGTGAAATAGGGAAAGTCGGATGATGAGCAGTGCCCCCTGTGCCAGGGGAGGCAGACACTTGAACACGTGCTCTCAGCGTGTAAGGTGACATTAGGGCAAGGGCGATACACTTGGCGCCATAACAAAGTGCTAAATGAGCTTGCTGCGAAAATAGATCAGGCAAGAATGAAAGCGAATAGCAAAGTCCTGCCAGACACCGCAAACACATACTTTCTGAGGGCAGGAAAGTCAGCACCCCCCAAACCGAGTAAACCTGGTAGCAGTTTACCATCTCTTCTTGACTGTGCAAACGACTGGGAAATGGCGGTAGACCTACCTGGACGGGGGGCATATCCAGAGTGTATCAGAAAATCGCGGAGACGGCCGGATATAGTGCTTCATTCTTCAGCAACGCTTCAGGTTATACTGATTGAACTGACCGTGCTATTTGAATCCAGATTAGACGAGCAACATTCATTCAAAGCGGCCAAGTATAGCGATCTGGCCGCGGATCTGAGACACGATGGATTCAGTGCAAGGGTCATGGCGGTTGAAGTGGGCGCAAGAGGGCTTGTGGCTGCATCAGTGTATGATTTATTGAAACTGTTGGGGCTGAAGGGACAGTCTAGAACAAGGGCACTGAAGAGGCTTAGTGAAACTGCCGAAAAGGCATCAGGCTGGCTGTGGAACAACCGCAATGGGCGATGGACATCGTAACAATAAACGCTGCGGTACAGAAAACACCAAAATTTGTCTAAGTCCACAACGCTGAGTTTTTTTTTTTTTTGGTGTACGAGTGAAAGAGATGCGACTCTGGGGCAACAGGCGATGTATACTATAGGGAGAGTGTCAGGTAAATTTCAGTGGCTTGCGGCGCGCAGCTCGTCGGCTGCACGCTAATGTCTCAGTGTGTGTCCTTAGTTGTGAAGGGCGACGGAACGAACGGAATAATTTGTCTTCTCTTTGTTACTTTCACAATTGCCTACGCGGCTGGCGTTGTGGATTTAAAAGTTGCTACCATAAGTAAAATGGGTTCATTTTCGATACAAGACAACAGGAAGCTGAGACGCTTGGGAGTCATGACCCAAGTGGGCCCGCCCCCCTTAGAGTGTAAAGGAGTAATTGGGCCGAAACACTTGTCGGATGGGGGGGACTTCTTCTGATGATCAGATTGCTTCCTGTTGTATCGCTCTGTAAAGAGTTTCCTATCATCTCTTATCTATTCCTAATATCTTGAATCTTCTTTCTATTTCTCTTATTTCATGTGCCTCCGCACTCATCTGCCCTGCTTTCATTTTTTGGGTATTTCAATCTATTTCTTCCCTATTCTATAATCCTCATAATATTCTGCCCTTTTTTCGTAAAACTTCTCTTACTATATTTGTTCAGTCCAGAACTCAAATTTACCTCTTGTCATCTCACTTATAATTCCTCCGTTATATGTTCGTTACATTTTGGTTTCTTCTAGAGCATTTCTCTATATCTTTGCCATTTACACATGGCTTCTCCCAACATAATTATGTGTATTCTCCATGTATTTCTCTGTTATATCTCTATGGTTTCGCAAACTTCATTATCTCTGCCATCTCCTCCTCCCGTATCCACTGTATTCGTTCCATCTGGAACGGTATCCCTAAATACTCTTGTCTGTCATCCCCCTATGACTTCTCCGATCGCCAACCTTTTGCCACCGTCAATCTGGCTTCTTAATTACTCTTATACTCCAAGCTTCTCAATTCTCCCATACTCGCCCTTTTCCTCATGGCTTATCTTCACCATTTTTCTCCCCCCTCATCTCTTCTGACATTACCCATGTCTTTTCTTTCTCTACTATTATCGTCAATCTCCCATGGCCTCTATTCTGACCTCTCGACACTCGAGTCCTAATTATTCTCTCTACATTGCATTAGTCTATCGTTCAGACCTACTCAGCTGTTTAATATGTTCAGTGTAGAACGATTGCATCTAGTTTCTCCACAACTAGACTCCCGCTGCAATTTTCTACTTTTCTCCTTCTCATCCTTATCTCCTCTACCTCTCGTTCCGTCATTGGAACTGTGTTCTCCAATCCTCACATTTTTCTCCTCACCCTTATCTCCTCTACCTCTCGTTCCCGCATTGGAACTGTGCTCTCCAATCCTCACATTTTTCTCCTCCTGTACTGCAGTGCCCTATTGGTCAGGTGTACTCAGTTTACCTCATATGTGCGGTATAGACCAATCATACTTAAGTCTCCAGCAACCGCCGCCATCTTGGTTATACATCTTAATATGCTATATCTCCTCCCATAGCCTCCTTAATGCTATGTCTCTCCTCACATAGCCTCCTCCTCCACTACCTTACTTACCTATTCATAATTTCCATCAACCCGAATATTTTCATCATCATGGCCCCCTCGCTCTAAGCGTTTCCAATGCTAGTTTATCACTATTTTTTGTTTCCTCCACTCTTCTGGCTTTATCAATACTTTGTTTCCTCTCTGCTTCTCTGCTTCTCATATCTCCAGAATTTATCTCAACCTCTCTATCTTTCCTGTCTCTTGAGTTTCCCTCCACTTCTCTACTCATTACTTCATCGAACGTTTGCTTCTGTTTTTCTCTATTTTCAATTTCTTCATTTCTCGTATTTCCTGGGTTCCTTTCAGGGTCTCTACTCAATTTGTCGCTACCTCGACCTCTATTTGTACCTTCTCCATCCTTATTTCTCGTCTTTGACTCCTCTCTACTACTAGATCGGTATCTCCTTCGATCCTTAGTAGTTTCTCTACTTCTACTACTGCTTCTATTTGTCTTCTCCTTCTTAGCTTCTCGGCTGTTGGATCGGTAATCCCTTCGATCCGTATTCCTTCTTTTACTATCATTATTAGCCTCTCGGCTCTTGGATCGGTAACCGCGTCGATCCGTATGTGTTCTATTTCTCTGTGTATCTAGTCCCTCTGGACTCTTGGATCGGTATTCCCTTCGACCCGTATTTCTTCTATCTTCACTTCTATTTCTCAGCTTATCTCGGCTCTTAGATCGGAAATCCCCTCGATCTGTATCCCTCCTTCTTTCTATACTATTATCTCTCCTATTTTCGTTGCTGACTCTAGTAGTCTTGGGTCGGTATTCTCTTCGACCCGTCTCCCTACTTGCCTCCATAGTATCTCTACTCTCAGATCTCACATCCACCTGTTCTACTTGTCTCAACTTTTCGAGGCGCCTTCTATAATCTGATGAATCATCTGTAGAAGACCAACATCTCTTCGTCTTTTGTGTACTCCCTTCCACTATCCCTCTTCTATGGAATCTCCGTTTGCTATGTCTGTGACGCTCGTCACTCTCCTCAGACAACATACTGTCTGAGTCACTTGACATCGATATCTCTTCTGGAGTCCTTGTATGTCTGCTCCTATTTTCTACCTCATTAATCGTTTTCTGATCCTTTCCTCGTGTTGGTCTATCCTCCTCTTGTGTTTCCCTGTGTCTGCCTCTCCACTTCGGGCGTACCTGCATTTGTGCTGTATTTCTTAACTTCGCGAGTGACATATTGTATTCTGACGAATCGTCGGATGACGTATAATATCTCTTCTTTCCACGTCTAATGTCTCTCGCCCTGTCCTCCTGCTCATCTGTTTGTCCATTTTCCTCCATCTCCTATTCTTCCTGCTGATTTTCTTGTTGCCTTTCCACTTCCTGCATCTGTCGCAATTGATTTTCTTGCTCTGCTAATCTATTTTCTCTCTCTCTCTTGCAGTCTCTGAACATATTCTCTCTCTCTCTTGTCAACTTTTTCTCTTTCTGACGTTCTAGTCTGATCAAGCTGTACGTCTTCCTCTTCTTCCTCTATTTCTACCCCTGTCTGCTTTTTCTGTCTATTTCTCTCTGTATCCTGTTTTCTCTCATCTTCCTCTCTTCCTCTCGCCCGTTTCTCATTTTGTTTTGAGAATCGTTAAAAACTCCAGATCTCTGGTTTGGGTTTTTCGGTTGTGTATGTAAATCCGCTCTAGTGAATATCCGACTTCCATCTGCTCTTGGTCTGTATGACTCTTCTGGAGAACTTTCATCTAATATACCCTCATCTATGTCATCTGGTAGCACTACATAATGGGTCTTCCTCTTATTCTGTTCCTGCGGTGGTATGTCTATAGGTTTCTGCGTTTGTAACATTAGATGTTGTACATGCGCTTTGATGGTTTTATTTTGATCTTGTTTCCATATTTTGTATGTTGTTTCTGAAAAGCGTCGTAACCCCTGCCAATTCGGAATTCAGTTTTGGTCCAGTTTTCCACTCCTAACATGTTTCCTATAGAACACTATGTCTCCCGGCTTGAATTCATGTGCAACTGCATTAATATTCGCATTTCTTTGCCTCCTTTCAAAATCTTTCTTGACGTTCCTTTGTGCTAAGGTGTGTGCTCTGTGCTTTTCCCGGATTAGTATTTCCATGTGATTTAGCGCAAATACGTCATGATGTTTCGCGATAAAGTCTTGAAATATTCTTTTGTTTCTTTTTCTGTCCGTATCTGTGACTTAATTTCTTTCATCCTATCCTTCACGCTGTTCTGTTGTGTAATTCGTCTCTGCATTCTATCTCTTTGTTGACTGCTTCAAGTCTCATATAGCTTCCTATTCATATATCTCTCTTCAAAGCAAGGTTGTCGACTCCTTTCTTGAACCATTTCTATCCTATGTACTCGATCGGATGTGTAGTACGGTCTGTGACAAGTGTTTTTCCATCTGGTGTCCCTTTCCCTGTATTCTATGCGATTGTTGTTTCTATGGCTCCATCTTCTTTCCCTCCACGTTCGTTCCTGTTCTCTACACGCTAGACAACTACTGGTATTCCTATAATCCCATCATAACTGTTGGCTACCCCTCCTAGTGTATGTTTTCCAATCTCGGATACCACTATGTCTATCTTTCCTTTCGTCGTAGTTATCCTGTCCTTGTCTGCTACCTTCAGTGTGTGACATGTGTTGTACTCTCCTTACGATGAAGCCTCTTGGTATCGTGACATGCTTTGCTGCTGTGTTGAGTAGCATAACTGGAAATTGAGACCTGTTTCCTTTCACTACTATCCCCTCCGTCATGTTTATGCCCGGTTCATCGGCTATGAATGCATCCTGGAATTCCACTGTTCTGACCGTCTGTCCAATTTTATAATATGGTGACCTCTTAATCTTTCCTGTGACTATGTTCACCGTATTCGGACGTAAAGTAATCGGCTTCTGTAATCTTATCACTGATGCAATATGCATATCATCTTGCATGTCTATGTACTCGTCCTGAATCCTTAGTTTCTGTATGTCAAAGTACAATCTTACGCTGTATTTCTTCATAAAATCTCTGCCTAATATGCAATTCCGTGACATACCTTTCACTATAATAAACGTTTGCGTCAACGACTTCGTTCCAATGCTAAACCGTAACGTTGCCATTCCCATCACCTTTAACCTTTCACCTGACACTGACGTGAGTTGCGTGCGTGTTTTTTTCCAATTTTAGTGGCTGAAGTAGCTGTTTATACAACCCAAATCTTAACAAGCTAACACTAGCGCCTGAGTCTAAGAGACTTCTGATTTTTATGTCACCTATTGTTATCAAACACGAACTCGGATCTGTAAGGTACGTTTCGTTCACTGTTGATATATCTCCATTCTGTTTCCTTATCCTTGCTTTCCTTCCCATAGGTACCTGCTTATTATTCTGAGACCTATTATTTATTCTACTCATGTCAGTCTCCCTCATGTGAGTAGGTCTGATTTTTCCCTGACTACTGTATCTACCGTACCGAGGCGTATCAAAAGCCCTCGTGTGGTGCGTGCATGAGTGTGCCCTTTGTGTGCGGGTGTATTGAGGTTGACACCAGGTGTCATCCTTGTCCCTACACATAGTCTGGTTCTGACTATGATGACTAGCTAACTGTGCAGACCTACTGGTTTGATACATGCGTGGCGGTCTCCATGTACATGTTCTAGCTCTGTGTCCCCGCTGATGGCAATTGTAACATTCAATGTCCTGCAACAGTCTGCTACCTGTTTGTTGTCTTCTTCCACCATTGTTTCTACGACCTATGTTATCTATTTCCATTGGTTCCTCCTCTTCAGCCCTTGCCTGTTCTACTCTCAACTCAAACCTTCTCCTTATGTTGTCTTCTGCAATGGCAGAAGCCATAGTGTCTTTTAACGTCTTATGATCTTTCCTTATTAAGTGGAGTTTGAAGGCATCACTATATAATCCGTCTACGAAGATACCGATCAATTGGCTATCTATTATTTGTCTGTCTATCGTTTCAGCTGGGAATACATCTTCAATGATGTTAAACATTCTATCAGTATACATGTTTATTGTTTCATCTTTGCTTTGTTTTATCTTCCTAAGTTTCTGCCATCCTAGGTGTACATCTTGTAATTCTCCATTGTCACGTGGGTTTTGTTCATTAAATTACCTAGATCTTCTTCCTATTCTCTTACCGGATTTTTTTTTATTTTATTATCTTTCCGTACTTGTTTTTCCGGTATTTTTCGCATCACTCGGGTGCGAAAAATATTTTCTTCAGTATTCTCAAACTTTACCTTGTTCTTTCTCATACTGGGATACGTAATTATGTTGCGTAGATGTCAGTGAAAACGAAACTGGGACTTTCGCTTATCTCACGATAGAGCAGACTTAAGTCTGCAGCATTCCCCGTACTGGTCGATATAAGCTGTGAATATTCGTTTCGCTAGACCTAGAGGTGTCATATTGTCTGCATCTTTCACCGGTCACAACGAAAGTGCATCGGCCGAACGCTCAGGTAGGAGCGATAATTTACACCTTTTAGTCGCAGTTCGAGACAACTGTCTGGGAATAGCAGCGGCAAACGGCACCCACTGTTGGCCTGGTCAGCGCGAGGGGGGGAAACGCAGAAGTGTCAGCTATGTAAGACGTCTAGTAATGGTAATGTTAAATGTAAGGTGTTGAACACGTAAAGGGGAGATGATTTCGGAGTTTGAGAAAATGTGGGATTGTTTGCCCTTGTTTTCAAATATCCACCCTAGAGCTGAAATCTGATTTCATTTCAGTCTCCAACATCTCAGTAGATGGAACACGCGTGCTAGTGAATGAAGCTTTATAGCGAATTTCATAGTTCTCGTCAGATTTGTGACGAGCTTCTAACTACCTATCTAGTGAATTATCCTAGTCGTGGTGTTACCGTAGTGCTGGGGTGAGATAAATATAATAGATATCTAGTATTTTGTGAAGTGATAAAGTGTTAAGTCGCTTATTTCATTTTTAACTAGTTTCTTTTGAAAAGAGTGCTTAATTTATATAGTCTGTATTATTTTCTAGTGACGCGTTTCAGTGGAAAGCAGAAATCTTATAATTTCTAGCATTAAACAATAATGTAGCTATAATGAAGTTAATTTTACTGCTAAATAATCAGACGAGATCATATTTTTCTAAACTAACTTATAAATGCTAGAAGCCTCATGAGATGTTGACGGAATACGCACGTGTTCCTAAATTCATGAGGATTTATGATTTTTTTTAAAATATAACTTATCTCACGGGAAGTTTTAATAATAATAAGTCAAGCTGTAGGCTTGCCGTTTAATATGTAAGATCTTAACGAGTACATATTCTGTATAGTATATTGTATGTTGTTTTTTTCTTCATTCAGTCATTTCTGGGGGTGAACCCAAACTTGCTGGCGTTTAGTAAAAAGGACATACTTGTGAGAAGCATAGACATTTCCTATCTTTAACCACGTGGGGTTTTTTTTAAGTAACACTCGTCTGACAGTGCATATGCCATCAGAGATAGACAGTAATACAAATCCCACAAACGGTTCCTAAAGACTAGAAATATATATTGGGCTTTTGAGCCAGTTCATATTGCTCCACAAATTTAAATGTATATGCTGCCTGGCGGCGAGAATAATTGCAAGAACTAACATTTACATTTCCAACACTATTGAAAGAGTGGATAGTGAACCAAGACTATCTGTTGAGAGCAGTTGTCCACTGGTCATCTTTTCCAAATTAAGGGAATCCTCGTGTGTTTTTTTTTTCGGAACTCTGTGTGCCCGTTTAAACTTGCTTATCAAACCTGATCAAAGTGACATTAAAAGTAAATCTAAAGTTTAACTGGTGAAGCGAACGCTCCCCGAAAACAGTGGAAGAAAACCTGTATTTGTAGAGCTGGGATTCGCTTTATCCAAAGAATCCAGATTCACTGTAGAGAAGTGTCCTAAGGTTGCGCCAGACGGTGAACAACATCAAGTTTTAGGTAAGGGTGAGAGAACCGAGTGAAAGTGACGGAAGGATGTTCGTTGGTTTAATACATTCATTCTTTTTTGTAATTTTTCCTGAAAAAAGATTTGCTGCTTAATGTAATTGTTCTTTTAGAATAGATACTGCTGTCATAAGTCAGTTCTTACCTTCTAGAAAGGGGGACAATATTAGACCCTAACCATATGCATCTCTAATTCTTTGGGGCCATCATCTGTCATCCTAACGGGGCTGTGGGCTAAACCTAGAGTTAAGGGCATAACGGGGCTATCATCCTTGTAGCATTTTCTTGATTTTTTTATGACTATTTGTATATGTTTTCTTTTGATGTAAAATTTATATGTTGTGTCGTAAGTTTAATAAATGATAAATAAACTTACCCATAAATTAAATCAGTGTGCTGGTCGGCTCGTTCTAAATATTTATATAATCATTGGTATAGATTTCCCACGTCTGTGTGTGTAACCGTCGTCACATGTATGTGCGTGCCCGTGAGTAGATATAATATATGTAATATATGTATATGTGGTAGACTGTCTGACTGCTAAAAAATCTGTCGTAGAAGATAGGTGAGAGAGAGAGAGAAGATTTTCTCGCATCTCAGAGACAGCCTCTATCACTATTCTATCATCTCACTTGTGGTATCTAGTTCCTTTACTAACTCACACTGTGACTCTCACTCATTCCACTCTATCCAGAAGGGACCAACCCAAGTCTTAAATTCTCCTATCTAAAAATCTACGACAAATGGTCGCTCGTTACCGGGAATTGAACCCAAAATCCTAAGGCGATACGACAAATGGGGTCTCGCCCGACGGATTTTTTAACTTAGAATAGGAAGACGAGTACGACTAATGTGGACTCGTCTATCTGGATTTTGTCTGTAAGATTCTTTATTCTGATATAGAGTAAGAGTGTGATTGTCTTGTGGAGTTTTGTATCTTTAAAAAAAAAAATAATTTATCCCCTAGACTAACGATCTGTTTTTGGGCGTGCTGACCACACAAACTGATAAGTTTTTTTTTTCCACAGCATTTTGAATAATATACATTTGAGTTACAGGTTGATTGTCGGAATATATGTTAATTACTGATTTTGTAATACTAAACGCTGGTAAAGTTTCGTGAGTGTATAACATTCACACGGGTTCTGAAGTAGTAGGTGTTTGAGCAAAGCTAAGGAGTGCGTTTCGGACTATTTGTCCAGATTAATTGCCTCCCTCACCCTAACTGTCTTCAGGGGTGAACTTGATAGTGGATTTAAAATTAAGGGGATTTTTTTTTCTCCGAAATTTTTTTTTTGCAATAATTATTTTGCTTTTCCACTGTAGCTACTTATTTTTCAGGGATTAATCTTAACTACCATTTAGTTGGCGTAGTCGTGTTTTGCATTAGGTGCTTTATTGCCGATTAATAGCAGCGATAGTTAGATTTTTTATTTTTGGAGGAGGTATCCCAGGGTTAAGGATATCATCTTTTGAATTTTTGGAAATTTGTTTCTCGTAGTGGTAGGAACCAGTGTATCCTTTCTTCTTTTCTTTCTTGACTTGTTTCAGTCACTGACATAATATGGCCGAGAGGGCAAAACTTAGACAACTCCTCAGGGACGAAGCGAGAGAGGAGGGACTGGAAGGAGAGGAAGCGAAAGCATTTGTCAGAGACGAACTTGAGAGATATGATGCGGAGAGGAAAGCAGCTGAAGCTAAAGAGGAAAAAGAAGCAGCCGAAGCTAGAGAGCAGAGAAAGATGGATGAGGAAATGGAAATTCGCAGGATGCAGCATGAGGAAAGAGAGAAGGAGAAGGAGAGACAGCATGAGGAAAGAGAAAATGAGCAACGACGACAGCATGAGCTGGCGATTAAAACTCTAGAGTTCCAAAGCCGTGGTGCTGCCTCTACCTCCAGCAATGGAGAGTCTTCTCCTCATTCCTCCTTAACTGATCCTTCTAACACTCAATCTACTCATCTCACTGCTATGTCTTTTCCGCTAGAATCTTTCCCTTGTCCAAATGAGAAGATTGACACTTGGCTAGAAAAATTTGAGAAAATTGCAACTCTGTACGGTTTAGAGAGGTCGCGTTGGAACATGAAGCTTTCCCAGGCTTTGAAAAGTTCTGCGTATGATGTTTACGCCAAACTGGAAAGCAGCCAACAAGACAACTATGATCTGTTGAAGAAAGCGTTACTGGAGCGCTTTGAAATGAACGCTCGCAAATTTTTGCAACTGTTTCGCAACAGCCGGAAAGAGAATTCTGAAACTTTTCAGCAGTTCTCATCTCGTTTGAAGGGATATTTGACAAAGTGCCTTGAGCTCTCGCAGCTCCCCTCTACCTATGAAGGTCTTGAGGAATTTGTTTTAACAGAACAAATAAAGAACACTTTGTCTGCAGATACCCGGAGATTTCTAGCTGAGCAGGGTGCAGAAAAGCTCGAAGACATCCTAGAGAAGTCTGAGCGTTACCATAATGCGCTGGCTGAACTACCGGTCACAAAGCGGAAACCGACAGAGGAGCATTTTCGAAAACATAACCTAGAGCAATCTTCTCAGGCTTCTAACCTAAATAACCACAGAGAAACTGGACCTCAAAACCCCCCTCCTGAGAAATCCAAGTTCTACAAGAACAAGTACCCCAACCACCCCAAACAGTCTGATCAACCCGACCGCCCTACATGGCAGCGTAGCCAGAAAGGACAAGGTGGCAAAGGGAGAACCCCTGAGCACGGGACATATGATCAGACCGAGCACACCGAGCCGAAACGCATCGGATGCTTATTAACAGTCTCGCAAGGCGGAATTATTGACAGTGATTCTCAACCTGTTGGGGATGGACCCTCAACGCGAGGTACTGTTACTTTGAACGGTTCTAAAACTTCTTGCTTATTTGACACGGGGCTTTCTTATGATTGCATTGTTGCCAGAAACCTGGTTAAACCCGGTCAAGAGACAGGAGAGACCGTCAAACTTTGTGGAGTTCGTAAGAGTGATGCACCTACAGCGCTCCCCATCGCATTGGTGGAGATCCACTCTGATTTTGTCAGAGGTATGATCAAAGCGGCTGTTATGGATGATCCCATCTACCCAGTCATACTTGGCGGGAGATACGTGTGTATTGGGAAACCGGAAGAGCCGATTGTGGCAGCAGTAACTACAAGAGGGCAAACCAAGAAGGAACGGGAGCCTGCGCCTAATTTGTTACCCATGGAACTTAAAGAAGCGCAATATAAGGACCCTACTTTGGCACTCTGCTTTAGGAAACTGCCCATGGCTAAGGAACCCAAACAGCACGGGGACATTTTTTTCTAAGGATGGCGTACTGTATCGCAGAACGGGCAAGCCTGATCAAGGTTACAACCAGCTCCTAGTACCGAAACAGTACAGAAGCCAAATCCTAGAAATGGGGCACTCTCTTCCCTTCAGCGGACATATGGGACAGAACGCCACAAACCAACGGATAACCACTCATTATTGGTGGCCAGGAGTAAATACTGATGTTATCAGATATGTCAAATCCTGTGCCCAGTGCCAACGTGTGCCACCCAAGCAACGAGCACCCCCAGTCTCTTTGGGTGAAATGCCAATAATGGGAACACCATTCGAACGGGTTGTGATCGACATTTTAGGGCCTTTCGAAAGGACTAAAAGAAGGAACAGGTTCATCCTGACCTTAGTCGATACATGCACTTTATGGGCAGAAGCTATCCCGCTAACATGCGCAGATGCCAAGCATGTCGCAGAAGCCCTCGTGCAGATTTTCACTCGGTTGGGATTCCCTCAACAAGTGTTGACGGATAACGGATCTCCATACCGAAACCTGTTGATGGATGAGATCGTGAAGATCTTGAGGACCCAACACATCCACACTAAGCCATATACTCCGGCCGGAAATGGGCTCGTGGAACGTGCTAATGGAAACCTCAACATGATGCTAAGTAAACTGGCACAAGTGAAACCTGAAGATTGGGATCTTTGTATTCCTGGAGCTTTATTTGGCTACAGAGAATCTCCTCATACTTCCACAGGATTTCCGCCAGCTACACTCTTATTCGGCAGACCCATTAAGGGCCCGCTTGAAGCCTTACTTCAGTCTCTGACAGACGAGAAGGCGGATGAGACAGTTGTCTCAGCACATAAATATGTGTCGGTTTTAAAGGAAAGGTTGAAACTAGGGTGGGACCTAGCAACGACTAACTTTAAGCGAGCACGCACAAAGCACGCTAACCGATACAGGAAAGTCGCGAAAGAAAGAGAACTAGAAGCAGGAGAGAAAGTTTTGGTGTTACTCCCTACAGGAAACAACCAACTGAAGATCGGATGGCAAGGGCCGTTTACCGTCCTGAAAAAGATTTCTAAGGCTAACTACCAGATATCTATTCAAGGAATGGAGAAGGTTTTCCATTTAAATCTCTTAAATAGATACTTGGAAAGACCGGTGCCAACCTCCGACCATCTCCTGACGATCGCCAGAGCTGACGAAGATGATGATAGTGGCAGGGATATTCCACCGCTATCACAGGAAATCTTTCAAAAATGTCAGAAGCGGCGACGCTCTTTCAAGCGCGCATGGGAGACATTCCAAAGGAAGGAAACGTCGGGACAGACTTCATGAGTAGGAATTGGAAAGAGATGGAGGGGGAAGAGGAGAGGGAAGAAGACAGACACCCCGAAGCTACGGTTATAGGAAATTTAATTCCATAACGTAGACATGGAGTGCTTCCATATCTAAAGGGGGGACGTCCTGTCACGTGGGTTTTGTTCATTAAATTACCTAGATCTTCTTCCTATTCTCTTACCGGATTTTTTTTTATTTTATTATCTTTCCGTACTTGTTTTTCCGGTATTTTTCGCATCACTCGGGTGCGAAAAATATTTTCTTCAGTATTCTCAAACTTTACCTTGTTCTTTCTCATACTGGGATACGTAATTCTGTTGCGTAGATGTCAGTGAAAACGAAACTGGGACTTTCGCTTATCTCACGATAGAGCAGACTTAAGTCTGCAGCATTCCCCGTACTGGTCGATATAAGCTGTGAATATTCGTTTCGCTAGACCTAGAGGTGTCATATTGTCTGCATCTTTCACCGGTCACAACGAAAGTGCATCGGCCGAACGCTCAGGTAGGAGCGATAATTTACACCTTTTAGTCGCAGTTCGAGACAGCTGTCTGGGAATAGCAGCGGCAAACGGCACCCACTGTTGGCCTGGTCAGCGCGAGGGGGGGGAAACGCAGAAGTGTCAGCTATGTAAGACGTCTAGTAATGGTAATGTTAAATGTAAGGTGTTGAACACGTAAAGGGGAGATGATTTCGGAGTTTGAGAAAATGTGGGATTGTTTGCCCTTGTTTTCAAATATCCACCCTAGAGCTGAAATCTGATTTCATTTCAGTCTCCAACATCTCAGTAGATGGAACACGCGTGCTAGTGAATGAAGCTTTATAGCGAATTTCATAGTTCTCGTCAGATTTGTGACGAGCTTCTAACTACCTATCTAGTGAATTATCCTAGTCGTGGTGTTACCGTAGTGCTGGGGTGAGATAAATATAATAGATATCTAGTATTTTGTGAAGTGATAAAGTGTTAAGTCGCTTATTTCATTTTTAACTAGTTTCTTTTGAAAAGAGTGCTTAATTTATATAGTCTGTATTATTTTCTAGTGACGCGTTTCATTGGAAAGCAGAAATCTTATAATTTCTAGCATTAAACAATAATGTAGCTATAATGAAGTTAATTTTACTGCTAAATAATCAGACGAGATCATATTTTTCTAAACTAACTTATAAATGCTAGAAGCCTCATGAGATGTTGACGGAATACGCACGTGTTCCTAAATTCATGAGGATTTATGATTTTTTTAAAATATAACTTATCTCACGGGAAGTTTTAATAATAATAAGTCAAGCTGTAGGCTTGCCGTTTAATATGTAAGATCTTAACGAGTACATATTCTGTATAGTATATTGTATGTTGTTTTTCTTCATTCAGTCATTTCTGGGGGTGAACCCAAACTTGCTGGCGTTTAGTAAAAAGGACATACTTGTGAGAAGCATAGACATTTCCTATCTTTAACCACGTGGGGTTTTTTTAAGTAACACTCGTCTGACAGTGCATATGCCATCACAAAAAGACAGTAATACAAATCCCACAAACGGTTCCTAAAGACTAGAAATATATATTGGGCTTTTGAGCCAGTTCATATTGCTCCACAAATTTAAATGTATATGCTGCCTGGCGGCGAGAATAATTGCAAGAACTAACATTTACATTTCCAACACTATTGAAAGAGTGGATAGTGAACCAAGACTATCTGTTGAGAGCAGTTGTCCACTGGTCATCTTTTCCAAATTAAGGGAATCCTCGTGTTTGTTTTTTCGGAACTCTGTGTGCCCGTTTAAACTTGCTTATCAAACCTGATCAAAGTGACATTAAAAGTAAATCTAAAGTTTAACTGGTGAAGCGAACGCTCCCCGAAAACAGTGGAAGAAAACCTGTATTTGTAGAGCTGGGATTCGCTTTATCCAAAGAATCCAGATTCACTGTAGAGAAGTGTCCTAAGGTTGCGCCAGACGGTGAACAACATCAAGTTTTAGGTAAGGGTGAGAGAACCGAGTGAAAGTGACGGAAGGATGTTCGTTGGTTTAATACATTCATTCTTTTTTGTAATTTTTCCTGAAAAAAGATTTGCTGCTTAATGTAATTGTTCTTTTAGAATAGATACTGCTGTCATAAGTCAGTTCTTACCTTCTAGAAAGGGGGACAATATTAGACCCTAACCATATGCATCTCTAATTCTTTGGGGCCATCATCTGTCATCCTAACGGGGCTGTGGGCTAAACCTAGAGTTAAGGGCATAACGGGGCTATCATCCTTGTAGCATTTTCTTGATTTTTTTAATGACTATTTGTATATGTTTTCTTTTGATGTAAAATTTATATGTTGTGTCGTAAGTTTAATAAATGATAAATAAACTTACCCATAAATTAAATCAGTGTGCTGGTCGGCTCGTTCTAAATATTTATATAATCATTGGTATAGATTTCCCACATCTGTGTGTGTAACCGTCGTCACGTGTATGTGCGTGCCCGTGAGTAGATATAACATATGTAATATATGTATATGTGGTAGACTGTCTGACTGCTAAAAAATCTGTCGTAGAAGATAGGTGAGAGAGAGAGAGAAGATTTTCTCGCATCTCAGAGACAGCCTCTATCACTATTCTATCATCTCACTTGTGGTATCTAGTTCCTTTACTAACTCACACTGTGACTCTCACTCATTCCACTCTATCCAGAAGGGACCAACCCAAGTCTTAAATTCTCCTATCTAAAAATCTACGACATCCATATCTCTTCACCAATTCCTGTTTGAAATCTTGCCAAGATTCCTCTGGCACCGTGTCTAACCTTCTTCTAATGAAATCGGCAACCAGATGTGTATTAGTAAGAAAAGCTAACAATCTGTTTTCATTGTCTGAGGCCTGAACCGATAAAGAATATCTCTCTAGTTGTAAGAGCCAGGCCTTACATTCAGTAGATTTACCTGAAAACGTGTCAACATTACCCTTAACATTGGTAAGTTTGCGGTTTTTGTCTAGCTTACCCAATGTCTCAGATACCTGGCGTAACACGCCTACTACTGTTTCTGTCCCTTGTTCCATCTTGGCCCTGAAATCCAAAAAAAATTAAAATTATATTATTGGGACTTCTTGGGGCTCTGAAAAAAATTGCTTTGGTTAATTATGTTGACGTTGTAACAAAACAATTGCTATTCACAGCAAATCCCTATAACAGAAATATCAAGGAAATTATGATACATGCATAAGTTAAAAGTTATGCACAAACAATAATTCTACCTAATCTCTAACTAATTAACTACTCTGTATCCAGACGTTGGTTCCTGATGAATATGTCTTTCCTGGACTGTTGACGTGAGTGTGCACACTGTTTTTGTTTCGTTCTTTCTTCCCTGTTGTTTTCTGTGTTATGAGCGGCGGTTGTTGATACTTGTAGTACACTGTTCATAGAAAATCCATCTGGTGTGATGTTGCTTGACCCGTTCCCCGACTGTGGAATTAAGTTGTAAAGAAAATGTCTCTTCGTGTGTATTTTCGTCACCGTTGACCTGAGTTCCTTCGTTGACCTTGTCACCCTCGGCTGATCTTCATATGACTAGGCACGTAACTGTCTTATTTTCGTATCTGTTTTTCGTCACCGTTGACTTGAGTTCATGCTTCGTTGATCTTGATGTTATCTTTTTTAATCGCTGGTGTTTTGATAAGTACACTGTTTTGTAACAAACGTAATATTCACACAAGTGGTCACTGGCACCATAACAAATTCGTGTGATAGTTGCAACCCACGTTCTGTGCTTGTGTAGTTATTTGTTACAACCTGACACTACTGTGTATACATTCTTGTACTAATGATGATCGTTAATATCCCTGTTTTATGTACGCTGGCTGTAATTGTATAAGCCGTACCTTTGTGGCCTACTTTGCTCCTGTGACTGCTGAATGAGATTAAATTATCTGACAACTACAATGCCTGGAATGACTTGACGACTAGAAAAGTTCTTTTTTGTTGTCAAGGAACATATTCACAAATTGGCTATCTCCGAGCCTGATTATATATCAATAAATATAACATATGAGACTTCATTGTTGACACTCCTACATCACGGTCAGGAACTATTTTTATTACCTCTTGATTAACTCAGGATCTCTGCTGTCTACTTTGTTTTTCTAACCACCCATCACTACTACACACCAGTACTGATTAATGGGCTGTTCTCAATCTATTAAATTTGGCTTCGAAGTATTGTCTGGGTCACCACCAGTGCTGGTAACTTATTCTTAGCCATAAACTGTTCTTTGTAAACTGCCTACACGTCCGACACTGGACCACTGCTCTAACACTTGTCCTTGTCTATCTGCGCTCGGTTAATTATACGAGTGTTTACATACCAGAATAAACTGGTGGCGATATCTGCTGGCGATATACTGGACACAGCTCGACATGAAAAACTATATGTTATAGAAACATCTTTCATCAGTCTTCTTCTCTTCTGCACACTGCAGCGGAACCATAAACAACATGGTACCTGAGCTGGCCATAACTTGGTAGATGGTCGTTACGGTTAGTCTCTCCCTAACCTGTTCTCAGCTGACGACCAGTGAAGAGTGATCCCAACTCTTCGCTTAGCGCACGGACTTCTCGTGTCACACATGACGTATAACTAAGTCCTGCTACTCAATAATTATCCTTTCTTATTCCTATCTCTGTTATCTCCTATTCCTATCACGCAGTGAGCAGAATCTGATTATTACAAACACAAAGTTCTTCCATAAGCGCATACACGCATACACTAGATGTGAACCAACAAAGAATGAGAAGTCAGTGATCGACTATGCCATTGTTAGGAGGAGCTCATTCAAATATGTCCGGGATGCTAGAGTCTGGAGGGGACCAGAGATTGGAAGTGATCACTACCTGCTTACAATCAAAAGAACAACTGAAAGAGTTGCTCAGCCTAGGAACTGCCCAACATCACACAAGAAACCAAGTAAACAAACGGGAGAAATGAGCATTAAGACCTACAAGCTGAGAGAGCCAGAATTTAAGACCAGATATCAGGGGCTTTTCGAATACTTAGGATCAATCATCAACAGCTCTGGCGACTGTGCAGTAGAAATTAAAAGAAGACTTGCAATTGCTTCACATAAACTAATACAGATGAAAAACCTATGGCAAGGCACAAGCAAAGAAACAAAGTTACAACTGATCAGAGCATGTATATTCCCAGTGGCAACATACGGCTGCGAGACTTGGACACTCAATAAAACAGTTGCAAAAAAGATTACATCATTCGAAATGAAATGCTACAGAAGGATGTTGAGAATACCCTGGACAGAAAAAAAGACCAACAGAGAAGTACTGCACTCACTAAACGTACAGGAACATTGGCTCCTAAATACCATCGCAATAAGGAAGCTGAAATTTTTCGGTCATATAAAAAGACATAATAGCCTGGAAAAAACAGTGATGGAAGGCATGGTCCCTGGAAAAAGGGGAAATACGTCACATGATGATGATGATCAGGGGCTTATTGCTACAGCGGTGAGAAATACAGAAGAACAACCTGATGACTTGGAAACCCTCTGGCTTAAATTCAAGGACATCATAAAGACAGCTGCTGCAGAAGCATGTGGTGAAGTCCGACTTGGGAACAAGAGAAAGAGGACACCTTGGTGGACAGAGGAAGTCAAAGAGAAAATATAGTGTTGACGTAGCAGCTAAATGGCGGTACAAGTCACTGAGTTTAGCGATCCGGTGTCTCCGAAGATGCTTGTGGACGCCGAGATAATAAATCAGCCACGACGGTGTCAGAACCCTTGATGGCTTGAACTGTAAAGTGGAACGGTTGTAATGCGATCGCATACCGTGTAGATTTAGAGCTCTTTAAGTCCTTGCACTATTATTGAACGGCTATGACGCGATTTGTCGCGGTGATTTGTTGCATCCAGCAAATATTCTGGAGGCAGATTTATATATCCATTGTCTTGCATAGGCGTGATTTTGGCCCGGGGTCTTATCCCAAGTCTAGGGAGGACCCAGTCGTGTTATATTAATAATCATCTGTGAGATGAAATTGCTTTACTTGTGCCTGATGTGCCAAGAGAAAAAAAAGAGAGAAGAAAATGGCATGGAGACAATACTTCGGAGCTAAACACACAACAGGACAAATGGAGAAATATAGAGAATATGTGACACTCAGAACAGAAGCAAAGAACAAGGTGCTAGCAGCAAAACAGAAGTCCTGGGAAGAATTTGGAGAAAAGCTAGAAAAAGATGCGCAAGATAACCAGAAATTATTCTATAAGACCCTAAAGAACATGAGGAAGGAAAAACAATGCCCTTTCAAATTTATAAAGGACAAGCAAGGCAAATTGCTTACTGCCCCGAAGGAAGTAATGGAAAGAATATTTCTCAGAACTCCTGGAGTGTGAGCATGGTGAAGCATCAGAAATGATAACCACTAGCACAGAAGAGAAAACCAATGATAGTGAAGATGACATAAAGATGGAAGAACTGAAGGCAGCACTGGAGAAAATCAAGATGGGCAAAGCAGCAGGGCATGATGGTATAACACCAGAAATGGTTAAGTACATGGGAGCATCAGGCGACTTATTACTCTTAAGGGTCCTACATGCAGCGTGGTGCAACAAGACCATACCAAAGGATTGGGAGATTGCCATCATAACACCAATTTTTAAAAAGGGTGACAATTGACAGTGTGGAAACCATAGAGGCATATCCCTTCTGTGTCCCTGGTAAAATCTACTCTAGAATCCTATAACAGAGACTCCGACGCTTAGCTGAGTCACAATTGGATGAGGTCCAGTGCGGATTCCGAGCAAACCGAAGTACTCAAGACCTAATCTTCACACTCAGACAGCTGAGTGAAAAGACCCTTGAGTATAAGAGTGAGATCCATCTTTGTTTCATAGATCTGGAAAAGGCGTTTGACAGGGTCCCCTGGAGCAAACTTTGTGACTATTTGGCAAGGAAGAACATTCCAGCACCTCTGATTCATGCTATACAGAGCTTCTACAAGTCTTGAAGAAATTATGTGAGGACAGCAAACCATAAGTCAGAAGAGTTCAGGACCACCACTGGTGTAAGACAAGGTGATATCCTGTCACCTTATCTTTTCATACTCCTCATGGACGATGTCATCAAGGCATGTAAGGAGAAATCAAGAAAGTATTCAGTGGGGTACTGGAAGATGAGACAGGTCTTTGTTTCAGAGCTGGCATTTGCTGATGATATTGCCCTGATTGCTAAATCAGAGGCACATCTCCAATCCAACCTGCAAGTCTGGAAGAAAGAGCTGGAGAAGAGAGGGATGGTCATAAGTAGCTCTAAAACAAAATCCATGGTGATATCACGAGAAGAAAGAAGACATCAGATTAAGCTGGGAGAACAGGTCCTGGAGCAGGTCGACCACTTTAAATACCTCGGAGCTGTTATAGACCGAAAGGGAGGCATCAAAGAAGAGTTGGCCATTCGAAAAGCAGCAGCTGGGAGACTTTTTCAGGCCATAAATCGAGGATTCCTCAGCAAGAGAGAGGTTGGTAAGAAAACGAAGATGGTTGTATACCGCTCCACCTATGTCCCAGTCTTGACATATGGATGTGAGTCATGGGCAATGACTACAACCCACAAAAGCCAGATCCAAACCTCAGAAATGAGGTATCTGAGGAAGGTGGTTGAAGTAACAAGAAGAGACATGGTCCGCAACCAGACGATACGTCAAGGCCTAAAATCCCACCCCTGCAGACCCAAGTAGAACAGTCCCAATTAAGATGGTTTGGCCATGTCTGCAGAATGGGAGAAGATCGGCTACCACGACAAGCATGGGAAACAAAGAGCAAGAGATCCATACCCCCCAGGACGACCCAGAGTCCGCTGGGAGGACAACATTAGACAATCTTTGAAGGACCGAGGACTAGAATGGAACCAGACCAGGAGGAAGACAGCCGATAGGATAGTCTGGCGCTCTCTCTTCCAAACCTCTACATCTCACGGTAGAAGGGTAACGACTAAGTAAGTAAGTAAGTAACTGGCAAAGGAACAGCTAGGCGACCACAGCTGAGGTTCCAAGAAGTGTGCTAGAGAGACATGAAGGTACCGGTCATAAATCCAGCAATCTGGGAGGACGAAGGTGCATATCAGTGCAAGTGGAGATGCTCCCTAAGGTGCCACCTCAAACTGGGCAAAAATAAACTCTTACAACTAGCAGAGGGGAAAAGAACACCCCGAAAAGAACACCAGGCTAAAAAAAAGTAGCCAAGGGCTATCACCTCAAGGGCGCATCTTCCTCAGTCATTTATGACTGGAGGAACCTACTAATTGTAAATATTTGTAGCTTTGAATTTATTACTTTTTATTCCTTAAGGAATGCATGGAGGCATATCTGGAGTCATCCTTATGTGACCACCACCTGTGCACAATGCTACCAGAGCCGGATTAACGTAGTAGCAAAAGTAGCATATGCTACGGGCCCCGTGCTTTTAGGGGCCCCGCGCCAATAAATATGTACATAATTATTTGGTCATCTTCTAATACGAGCGTTAAACCAATGATCTTGTGATTTATGCCATCTTTAGCGCCTTTTCATTTGGTGTCACGAAATTGTGAGAGAAAGAGCATAAGAGGGTGACTTAGTGTGACTCTTCATTATTTTAATCTTAACTGTTTTGGACGGAAGCCATTTAAGTGGCGTTGAAAATTTGGTCACATTTGGACGGAAGCCACTCTTTTGGCTCTAGGCGACTGCCTCTCTAATTTTGTTTCGTTCTTTGTGAAATGAATTTGCATTAACAATAAAAACTAGAATTTAGGAAACGGAAACTTCCTGTTTTAATTGAGGTATACGGCGTGCTCGCACTCTCTTTCGATCTTGATTAAAATTTCTTGATTTGTAAGGTTAGAAAACTCAAAAAATGAGCAGTAGACACAGAGATATTGGACGTAATTATGCTTCTGGAAGTGAAAAAATTAAAGCGAAGGAAGAAAAAAAAAGAGATCAACTTGTGATGTCAAAAACACCTAAGCTGACAGAATATTTTGGTGGTGGTACTCTAACCGCTGAAGCTGGAAGTACAGGAACAACTAGTACTAGTGCAGGCTGTGCAGCAGAAAACATACAGCAAAACCCAGTATACACTGAGGCTGAATGTGAAAGAATAAGTGAAACGAAGAAGTACTCTAATGATATTGGTGACTGGCCGAACAATATAGATGACTGTGAGCGTGAATATTGGATATCCAAGGGAAGTGAAAAATGTCAACATGTTGATAGTGCCTTCTCTTCATCCGTGCGATTGTATGACACTGAAAAGAAAACTCGATACTGTCAGAAATCTTATTTTATACATATTCATAAACTTACAAACAAGCAACATGCAAGAAAATGGTTATGCTATTCAGAAAGTAAAGGGAGCCTATTCTGTTTCCCATGCAAGCTTATGAGTTCAGAATGTTCATCAAAGTTTACTGTGGAAGGGTTTAATGACTGGAAAAATGCAAGCAATCTATTGCGTCGACATGAAGAAAGCTCCTCGCATAGACAAGCTTTAATTTCACTGTTGATGCGTAAAAACAAAGGTGAACGTGTCGATTCCCAACTTGTGAAACAAATGGATATTCAAGAAAAGTATTGGCACAAACTTCTAGAGCGAATAATTGAAGTTGTGAAGTTTTTAGCAGAACGAGGCCTTTCATTTCTTGGCAGTGATGAAATTGTTGGGTCCCCTTATAATGGGAATTACTTAGGGTTGTTAGAATTACTGGCCAAGTTTGACCCTTTTCTGGCAGAGCATATAAGTACTCATGCAAACAAATGATTTGGACATACATCATATCTATCTAAAACCACGTGTGAGGAATTCATCAATCTGATTGGATCCAGCATACTGGATCACATTCTCTGTGAAGTGAAGAAATACAAGTATTATTCCGTTTCATTGGATTCTACTCCATATATATCTAATATGGACCAGCTGACTTTGACTCTGCGCTATGTTTTGCCATCTGGACCAGTTGAAAGATTTGTGACATTTTTGGATATGGAAGGTCATAGTGCTGAACAGCTTACTAAAAGTCTACTTAATTTTTTAAAGGCAAATGACATTGATATTAAAGACTGCCGTGGTCAAAGTTATGACAACGCCAGCAACATGAGTGGCAGGTTTATAGGATTACAAGCACGAATTAAAGAGATGAATAAGTTTGCGCATTACATTCCGTGTTTTGCACATTTGTCACCGGATAGCCTGTGTTAACGCTAGCTAGCACGTTAAACAGTAATATAAGAATAGCTAAAGATCTTGAGCAAGATTAGTTGCTAACAAAACATCACTGGTCGAGCGTGACCAAAGAGATCGTCGATTGCTATTTTTTGACCACGGCAGTCAGAACACAGTTCAGTCACGGGGTTCACTGTTAAGTGAGGTAGACGTGTTTCAGCCTTAGTGGGGGCCGGGTTTTTAAAGGTGGTGTGGTTAACCTCTGGTCGAGGAAATGCCTGACCACTGAAAGTTTCAATGTTATTTACAAGTATGTTATTCGAGGAGACTGAGTTTTCCAGTTTTGTGGGATGTGTTCACCCGGTTTGTATGAAAACTATTTTTTCTATTAGAATGATTAGTCTGCTATGAAATGTATATTGAGACCCAAGGCAAAAGCCTATCGACATTTTTAGCAGGGTCAAGCAGACATGTTGTTATGATGATGTCCTTTTGCAGAGACCTTACAATTCATGTAACCCACAGGCGTTCTGGCCGCTGATAGCCAGATTATTGAGTTTTGTATTTGACCATGCCTTCAGTCCCTTGGACTCTACCAATAAACCATTTTCCATGACTTATTGCTGTTACTTACTCATGTATGGAATCACTAGGGAGAGGCAAATGATCACTGGCAACTTACGTGAGTAGAAAGGACCTGGTCTTGAACCAACATTCATTTGGGTAGCTCCCCCTCTGGCAGTCGCCAGTTACCACCCACAAGATATATAAGTAAACCAGTAAACACTACGATCACTAGGAAATTCAATATCAATTAACTCAGAAGAAAATATGTACCACCTGTGACGAAAGGTCTACACGTGCGAAGATTTGGCATATCACCTGGATAGATTGTTACAGCGGTCAAATAAGATTACTTGGATGCAATAACCAGCCCCCACGGTTACATATTGTTATTTGGTCCCGTGACCAGCGGCGACACATTCACTAAATTTGGTTGGAAAATGTGCTGCTGAAGATTGTCAAGAAGCAGTCATTTTCTTTGGATTTGTTGAAAGCCTGTACACCTTTTTTTCTGCTTCTACCTACCGGTGTGGTCTCCTTTCTACTGCATTATGTGCTGGCGGTACCAATAATAAGTCCTATTTGCCCTTTCTGAAAAGACTGTCAGATACCAGGTGGTCCGCTCGGGCAGATGCAACAAAAGCACTTTTACACAGCTTTTCTGCAATAAAACAAGTCTTGGATGATATTTCAGATAACAATGATCAGAAGGCAGAGTGTCGTCCACAGGCTCGTGGTCTACTTTCAACCATGATGAAGTTAGAAACAGGAATAATGATCATACTGTGGGATCAAGTCTCGTATTACAGCGTTTTCAAATGACCAGTGCTTCTTTGCAATCTTCTGACCAAGATTTGAATACAGCTTGTGCACTCTATGAATCCCTGCGAGGGTATATTCAAGCTATGCGGTCTACTTTTGCTGACATAGAGCAAAAGGCCAAGGATCTGACTGAGTGTGAACATTATCAAGAACAAACTCGAAGAAAACACAAACGAAATCGAGAGTATGATGATTTCAGTGGTTCCAGCACACTTGATCCACTTGTTGAATCTCAAACGCCTTCTCAGCAGTTTAAAAGCCGAACATTTCTTGTCCTTATTGATAGCTTGCTCTCTGCCTTGTGTGGTGGGTTTTGATGTTAAAAAGGTGGGTGTGTAGTAAAGTTATACTTGAGTGAGGTCAAGCTGTGAAGGCCTCTGATGTAGACAATTTATAGCTGTATTACAGAGAACCTTTCTGCTACCACCTACGATCTTACTCAAAGTTATGTGTTAGAACTATTATGATTGCATGCTACGTTTAGTGTCTAGGGTAATGTAAGAGTGATGTTATAGGAATTCAATACAAACACATACACATACAGATACTAAATGCTATTATGAACTTAACTAACACCAGTGGGTAAATTTATAGTTTGGAATTTCTTTTTTCTCAAATTTATTTGTCCTGAACCTAAATTTGTTTTGGCCAGAACCACAACTCAAGTGAATCAATATATATATATATATATATATATATATATATATATATATATATATATATATATATATATATATATATATATATATATATATATATATATATATATATATATATATATATATATATATATATATATTATATTTGTATATATATATATATATATATATACAAATATAAATATATTTACATAATTAGGACTATATGTCCAAAGCACATTGTTACAATTAAAATCTTTCAAATAGTATTTCTTAATATATGATGACTACTGGTATTTGGAGACAGGTTGGGGTTTTGTAATCATCCCACAGTTCTTCTGTTACACCTATACTTGTTTATTTAGTTCTTGGGTGGAAATGTTATTTGGTATACAGGAGATTATGACTTATCTGGACCCAGGGATCACAGCAGTTGTCGTAGATTCGGCCACAAGCCACAGTCTCCTCTGGTCTTTCAAATGCTTGAGTACTGAATTAGTAAGAGGGACTCCTCACAATAGGGTAGGCTTTCTCACTCAGACAATTCACTGACACAAGATAAGTGCCAGCAGAACCCCTTTAAATGAAAGTTATGTTCCTGTCTCAACATCACTTCAATTCCACCAAATTCACAAATAATAATACAATTCAACAAAAGAACCTGGTCATCTTCTCCTGACCAACCCTGCTCCTCCATTCTACTATGATGGAACAATTTATACCAGTTTCTCATCTTTTCCCTAATGGCTGTTACGCCTCTGCCATTGGCACTGATCTTTCTCTATAAAATATGATGGGTGATATGATTCATGATGACCCCTGCATGTCTTTTGGGTATATACTTCTCTCTGATAGCTTACATATAATGGATACCTTATAGGCCCTGACAGTGGTTGCTGGGGACCTATGTACTGACTAATCATGATGGATTTTCATCTAACATTTTTTCACATTCACATTTATTTTAAATAAAAGATAATTAATATTCTCCTTACCACAATATTCAATGAAAAGCACACAATTAATACGTTGACTGGCAATAGAAATACACTGTTGTTCCTTCTGCCTTTGTCCAGACTGCTGAGATAATATGGTCTACAGCAATGCTGCTCTCAACGCACCTGCTTCAACTAAGGTTTAGAAAAAAATGGCATCTAAGCCTTTCAAGTTTAAATGCAGCTTTGGTAAGCTGACCAATGACTACGCATATCTCAATTGTAAACAAGTCTTGCAAAATAAAATTCAAACTTTCCCTTCGTTACTCGGTTAGTATATTTTTAGTTTGAGGTCGGCCAATAATATCCATCCAATCCAATCTCTCGTACCTTCTTAGTCTTTGTTTCCCCAAAGTTTTTTCAAAAATATGCCCAAAAAAATCAAGCAGGCATGACTTGTCCTGACAGTCTGTCCGATCCTCTATAGTATTATTACCAATATTTGGTTATTTAATGGACTATTTGTGTAACTAACAACCTATTCTTGCTCAGGAAGTCCTACGGCACACGAATATATAATTTTTATGGGGCTAGGTGACTTGGCTCAGAATTCCATATTTTTTCTATAATATTCAACCTATTCATGTCTTTTTGCACTAATTTCAAGCTAATTACGAGAGTCTCTCGTAGTACGTGAGAATTACGTCATTAATGCTGTCTGCATGACCCAATAATCTACATGTTCTAACTTTTACATCGTATTGTGAAAATCGTCGTAAGCAAGGCTTGCGAGTTGGTTTTATTTCCGGAAACAATGCGAGACGCGATTAGCATTGGGCCATCTATCCGTTCCCCACCCTCTCTCTACTATGTCTTTTAGGCAAATACTTCGTTGAACTTGGGAAGTGTTACGTTTATCTCAAGGACGAATTTGAAAAGTGGGTACCTTTTATTCGGCTAATGCGTTATCAAACTAATACGCTGAAGGCGTGGGTGAAGAAAACAATTCTCTACCAAAATTTGTAGTTCTATCCTATCTTTGACATTATGCACTATACTGTTATCTTCTAATTTAGATATTGTATTTAGAATTTCATCACACCTTGTCAAAACGCCAGAAAGCTTATCAAAAGTTGAATGATGTATTTGGATTCCTTCGTCAGTTACAGTCGTTTACACCTGAAGAGGTGGTAACGAGATCATCGAATCTTATTAAATCATAACCGGAAGATCTGGAAGAAAGTCTTTGTGAAGAACTTGTGCAGTTTACAGAACTGTTGAAAACTGATCTTGCTTCTCATATTGGCACTACTCTAGACCCTGTAGAGTTACAGTTTTACCGTTTGATAATTAACAATTCTTTGGAGTCTTGTTTTCCAAATGTAGAAATCGCCTTGCGGATCTATTTGTCACTAATGGTAACCAACTGCAGTGGATGACGATCATTTTCAAAACTGAAACTTATTAAAAATGAACTAAGGAGCACCATGAGTCAAAAGAGATTGAACAATCTCACACTAATGAGCATTGAACATAAACTTCTGCGTGAAATTGATACATCCTATATCATCAACAAATTTGCTCATGCTTGTGGTGGGTTTATATGTTATTTATGTTAATTATTATTAGTTGTCTACAGAGTGGGGTCAAGCTATGTAAGTCCCTGAGTCTAATAGTTGATGAAGATGTATTCTCAGGGTACCTAACTGCTACAACCTTATGATCTCACTCTGCGAAATATTTTAAGTATATTAATTTATATGGCTAGGTGTCTAGTGTAATGTAGGTGTGATGTATGATAACAAATTTAACTCAATTGTAACTCAATCTAATAAACTCAAGTAAGACAGTGGTTAAAGTTATAGAATTAATTTACAATTTTAATTTCCTGACTCTCCAATGTTTTGAATCAGGAAGGTTAAACTCAAAATAAATGTGGTTATGTACACAGGTAAATACAGTGGATGGGCATCTTGTCCAATAAATGATATTATTAAAATGTTTCTGTACTTGTATCCCTGGCTGTAGTAACAAGGTATTAAGAAGGGTCACTAGTTGGAAGAACTGTTCCTTTCATCATGTCACTAGAAAGTTTAATTACAGTGTGGAGGTTAACAATGAAATGAGAAATCATTAGCCCTCAAAATGAAGGCTTATCTTTCAATCCGTGGCAAGTAGGTGGTTGACTGGAAATATGACACTTTCTGTCCACACGTGTCTCAGCTGGAGTCAGCTTTGGCAGTTAGACTTCACAATACCAGCAACAGGTATGTTGCTTCGTACACTGCCTCTCCAGGTTTTGTCTTACTGGTTACTCGTTGATGCAACCCTGCAACAATGAACAATGCCTCCCTAAATACACTTCATATACACATCTCCACACCTAACACATAAACATCGTTAAACATTCGTAGTGATCAGCCCAAGTGCTAATCAATAGCTACAGTTCCTAATTGTGACTTCTTCTCAATCCGTGGGTATCTGCTCTTTCCCACATGGCTTCAACGTCTCTGTCACTTAGACTTTAGTTATCTTTTATATCATCAGCTGGGATACACTCTTTTCTTTTTTCTTTCTAATGATCTGTTAACTCTGGTAGTATGACTTCCTATTTAATCTCCAAGAGTTATTGGGACACTATGGCCTGTAGAGAACTGCCAGTAGCTTTCTGGTCTTATAGTCAAAATATTTTGTTATGCATGGCAATATTCAAACACCATTTACATTTTGTTTTTCTGCTTCAATAGTCTGCTTAGGCATGCATGTGCTCCCTTAGGATGTCATAAGCTTCCACAATAGCAATGTCGCACAACACAAAATTTGTGGGCGCCCTATCTGGGTTAGCCTCTACACATTAATAAGAATATTAATAAATCATTTCTCTTATCGAAATCAATGAAATATGTTACACAATACACAAGATGACTAGCAGAATAATGGCACAAGTTAAACTGCCGTTGTCCAGAAGGTAAAACATTCAGGCAAGCATCCCTTCTGAGCTCATCTTAGCACTGCAGTTATAAATTTTCAAATGGCGTTCTAGCCTTGTATTCTTTTCCTATTATCAATCTTACTAGCCAATGGAACAACGCGTCCAAAATTTGACTCTTTTTTGAAAAACCCCAAACATTTTTGGGTGTCTATCAATGCGTTGGCCAGTCTGATTTTATCTTACTGTGTAGAAATATGTTTCGCTTTGGCTGGCAAAACTTCAGTTTCACCTCCCCTTTCCTAACTAGCCTCACCCAATCAAATCAAGTCAAACGGATTTGACTTTTTTGGGGCGAAGATTTTCAAAACTGAGCAAGGTGATCAGTGAGTCTGTCGGTCCGTGATAAGGGTGGATTTACAATGATAAGGCCACACTTCTAGCTACTATGGACGTTGCAGCTATAAGTCCAAAGTCGTTGCTGAAATGTAGCGTAGTAAAGTACCACCCCTATAAACACCAGGGATATTATAAGCTGAAGTGTAAGGTGTCTTGTCTGGTTTGTTGTTGCTCGCTGTGAGTGTAGATGTGATGTAGTTTCACAGATCTACGAACGTGAAATATGACATGGAAAGTCATAAAAGTTTGAAACTGCTGTTGACGTTTCCATCATTTATTTTGACGCCACAATGACAGATACGTTACATCCATTTTACATAAGTCATAGACACGACAGTTCATGGTATTCAGCATAAATTAAATTCTTCAATGGATGTGCATATATTCTATGAGCTGATATAAATAATCCCAGCTTATTACAGCCTCAGCTTCATATCATCAATGTACATAAGTATAACAATACTCCTCTCTGATGCTGGCAGATCAGATGTGCAAAAATAAGTCTATCACTGGCTGCACGAGAATGACGTTACAGGAGTACAGGTCAAATTGACCTTTACAGGCATTCCTAAGTCTAACCTCGACGTAGGTGCAATCGCTGGCATAGCGAAGTTCATAGAGCATATAAACTGTTCTCTGGGCCTAGAGTGACCCGTGTATATATCAAACTCAGGTATGAAGATACCTGGGGTGTAATCCCTAGTAGAAGAACCTCTCCTTTCTGTAACAAGCCAGCGAGCAGAGAACGACAAATGTCAAACATCTAAGTAGATTACAGAATTCAATATAAGGAAGGTATTACCTTGCTTCGGAATAAACACCACAAACCATACGCCTCCAGGCGTTTTCGAATCATCTAGGGAAAGACCTCGTTAGCTAAACTAACTCACTAGAGGACTACAAATTCCCTATCAAAAATCACAGACGCCAGAATGCGTCCTCTCTGCTCAACACATCTTGTAGACTCCCTGACCGGAAGACTTTTTAAAACTCTCCTAAAGTTCAGACATGCGCAGAACCGTTCGATTTGAATACAATTCACACAACCTCGAAGCTATGGGCATATTCTAAGAACGACACTTAAAATCGAGCCTTATAAGGATAGGAAATAACTATCGACGCAGGTTGCCAAACGTTTACAAGAAAAGTGGGCCTGAGCGCTCCATAAATGGACATGACCCAAGATCGGTCAAACCACAACCGAAGGACATAAGAACAGATAATCACTTAAAGTAAAAAGTAATTTCAATTCCAAGAGTTATATACCTTGCATTCGAAAAAATTGAGTACACAGATACCATAGCAAAATTCTTATGCGTAACATATTACCGCAACCTCCCGATAAAAAAAATGAAACCTTTTTTTTTGTTGCTAAAAGCGGCTCAAACGCACTGATTATGCGCGGATAAATAGACAAACTGCCTAACATGAGGCTAAATCGACACATAGAGTGACAGGTGAGAATATATCTCAGCAGCGAAAATCTGTCTCAAAATATATACATATATCGGGGAGGTGCCACCAACCACACATCACATTGCTGGTCACGTTAGCATGTAAACATAATATACATATCTTGTATGCAAGTGTAATAGTAATCATTATCAAAATAGCGGTGTCATTATCCTAGCACCGCTTCAAAAGGATGTACACATGTGATAGTAAATATTACATTACCTAAACATGTAATAATATTATAATGCAATACATAATGAAATACGTTGACGATACATGAAGATCCAGGTCAATGATAAAAGGACACATCTTCTGTCGTTCCAACGGTAAGTATAGACTTCACAACTCTTCATGCTTGACAACAGTAAGGTAACTTCTCAGATCATCAATGACATGCTGAGAAAATACAATCAATATAATCCTATTTAACAACCATTAAGTTTCATAATATACAATACATTTTTATTAATAATTGTGGCCGAGTGAATTTTCGGCCCTTATATTGCCTACTCAGCCTTCTTCTGTTATATTAAAGATGGTAACAGAAAAAGATGATATTAATGCACATTAATATGAGTTCACATAAAGTGAGAGCAGATGTGCTAATGTATGATTATAATATAGGAGTGTTATGGATCTGTAATATATCTGGAAATATAAGACAGAAGTATTAGTTAAGTAGTGTCATGTTGAGATCTATCACAATTATTATCTCTATTAAGACCATTGCTCCTATCTGACCTCCAGTTAGCATAGTTGCGATTGTTATTTTCTCTTTGGTCAAAATATCTTTGTGATGGATTTTGTTGTCTCCAGAAAAAATTACCACAAGGTTGACAACCTCTATTGGAGTCACCTTTTCCAAAATTCCTATACATATTAGATCCAAAATTCCGAGGACCTTTAAATTGTCTCCAATTACTTGAAGAAGGAAAATTACCACGTGATGAACGCCCTTGGCGCTGTTCATAACCACGATTATCTTTCCTAGCAAAATTGTTGTTATTTTTGCCTGTGGCAATGGGCTTAGTGGGTACATCGTACTGACTTGGCTGAGTATGATGGGTATTAATAGTTTTGACGGCTGTTATATGTTCGATGAAAGGAGGGAAGTCACCGGGTGTGGATAATATCCCAGCAGAGCTCTTGAAATATGGAGGACCAGATATAGTAAAAATCATGACACCAATTTGCCAGAAGATATGGAGTACAAAAAAATGGCCAAAAGAATGGACGCAGTCATTAGTAATACCGCTTCCAAAGAAAGGAAATCTAAAAATGTGCAAGAACTACAGAACTATTAGCCTTATTAGTCATCCAAGTAAGGTGATGTTAAGGATACTTTTGAACAGAATAAAACAGAAATCAGAAGAAATCTTGTCAGAGGAACAGGCTGGCTTTAGACCAAAAAGAAGTACCTCAGAACAAATCTTCAATATTAGATTACTTATCGAAAAACATCTCCAACATCAACACGATTTATACCATAACTTCATCGATTTCACAAAAGCCTTCGATCGAGTCTGGCATGAAGGCTTATGGCAAGTAATGAGAAAATTCAATTTTGATACCAACATCATAGATATCATTGAAGCACTATACAAGGACGCAAGCAGTGCTGTTTTTGCAAGCAACGACATTGGAGAATTTTTCAAAACAACTGTAGGAGTTCGGCAGGGATGTATCCTGTCCCCAGTGCTCTTTAATATTTATCTAGAACATATTATGCAGGAGGCTCTCTACGATTATAAATCAACCATATCGATTGGAGGCCGACCTCTGTGCAACCTACGTTTTGCTGATGATATTGATCTGATAGCTGGATCAGAATCAGAACTTCAAGACCTTACCTCTAGACTGGAGAAAGTAACAAGAACGTATGGGATGGAAATTAATATAGAAAAAAGCAAGATATTGGTGAATAGCCATAAGAAACATGTTCCGACCAACATTACGTTAAATGGGCAAACGTTAGAAGAAGTTAACACCTTTAAATATCTCGGGTCCACTATATGCAGTGATGGAAGATCAATTAAAGAAATCAAGACAAGACTTGAGATGGCCTCAGCTGCCATGACAAGGTTGAATGTGATCTGGAAAAGTAACATCAGTTTTCCTGTGAAGATCAAATTATACAAATCACTTGTATTATCTATTCTCTTGTATGGGTGTGAGAGCTGGACACTCACTGCAGATACGGAGCGAAGGATTCAGGCTTTCGAGCATAAATGTTATAGAAGAATTTTGCGCATTTGCTATAAAGAGCACAAAACAAATGTCTATGTTAGAGAGAAGATAAACACCTATGCAGGCCACCAAGAACCACTTTTGTCAACAGTGAAACGTCGAAAGCTTGCCTGGTTTGGGCATGTAACTCGTCATGACTCCCTTTCGAAAACGATCCTTCAGGGAACAGTCGAAGGTAAACGGAGAAGAGGAAGGCAGAGAAAATCCTGGGCTGATAACATCAAAGAATGGGCAGGACACGGTTTTTCCACACTTGTACGCATTGCTGAGGATAGAGAGCAGTGGAGGACCCTGTCTGCTGATGCTTCCACCATGGCACCCCTACGACCCATGACCGGTTACGGGCTGAGATGATGATATGTTTATTAGAACTCTGAGAAGTCGATGCACGGTTTTCCTGAGGAATCTTGTCATGACATTTATCAAAGTCCTCACCGTGATCCAAACTTGATTTACTTTTGTTGGCCTGACGCCAACTATCATTAGAGACAGTATCGTTATTTCGTGGGAAACCATATTTTCCACAAAAATATGTTCACATATTGTTTAGTGTTACTCAACGCATTGAGTGCATGTGGCTGCCTCTTTGCATTAGCAACATGTTGACCATTAGGTTTATATTTAAATCTATCCCCCTTGGTAGTAGATAATATCTTATTGCACAAAACAATATCTAACAAGCCGTCAACTCTTTTACGGAGTTTTGTAACTTCTACTTCTGCCATAGTTTTCTCTCTAGTAACAGCTTTATATATTCTTTCGTTGGTTTTAATTTTTCTGTCATAAACCAACCTTATGTCTTGTAACTGAGAAATAAGAGTCTTCTCTTTAGCCATACTATCTTTAAGCTCTTTTCTCAACTTTGTCATCTGAGATGTAGCTTCTAAAACCTTAGCCTTTTCTTGAACATGTTCAAGTTTGAGTGCTTCCATAGCACTATAATGAGTAGTCATAAGTCCATCAATTTTTTCAGGATCAACCATATCTTTTTCATTCAATACCTTTATTTTCTCCAGCTCCATAGCTGAGACTCTCTCATGCAAGTTCATATTTTCTTCAGCCTCTAATTTCTGTGTTTCAATTTCTATTTTCTGTTTTTCAATCTCAAATTCCAAATCTACATAATCTACCTTCAACTTCTCATGCTCTAATTTCAAATTTCGAATCAGAGTTTCAAATGCATCATTATTTTTCAGCGACTCAATCTTTGATTTCTCATTGTCCATTTTGACCTGTTCTAGCTCACTAACAAGAGCTTGTTCTTTACATAGGTATTTATTTTTAATTGAGCTCATCTCATCTTCCAGCTCCTTTTTCTCAATGAGTAATCTTTCAATATTTTTTTGTTTTTCCTCAGTCACTTTCTCTTGTTGACATAGAACATTTCTGAGTTCTCGATTACCCCAATCAAGGTTTGATACTCTTTCATTCAGAACCTTCATGTTCTGCTCCATCGTGATTTGCTTAGTAATCTTTTCTTTCAAAAGATTTACCTCAGATTCCAGGCTCTGAATTTGAGCCACATGTGTATTGCAATCATCGTTACTCTCTTCTTCAACATTTATGTTCATTAATGAGGTCACCTCATTATTAAGTAACTCATTTCTCTCACTGTCAAGTTTATTTTGTATTAATTGTTTTTTTAATTCTTCTGCTCTTCTTTTTTCTTGCTTCAGCTGTATTTCCATTTGCTGTAACACATTAATAAGAGCTTTCTTATCACCCTGAAGGTCATTTATTGTTTTTTTCAATGCATCCAACTCAACAACATTACCTTCATCATAAAAGAGTATGGATAGTGATTCAGATAGTCTAAATACTCTATCTTTAGAATAGCCATTTCTATAATTACAATTAGCATATTCCCTAAGACCATCACTCGCCTGAAGTAGGAATTGCTCTGTGGCATAATCCTCACAGTCTTCACCAAATAAACGTAATTTTTTTCTTCCTTTCTGAAGAAAATGATGTACAATATCCATCATGTTTGACATTATGTCTAATAATCTGAGTCCAAAACCTGAAATAATTAACTATCTTATTTCAATCTTAATAGTAACAAGTCTTAAATCGAGCACTTGAATAATCACACCACATTATATTATCCCAATCTCTGTGGGAAACAAGTCTATGTCCAAGAACTTGTATATGAACCCTTATAGAAATATCATCAGTCAATTCTTTATCATAGGTGCACTTCCTATTCAATAGTGCATGACACTATTCATCATTTATTTATCATCAGTGTATTAATAATAGTGCATCAGTGTAATCCATTAATTAATTACCATAAGTGTAACTAATAACAATGTAAACAAAATCACAGTGTAAACAAAATTACAATGTAAACAATAACAATGTAAACAATAACAATGTAAACAATAACAAAGATCAGAAACAATACGAAAACATTCGCAGGAATCAACTAAATATACAGCGAAAAATAAAGAAAATATCACCAAAAATGTGATGATATCTGCGAGAAAATTAAACAAAACACATGACACCACAGTGTATAAATATAAATGGTGTATAAAACTAAACAATAGAAAAGAGGAGACCTACAAGTACAAACAAATCAACACAAAACTAAAGAATAGAAAAATGTTACAAAAACAACGAAGAAAAAAAACACCTCATCACAACTAACACAAATAGCAACAAATTGTCGCTAGCAGATTTTCAATTAAGAAAACCGCACCTACAGAACACTAATACAAGACCTCTATCACGTGGTATATCTTATATTAGTCACACACCCAACCTCCCACTGAAATGTAAACATATAAATAAATAAATAACATATAAACATATAACATATAAGAATGAGACGAAACAGAAGGCTCAGCAGAAGCATAAGGGCACAGTTCACAAACAAAACAGGCCACTTAACTTATATAAGTCCAAACGTCAGCACGGTGCAGAACAGGTTGTGATCAGCATTCTGAGGATAAATGATCCAACGTTGATCGACATCTGCTCCCATATACAGCCATGACGAAGGAAATCGAGCTTCTGATACAGGAATGTAGTTTCGGAACTTGTCCTTCTTTCATACAATGATCGGCACTTGACCATCTAAATGAAGTAAATCGATTCGATCGGCACTTGACCTTCTAAATCAGCAAATCGATTCGATCGGCACTTGACCTTCTAAATCAGCAAATCGATTCGATCAGCACTTGACCTTCTAAATCAGCAAAATTGACAAACTGTCGAGCAGCGCCGGGTACTTTCAAAATATAGCTAACTTGCTATATGTCATTGTAGATGAAGAATCTTGAAGGAAATGTAGTTCACGAACTTGAATGTTGTATGCTGTATCGGTTTGTTGACCCCCGAGAGTGCTGGTACCAGATGAAACCATCTTTTGGCCACCATAAAATGATAAAGTGTACTGGCCACCATAAAATGATAAGGGTGGATTTACAATGATAAGGCCACACTTCTGGCTACTATGGACGTTGCAGCTATAAGTCCAAAGTCGTTGCTGAAATGTAGCGTAGTAAAGTACCACCCCTATAGACACCAGGGATATTATAAGCTGAAGTGTAAGGTGTCTTGTCTGGTTTGTTGTTGCTTGCTGTGAGTGTAGATGTGATGTAGTTTCACAGATCTACGAACGTGAAATATGACATGGAAAGTCATAAAAGTTTGAAACTGCTGTTGACGTTTCCATCATTTATTTTGACGCCACAATGACAGATACGTTACATCCATTTTACATAAGTCATAGACACGACAGTTCATGGTATTCAGCATAAATTAAATTCTTCAATGGATGTGCATATATTCTATGAGCTGATATAAATAATCCCAGCTTACTACAGCCTCAGCTTCATATCATCAATGTACATAAGTATAACAATACTCCTCTCTGATGCTGGCAGATCAGATGTGCAAAAATAAGTCTATCACTGGCTGCACGAGAATGACGTTACAGGAGTACAGGTCAAATTGACCTTTACAGGCATTCCTAAGTCTAACCTCGACGTAGGTGCAATCGCTGGCATAGCGAAGTTCATAGAGCATATAAACTGTTCTCTGGGCCTAGAGTGACCCGTGTACATATTAAACTCAGGTATGAAGATACCTGGGGTGTAATCCCTAGTAGAAGAACCTCTCCTTTCTGTAACAAGCCAGCGAGCAGAGAACGACAAATGTCAAACATCTAAGTAGATTACAGAATTCAATATAAGGAGGGTATTACCTTGCTTCGGAATAAACACCACAAACCATACGCCTCCAGGCGTTTTCGAATCATCTAGGGAAAGACCTCGTTAGCTAAACTAACTCACTAGAGGACTACAAATTCCCTATCAAAAATCACAGACGCCAGAATGCGTCCTCTCTGCTCAACACATCTTGTAGACTCCCTGACCGGAAGACTTTTTTAAACTCTCCTAAAGTTCAGACATGCGCAGAACCGTTCGATTTGAATACAATTCACACAACCCCGAAGCTATGGGCATATTCTAAGAACGACACTTAAAATCGAGCCTTATAAGGATAGGAAATAACTATCGACGCAGGTTGCCAAACGTTTACAAGAAAAGTGGGCCTGAGCGCTCCATAAATGGACATGACCCAAGATCGGTCAAACCACAACCGAAAGACATTAGAACAGGTAATCACTTAAAGTAAAAAGTAATTTCAATTCCAAGAGTTATATACCTTGCATTAGAAAAAATTGAGTACACAGATACCATAGCAAAATTCTTATGCGTAACAGTCCGTCTAAATTTTTATTTCTACCATATGTCTGTTATTACTTGGGCGATTTTAATTATTTAAAGTGATTATTGATCAGACTACTGTCATCTATCCTTCTAGATAGGTGTTACTTTCTTCTTTATCTTCGTTTACATCTTTGTACTTTTCCTTTTTACTATGGGACTCTTTTCACTAAGATACCATATTAAGGAAATAATTGTTCTAAATCCAGATAAGTTACTATATGATGTTATTTTAAACAATATTTCTCTACTGTCCAAGCATCTCTTTTATTTACTCTCTTTCGTTTTTTATGAAGAAATAAATATTCTAAGTTTTCCTTTCCTACCCCTTTCTCTCCTGTTCTCAAGACGAGGTAAAATTTTTGGTTCGTCGCCAACTGTCTAACGTTGTAGAGAAAAAGTGGGGGTTTTCGGGTGGGACTTGCCCGCTCGCTAACAAAAGATTCAAATGCTTTATTTTAAATCTTGGCGAAAGGGAAAAAAATGTGCCCTAACAACCGTTGCTTAGGCAGTAGTTATTAATAGATTTCACTAGTGCGTTAGTTACATTTTCTAACAGTTTTATTTTACTTTGCTTTCAACCAAGGTCAACTACAAAATTTATTCATAGATTTTTGAACGAGAAAAAAAAATATAAATGAGAGCGGGGGGTAACATGGAGTATTTTATCACAATGTTAAATGTAGAAACATTAATATTTAAACAATAATGTTGACTGTGTTACTTTTTATAACGATAATTACTATGCAAATTAAAAATATATGTGTTCATATATATTTGTGTTGTTTTATTGGTTTTTTTTTATATAGGGCCCCTTTCTTAACATATGCTACAGGCCCCGTACTAGCTTAATCCGGCCCTGAATGCTACAATATACATATGTGAAAGTGAACCCTTATCTGTGAGGCCAATTACACCTTCATTGACTCTTGAAATCATCCACACACTTCCAGGGATTCCCCCCTGTGGTGAAACGTGTTGAAAACCTAGCATTGCACATTAAGCTTGGAGAAGTCACTTGAGCTCCAGATGTAATTCTTAGGCTTCGACTTGGTTGACTGCATACAGGAGGATCTCACTATGGACCCAGTGATAGGCAGGGGGAGCTTCTCAGAGAAGTGACTCTGTACAGGACCTGACAATTTCTTGGGAGAGCCCAGAACCAGAGCACAGTATTTTAGTTCTGCGTAGATGGAGAGCCCCCTTGGATGGCGGAGAATTCACAGTATACCATGCGCTTCTTCCTCCTAGCTTGGGATCAGATATGACGATCCGTTAAATGCAAGCCAAGCTGGAGAAACTGGAGCTCATTACTTCAACTCAGCACATTTTCAATTGGCAGAAAAGCCTAGATCTACAGTGTAGATAATACCAAGGGTCTTCAATTTGGTATTGGCTGCAAAAGAACGAGAACCTCAGCAGCCCTAGTTAAACTACTCCTTAGGGAGTAGTGATATCTGTAACAATTTGTTTAACATGATGAGGTTGCCAACCTCATGTAGTAGCCTTGTAGGACATGCCTGATGGAGCAGTAGTACTATCCTTTTTTGTCTCATCCCTAGGGAGCACGGAGCCACTGCTGTAGCTGGCTCCCTTGCAGAAATTCTGCTTGACAGCATTTATGTGCTTTTGCAGCAGTGTTTTCTGTTGCCCTTTGTTCTACATGATGAGGCTGATGGGTAATAATATTACATGACTGTAAAAGATAGAAACGCTAGTTACCATAAGGAAACATTTCAGCTGCCCATGGAGCATAGGCTTCTTCAACAAATAAAATCTAAGCCTTCTTGTCCTGTGCCATCTGTTCAAGATTTTTCCATGTTTTCTTTATCCCCTTCATGTCTGTCCCCAGTTCTCTTCTCCGTGTGTTTTTTTTTTGGTCTCTCTTTTTCTCATACCCTATAATATAAGTAATCTCTTACCATTTTTCTATCAGGAAAAACGAGATAGAGCGAGTGATTTCTTAAGAATAAAAGTGAGGGTGGGGCTTGGAAAGCGAGATAAATTTAATAGATCTTCATCCAGGCCCTTTGCCATCCCTAACTCAAGAGCAGAGTTGGGTAGTGTTACTGTAATCTTTGATGGAGTTTCAAACGTCGATTTATTGGTTGTATGTTTTTCACCCTGGTCAAAGTTGGGGAACTATGTCTTAACTTTGCTGTGTCAGGTTGATTAGGGGTTATCTCCCTTTTTGGTTCATTCATTGTGTTTGACCTTTGGGGTCAGAGGTGATCAGTTGTGGGCTTTTTTGCCATGCGCAGTGGTTGCGCGCAAAATTAGATTTCCGTCAGGTAGAGTGCGAACTGGCTTCTGTGAGGACGTGTATGTCCGTTGTATTCTGGGGAAGGAAAATCTTCGAAGTGACTGCGTTGTCAGTTTTCCCCAGTGATTTACTGTACGTCAGGAATGACGACAGTGTTATTTCTTATGTTCTGAGGATTCGTTTCAAGGTAACACCGACTTTTCCATTAATATGCATTCGGTTGCAGAATTTGTTAAAGGATTACCTAGCCGTGAGAACAGCTCACCGTTCCTGTAATGCAGAACTGATATTTTGTGCTCAAGGTAGCTATTTAAGACTATTCGTCTTCATATGATCAGACGTCCAGTGACGAAGTTATATATGGTGGAAACCGCAGATTGGCGGTATATCTATACAAATATTATAGCAGGGTTGATGCAACCTGCTTATGAAGAGTACACAGCTGACGTCATATCGAGGTCTGTGTAATGGCCACTATTCTACCGCATGAACAGATGTAACTGGCATGTTATGCCAAGTTGAACGACGGCCCTGGTAATAGGATTACATGAGTTAAGGGCTCGTCTTTCGTATGACGGAGTTATTCAGGTATCTGACGCGTTCAGTCAGGGATACCAAAGCAGCATTATGTACTGTACATTATAGAACATACCACTATTGACATGCCCACATATTTGAATGTTCATCAGCCTTAGAATGCCTGATATGTACCAAGCGATTTCAGTTAACATGAGGTACATGAACCTGTTTACATTGACTGTTCCTGTGTGATTCTACTGTTAGTCCTGTCAATAAATGTATGAACTGTCACAAGTAGTTTCAACCATTATTGACTCCAGTACGAGTGTGACTGGGTGTTTTGTGCAACTATATATGAGCCTAAACACATTCGCGTCTCTTCACACCCATGTCTCATCATCCTCATCATCGTACAAGAACCATGTATGCTGTCAGCGTGAGTGACCCAGATCTTCAACTACACATCAACATTTGCATCACGCAGAAAAAAAAACCAACTAACATTCCGGACTGGTACAACTACTGGTAGGCCAGCTCCGTGGGCTTAGCGGCTTCAATTTTGGTTTATGCTACAGATGGGAACGATCGAGGTTTACATCTGATGATAACACACATCCGTAGTACTCTACATTTCCAGGTTTTGGCTACACAGGACAGTAGAAATAGGTCATCGGCTGTTGACCCACATAAACAGTGTTAGCATCTATGTGATAATGCTACATGAACCACAGTTGGTACAAGTACTGTAGCTAGCATCTGGGCAATGTTGCTACGTGGACCACAGCTGCACACAAGTCGATTCCTTATTGTAAACAGTACCGCTGGTTGTTTACACGTTACGGTCAACAGACTCTTCAACGTCTGAGCGTTGAAGTCACGTAGTTCGAGGTCAAGTGTTTTTGTAAACAGTACCGTCTACGAACTTTTCAACATTGGGCCTCAAGTCTCAACTATTTGTCGAGAAGGTCATAGTGACTTTATGTTCCTGGAGACCACTACATGTTATTGTGGATCTAACAATCATTGCGCGCTTGACATTGTACTCCGGTGTTGACAAAGAGCAAGAGAGTTACTATATTGTTATTTGTAACTAAACTTTGTTTGCAACACATTCCATTGATGATATTTATGTTACTTGTATTACTGTTGTGTATTTTTTGGTGTTTTCAGCGGGTTTTGGTTGGGAAGGTGACTCCTTTGGAATATACCACGTCATAGAGGTTCCACTGAGAGCGTTTTCTGTAGGAACTGCAAATTTCCTTAATTGGGATTTGCTAGCGACAATTGTTGCTATTTACGTTTAACTGTGACGAGATGTGTAGTGTTGTTTTCGTTATTTTTTCCATTCTTTGATTTACGATTTGTTTTGTTTGTATCTGTTCGTCTCTCCTTCCTTTCATTTATTTCTTTACACTTTTTTGTTTATAACAGTGTTGCCATTTGTCTTGTTTACTTTTCGCAGTCATCATTACACATTTTTGTAACATTTTCCTTAGTTTCGCTGTATTGTTTATTTGACTTCTGCGAACGTTTTCGGTTGTTCTGTATTTTTGTCCTTGTATTTATTATTGTCATACACAGTCTAAATACATATACTTGGTCGTGTATTATTATTATTGTTATTAATATGATACACTATTCATATTGAGATTATTGATAGAATAGTATTATAAAGAAACAAGGTAACCATACAAGGTCTTTGACTAAGACTTGTCTATCAAAGAGAGTGAAATAAACTGAAGTGAGTATACAAGTCTAACATTGAAGACTTGTCTCCCATTTAAGTGGGATAAGGTAATTTATTTAATTTTTTCAGGTTACTGATTTCATTAGACAGAATGTCTACACTGGAATACTTCATTGGACAAGGGAAATCCCTTGGCAAGTCTGGTAAGGAATTAGAAGAATTCGCGACTGCTCTATTCGCCATGGTATTAAAGTCAGAAGAAAAGAGACAAAAAGAGGAAAATAAATTGAAAGTAGAAACTGAACAAAAGAAAGCAGAAGCTGAGCAAAAGAAAGCAGAAGCTGAGCAAAAGAAGATAGATGCTGAGAATTTAAGATTGCAGATGCAAGCTGAACAAAGGAAGATAGATGCTGAGAATTTAAGGTTGCAAATGCAAGCTGATGAAAGAAAATTCCAGATGGAAATGGAAAAAAAATGAAGCTGCTGCTGAAGAAAGAAAACTTCAAGCAGAGGAAAGAAAACTTCAAGCTGCTGCAGAGGAAAGAAAACTTTAAGCTGAAGAAAAAAGATTAGACAGAGAAGCCGAGGAGAGAAAGAAAAAAGCAAAAATGGAACATAATGAAAAACTCTTAGCTTTGGAGTTAGAGAAATTGAAATGGACAAATATGGGTGCTCATCAAGCAACTTCGGGTACGACAAAGGAGTTTGCTAGTAGGATCAAATTACCTCATTTCAATCCTTTAAAGGATGACATAGCCGATTATCTGGATAGATTCCAATTTTTTATGCGATACGCATAAGATAAAAAAGGAAAAATATGTCGAACAATTGATGGAATTTTTTACAGGTGAAACAGTGACTACTCTTATGACAATAGAAGAACATAACAGAACTGATTATGATGTTGTCAGAGCAGCATTACTAAAAAAAATATCAACTAAAAGAAGAAGATTATCGTCTTAGTTTTAGGACAATGTTGCCAGAAACTGGAGTAGATTTCTCTGATTTTATTACAAAGATACGTCGTACATTTACACGATGGATTGAGTTGTCTCAAACTGAGAAAACATATGAAGGTCTAGTGGACTTATTACTTAGAGACAAAGTTGTGTCATCTGTTAATGATTCTTTCCTTGCATTTCTTCATGAGCGTAAACTCAAAAACTTAAAAGACATGGAGGAATACTGTTGCCAGTATGCCACCGCGCATCCCCATGCTACTGTTAGCAACTCTAAAGTGAAAGAAGGGTTGCCAGTTGCTTCGGCAGCACCATATGGCCCTAATTTCAATAAGAAATTTCAGGGTGCTCAACAAAACTGGAATAGGAAAAGTAATCAGAATTACACTCATAAGCAGAGTAATCCAACATATGAAGGTTCTTCTTCTAAGAACTGGAGACGAGATGGTAGTTCTCGTAATTTTGGTGGTAATAATTTTAGACACTATCGCAAAGGTTATCACAATAAAAACTATCCGAGCTTTTCTTCTCGGGATAACCATTCTCGACGTCAAGAATATGACGATGGTGAATATACAAACCGGGATTCAAACCGGAATGATAATTACAATAGACAATATGATAACAATTACAGGGGAAATGATAATTGAGGTAGACCTAGGTATAACAAAAGAAAAGCTTACCAACAGGCAAACTCTGCACAACAAGAGTTTAATGGAGCCTGTAATCAAGTAAATGATAGTGGGAACTCTAATGCTATCACTGGTTGTGCTTTCGATTTTGGGAGAGCAACTGAATGCCCCAATGCTCAACATTGTTCGAGCCATCGTCTGTATCTACCTTAATTTGCGGTCACCCTCTTCCCGCTCTTCCTGCTACAGTGGTGCATGATGGGAGAGGATCTCTCATCTTGCATAAAGGTCTAGTGAATGATAGTCTAGTCTCAGTGCTTTTTGATTCTGGATGTACTACTGTCGGGGTTAGACAGTCTCTAATAGATAAACGCTGTTACACGGGAAAGGTGGTCAAATGTGTTACATTTGGGGGTACCATGGAAAAATATCCTACTGCTGTCATTAGTATTGATACTCCCTTCTTTACAGGAGATGTCCACGCGTGTCTTCTTCCTAATCCTATTTTGGATCTTATAATCGGTCGTATTCATGGGGTTAAGGAATGCACCCCGCAACAAATTTCTATTTGGGAGGAACAAAATATCCAAACGGTCAATGCAGTGGTAACAAGAGCCCAAGCTCTTATCCCTCCAACTTCATCTGATGATAGTAATGGAGTTGATAGCCAAGACGATCACTTGGTGATTTCGCATGACACGTTTGTTAAACGACAAGAAGAGGATCCTTCTTTAAAGAAATTCTTCCTTCTCGCAAAGAAAGGTGATCCTAATCAGAATACGAATCACAGATCGTATATCACTATGAAGAATGGTATATTGATACGAATGGTACAACACTCTGACAAGTCTATGCATTCGCAAATTCTTGTGCCTAAGTGTATGAGAGCCTTAATTCTTCAACATGCACACGATTCTCAGTGTGCTGGACATATGGGTTTTTCCAGAACTAAGACTAGAGTCCTTGTGTCTTTCTTTTGGCCATTCGTGAACAAAGACTTACGAATTTATTGCCGATCTTGCAAAATTTTTCAAGAGGTCAAGTCTAGAGGTCCAAGACATGCTGCACCTATTCAGGCCGCAGATATTCCTATTCGGCCGTTTCAGAAAATGGCAATAGACATTATTGGCCCGTTTAAGATTAAGTCAGCCAGAGGACATCAATTTATCCTTACTTGCGTTGACATGTGCACGCGTTGGCCAGAGGCTATACCTCTTAAAAGCATATCAACTGTCGATATCGCAGATGCTCTTTGGCTCATATTTTCTCGTCTGGGATTCCCCGGAGAAATACTATCAGACCACGGCACTCAATTAATATCGGACACTATGTCTCAGGTAATGGCTACTCTGGACATTAAAAAGTCCCTCAGTAGTATTTATCATCCAATGTCCAATGGATTGGTTGAACGTCTTAATAGGACACTAAAGAACTTACTTGGCAAGATAACGGAGGATCATCCTGATAATTGGGACAGGGTCCTACCTGCAGCTCTCTTTGCTTATAGAGAGGTTCCCAACGAGCATACAGGATTTTCTCCTTTTGAACTTGTCTTTGGCGCGCAACCGCGCGGTCCTATGTCCTTGCTACACGATCTGATCACTGCCGATAATATTGACGATGAGACACAATCGTCATATGAATATGTCATTGCTCTTAGGGAAAAAATTATCGAATCATGCAGGTTAGCTACTTCATCATCAGAATTTGCTAAAGAAAAGGCTAGGCGATTCGCTAATAAGAAAAGACGCCTACGTCAACTTTGTCCTGGAGACAAAGCGTTTGTCTTACTTCCCTCGAGGAAGAACAGACTTCTCATTTCTTGGAAAGGTCCATACACTATAGTCTCTAAAATTTCGGATGTCGACTATATTGTCGATGTTGATGGAAGGCATAAAACCTTTCATATAAATATGCTTACGGAATTTATTGAACGACCAGACTATTTACAGCCTATTTTCCAGGCGACGGACGATTCTCCAGTCCAACATGGTCATATCTCATCCCTGTCCGTTATACAGGATGAGGAAACTACTTTTTCTGATGTTAACTTACCTCTTCCCGTGATTCCACTTGATTCTACGGAATCATGGAAAAACGTTACCGTCTCTTCGAACTTGTCTTCTGAGGAACAGCGTCAAGTATCTTCTACGCTACAATCATTTCAGGATGTCCTTACCGACATTCCTGGAAAAACACATGTCATTGAACATGACATCATACTTACTGATCGTAATCCGATCAGAGTAAGACCAAACCCTATACCTATTCATTTTCAAGCACAAGTCGAGAAAGAATTGGATGAAATGATTCAATTGAAAATAATTGAACCATCCACTTCAGCTTATTCTTCGTCGATGGTTATTGTTCGAAAGAAAGACAATAACATAAGTCTTTGCGTTGATTATCGCAAATTAAATCAAGTTACGAAGTTCGATGCTGAACCTATGCCTTTATTAGATGATCTACTTATTAGACTCTCTAAAGCTAGATTCTTTACTAAACTAGACTTGTCGAAAGGTTATTGGCAAGTCCCTTTGACGGAACACGCCAAACCTCTCACTGCTTTTTCAACACCTAGGGGTTTATTTCAGTGGAATTTTATGCCTTTCGGGCTTATGAACGCCCCAGCAACTTTCGTGCTCATGATGCGACGAATTCTATCGTATCGTACAGATGTCATCGCCTATTTGGACGACATCTGTCTGTTCAGTGATACTTGGGAAGAACACTATTTAGGTTTAAATGAATTACTATCTACTCTACGTGAGCATAGTTTGACTGCAAAACCCTCTAAAGCTTTTGTTGGGTTTAGTGAAATTTATTTCCTAGGTCATCGGGTTTGTCATGGTCTGTTGAAGACAGAGGACCAAAACATTTCTAAGATATTAAATATCTCAGTCCCGAAGACAAAAAAAGCAAGTACGTAGTCTCTTGGGATTAATACAATTTTATGGAAGATTCATTGATAATCTATCCTCCATTATGGCACCACTTTCAACGTTATTAAAAAAAGGTTCTCCTAATATGGTGCGTTGGTCCCAAGAATGCCAATCGTCATTGGATCAGGTTAAGAATTTGTTCTCATCTCATCCTATCTTAAGACTACCAACGATTGATAAGACTTTTGTCCTTCGTAGTGATACCTCTTCCACTGGGATCGGAGTGGCACTAATGCAGGAGTATTCAGGAACTCTGCATCCTGTAATGTATATTTCTAGGAAGCTGAATGCGGCAGAAAGGAATTACTCGGTTTTAGACCGTGAATTGTTGGCCATGGTTTGGTCCATTCTTAAGCTACAAAGGTTCCTTCTGGGCGCGCATTTCATTATGGAAACCGACCAAACAGCTCTTACAGCTATGCAAAGTAAGGATTTGAAGAGCTCGAGATCTACTCGTTATGCTATTGCTCTTCAACCTTTCCATTTTACGGTGCGAGCTATCCGTGGTTCGGATAATGTGATGGCAGACGTATTGTCTAGATGCCCACATGATTCCATTTAAATCTATGTCCTAGATCTCCTGATACACTTCCAGACTTATGTCTGTTCTTAATATCATAATATATATTAACACAATTGTTTCACTAGTTGGATGATGTATAATGACTTTAACAAATTTGGTTATGTCCATCCATGATATATATCAATTAGATATGTTGATGGTATAGTATTGTAATTCATGATATTTGTAAATTGCTATAATTATAGTATTTGACAATTTTTTGATATCTATGATTGGTATTCATTTGATGTTGTTTCCGTAACTTCATTATTTTTTTTACATAGACAGGGGTGTCAGCCCTATGCTAAAACCCCCAACCTGGAGGACCAGGGTACCAGCTTTTGTCTGACCCCTACCCACACAGACCAGTCCAGCTTGGTTGAACCTACCAGGAGTAAAACTCCCACGTTATCGTCCTGATTTTCGTCAATCAGGTAGGGGGTTTTACCATTAAAGAAACCTAAGTTGCTGGCAATACCAATCATCTTCTTCTTCTTCGATCCTTAACCACCGACCGTCAAAACAGTCAGTGGCCATCACACCTGGTGGCGTCTTGTAGGGCGGCAACAAGCTGCTTACACTTTGCTCGGTCGGTGGCCATCCTTCGTACAGTGCCCCAACTCTGGTTCATTCTTTGCATCTCAGCCTCCACACTCATTCGCCAAGTTGTTTTTGGTCGGCCTCTCTTTCGTTTTCCTTCAGGGGTCCATAGCATAGCTGTTCTTGTGATGGCATCAGGGTCTCTTCTGAGGACATGGCCAACCCAGCTCCAGCGTCTGCCAGCTATGATGGTGTGCACGTCCTCTTGCTTGCTCCGAGTAAGCAGATCTTGGTTGGTGATGGTTTTCGGCCAAAAGATTCGGAGAATTTTTCTTAGGCATTTTGTGTGAAAAGAGAACAATTTCGACATTTCCTTCTCTGTAACTCTCCAGCATTCCGAACCATAGAGAAGCACACAGCTCTGATATAATCTTAATTTTGTGCTTGTGCTGTACTGAGAGGACTTCCAGATGTTGTTTAGACTAAAAGAGGTTGTTCCTGCTTTGCTCATTCTGTTGTTGATGTCTTTGCTTGCTCCGCCATCTGGTGTTACTATGCATCCTAGGTATGTGAAGGTGTCTGTCTGTTCCAGTTGCTGATTCCTTACTGATATGGGCTCAGGGTTGCTCACATTGAGCGTCATGACCTCTGTCTTCTTTAGATTTGTAGCGAAAGGTTTTCCTAGTATGATAATAGTGGTAGAGCAGAAGTAGAATCTCTCTCCAGAAAGTATGAAGTTCCAGTGCCCGAGAAGTACACTGGTATCACAAGTGAGTTACAGCTGTGAATACTCTGAGCTGGACAATAGATTTAGGCTTCAGAAGTATAAGTTGCTACTTTCGCTATAGTAACCCTATGTGATAATATAATTAAATTAGAAAAAGTAACTCAAAATTTAACAGTTAAAAATTTACAAAGTCAAATGAGTACAATTTCATAATTTATTATGTACATCTATATATTCTTGTAATGAGAAATGGGTGTTGGAAGATGGTAAAATGAATGATTATTTATAGTTACAAATTAAACTGAATAATAGAAAAGTCTTGGATTTATCTTCCGCTGAAATTACACAAAAGTTTGTCACAGTATCTCTTTGATATCTCTTGCTATCTAGTTCTCATCATAGACAGTCGTTTTAGAAACTGTTCACAGGATTTGTGACATAAAACTCATCTGATCTTAGTTCGAGGTTCCTGAGACACACTTGAATCTGGAAGACTTTCCTTCAGCCCGCCCTATAACTACGGGGGACTAAGGTGTTGAAGATTGATTGACCTCTAGGCTTCAGTTCGCAGGATCAACGGTCTTCAAGTCTTTTGGGTAAATTCGGTCAGGAATGATCATAATCTTGATCAGCAATGATCATAAAAACTGATCATAAAACCTGGAACAAAAGGTAATAGGTGGCCATGGTGTTCCAACAACCTCCCACCCCCCCCCCCCCCACTGCTGTTCATGATGCGACCATGTCTTCAGTGTTTGTATATAAATGAATGAATCATGGTAGTATGTTACAGAGATAGCATGATAAGATAATGTATACTGTGCAGAATTAACAAAATACATGAATAAATCACATGTTATGATACATGGGTACGCTATAACCTTTGCCTTCCACTTATGGATGTCAAGTCACTTATGTACTTGCTGGTATGTCGTAAGTTCCAGGCAAGAACTAGCCATGATATATTTGGCTAACCAATTAATGGTTATGCTTCCTGACAATGCCGGTGAAGGTTATCTCTGGTTAGCGTCATTCCCTTTTTATTATATCTGATACAATAAAATCGTAAATAAAATCTGAAATAAAATGATATTAGTCATATATATATCTTTAATAAACTTACATACCCTCTTAGGATTTATAAGCTCACGGTGAGACTGTTTTGGCTGAATTTAATCTGCCCTGCATGCAGCGTGAAAATAGAACTTTTCTTGCAGATGCTGTCTTCCAGTTTCTCACTTTGGCTTCTGGATTTGGTGTGTGTGTTTTTCAACGCGCCCCTCTGTCCTTATATTTCAGTCTCTCGCCCGTACGAGAAAGCACCTCCTAAATTCCCAAAAGATTTTCGTTTCATCTCCTGGTTTGAGGCGATTTGAGGCAATCTGTGCTTTTCCTGTACTTGTTTTCTCTTCTGTTCACTTACACACTTATATCCTTCCTTCCTTCCTAGGTATCCTTTCATTTTCCCCATATGAGGCTTTCATTCTATCCAATTTATATTTAAATCCGTTTAGGCTTGTTAGTGTAATAAATTTTTAAAGATTATTAGCTAACTTTTAGCCGATGTGATGAAGGTGAAAAATATTAATTATCTTGAAAACTATTTATATTTGAATAATATCCTTTTGGATATAATTCATAGTCCATCTCCTTTAGTGAACTATTTTTATTTAATTGATTTCCAACCAGGCGTTCTCCTGTAGTTTAAAATTTAATGTCCAGTAAATGCAAACTTTGAAAGTCCGCCATACATTCCTATATTAGCTATTTCCTCATTCTGGCTTAACCGAAATTCACATTTCCGTCGTCTCAAACTTCAAAGAAAGACCGCCGCGTTGTCCTTGCGCTGTGTGTGTGTGTGTGCGCTGTGTGTGCGTATCGCGCTACAACCAAGCAAGTGGAACCAAATCTCGCTACAAGATTGATGTTCATGCCCACCTGCTGGCTATACTTATTAAGTCTATCTTTTTTTTTCCTGGATGTTGTTGAGGATTGTTTCGGGGTTTGCAAGCATCTGGGTCGGAGCTCCATTCGGATGGTTGCACCACGAAACACTTCAGCTAAATAAATACTGAAATAGATCGCACATATCGATGCATGACGCGTTGAACATAGTTACAACAGTCTATTGTGGCCGTAGTGCCGAACGGCAGTGTTTGACATAAGTGTGGCATGGCCACTTATTCAAAGTGTATAATATGTGTGGCATGGCCACTGATTCAGAATGTGTAATATATGGTATAACCAATTAAAAGTATAATAGCGTATAACCATAAATATAATGCTTGAAAAGCAATAAAGTTAAAATATGTAAGGACCATTGAGTCCGAAGTATAAAACGCGAAAATCGTGGGACACGATCGCAATTGAGAATATATAAAGCGGATAGAGCCTGGCTATGTATGCCAAAAGTATATTAATATAATAGACATAGACTTGATGTGTGAATCACTATTTTATATCACTAATAATCAGAAAAGGGATAGTTATACCAAATACGTATTTAAATAGATTTGGTTGCTGACATTAACGCTATAAAGAAAACGGTTATAGGACAGACTACGATGTCTGGAAAGATTGAACTCTAGTGTATCCTAGAACTGTGATTAAGAAGTGTCTTTAAGGTGTGATAACTTGTTACGTCTTCTTCTTCTCTTCTTTGATCCTTAGCCGGCGACCGTCAAAGCAGTCAGTGGCCATTACGCCTGGTGGCGTCTTGTAGGGCAACAACAAATTGATTCCACTGTGCTCGGTCGGCGACCATCCTTCGTACATTGCCCAAACTCTGGTTCATTCTTTGCATCTCAGCCTCCATAGTCTTCCGCCAAGTTGTTTTTGGTCGGCCTCTCTTTCATTTTCCTTCAAGGGTCCATAGCATAGCTGTTCTTGTGATGGCATCGGGTTCTCTTCTGAGGACATGGCTAACCCAGCTCCAGCGCCTGCCAGCTATGATGGTGTGCATGTCATCTTGCTTGCTCCGAGTAAGCAGATCTTGGTTGGTGATGATATTCGGCCAAAAGATTAGAAGAATTTTGAAAAAGAATGAACTTGTTACGTATTCATGATGAAAATGAGGACCTATATTAAATATGTTCAGTCGTCTATAAACCGACTTGTTGCCTGGAATGTTCTACAAGTTCAAAGATGTTCTGTGACTGTTAATTTAACCTTACAAGGTCAGTTCAGAATATAACATTTTATATACAGGCTGAGAATCAGAATAAATAAATAAAACACTGCTAAATAATACGAATATAAAGTTTTATTGAAAAGACACTGAAACGAACATTCTAATAATCACACAAATGAATCTGAAGCTACATCATAAATATAAACCGAGATGGTAGAAGAGATGAATACAGAATACTTGAATTGAAGTGTAACAGCAACCCAATCATTCAAGTCTGGAAAAAGAATCCTTAACATAACTGGTGTCAGAAGTGCGGGATTCATCTCTTCCGTTACCCGATTTTGAACGAATTACCGATCATTTATCAAGTTTCAAGTTGGGAACGTTTCGGTTGAAGCAACATCGAGTCCAGTCCAGTCCAATACAGTCGAAGTCACAGTGGAAGTTCAAACATACGGAGAAATTCATTCAAGGCAAATCTGGCAAATCAAATGCGCATGTCAACCTGCGAATGTCAAGATCAGGTCATTCCTGCATCAAACGGTCAGAAAAATTTTCAACGCTGGGTCCTGCGGTCAACCTTATCGTTACTTCACTGAATATTGATCCTAATACGAACCAGTAAACAGTTGTACATTAACCGTTCCAGATCACCCGTGGAACGCAGTTCGAGAATCGTCGTTCGATATCAAATTTGAATGAATTGTCTTCAATCAACCGGACATCAGTTTTTCACTGGGACGATTCAAACAGCTGTTTGCATCTTGGTGCAGTTTTTTATCTTTCAGTATGGCAGGAGCGAAAATAAGATAAGTTCTTGACTGTATTAATGCGCTTAACTACTTTAGTCTGTCCATGAAACTAGCTTTGGCCTTCAGTCTACTCCACTGTCACTTAGCTGTCATCCTTGCTGTTCTATATATATATATATATATATATATATATATATATATATATATATATATATATATATATATATATATATATATATATATATATATATATACACACACACACATATATATATATATATATATATATATATATATATATATATATATATATATATATATATATATATATATATATATATATATATATATATCATTATTTGTACAATCTATATTTTTGTATATCCGTGGGAGGCTGGTAGGGCTTACTATTACCTGGGAATTTCTTATGAAAAATGCAGGTAATTGTAACGACTGTTAGGGTCAGTGTTTGTATTTGCTAACTGGAGGGCTAACGATTAGTTCGTTATAGAATACAGCTTCAGTTTGCTAAACGAACCAGTATTTTTTCGTGCTTAGCTGTGACGTCACGTCGATCGTCGTTTTTAATTTACATGACTTATTTTCAGTCCTGTGTATAATTTTATAGTTTGTGATCTAAACTCTTGTCTACTTGTACATTTAACGACGAGTCGTCTCGTTTATTTTTGCAATGTTATTTTAAACGTTTTCTTTTCTTCTGATTAATATATCCGTATCGTCCTTATTTGCTTTATATCTGTTACGAGGTGTCGTATAATTGAATATACCACTTCACTGTATTTCATTTTCTTGTGCCTTCCATTGTCACCTGTGCTCATCTCTAGTTTACATTGAATAATATATTTACATTAGATTAATTGCGTTTGTATCGTAATAGTATATTTGATGACAACTAATATACTACTATAAGCTAATGAGAAACCTATAACCATGTCTACATTAGAAGATTTTATTAACATTAGTAAAAGTTTAGGTAAATCAGGCACTGAGCTTGAAGAATATGCTGAGACTAAGTATGAGAAACACTTGGCTCATCTTGAAAGAATTGAACAACGTGAATCTGTTAAACGGGCAGAGGAACTTAGAAAGTTTGAATTAGCCCAAGAAAAGAAACTTAGAAAGGTTGAATTGCCCAAGAAAAAGAACTTAAAGAAAAAGAAATGGCTCAAAAGGATAAAGAAATGTCTCTCAAATTGGAATTAGAACGCATAAACTTAGTACAAAAGGATAAAGAAATGGCTCAGAAAGATAAGGAAAGAGAGTTAGATAAAGAGAAGATGGAACTACGAAGGATGGAACTTCTTCATTAGATCAAGCTCATAGAAATGCTATGGAGCTTGAAGCATTAAGACTAAATGCAGAAAAAGAAAAAGCTTTAGAATTGGCTAAATTGCAGTCTGATCATTCTAGGCCTTCAGCAGGTTCAAATGTATTCTATCCTAAGTTGAAGGTGCCTCATTTTGATCAGACTCGCGACTGTGTAGATTCTTTCTTATCAAGATTTATCATGAAAGTGACAGGTTTGAATGTACCTAAAGAGAGATGGAGTAGTCTCTTAGTTGATTTTTTGATGGGGACTCACTCCAATGTTTCATGAATCTGGATGAGAAAAGTAGAAACGATTTTGATGTCGTAAAAGAGGTGCTTCTTAGACATTTCCAGTTAACTGAATCTGGATTTCGTGATCGTTTCCATACGGCTAAGCCAAGTAAGGATGCTGACTTTGGTGAATTTGTTGCAACTATTAAGCATTTCTTTAGCAGGTGGATTGATTTGTCTGATAATCTTATGAGGGTTTAATGGATCTCATGCTACGGGATAAGGTTCTATCTTCATGTAGTCATGAATTGGAGTCTTTCTTACAGGAGAGACACCCAAACTCTATTGAGGAATATGAAAAATTAGGTAGACAGTTCATAACAGCACATCCAAACAAGGATGTCTGCAGATCTTCTCCTCGAGATCCTATGCCTGCGTGCTCTGTTCACCGCGATCTTATGATCACCGACCTCGATCGAAAAGCATTGACGGACGTAATCGTCCTGATTTTCGTCAATCAGGTAGGGGGTTTTACAACTTACCACATCATCGCTCACCTTCAAATTTTTTCCGACGAGGTTATCGAGGGTACTCACCTCATGATCGTGGGTATCACAAAAGCAGAGACCGTGATGATTATCACTGAGAGTATCACAAAGATTATAATGATCAAAAATCATCATATAGTAAGGGTAACAATAATGATGATTCTACAGATTTTTATTATGATAAGAAGAAGTCGTTCAATAAAAAGTCCAGTCATTTCAGATCTCCTTCGAGAAATAAAGTTAAACATAGGCATGCTAATGCCTGCACTGTCAAAAAGGATGATGATAAAGAGGGAACTAATCATGCTAATGCATGTACTGTCATAGATGATACTTGTTTTGTTTGTCAGTCACAACATGTATCAGAGAGGAAAAATAGACTTAGTTGTGGTCACACTATTCCGGCAATGTCCGTGTGTGAGAACTTGGGATGTCTCACACTTCATCAGGGATTTTTGTATGGTCAGAAAGTGACAGTTTTGAGGGATAGCGGCTGTACTACGGTCGGGATACGTCACTCGCTTATTGATCCCTCTGCATTCACAGGTAAATCTGTTAAGTGAGTCACTTTTGGAGGGAATATAGAAAGGTTCCCGGTAGCACGAGTCCATATTGATACACCTTTCTACACAGGCACTGTTTATGCCTGCGGTTTGAGAGCACCTGTGGCTGACATAATTTTGGGTAATTTACCAGGGGTTAAAGATTGCACTCCGGATGAGATTGCAATGTTGGTTGAAGCACACCCACTGGTGGCGAATGCTGTTGTAACTAGGGCACAACAGTTAGCTACAGACATGGCTACACCACCTACTCCTGTTTTGGATATGATTCTGTTGCAGGGCGTCGTTGCTGAAACACCAGCTACCTTTGCAGAAAAGCAAAAAAAATGACCCGAGTTTACAACGTTTATTTGCTTTGGCAGAAAAAAAAATTATTAAACACACAAGATCATCTCAACATTGGTTTCAACTTAAGAAATCTATATTAACAAGATATTTTGATGATGGTGTATCTATTATCCATTAAGTAGTGGTTCCAAAAGAGCATAGACCATTAGTATTACAAACAGGTCATGACTCTCCTATGGCAGGTCATATGGGCATTAAAAGAACATTGTTTAGAGTTACGTCACAATTTTATTGGCCTGGGGTTAATAAGGACACAAAATTGTACTGTAGGTCTTGTACTACATGCCAGAGTATATCACGTAAGGGCAGATTCCATACGCCACCCTTACAAATTACTGACGTGCCAGAAAGACCATTTAAGAAAATAGCAGTGGATATTATTGGTCCGTTATCGATTCCATCACATAATGGTTTCCGATATATCTTAACCTGTATAGATCTTTGCACACGTTGGCTAGAGGCCATACCTTTGAAAACCATTACGACTGCGTCTGTATCTGATGCCTTGTTTTCAATTTTTTGTCGTATCGGTTTTCCAGAGGATATTTTATCAGATCGAGGTTCACAATTTACCTCCAATATTATGAGAGAATCGGATTCTATGCTATCCATTCACCATTCCTTTTGTAGTGCGTATCACGCCCATTCGAACGGTGTTTGTGAGCGCTACAATGCGTCTCTAAAACAAATACTTTATAAAATCACTGAGTCATGTCCTCGTGACTGGGACTGTCTCTTACCTGCAGCTTTATTTGCATATCGAGAGGTGCCCCAAGAAAGTACGGGATTTTCTCCGTTCGAGCTGGTTTACAGCTCAAATCCTCGCAGTCCGATGCTGAAATTAAAGAATTTGTTGGTTGGATCATCAGCAGATGCATCCACTCGTAATAGCTATGAGTTAGTGATTGATCTCCGACAACGAATCATTGATGTGTGCACTTTTGCATCTAATAGCATCAAATCGGCTACACAAAGAGCAAGATTATTCCATAATCAATCAAGAACTTTACGATTTTTTAATCCTGGGGAAAAAGTTTGTTTGCTGCTTCCTCATGATGACAATAAATTGTTAGTCTCGTGGCAAGGTCCTTTTGTGATCATTAGACATGTCACAGATGTTGATTATACTGTAAATATAAGAGGTAAAATTAAGCAGACGCTGGAACTGGGTTAGTCATGTCCTCAGAAGAGACCCCGATGCCATCACAAGAACAGCTATGCTTTGGACCCCTGAAGGAAAACGAAAAAGAGGCCGACCAAAAACAACCTGGCGGAGGACTGTGGAGGCTGAGATGCAAAGAATGAACCAGAGTTGGGGCACTGTACGAAGGATGGCCACCGACCGAGCAAAGTGGAATCAATTTGTTGTTGCCCTACAAAACGCCACTAGGCGTGATGGCCACTGACTGCTTTGACGGTCGGCGGCTAAGGATCAAAGAAGAAGAAGAAGAAAATTAAGACTTTCCATGTCAATATGCTGAAATTGGCAGTGGAGAGACCACAAAAGTTAATTCCTATTATTAACTCTATTTCTGATTCTTCATCTCACAGCGCTTCTTTCACAGTAGTTAATGATGAAGACACTACATCTTCTATTCCTCTCTATTTTTCTTTGCCTTCTTTACAATCGTCAGAATCTTGGAGAGATGTTACTATTTCATCTTTTTTGTCATCTATACAACAATGTCAGGTTCGAGATATTCTTCTTTCTTTTGATGATGTGTTTACAGACCTTCCAGGTCGAACATCACTCATTTCCCATGACATTATTCTTACAGACTACCATCCTATTAAGTTAAGACCATACCCTATATCGTTACATCACAAAGATAGGGTTGAAAAAGAACTGAAGGATATGATACGCTTGGGAGTTATATTTCTATCAGAATCACATTACTCATTCCCAATGGTGATTGTGAAAAAGAAAGATAGTTCGTTACGTATCTGTATTGATTTTAGACGTTTAAACGGTATCACAATTACGGACGCTGAACCAATGCATTTGTTAGACGACCTACTTTCTCAAGTATCACATGCTACTTTCTTCAGCAAATTAGATCTGTCGAAAGGTTATTGGCAAATACCACTTACTGATCATGCCAAGCCTTTCACCGCGTTTACTACTCCATTTGGACTTTTCCAATGGAACTACATGTGCTTCGGCCTTGTAAACGCGCCAGCGACTTTTGTGCGCCCTATGCGCCGCCTTCTTGGCGATCGAAAAGATGTCATCACATACATCGATGACATCTGTCTATTTCACGATTCTTGGGAAGACCACATTAATGATTTGTCTTCTCTTTTTCTTAGGTTACGCCAACACGGTTTGACTGTGCGACCTTCCAAGGTTCAAACAGGTTGTCAGGAAATTTCGTTTCTTGGTCACCGCATAGGTAACCATAGATTATATCCTGATGACACAACAGTCAAACGGATTTTAGATATTTCAACTCCATCTACGAAGAAGCAAATAAGAAGCCTATTAGGCTTAGTTAATTTTTACCAAAAATTTATTCCACATTTCGCACAAATTTCTGCTCCATTGTCCGGACTGCTAGCCAAAGGTAGTCCAAATAAAATTACATGGACAACGGACTGCAATAGCACTTTAATTAAAATCAAGAAGTTATTTGCAAATCCGCCTATTTTATTGTTGCCAAACCTACATGTTCCATTTGTAATCAAACAGATGCCTCAAATTACGGCATTGGAGACTGTTTGCTACATTGGTATGAGGGGAAACCACATCCGTGTTTTTTCGTATCCCGCAAGTTGACCCCAGCTGAAAAGAAATATGCAACAGGGGAACGAGAATTACAAGCTGTGGCCTGGTGCCTTGAGAAGCTATCGAAATATTTAATTGGCAGTCACTTCTACATTCAGACAGACCACAGCCCACTTACTTTCATCACATCCAGAACGATGCAGAATGTGAGAATTCACCGTTGGTTCCTGTTACTCCAAGAGTTCTCGTTTACAATTGTACCTATCTCTGGAACAGACAACAACATCGCTGACCTGTTATCCAGGAATTTTTCTTCACATGATTGAATTTGACTTTAATTTCGTACTATTACAATGGTTGACTATATGTATAGTTCTATGACTAACGTTGGTATTAATGGGATGTTAATATAATTATAATATAATTGTCATAGGTTAACATTTACTTGTATAGATTACATTCGCGTACATCTTCTACACCCCTCTCACACGTGCCACAAGTGTCACGTTTGGGGTCGAGGGGGATGATGTTGAGGATTGTTTCGGGGTTTGCAAGCATCTGGGTTGGAGCTCCATTCGGATGGTTGCACCACGAAACACCTCAGCTAAATAAATACTGAAATAGATCGCACATATCGATGCATGACGCGTTGAACATAGTTACAACAGTCTATGTGTGGCCGTAGTGCCAAACGGCAGTGTTTAACATAAGTGTGGCATGGCCACTTATTCAAAGTGTATAATATGTGTGGCATGGCCACTGATTCAGAATGTGTAATATATGGTATAACCACTTAAAAGTATAATAGCGTATAACCATAAATATAATGCTTGAAAAGCAATAAAGTTTAAATGTGTAAGGACCATTGAGTCCGAAGTATAAAACGCGAAAATCGTGGGACACGATCGCAATTGAGAATATATAAGGCGGATAGAGCCTGGCTATGTATGCCAAAAGTATATTAATATAATAGACATAGACTTGATGAGTGAATCACTATTTTATATCACTAATAATCAGAAAAGGGATAGTTATACCAAATACGTATTTAAATAGATTTGGTTGCTGACATTAACACTATAAAGAAAACGGTTATAGGACAGACGTACGATGTCTGCAAAGATTGAACTCTAGTGTATCCTAGAACTGTGATTAAGAAGTGTCTTTAAGGTGTGATAACTTGTTACGTATTCATGATGAAAATGAGGACCTATATTAAATATGTTCAGTCGTCTATAAACCGACTTGTTGCCTGGAATGTTCTACAAGTTCAAAGATGTTCTGTGACTGTTAATTTAACCTTGCAAGGTCAGTTCAGAATATAACATTTTATATACAGGCTGAGAATCAGAATAAATAAATAAAACACAGCTAAATAATATGAATATAAAGTTTTATTGAAAAGACACTGAAACAAACATTCTAATAATCACACAAATGAATCTGAAGCTACATCATAAATATAAACCGAGATGGTAGAAGAGATGAATACAGAATACTTGAATTGAAGTGTAACAGCAACCCAATCATTCAAGTCTGGAAAAAGAATCCTTAACAGATGTGTTGATGTGAATGTGCTAGTAGTGCAATGTCATCTGCATATTCCAGATCTTCCAATTTAGAAAATGTAGTCCATCTTATTCCTCTTCGACTGCCCTCTGTTGTCTGGCACATCACCCAGTCTATGACTGTTAAAAATAGAGTTGTTGATAAGGGGCATCCCTGTCATACTCCTGTCTTCACCTCAAAGGTTAGGTTGCTCTGCCCAACACTACACATAAAGTTGGCATAGAGGCTTTTTATGATTGACACTATGCAGCTTGGAATTCCATAAGCCCTCAGTATTTTCCATAAACTGTCCCTATGTATACTGTCAAAAGTCTTTTCAAAATCAACGAAATTAATGTACAGCTGTCTTTGCCATTCTGAGCACTGCTCTATAATGTTCCTGAGGGTAAATATATGATCTTCACATCTGTTCTTTCTAAATCCTGCTTGTTCTTTCCTCAGTTTGTGTACTGCTTTTGAAATTCTCTGTATAATTATCCGCCTAGTATTTTGCTGGGAACTGAGAGAAGAGTTATTCCTCTCCAATTATTGCAGTCTGCAAGATCTCCCTTCTTGGGCAATTTGACAATTATTCATTTGTTCCACTCCATCGGTGTTGTCCCCGTTTTCCAGACTTGTGCAAATAGTGGTTCTAATAGTTCTGCTGCTAGCTCAGGGTCTGTCTTAAATAGCTCTGCATTTAAGTTACCATGGCCAGGAGCTTTTCCATTCTTTAAACCTTTGATTGCTGTGATGATTTCTTCTTTTCGTGGAATGTCTGTATTAACATCTAGATCATTTTCAGCCTCAGGAACATTCAATTGAGTCTCTGGTGGTTTCTTGTTCAGAGTTTTTCTGAAATGCTCTGCCCATCTTGTTTCCTGTCCCTCTGCTGTCGTGATGAGATTTCCTTGCTTATCTCTTACTAATGTAATATTGTTTGCACCTCGTTTTCCGCTGATGATTTTAGTTATTTTGTATACTGTGCTTTGTTTATTTCTCAGTGCTGCCTCTTCTGCCTGTCTGTCAAGATCGTCTAGGAAATTCCATTTGTTGGCTCGGGTTTGGCATTTAACTTCCTTGTCCAGCTGACTGTACTGTTCACTATACAGTTGCTTTAACCTGGGGGACTTCGCTTCTGTTTTCTTTCTTTTCATTTCCTTTCTCATCGTTATGGTGTTTAATGTTTCTGGTGTTATCCAGTCTTGCTTCTTCCTTTCCTGGAATCCCAAGCATGATTTGCTGCTTTCCTTATATATTGTTGAAATGGTGTTGAATTTCTGGTCTATATCATCAGTCAATGTCTTTTCCTGACTTTTGGCAAATTGATATCGCTTCTTTATATCAGCCACAAAAGCTTTTCTGGTAAGGGGGTCCTTCAGTTTGCTGATGTCAAACCTTTTCTGTGTAGTTACAGTTGGTCCAGCAGTTCTTAGTTTCACTTTCAGTTTTGCTACTACTAAATGGTGATCACTTCCCACATCCGCACCTCTTCTTACCTTCACATCTTGTAATGCATGTCTCCATCTACCGTTAATCATAATGTGGTCTATATTGTTTCTGTCCCGACCATTTGGTGATTACCATGTTAATTTGTGAATTTCTTTGTGTGGGAAAAGTGTTCCTCCAATGACCAGGTTGTTAATGCTACAGAAACTTATTAATTTATCCCCATTTTCGTTTGCTGTTCCGCTGCTGCATTTCCCCATTACTCTTTCATTATATGTATTGTGTGTTCCAACTTTCGCATTGAGGTCTCCCATTACTACGATAAGATCATATCTAGGTGTGTCTTCCATTTCTTTCTGCAGTTGTTGGTAGAATTCATCCTTGACCTCATCATCATTGTCATTCGTAGGTGCGTAGCATTGTATTATTGTAGTGTTGGTGAATCTCCCTCTCAATCTTATTCTTATCAGTCTGTTGTTGATGGGTTTCCATTCCAGTAATGTCCTTTCTATTCCATTCTGTAGAATAATGGCTACACCTTCATTGTGCTGTCCATCCTCTCTTCCAGAGTAAAGTACTGTTTCTCCTGTTGCTGTTTTAACTTTTCCTGCCCCTGTCCATCTGCTCTCGCTTATCCCTAGAATGTGTAATCTACAGTTTCTCATTTCTGCTGTGACCTGTTTTAGTTTACCCATCTCATTCATTGCCCTGACATTCCAAAATCCTATTCTTATTTCACGTTTTGCGCTCAGGACGTCCGTTTTTGTGTCAGTGGCTTCCTTTCGGCTTTCACCACTGACAGTCATATAAGCCTCAGACTCCGGATGCCCGTCTCGCAGCAAAGTTTGTTCATTTGTTGTCGTTTCTGTAACTTCATTTCATTTTACATAGACAGGGGTGTCAGCCCTATGCTAAAACCCCCAACCTGGATGACCAGGGTGCCTGCTTTAGTCTGACCCCTTCCCGCGCAAACCTGTCCAGCTTGGTAGAACCTTCCAGGAGTAAAACTCCAGCTGTCATAGCTCTTAGGAAACCTACCCACCACAAAAATATTGACAGAATATGTGATTCCTGTATACACACATTGGGATTCTCGCCAGTGCTATGGAGTTTGTGCACTGTACTGAGATCCTCCTTAAAACCAAAAATCCAAAATAAAATCTTCTAGAATAATGTACAGTATTTTCATGCTCACGTGGCTCATGGGGTAAAAAGGGTTAATGAAAACCTTTTATGTTATCAGTAATAAGTGAATACATTTATGTTACCCTGTGTCAATTAAAATGTGTGATAAAGGATCAGTAGTAACTGAAAAAAGCAAAATAAAAAAGTGTTTGTTATGTTGGTCAGTGTCTATTAAGATACATAGCAGAGGATCTAGTAACTGAAAAGAGTTTTAAAAAATGGATAAGTCAGTGTGCGTTAATTAAAATATCCTAAGAGTAATCATCCACAAACTATGTCAGCGATTCAAAATATTTGTGGAATCTATCTCATTGCAATGAAGAGGCTGACAGATTGACAAAAGAAGGTGGAAAGCTACTTCAGCCTGATACCAGCATAAGACACCAAGTGTTTTATCAGAAGCAGATACAGGAACAAATGGGAAGCTGAGCACCCAAGGCCACCAAAAAATGATGCATAATGCCAGCTCAGCAGAAGAGAACCAGTGGTAATCTTCTGACTCTGTATGGGCCACAACAAATTGGGATACCATCTATTCAACAATCCAAAGACAGGAACTACCAAACAGTGTTAATTGTGGCACAAATAAAATGGCTGCTGAACATGTGTTTCAAAGATGCCCAAGGACACTAGTACCAAGCCTGGAAAAACTCTATGGAGATACAAACAGCCTCAAGCTGACCACTTCTTTATTTGAACATATTCAAGTTGACGTCTGACAGTGTATGAACATATTCAAGTTGACGTCTGACAGTGTATGAACATATTCAAAATGACGTCTGACAGAGTATGAACATATTATTCAAGTTGACATCTGACAGTGTATGAACATATTCAAGTTGACGTCTGACAGTGTATGAAGAAGAATTTAAATGTGTAGTAGAGAATCAGTAGTAAGTAAAATATATTAAAAAATGTATGTTATGTTGGTGTGTGTCAATTAAAATGTGTAACAGATTAGTTCATGTCTTGTAACTATGTAGTATGTTTTGATGTCTCTGGTTAGAAAACATGTGGACTTAATGAAGGGCGGTTTGATGTGAAAATTCAACATTGGCTGTCATTATTTCTACACGTGTAACTAATTATAGAAAGAGGCTGCTGTAAAACTATTAACAGGAGTAAAAAATAATACAACTGGTATATGCAGCCAGTTTTACAAATAAATAAAAGATTAGAAGCATGAAATGTTTTAGGATAGCCCAGCCAGTCACAAGTAGGCAATGGGCAAGAAATAAAGAGAGACTATGAGAGCATGGGAAATATATGGGGATCAAAAGCAATCAAGCCCAACATAAAAATTTGAATCTTCAATTCAAATGTCAAGTCTGTCCTATTGTATGGCTCTAAAACATGGAGAACAACAAATGTAACAAGCAATAAGATACATACTTTCATAAATGGGTGCTTGTGTAGGAAAGAACGATTGAAGTGGTATAACAAGGTCACCATATGTGGAACTGATGACAAGAGCCAGTGGAACAAGAGATGAGAAGATGATGCTGGAGATAGACAGGACACACACTGAGGAAACCTGTTGATAGCATTACCGCGCAGTCCTTGTTCTGGAATCAACAGAGTAAGAGAGGTAGAGAGAGACCAAGGAACACATGGAGAAGAGAACTGGAGACAGACATGAAGAAGACATGAAAAGACCTTGAGCAGACGGCACAGGATAGGAAAACTTGGTATAATGTTGCTGAAGGCTTGTGCTCCTTGCGGAGCTGAAGGGTGAGGAATGAATGAAAAAATAGCAAATGACACAGCAGACGTAATGATAAAATAATTAACCAATAAGAAAACTAAACAAGTAAAAAACATCACACACTACAATAAAATAGTAAATAATATCAAATAAGTCCTGTATAGATCAAAGTGTAAGTAAATAAAAGGGCTGCTGTAAAACTGTTAAGGAAATATATATATAAACAAATAAAACGGTATTGAATCAGTTTTACAAATTAACGGTTCACAGGAATTGTTTTGGGTTTCACCCTTCATCGGCCACAGTTACAAACAGGCAACAAGGACAAGAAATAAAGATCATAAATCACAAGGTTCTCTAAAGAGACAAAGACAGAACAAGACTACTGCACCATGAGGCACGTCGTACAAGGCAACTAATATGAAGCTGTGCATGGGAGTGGCAACATCATCGTGTTAAACAAATTTCCAAAGAAACCAATACTGCAAAAAAACGTGAATGCTTGGGACCAGCTACAGTGCTAGCTTCATGCTAGTGAGCACAAAGGAAAACGACTGAATGAATGAATATTAAATAACTACAATAACGTAGCCAACATTATCACACAAACTGAAAGTTATGTTCATGTTAACTATTCCGTCTGCTGGTATCAAGGTCTTTCCATATTTCTTGTCTCCTCTTTGTGACTATGGCCTCCAAAGGGTTATCCTGATATGTCCCATGTTTCTGGTATGGTGCTCATTTGTAAAAACTGACTAAAAATAAAATTTGTCATTTGTTTTACCTTATGTCTACAAGATGTATTTGATATTATTTAATGAATTCTGCTAATGCAGGGAGTTATTTTTCTTTGTTAACCAATTCAAGTGTGTGTTGGCATCCTGTGAGAACTTTAGTGTCTCAGAAGAGGCTGCAACCAATATACAGGTGATTAACTACATAAGTCAGTCATGAAATTATACTTAATGGTGCCTAAAACCAGATCTCAAATCAATCCTACTGTATGGCTCTGCAACATGGATAACAAAAACAACAGACTTTAATAAATGGGTGCTTGTGTACAACAGAAGGATTGAAATAGTGTGACAGGATCACCAATGACAAGAACCAAACAAGTGTCAGTAGAACATGAGATAAGAAGAACCAAACAAGTACCAGTAGAACAAGAGATAAGAAGATAGGACACACATTGAAGAAACCTATTGGTAGCATCATCATCAGGGAGTACTTGTTCTTGAATCCACAGGGTATATAAGGTAGAGGAAGACTGCAAAAGACAAGGAAAGACTTTGAGTGGATGGCACAGGACAGGAGTCTGCTGAAAACCTAAGCTCCTCAGGGAGCTGAAGGATGAAAACTTCACAAAAAAAAAAAAAAAGTTCACAACGTTAGAACTGAAGCAATGAAAGAAATGGATATGTTTGAGCAATATAAAGCCACAGTCAAGCAACATCATCACTGCTGCTGCTAGCTTGGTCCAGACCTCTCTCACGCATGGCCTTCTCCCAGTCTACATTCTTGTCATCTTCATGCTTCGCCATCATGACAACTACACTTCCTATTTCCACCTGCAGAAGAAAAGAATGCAGTTGCTAAACAAAGTAGCCAAAGTGTCGTCGACCAGGGACTGGCGGCTCCTGAGCCGACCCAGCTCTAATGGGTACCTCCGAAATCAGTGAGTATTTGCCTGAATGGCGAGGAACACCTGTCTCTGTACAAGAAAAAAGGGATACTCACGTAAAAATCAGTCTCGGGTTAGACATACTAACCTGAGATTTCGCCTCGAGTAATAGCGGACATAAGCTAAAAAAAAAAAAAAAAGTAGCCAACATGTGAGGCAATCTGGAACTGAACTGAAGCATATAGTCTGAATAATTCCTTTCCCATCTTGGCATTTGGACTTTCATAAATGGATGCTTCTATCGTGTTTATAACCAGCGAGCTACAGGAACAGTTAGCATTCACACTCTTCGACATATACTGAGGGAGACTGAGCACCTATGGGTTTGCCCGGAGTGCAATGATGTTGATTCTGTTCAACAATAACTATAACAAATGGATGCTTGTGCAGAATAGAAGAATTAAAATGGTATGATGTGTAGAATAGAAGGATTAAAATGGTATGATGTGCAGAATAGAAGAATTAAAATGGTATGAAGTGTAGAATGGAAGCATTAAAATGGTATGATAGGATAACCAATATGGAACTGATAACAAGAACATAAGATGAAAAGAAGACGCTGGCAATGGATAGGACACACACTATTGAAACCTGCAGTTAGCCCTATCAGGCAGTCCTTGTTCTGGAATCTCCAGGGTAAGACAGGCAGAGGGAAACTGAAAAACACATGGAGAAGAGAACTGGAGAGAGAAATGAAAATGATCAGGAAGACATGGAAAGACCTTGAGCTGATGGCAGATGACAAGAGGTCATGGCCTATGTTTGCTGAAGGCCTATGCTCCATTAGGCGATGAAGGGTGACGAATGATGAATGAACAAGTAGCATCATCAAATAATTTTTAAAATACATACAAAACAATTATTTATGTCAGGGGTAGGCAACATAGGAACTGTGTTGATCTACTTTTGAAATTCTGAGCTCTCTACAGATCTACCTTGATAAAATTATGATTTTTTTCAGATTTCAGAGTATGTGGAATTAAGAATCAGTGAAACCTTTATGTAGGATGGCCACCAACCGAGCAAAATGGGGACAGTTTGTTGCTGTCCTACAAGATGCCACTAGGCATGATGGTCACTGACTGCTTTGCCAGTCAGGGGCTAAGAATTCAAGAAGAAGAAGAATATGTAATTTTCACCTCTCTCAGATGATCTGCGTCCTGCAATTCCATCATTAATTCAGTGGAAAATTCAAACAAACTTCTATTTTACCAAATGTTAACTTTAGTTCAAATAAATTACTGCATTCCTATCTCTTGCTGATCATAAATAAACTGAATTTTGATAAGCGAACCCATATGTTTAACTGAGAATATGGACAAAGTACCTACAATCCTGGGAGGTACAGCTATTTTTAATGCGGGTGGGAGAGGAAATTCCCCCCCCCCCCCACCCCCCCCCCCCCCCCCCCCCGCCCCCCGCCCCCCCCCCCCCCCATGTGGAGATCTACCAAACCATCCCATAAGATATACTAGTAGATCGCAAATGACCAGTTGCTGACCCCTGATTTATGAGAACAAATAACTAACCTCCCATTTTGATTTACTTATTTCTATTCTGCCAGGAAGGCTCTGAACTGTGTACTTGAATTTTGTTCGTACTCTATTTGTTGTGTCTTTAATTACAGCTTCCATGTCAAATCCTCTTCCACTGCAGACAGAAATGTATACAAGAATATGAATGATGCGTACAAGAATATGAATGAATGATGTATACAAGTGTCAAAGTTTAGAACGGAACGCCAGCTTTGTTCCTGCTATATTGTGCGGTAATGTGCAATGACCGCACGAACCGGATGTTGTCGACATGACCCATTAACAGCCAGACGTTCTAACACCGTTGGTGCTGGGTGACAGTTCAGCTGGGAACAGACATTCCTTATCATGTTTGTAATTGTGTACATGTTCGTCTAGTTGTCAACATGTGTGTTCTATTTGAGTTAATAAATGGTTGTTCTTATTACAACGCCTTATTTATTGTGATGTGAATGGAATGCACAACACTGACAACAAGGTACACACACAACACTGGCGACGAGGATAACGAACTGCTGTGGGAATATTTCGTCACGAAATCCTAATCAACGTAAGTGGTCATACACACAAGCTTCTAGTAACAAGAACGTTGTAGCACAGACATTTTCCAGGTTGCAGTATTTTATCCTTATGTTCACATTTTCCTCGCCAATTCAAGCTTCACTGTTTCAAAGTTAAACTGGTTCTCCATATTATTAAGCAATTTCACAGTATGGCAGAGCAAGCATCAGAAATGACCCTGTTGCTTAAAATGTTCATGGAACAAATGAAACAGCAAAGTGAAGACCAAAGAAAAATATTGGATCTCCTGTTGCAGAGGCAAACCACTAGCAGCAGCTCAGAAGGAGCATTGGCACCACATTCTACACCAATCAAAGAACACATTCCTGCATTCCCTGAATTTAAGCTAGAACAGGATAAATGGGACATTTATCTTAAGCGACTAAATCATCATTTTGATGCTCATCAGCAAACAGATGACCTGATAAAAAGGCACTATTTCCTTTCTTGGATTGGCTCATCTTTATATCAACTAACGCAGAAGATATGTGGCACAGAAGATCTATCCAAATTTACATTCACAGAACTGACATCTAAGCTGACAATACACTTCTGACATTCAACACATCTGATCATTGCTCGTTATAAATTTTGGCAATCCAGGAAGAAACCAGATCAGTCATATGCACAGTGGATTGCTAAACTTCGTGGTCTATCAACTGACTGTAGATTTGTATGCCCAAAGAACGGTTGTGGACAGTCACTAGTAGAAGAACATATTAGAGACATGGTTCTTCAATTCACGCCGCATGAATTTATAAGAAGATCTGCATTGTCAGAAGAAAATCCATCCCTTGAGAAGATAGCTCAGATAGCAGCATTATATGAAACAACTTTGGCTGCAAGTGAAACTTTAAGAGGAGATGAGAAACCTGTATCTTCAGACATTAATGTTATGAAACCTTTTTATAAACAAAAGCGTGCCACGTCATTGGGTAGAAAAACTACAGACAGAATCAAGTCACAGAGCTTGAAATTAAACAAACTGAAGTCTTGTCCTTCATGTTATAGCAAACACGAACGATCAGATTGCGGGTACAGACAGTCTCGATGCAATCTTTGTGGAAAAATTGGACACATTTCAACCGTCTGTGCTTCAGTGAAAACTACAGGCACTACACATGTAAACAACTCACGTCGAAGTGCTAGGCTAGACAAGTTTACTAGTAAGTCAAGGAAGGGTCAGTCTGAAGATGTAAACACTGTCAGCATTGAGGAACAGAAGAATAAATTTTACATCAATGTTCTGGTGAATAACCACCCAGTGAAATTTCTGCTTGACACAGGATGCACTTGTGGCATGGTAGGCTTGAACGGTTATGAGCAGATAGGTATGCCGAGATTACAGCCCGTTAACTCACAAGTCAAGGGTTATGGCGCTGTGAACAAACCACTGAAGGGTTGGACAAATGTAGAAGTGAGATTAGGAGATAAAGTTCGAACACTTCAATTATTAGTGGCTGATACACAGGAAGGCATGAATCTGTTTGGCGCCCTGTGGTTCAAGGCATTTGGTTTTAAAATCACAGAGGACAATAGTCTGCCACCTGAAATTGTCAATATGGTGGAACTTGTCCATGCATCAGAAGCATTATCTAAGGTGAACCATCTTTGTTCTAGATTTCCTAAGGTATTCTCAGATGGACTAGGCACATGCAAGACTTTTAAGGCTCATTTACAGCTACGTCAAGGGGCAATCCCAAGGTTCCACAAGCCTAGACCAGTTCCTTTTGCTCAGAAGGATGCAGTAAAGAAAGAAATACAAAGATTGGAGGAGCTTGGTATCATTAAACCAATTCAGACAAGCAATTGGGCTGCACCGATAGTGGTAGTTCCAAAGTCTAACGGCACTGTTCGAATCTGTGGAGACTTTAAAGTTACTATCAATTCCCATCTTCAAGTTGAACAGTATCCTTTACCAAGACCAGAAGAGTTATTTCATAAACTTCAAAATGGAAAAAAGTTTTCCAAATTAGATCTGTCTGATGCTTACCTTCAAATTTAACTGGATGAAGAATCTAAGAATCTAGCTGTTATCAATATGCAGCGTGGACTGTACCAGTACCAAAGACTTGCATTTGGCATCTCGAGCGCTCCTGCTATTTTTCAGCGCTTTATAGAACAGATAACTGCAGATCTCAATGGTTGTGCTAACTACACTGGCTAACAAACAAAAAAAAATTTTTCTTTCTCTAACATTTCTATGTTTTTCTGGTCAATTTAAATGCGCTGTTTTTAAATCTGCAAACCGTTTTTCTCTATCAGGTCGAGATCTCTAGAAATATGCAATTGAAGTTTTTTAACAACGCATGCAGTATTACAACATCATTCGTATAAGAAGTATAACAGTTATGTAGGCTTGAATTTCTTTGCAGTCGACTTTCGTCGGTGAATGGCATGTGATACATCGTGATGAAGCATCCAACAATAATCGGCAAGCATGGTCACACTCCACCGTCCTTGATAACGTGACTCCATTCTTGATGGAATCATTCTCCATGTTCATCGCTGACTTTGCCAAGGTTGTCAGGGAAAAAGTCAAGATGCGAATCGAGCAAATGGATTTTGAGGGACATGTTACAGCCCATAATTCTTGAATGCATCTATGCACTGCTTAACAATATGCACATAGTCGACAGATTTGTGATTTTCCAGAAAGTTATCGACGATCGATTTGAATGCCATCCATGCGCGAAGTTCACTACCATGTAACAAGTTCTCGAATTGTTTCTCTGCAATAACTTTCCTAATCTGAGGTCCTACAAAGATACCTTCCTTTATCTTTGCATCGCTAACTTGCGGAAACTTTTCTCGAAGATAAGTGACAGCTTTGCTCGTTTCATCTAACGCTTTTACGAAATTCTTCATGAGCCCCAACTTTATATGTAACGGCGGTAAAATGATGCTGTCTTTGTTAACTAATGGCTCGTGTATTACATTTGTATGTCCGAGCTGCATACGATCCCTGATAGGCCACACCTTTCTTGCATAATGTTCCTGTCTGTTGCGGCTGTCCCATTCACATAGGAAGCAACAAAATTTAGTATACCCAGTCTGCATGCCCGTGAGAATTGCACTGACCTTTAGGTCTCAACAAATCCGCCATTGGTAGTCATTGTACTTTATTTTTGCTAAAAGTATAGCCATATTGTCATAAGTTTCTTTCATATGAACAGAGTAGGCGACTGGAATTGAAGAAAATAAATTTCCGTTATGCAATAACATGGCTTTTAGACTAGTCTTGGAAGAGTCGATGAAAAGTCGCCATTCGTTGACTATGTGCTCATGACCAAGGTGCACCATTAGACCGTTTACATCTTTGCAATAGCAAATGTCATCATCCATCTCAAAGTATTGAACAAGTTCTCTGTGTCTATGACGAAATTTAGATATCGGAGTATTGGGCGTTAAAAGATTCCATTCTTTGAGTCGCGAACCGAGTAATTCCGCTTGTCATTTAGTAAGAGCGAGATCACTTATTAGATCTGAAAGTTCTGAATGGTTAATTAAGTGAACACCATCATTCACCGGTATATAATCCGAGTCAGAATTAGCTTCAAAAGCAGGTAAACTATCACTTTCTGGTGGTTCATTCACGTCCAACGGATATTGTTCCGGTGGAACTGGGATCGGACACGTGATTGGATCATGGTTTCGAAACCGATTCAATATTTGGATAAACCACAGACTTTCTAGTTTTAAAAGTGAAACAATGGATATTTGTCAAGCAGAAGTAACAATCAGTAGCGTGATTTGTCGGTTCACGCCATATTACTGGCACTCCAAAAGGCTTCGACTTATGCTTCGGCGATTTTCATAACCAACCTGCCAATGTATTTGCACAAGTTGAACAAACTGCACTTGGCTTCCAAGATTTATTTGCATCATCAACTTTCAAATCAAAATAAAGTTCATATGCTTTCTTTAGTAATGGTGTAACGTTTTTCTGGTGAACACGATCGGTAAAATATCCGCACACGTAACTGAACAGATCAGCCAAATTTCTACAACTTCTAGAAGCCATATTTCGCTCAGAATTATTTCAAAATACAGTAACTATTTGAAAAATAGCGTAACATGTCATGCATCTTTTAGCAGTTTAAAAAGTAGAATTATTTTGCATTTTATTAATTTTTAATAAGTTATATAGTAAAAATAAAACGGAGCGAATAACGGTTTCCCAAAAATATATTTATTCACAAATATCTTAAGAACCCGATGTGATAGAGATAAACGGATTTCAAATTTGAAATCAGCGCAAGAAACTGACATAAGAACACTTATTCTTATATAAGAAAGAAAAATGTTGTTTGTCAGTGCTATCTGGATGACATCATCATAACAGGAAGGTCAGATGATGAACATTTGCAAACACTTGAAGAACTTTTCACGCGGTTAGAACAGCATGGACTTCAGTGTAATTGGTCCAAATGTGAATTCTTCAAATCTGAGGTTGAGTACCTAGGTAACATTATTTCTGATGAAGGAATACGACCATCAGACTCTGGCATCGAAGCTATCAAACAGCTACCCCGCCCAGAAAACTTAACACAACTCCAGTCCTTCTTGGGAAAAATAAATTATTATCATAAGTACATTGATAATTATTCAGAACTTTCTGCTTCACTAAATAAGTTAAGAAAGAAGGACACGCCATTTTTCTGGTCCACAGATCAGGAAAGAGCTTTTCAAGCTCTTAAGAAAGCTATCATAACTGCAACTAGATTGGTACATTTTGATCCAAACCTGCCTATTATACTTGCTACAGACGCATCTTCATATGGAATAGGAGCAGTATTATCACATCATTACCAAGATGGTTCTGAGAGCTTTTGCTTCCAAGACCATGAGTGAAGCAGAAAAAAACTATAGCCAAATTGAAAAGGAAGGCTTGTCAATAATTTTTGGAGTACGGAAATTTCACCAGTATCTCTATGGCCTGACAAAACCTTTTGAATTGCAGACAGACCACAAGCCTCTTTTGTCTATTTTCTCGCCTGATCACAAATTGCCTGTGTTATCCATGCAGCGATTGCAGCGATGGGCCATTCTATTGATGTCATACAACTTTGTCATCAAACATAGGCCAACAACGAAACATGCTAATGCGGACGCACTGTCAAGATTACCTATGAGACCAGATCTTGCATTTGACAAGTCTGAAGCATCATGCTATAATGTCAGCATGGAAAATGATGATGCCATAGCTGATATTCCGCTGGACTCTGCTTTGGTAGAATCTGAAACAACTAAAGATAAGATTCTTAATAAAGTCAAACATTTTGTGCTCAGTGGCTGGCCAGAATCACTGTCACAAAATAACAGCGACGTAAAACCTTATTTTGATAGGCGCCTTAATTTATCAATTCACAAAGGCATTCTGTTATGGCAGGCTGAGTCTAACCGAGTGATTATACCCACTTCTCTTCGTGAAAAAGTCCTTCATTTACTGCATCAAGGACACTTTGGCATAATCCGAATGAAACAACTGGCTCGACAGCATTGTTGGTGGCCCACCATTAACAAGGACATACAATCGTTATCAGTAAACTGTAATGCATGCAGAGCAAACCAGAGTAATCCGCATCAACATTATCAGTCATGGCCAATAGCTGAACGTCCGTGGGAGAGAATCCACATAGATTTCGCAGGTCCTTTTATGGATGAACAATGGCTGGTAGTTGTCGATGCATATTCTAAATATCCATATATTGTTGCGATGAATTCCTTGACAACTGAGGCAACAATAAAAGCTCTAGCTAAGATCATCCTTCACAAGGGTTTTCCTGACACAATTGTTTCAGATAATGGAACACAGTTTACTTCGGTCAAGTTTCACCAATTCTGTTCACTACATGGAATTAAGCATCTCATGACGGCTCCATTTCATCCAGCTTCAAATGGAGAGGCAGAACGCTTTGTCCACACCTTCAAAACCTCAATGGCAAAGATTTGCTGGGGAGGGAAGACACGACATCGAGCTCTGGATGAACTACTGTTCGCTTACAGGACAACACCAAATTCTTTGACTGGCAAGTCCCCTGCCGAGTTGTTACATGGCCATCAGCCAAGAACACAATTGTCATTTTCCTCAAAAGGTGATCCTTGGGTGCATGGTCACATTATAAGAACTATAGGTCATATGATGTATACAGTTCATCTAAGTAACAACATGAATGTACGGAAGCATCAGAACCAGTTAAGACCGGGAAGTCTGATGAAGATCAGACCACCCTCCGACGATAGCTATGATGACTTTTTACTCAACAAAGCCATCATGGATCAAGTTACCAAGGCAGCACCTGATCTACAGCTTGACGCCCCAGAGCCTGTTATAGAAGACAGAAGTGTGGTGGATGCTGCAGTACCTCCACGAAGATCTCAAAGACAACGAAAACCAGTTGTCAGATTCGATCCTAGCTCTTAATTGCTGGGGAGGAACTGTTAAAGTTTAGAACGGAACGCCTGCTTCATTCCTGCTATATCGGCTTTGTGCGGTAATGTGCGATGACCGCACGAACCGGATGTTGTCGACATGACCCGTTAACAGCCAGACGTTCTAACACCGTTGGTGCTGGGTGACAGTTCAGCTGGGAACAGACGTTCCTTATCATGTTTGTAATCGTGTACATGTTCGTCTAGTTGTCAACACGTGTGTTCTATTGGAGTTAATAAATGGTCGTTCTTATTACAACGCCTTATTTATTGTGCTGTGAATGGAATGCACAACACTGACAACAAGGTACACACACACACACAACAACAAGAATATGATTGAATGAATGATGTAGGCCTATACAAGAATATGATTGAATGAATGATTGTCCTCCATATCCCTCGGATACCTTCTGCAGGTAAATCCCATGAAGGAAGCTTGACTAACATCGCTTCATCAATTATTGCAGTGATGGTGTATGTAGTAATTTCTTTAACATTTACACTACCAGCCACAAGCAGAATCTCACATTAATCATCATCACCCTTCAGCTCCAGCAGGAGCAAAGGTCTTCAACAAATTCATGCAAGTATTCCTGTTCAGTGCCATCAGCTCAAGGTCTTATTCACTCCTGTTATGTCTATCTCCAGTTCTCTTCTCCAAGTGCTCTATGGCCTCCCTCTACCTGTCTTACCTTGGGGATTCCAGAATGACTGCCTTGTACTGCTATCAAAAGGTTTCCTCAATGTGTGTCCTATCCATCTCCAACATCTTCTTCTCATCAATGTTCCACTGGCACGTGTTTGGTTATTGTCATCAGTTCCACATTAGTGATCTTGTCCTACCACTTTCATCTTCTACTCTACGCAATCACCCAGAAAGTAAGATGAGACATACCTGTTATTGAAATCAAAGAAAAGCTTTCCTTTTTTGGGATGGAACTTGTCCCTGCCAGGTTCAAGACCTGGGATAAATATCTCAAGTTTTACAAGGCCATTACTGAGATCCTTTAGGTTAACTGAGAAAAAGTAGTTAAAAAATGATTTTACTCTCAATATAAGCAAAGCCATCAGGTAAGTAAATACATCCCTTAAAGATGATGAATCATACAACATATATCTTGGTAGCAATGCAGAAAAAGTTGGAGGAACAGACTGACAGCAAAATACGAATGCAGGAGGAGATTTTATTGTATTTGGAATCATCATTGCCATCAGCTGTCATACTGATCTCCTTCATTACTTCTCTTCTCATTTCTACGTTGTTGAGGACCTCTTTATTTGTTTTCTTCACTTTAATACGATGCAAGTATATTTGGAAAAAGGAAAATCAAAAGAAATCAAGTCCAACAAAAAAACAAGAACCTTCAGCTCAAATTGTCAACTCAGTCATACTGTATAATTCTGAAACATGAAGAACAACAAAACTGACAACCAGAAAGATGTAGACTTTCATAAATGGGTGCTTGGGTAGAACAGAAGGACCAAAATGGTTTGAATAGAACTATAATAGATAATGGCAAAGAATTATGGAGTGTGATTTCTATCTCACATCCTGAGTATAGTATCATTTCTCCATGTATTCAGTTTACTCCATTCCAATTCCTTCCACCTTCCATCAAGCAAGAAAGCCCATTAACACACACAAACACTTGAAAACTATAAATAACAAAAACACACTTGTTGAATACAGATGACAGGCCTTAAAGACTGTTTGCTTAGAAAGTAAATGTTCTAACCACTAAATCGCTTTATTATTTGTGATTTTCTTTTAACATCTTAGCTATTTTTACTGATTGCCTCCCTCAGCCAGCATTGCATTTGTTATTTGCTGACACACCAAGCAAATTATGAGAGATGGTCTAACATTATAGTATTTTGTTAAGTTGTATTTAAATCTCTCTTTCTCCATTTTCTCTCAACAATCTTGGATGACATTTCCAACATCTGAAAACACTGAGAAAATTCTCCATTGCGTACATCTAAAAAAAATGATAAGAAAATTCCCACAATTATTTTTACATCCAAAGGAAAATGTTATTGTTAATCAGAATCGACCTCACTGCACTCAGGGCAAACCCAAAGGTGCTCAGTCTCCCTCATTAAATGTAGGAGAGTATGAATGCTAATTGTACCTGTAGCACGCTGGCTGTACATACGGTGGATGCATCCTCTCTCACGTCCATCTCTCCTAGTCCCATGTTTGATGCCAAACTCCAACAGTCTCCACCTTGTTGATTCAGGCAGTCATTAACTGCCTTTTGTATCTCTCCCTTATCCATATCCAGTGTTCCCACTATGGGTGCTCTCGAGGCCAGTCTATCAGCTCTCTCACTGCCATTGAAAAGAAACAGAACTTTACAGTATATCCACATTAGGACTGAAATGGTACGACAAGATCGCCAACGTGGAAATGATGACAAGAACCAGACAGATGGCAGTGGATCATGAGATAAGACGAAGATGCTGGCAATGAACAGGACACACACTGAGGAAACTTGCTGTCATTACAAGGCAGCCCTTGTTCTAGAATTCCCAGGGTAGAGGGAGATGGCAATACACACGAAGAAGAGAACTGGGTACCAAAATGAAAGCAACGAGGAAGACAGGAAGTGACTTTAAGCTGACAGATTTGATAGGAGGACTTAGTATGAACCTGCCGAAGGTCTATACTCCTTGGGGAGCTGAGGAATAATAATAATCAAGATGTTTACACTGCACAATAAACTTTACCAAGTGGAGATCTTTCTTCCTCTGTGTAAGGTACGTCACGTTCTTCAGGCTGTGATTTGCTCTTAAAGATCGGTTTAAATTTACTCATGATTTAAAGCTGTGCCTTGTGCTTCAAAGGGATATGGTCAACTGGTATATGAAGATGCTGTATATCTGCTGGTATGCCCTTGACAGTGCTAATTCCAACTTTTCTGCAAAGCAAGGTAGAAGAGAACAACAATACAAGAGAACAACGGGTCATTTCAAGATAACCCTCTGTCAGCCAAGAACATGGACATGAAAAAAAAATATCCCACCCTGAGAATCAACCCCATACCTTTTGACCATAAGCGCTGCTACTTACATACTTGGCTACTGAAATTGCAGAGTTAAAAAAAAAAAAACCAAAAGATATAATTAGTTTAAAGAATAACTTGCTACAAGTCATCCTTAGTCTAATCCCCAGGGTACAATAAGTGAACAGAAACCAAAAACACAGGGTGAAGGAGGCTGGAGACAGAAGAAATGAATAGGACAGAGAAGACATGGAAAGAGTGTGAGTGGATGGCACAGGCAATGAATGATGAAACAATAACCTGACTTTGCATGTGTCTACAAAGCCATTTCAAGTCAAATATGATATAACTTGAGCAGGCTTTCTCAACCATTTTATCCAGGAGGAACCCTTGAAACAATTTTCACGTCTCGAGGAACTCCTGGATTAAAAACTGTTACATCTACAGCTCATGGTACCTTAGCGTGTTCGGTAAGCTGTTGTCCATATAATATTCCAATAAAATGTGTCAATGTTCTTTTTAGTACAGAATGATTTTTGTCTGTGGATCTGTTTGTTTTGGCCAACTCATTAGCCTGCTCTAATTGTGTGGTTCCCACTCCCCACAAAGGATATCATCTCTAATGGAAGCCATGCTGTAGGTGGAAGAAACTTCAGTTTTTCCTTTATTTTTTTATTTCCTACTTGATTTTTTCAACTTTTTCCAAGTAGGCTTAAAAGTCTTACCATAAATTTCTACTCTAAAGAAGGTAATGAAATATGGTATATGCAAAAGTGAACAATGTCCTATTGTGCACTGCCATACGGGGCTTCTCGGTCACTGCCCACCACTGCGAGTGCTACCATTGCCCGGCGTGCAAAGTTTAAAAAAAATAACGTTTATCTTTTTTCAATTTCAATCTCTCACGGAACCCCTAGCAACCTCTCACTGACCCCTAGAGTTCAGTGGAACCCCAGTTGAGAAACCCTGAACTAGACCATAGCCAGAGCTACGGGTAGTACAAAGTGGCTTAGCCACTTCATAGCTACTCAGACAACCCAAAAGTAGCACTGTCTGAATTCTCAATTAGAAAAAGAAGGAACTCGTGGAGAATATAATAAATCTGGACAAACGAAACACATAAAAGCTATATAGATGGTACATAACACATAAATAAAATCATGACAAGAATTGTGACACGTCAAATGATAGTTGTATGGATGTCCATTCATGGGACTGACATGCATTTGTCAGGTATCAATTAACAAATAGGGCCAGTGAGTCCCATGAGTATCAGTAGATACCAAACAGGGTGGAAGTGTATGGAGGAAAGTCGTAAATGAAAGCTGGTGGTGCCACCATGGGAGCTTAAGAAGATGGACACAGACTACCATCTGGCAGAAATACTGAGTACAAAAGCTAACACAGAAAATATCCAAAACACAACTAGGAAATATATGCAGCAGAGCCCTGTATAGTTCCAGAGGGTTTCCCAAAACACAACTAGGAAATATATGCAGCAGAGTCCTGTATAGTTCCAGAGGGTTTCCCAAAACACAACTAGGAAATATATGCAGCAGAGCCCTGTATAGTTCCAGAGGGTTTCCCAAAACGCAACTAGGAAATATATGCAGCAGAGTCCTGTATAATTCCAGAAGGTTTCCCAAAACACAACTAGAAAATATATGCAGCAGAGCCCTGTATAGTTCCAGAGGGTTTCCCAAAACACCACTAGGAAATATATGCAGCAGAGCCCTGTATAGTTCCAGAGGGTTTCCCAAAACACAACTAGGAAATATATGCAGCAGAGCCCTGTATAGTTCCAGAGGGTTTCCCAAAACACAACTAGGAAATATATGCAGCAGAGCCCTGTATAGTTCCAGAGGGTCTCCCAAAACACCACTAGGAAATATATGCAGCAGAGCCCTATATAGTTCCAGAGGGGTTCCCAAAACACAATTAGGAAATATATGCAGCAGAGCCCTGTATAGTTCCAGAGGGTTTCCCAAATCACAACTAGGAAATATATGCAGCAGAGCCCTGTATAGTTCCAGAGGGTTTCCCAAAACACAACTAGGAAATATATGCAGCAGAACCCTGTATAGTTCCAGAGGGTCTCTGAAGACACAAAGAAAGGATAGGAACACTGCACCCTCAGGAATGTCACAAAAGACAACTAATATGAGGTTGTGTATGGGACTGGCAAATTCATCATGTAAAACATATTTCCACAGAAACAACCACTAGAAGAGCATATGAATTCTTGGTGCAGACTTCCTGCAAGGTGACCAGGTGCACTGGTGGCTCTATGCTCCAAAGGAGTGCAAATAAAAATGATGATATACAACAAATAATAAAGGACAGCATAACAGCACACATGGACAGGTCAAAGGGAGAAGATGACAAATTAGGGAAAGCAAAATACGTATATTCCAACATGTAAAATGGTCAACGGATATAATATCACAGAAAATACATCTACTTAGACAGCAGAGATGGTGCTAATACTAAAAGGACTGGATATTTTTACTGACTACACTCTCCAGAAAACGGCAATTTTAACAATATCATTTTCAGTAATCCAAGCTCTAAGAAACTTAAATAAATATTACACACACATAAAGGTATGTTTTCAGGCACTCGTGAGAAATAAAGAAGTAGAAAACTAGACAACAGAAAAACAACAGACGTGAGTGGATTACTTTATTTGTATGCAGCAGACCAGATATAGCGGAAGAGATATTTATGGCTTCTTCTTCTTTGATCCTTAGCTCCTGACTGATAAAGCAGTCAGTGGCCATCACACCTAGTGGTGTCTTGTAGGGCAGCAACAAACTGTCCTTGTTTTGCTCGGTTGGTGGCCACCCTTCTTGTCGTGTCCCAACTCTAGTTCATGCTTAGCATCTCAGCTTCCACTGTTCTCTGCCAGGTTGTTCTTGGTCTGCCTCTCTTTCACCGTCCTTCTGGGGTCCATAGCATAGCAGTTCTGGTGATGGTGTCAGGGTCTCTCCTGAGGACATGGCCAACCCAGTTCCAGCATCTGCCTGCAATGATGGTGTATATGCCTTTTTGACTGCACTGTATAAGCAGTTCCTGGTAGAGATGGTATTCTGCCAAAAAATTTGAATAATTTTCCTTAGGCAGGTTGTGTGGAATGAAGATAATTTTTACATTTCCTTTTCTGTAACTCTCCAGCACTCATCGCCACAAAAAAGTACAGACAGTACTCAGCTCTCATATAATCTTAATTTGGTGTTTGTGCTGTACCGAGAAGATTTCCAAATGTTGTTTAGATTTGCAAAGGCTGTTCTGGATTCATTCCTTGTGTTACTGATGTCTTTGCTTGTTCTGCCATCTGGTGTTGCTTGCTATGCTTCCTAGATATGTAAATGAATCTGTTTGTTCCAGCTTTTTGTTCTTAATTTTTTATGGGCTCAGGATTTATTACAGTTAGTGTCATGACCTCTGTCTTCTTCAAGTTGATGTTCAGTCCCACTTGTTGGCTATATTTATTCAGTCTGTCTGTTTATTCTTGGGTGTGCCGATGTGAAAGTGATAGTAGTGCAATACTGTCTGCATATTCTAGATCTTCCAGTGTGGTTAGCGTTGTCCATCTTATTCATCTAGGGATATCCTCTGTTGTTTGGCAAAATACCCAGTCTATGACAGTTAAAAATAGCATAGTTGACAAGGGGCAACCCTGTCATACACCCGTTTTCACTTCAAAAGTAAGGTTGCTTATCTCAACACTGCGTGTAAAGTTAGCATAGAGGCTTTTTAAAATGGAAACAATACACCTAGGGATCCTGTAAGCTCACAGTATTTTCCATAAACTATCACTGTGTCTACTGTCAAAAGCCTTTTCAAAATTGACAAAAGTTATATATAGCTGCCTTTGTCATACTCTATTATGTTCCTGAGGGTGAAAATATGATCTGCACATCTTCTGTTCTTTCTGCATCATGCTTTTTCCATCCTCAGTTCATGATCTGCTAGTTTTGAGATTTAGTGGATTATTATCCTGCCCAATATTTAGCTGGGAACAGAGAGGAGCGTAATTCCTCTTCAGTTGTTGCAGTCTGTAAGGTTACTATTTTTTGGTAATTTGATAAATGTTCTGTCTTCCATGCAAGTGGCATTGTCTCCATTTGCAAGATTTGTGTAAAGAGTGGGTCTAAGAGTTCAGCTGATAATTCAGGATCAATTTTAAATAGCTCTGCGCTTAAATTGTCTTGTCCAGGAGCTTTTCCATTATTCAAATCTTAGATAGCTGTAATGGTTTCCTGATTTCTTGGAACATCTGAACTGATATCCAGGTTATTTTCAGCCTCAGGAATATTCAACTGCATCTCAGGTGTTTCTTTTTGAGCATTTTCCCGGAGGTGCTCAGCCCACCTTGCTTCTTGCCCCTGTTCTGCAGTGATAAGGTTTCCCTGCTTGTCTCATGCTAGTGTAATGTTGTTTGCATTCCTTTTTCCACTGATAGTTTTTGGTATTTTGTATACTGTGCTTTGTTCATTCCTCCGTGCTGCTTCTTTGGCCTGTTTTGCAAGGCCTTCTAGGAAATTCCTTTCGTCAGCTCACATTTGACGTTTTATTTCCTTGTTCAGCTGACTGTACTGTTCAGTGTATATTTCCTTTCACCTAGAGGACTTTGCTTCTGATTTCTTTCTTTTGGTTACTTTTTACAGGGGCCAAGGATCCAAGAAGAAGTGCAGCAACAATTAATATATAACAGTAAAAGTATAATAAGAATGTAAAGGTAAAATAAAAATCTGGAAAAATTTATTATTGAAATCAGAATGTTCAAAGCAAATGTGAAGTCAGTGCTACTGTCTGGCCCTGAAAGGTGGTGAACAACAGCAAAGAACTTTCATAAATGGGTGTTTGCATAGAAAAAGGATTGAAATGGTATGAGAAGACCACCAATGTGGAACTGAAGACAAGAACCAGACAAGTGCAAGTGGAACATGAGATAAGAAGATGCTGGTGATGGATATGACACATATTGAGGAAACCTGTTGATAGCATTACAAGGCAGTCCTTTTTCTGGAATCTATATGGCAAAAAAGGTAGAGGGAGACAGACAAACACACGCAGAAGAATACTGGAGGCAGTAATAAAAGAGATAAAGAAAACATGGATAGATCTTGAGCAGACGGCTAAGAACGTGGCAGGAGTTTTTTGAAGGTTTATGCATTTTTGGGAGCTCAAAGGGTAAAGAATGAATGCATAAATAATTTGGTAAAAGGTGACGACAGTAGACAAGATTTCCCATGGTACCCCATATTGCCAGACTGGTTATCTATATTTACAACTCAACATTGTTTCACAACATTCTGCAGCCAATTTCCTAAAGTTTGATGCATAATACATATATCTACTGAATTAATATATATTTTTACTGCCTGTTTTTAAAACATCACTTGTAGAAAGAAAAATGCCTGCACTTTGGGTCCTGGGTAAAACCAAAAAACTCCCTGGGTTAGAATGAGTTAATATAACCACAACCAGTTTCGAACAGGTAACCTTAACCTAACATCAACCCTGTTTCAAGCTATGTCAAAATTAATTACTGAGGTAGTTTTAAGATCAAAACCCCTTTTAAAAAAATTCCAATTCGAAGCGGAAATACCCCATGTTGGCCAATATGGCAGTCCCCAGTCTACTATCACTCTCTCAGCCAATAATTTACTAATACTGCTTTGCCGGTTGATGGCTAAGGATGGAAGAAGAAGAAGAAGAAATTAAGAGAAATTAAAAATTAACCAATACACATAAAGCTTTCAACGGCCCTCCCTCAACCAACAAAAGAAGAATGAAGAATCTACTATTTTAAAGCAATGAAGAAAATAAAAGGTTATAACAATCTGTAAATTTTCATTTACTTTATATACCACAGTTGGCCAGGCGCAGATATGCCATAAGCAAATAACGGCAACTGAACGTACTATCTAAAATTATAGACACACTAATACTAATATCCTTTTAACCCATCTGAGGTTAAGACAGGATGTGTTTTATTTTTAATTTAATAAAGAAAAATGTCCCGTTCAACCTCTGATGGGTTATAATTAGGATATATATTGTTTTCAATTCGAAATAATATGAACAACTGCCGATACGAGAAAGTGGCATCACACTTGTTAAATCATTGTAAATAGGGAAAATCAAAATTATCAATTAGGGGGGAAAGGGATGTGTATTCTTCATTAAATCAAAGAAAATGGGACGTAAATTTATTGAAAGCTTACTATAACTTTGAAAACGTAATCAAATAATATTATAAATCCTCAAAGTCGCTAAACAGTATAAAATTAAAATCGTTAATGAGAACTGTCGATGCCATTAAAACAATAATAATCTGACAGATACTTACATCAAGCTGTTGCCATGTTACGTTACCATAATAAACTACGCAAAATCCCTCTTCAGCTCATCGTATTATATAAGTTTCGCAGAAGTTGAAATTGCCAATTTGTCTTTCAAGAAGTGTAATTTCCAAGTTCAGCGTTCATACCGTTGTTTGTATAATCCAAGAAAACCTTGCTATCTGGAAATGTTGTGCTGATAAAGAGCTTTAAGACATGTCCATGGCTTACGCACTTTTCGGACTCTTACTTGTTATAATTATATGTTAACACAAGAAGCACGCTGGCAATGGGTAAGTCCGACATTGAGAAAACGAGCTGATAGCATTTCAAGGGAATATGTTCTGGAACTCCCAGTGTAAAAGAAAAAGTGAGACAAAAAAATTTACACGGAGATGAGAACTGGAGACAAACATGAAATGTATAAAGACCTTGAACGGAAGGCACAAGACATGGGAAGCGAGGAGCGTATTTGTTGGACTTTGCTCCACACGGAACTCAAGGCAAATGAATGCATTATTTGCGATGTGGCATTACGTCAGCGGCGATTTTAGATTGTGCGAGGCCCTAGGAAAGCGTGAACTTGTGAGGCCCATTTCAATAATTCCTGTTGTATCAACAAGCATATAGTTGCTCGCGAGGCCAATTTCAATAACTCCTGTTGTATCAACAAGCATATAGTTGCTCGCGAGGCCCCAGTCAAAAGCCTAGGCTGAATATTCCTAAAACCGCTACTGCCTTACATTGTCTTTCTCTCCCCTTCACAAGATGACACAGCTGTACAAATATAACAAATGAATGGACAGAGGTTTAAGTGAGAAGAGACGTTCGAGAGAAGTAACCTTTCTTTGACATTCTAGGGCGTGGAGGTATCGCAGCTTACATCACTCCAGATGCACATTTATTTATTTTTTTTGTACAATTCTCCCAGGTTCCTAACCTAGACTCCGTTACCTGGTAGTAATGTAAAGTTGACATACAGCTGGCTGGGAGATTAATGTGTACATGACTCGTAGTACTTGCGCCTTTAAACTCAAATTTCTCAGTTTGAAGCCAGACACGGTTCCGTTCTCAGGTCAGACAATGCAAAACTTGACCATTCCCAAGGGACAGTGTGCGTGCGGAGAGCTAGAAAGTCTATAGTGGCGTCTTGTAGAGCAGCAGTAAACTATCCCCATGTAGTCTGTGGCCATATTGCATTGAAGTAGTGCAAGTTAATTGCGGGATTACATTTGAGAAATCAAACTGTAATTCCCGCCCCTAACGTTTTGGAAGCTTAGACCGAAGACCTTGAGTGATTATTTTTTTAAACAAAGTATCCCGTTCAACCCGTGATGGGTTATATTTAGGAAATATAGTGTAATAAATTCAAGACAATAAAATCTGATTTCCGGTATCCAAATATAGTGACCTTCCCTTTCCAAGAAACTAACAAACAATAAGAGTAAAAAATAAAAACAAATACAAACAAGAAAAAAAAAATAGTCTCTCTCACAACTGCCCTGCTGTTAACAGGGTGAAAAGGGGTGAGAAATCCAGGAAGTATAAGAGATCTACATCAAAGCCACCAACTATCTGCCATCATCCACACGACCACCCCTTCAGACTACCCCTTATCCTCACACAATCACTGATCCTTTTATAATAATTTTAGTTCTTGTTATATACTGAACTCCGCTTAGGCCGGTCCCAAGCCCGGCTGAAAAAGGTGCATGGAGGCCGTAAGGAGGCAGCCCCTCCACCATGCAAAGGCACAACAGGCCAATCACCTGTTTGCTTTAAACTTTTGATTACGAGAACTACAAGAGAGAAAACCGGACTGATTCTAAAGGCGACGAACTGGAACGGACTACGGACTACGACTTGTGGAACTTGGAACACAAGAAGTATAAATGGGAAAGAAGAGGAGCTGAAGGAAGAGATGAAGAAAGCAAAACTAGAAATCCTGGCTATACCGGAAACAAAGAAAAAAGGACAAGGAGTCACGGATCTCGATGGCAACACGCTGCTTTACAGTGGTGTACCCACATCTGAAAGAGCTAAAGGGTTGCATTGTGGCCAAAAACCAAAAAGATAGCATCAAGGGATGGAACTTTGTCTCGGAGCGCATTATGGTTGTAAAACTAAAAGAATGAGAAACCATAGTCAACCTGGTCATAGTGTATGGGCCAAATGAGGATGAGAGAGCACAGGTCAAGGAGGAATTCTTCGAGCTGCTTCAAATGACAGTGGATGACTGCCTAGATGAAATTATCATGCTCGGAGAATTCAATGCCAGAGTTAGAAATGGCCATGCTAGATGGGGTGGAGTTATCGGAAGATATGGAGAAGATACTCTCAATGACAATGGAAAGCGACTCCTTAGATTCTGCAGTTGTGATAGATGCAACCCAGGTTCTGTGCTTGTTTAGTTATTTGTTACAACCTGACACTACTGTGTATACATTCTTGTACTAATGATGATCGTTAATGTCCCTGTCTTATGTACGCTGGCTGTAATTGTATGCGCCGTACCTTTGTGGCCTTCTTTGCTCCTGTGACTGCTGAATGAGATTAAATTATCTGACAACTACAATGCCTGGAATGACTTGACGACTCAGAGCTGACAACAAAAGTTCTTTATTTGTTGTCAAGGAACATATTCACAAATTGGCTATCTCCGAGCCTGATTATCAATAAATATAACCTATGAGACTTCATTGTTGACACTCATGCATCACGTACTGCATTGGTCAGGAACTATTTTTATTATCTCTTGATTAACTCAGGATCTCTGCTGTCTACTTTGTTTTTCTATCCACCTATCACTACAACACATCACTACTGATTAATGGGCTGTTCTCAATGTATTAAATTTGGCTTCGAAGTATTGTCTGGGTCACCACCAGTGCTGGTAACGTATTATTAGCCATAAACTGTTCTTTGTAAAATGCCTACACGTCCTACACTGGACCACTGCTCTAACACTTGTCCTTTTCTATGTGCGCTCGGTTAATTATACGAGTGTTTACATACCAGAATAAACTGTTGGCGATATCTGCTGGCGATATACTGGACACAGCTCGACATGAAAAACTATATGTTATGGAAACACCTTTCATCAGTCTTCTTCTCTTCTGCACACTGCAGCGGAACCATAAACAACATGGTATCTGAGCTGGCCATAACTTGGTAGATGGTCGTTACGGTTAGTCTCTCCCAAACCTTTTCTCAGCTGACGACCAGTGAAGAGTGATCCCAACTCTTCACTTAGCGCACGGACTTCTCGTGTCACACATGACGTATAACTAAGTCCCGCTACTCAATAATTATCCCTTCCTATTCCTATCTCAGTTATCTCCTATTCCTATCACATTACCTCTTCTATCCTAAAAAAGATTTGTCCCGGAGGACAAATATTTCTCTCCCCTTGATTACTACACCTACCTCTACCTTAAACTTAATATATATACTTCCTTGACCAGTACTACTATACATAAACACATAAATCAAATATACATCATCATTCATCTTCCTACTATCTCATCATATTGTAATCATATGATGCTGACCACAAAACATAATCTGTAATCACTACTAACTGTGACCTATGTATACCTTGTAGGCTTCTTTCATCCACAATTTATTATATCTTTTACACTCCATTTCCAGCTCACTCTGTAAGTCATTCCATCCTCTACCGAGCATCCATACTCGTACTTGTGGTCCCCTAATACGAACTACTTGCGTTTCCGTATCGTCTATCTATTCCTAATATCTTGAATCTTCTTTCTATTTCTTTTATTTCATGTGCCTCCGCACTCATCTGTCCCGCTTTCATTTTTCGTGTATTTCAATCTCTTTCTTCCCTATTCTTCTGTTCCTCATGACATTCTGCCCTTTTTTCGTAAAACTTCTCTTACTATATTTGTTCAGTCCAGAACTCACATTCACCTCTTGTCGTCTCACTTATAATTCCTCCGTTATATGTTCGTTATATTTTGGTTTCTTCTAGAGCCTTTCTCTATATCTCTGCCATTTACACATGGCTTCTCCCAACATACTTATGTGTACCCTCCATGTATCTCTCTGTTATATCTCTGAGGTTTCGCAAACTTCATTATCTCTGCCATCTCCTCCTCCCTTATCCACTGTATTCGTTCCATCTGGAACGGTATTCCTAAATACTCTTGTCTGTCATCCCTATGACTTCTCCGATCTCCAACCTTTTGCCACCGTCACCCTGGCTTCTTAATTACTCCTATACTCCAACCTTCTCAATTCTCCCATACTCGCCCTTTTCCTCATGGCTTATCTTCACCATTTTTCTTCCCCCTCATCTCTTCTGACATTACCCATGTCTTTTCTTTCTCTACTATTATCGTCAATCTCCCATGGCCTCTATTCTGACCTCTCGACACTCGAGTCCTAATTATTCTCTCTATATTGCATTAGTCTATCGTTCAGACCTACTCAGCTTCAGTGTAGAAAGATTGCATCTAGTTTCTCCACAACTAGACTCCCGCTGCAATTTTCTACTTCTCTCCTTCTCACCCTTATCTCCTCTACCTCTCGTTCCCTCATTGGAACTGTGCTCTCCAATCCTCACATTTTTTCCTCACCCTTATCTCATCTACCTCTCGTTCCCGCATTGGAACTGTGCTCTCCAATCCTCACATTTTTCTTATCCTGTACTGCAGTACTCTATTGGTCAGGTGTACTCAGTTTACCTCTCGTTCCCTCATTGGAACTGTGCTCTCCAATCCTCACATTTTTATCCTCCTGTACTGCAGTACCCTATTGGCCAGGTGTACTCAGTTTACCTCATATGTGCGGTATAGACCAATCATACTTAAGTCTCCTTAAGACCAGCAACCGCCGCCATCTTGGTTATACATCTTAATATGCTATGTCTCCTCCCATAGCCTCCTTAATGCTATGCCTCTCCTCACATAGCCTCCTCATCCACTACCATAATTACTTATTCATAATTTCCATCAACCCAAACATTTTCATCATCATGGCCACCTTGGCTCTAAGCGTTTCCAACGCTAGTTTATCACTATTTTTTTTGTTTCCTCTACTCTTCTGACTTCATCAATACTTTTTTTCCTCTCTGCTTCTCATATCTCCAGAATTTCCCTCAACCTCTCTATCTTTCCTGTCTCTTGAGTTTCCCTCCACTTCTCTACTCATTACTTCATCGACCGTTTGCTTCGGTTTTTCTCAATTTTCAATTTCTTCATTTCTCGTATTCCCTGGGTTCCTTTCAGGGTCTCTAATCAATTTGTCGCTACCTCGACCTCTGCTTGAACCTTCTCCATCCTTATTTCTCGTCTTTGACTCCTTTCTACTACTAGATCGGTATCTCCTTCGATCCTTAGTAGTTTCTCTACTTCTACTACTGCTTCTATTTGTCTCCTCCTTCTTAGCTTCTCGGCTGTTGGATCGGTAATCCCTTCGATCCGTATTCCTTCTTTTACTATCATTATTAGCCTCTCGGCTCTTGGATCGGTAACCGCGTTGATGCGTATGTGTTCTATTTCTCTGTGTATCTAGTCCCTCTGGACTCTTGGATCGGTATTCCCTTCGACCCGTATCTCTTCTATCATCACTTCTATTTCTCAGCCTATCTCGGCTCTTGGATCGGAAATCCCCTCGATCTGTATCCCTCCTTCTTTCTATACTATTATCTCTCCTATTTTCGTTGCTGAATCTTATCTTGGATCGGTATTTTCTTCGACCCGTCTCCCTTCTTGCCTCCATAGTATCTCTACTCTCAGATCTCACATCCACCTGTTCTACTTGTCTCAACTTTTCGAGGCGCCTTCTATAATCTGATGAATTGTCTGTAGAAGACCAACATCTCTTCGTCTTTTGTGTACTCCCTTCCACTATTCCTCTTCTATGGAATCTCCGTTTGCTATGTCTGTGAAGCTCGTCACTCTCCTCAGACTAAATACTGTCTGAGTCACTTGACATTGATACCTCTTCTGGAGTCCTTGTCCATCTGCTCCTATTTTCTACCTCATTAATCGTTTTCCGACCCTTTCCTCGTGTCGGTCTATCCTCCTCTTGTGTTTCCCTGTGTCTGCCTCTCCACTTCGTGCGTACTTGCATTTGTGCTGTATTTCTTAACTTTGCGAGTGGCATATTGTATTCTGACGAATCGTCGGATGACGTATAATATCTCTTCTTTCCACGTCTAATGTCTCTTGCCATGTCCTCCTGCTCATCTGTTTGTCCATTTTCCTCCATCTCCTCTTCTTCCTGCTGATTTTCTTGTTGCCTCTCCGCTTCCTGCATCTGTTGCAATTGATTTTCTTGCTCTGCTAATCTATTTTCTCTCTCTCTCTTGCAGTCTCTGAACATATTCCATGAGCGGAATGTCCTCTTCGCTCTCCGAATTGTCTCTTACATTTCTCAACCTCCTTAATTCTTCTGGTATTGTTCTGTCAACTTTTTCTCTTTCTGACGTTCTAGTCTGATCACGCTGTACGTCTTCCTCTTCTTCCTCTATTTCTACCTCTGTCTGCTTTCTCTGTCTATTTCTCTCTGTATCCTGTTTTCTCTCATCTTCCTCGCTTCCTCTCTCCCGTTTCTCATGTTTGTTTTGTGAATCGTTAAAAGCTCCAGATCTCTGGTTTGGGTTTTTCGGTTGTGTATGTATCTCCGCTCTAGTGACTATCCGACTTCCACCTGCTCTTGGTCTGTATGACTCTTCTGGAGAACTTTCATCTGATGTACCCTCATCTATGTCATTTGGTAGCACTACATAATGGGTCTTCCTCTTATTCTGTTCCTGCGGTGGTATGTCTATAGGTTTCTGCGTTTGTAACCTTAGATGTTGTACAATGCGCCTTGATGGTTTTATTTTGATCTTGTTTCCATATTTTGTATGTTGTTTCTGAAAAGCGTCGTAACACCTGCCAATTCGGAATCCAGTCGTGGTCTAGTTTTCCACTCCTAACATGTTTCCTATAGAACACTATGTCTCCCGGCTTGAATTCTTGTGCAACTGCATTTTTATTCGCATTTCTTTGCCTCCTTTCAAAATCTTTCTTGACGTTCCTTTGTGCTAAGGTGTGTGCTCGGTGCTTTTCTCGGATTAGTATTTCCATGTCATTTAGCGCAAATACGTCATGATGTTTCGTGATAAAGTCTTGAAATATTCTTTTGTTTTCTTTTTCTGTCCGTATCTGTGACTTAATCTCCTTCATCCTATCCTTCATGCTGTTCTGTTGTGTAATTCGTCCCTGCATTCTATCTCTTTGTTGACTGCTTCCAGTCTCATATAGCTTCCTATTCATATGTCTCTCTTCAAAGCAAGGTTGTCGACTCCTTTCTTGAACCATTTCTATCCTATGTACTCGATCGGATGTGTAGTACGGTCTGTGACAAGTGTTTTTCCATCTGGTGTCTCTTTCCCTGTATTCTATGCGATTGTTGTTTCTATGGCTCCATCTTCTTTCCCTCCACGTACGTTCCTGTTCTCTACACGCTAGACAATTACTGGTATTCCTATAATCCCATCCTAACTGTTGGCTACCCCTCCTAGTGTATGTTTTCCAATCTCGGATACCACTATGTCTATCTTTCCTTTCGTCGTAGTTATCCTGTCCTTGTCTGCTGCCTTTAGTGTGTTACATGTGTTGTACTCTCCCCACGATGAATCCTCTTGGTATCGTGATATGCTTTGCTGCTGTGTTGAGTAGCATAACTGGAAATTGAGACATGTTTCCTTTCACTACTATCCCCTCCGTCATGTTTATGCCCGGTTCATCGGCTATGTCTGCATCCTGGAATTCCACTGTTCTGACCGTCTGTCCAATTTTATAATATGGTGACCTCTTAATCTTTCCTGTGACTATGTTCACCGTATTCGGACGTAAAGTAATCGGCTTCTGTAATCTTATCACTGATGCGATATGCATATCATCTTGCATATCAATGTACTCGTCCTGAATCCTTAGTTTCTGTGTGTCAAAGTACAATCTTACGCTGTATTTCTTCATAAAATCTCTGCCTAATATGCAATTCCGTGACATACCTTTCACTATAATAAACGTTTGCATCAACGACTTCGTTCCAATGCTAAACCGTAACGTTGACATTCCCATCACCTTTAACCTTTCACCTGACACTGACGTGAGTTGCATGCGTGTTTTTTCCAAGTTGGGTGGCTGACGTAGCTGTTTATACAACCCAAACCTTAATAAGCTAATACTAGCGCCTGAGTCCAAGAGACTTCTGATTTTTCTGTCACCTATTGTTATCAAACACGAACTCGGATCTGTATGGTACGTTTCGTTCACTGTTGATATATCTCCATTCTGTTTCCTTATCCTTGCTTTCCTTCCCATAGGTACCTGCTTATTATTCTGAGACCTATTATTTATCCTACTCATGTCAGTCTCCCTCATGTGAGTAGGTCTGATTTTTCCCTGACTACTGTATCTACCGTACCGAGGCGTCTCGAAAGCCCTCGTGTGGTGCGTGCATGAGTGTGCCCCTTGTGTGCGGGTGTATTGAGGTTGACACCAGGTGTCATCCTTGTCCCTACACATAGTCTGACGCGGACTATGATGACTAGCTAACTGTGCAGACCTACAGTTTTGATACATGCGTGGCGGTCTCCATGTACATGTGCTAGCTCTGTGTCCCCGCTGATGGCAATTGTAACATTCAATGTCCTGCAACAGTCTACTACCTGTTTGTTGTCTTCTTCCACCATTGTTTCTACGACCTATGTTATCTATTTCCATTGGTTCCTCCTCTTCAGCCCTTGCCTGTTCTACTCTCAACTCAAACCTTCTCCTTATGTTTTCTTCTGCAATGGCAGAAGCCATAGTGTCTTTTAACGTCTTATGATGTTTCCTTATTAAGTGGAGTTTGATGGCATCACTATATAATCCGTCTACGAAGATACCGATCAATTGGTTATCTATTCCTTGCCTGTCTATCGTTTCAGCTGGGAATACATCTTCAATGATGTTAAACATTCTATCAGTATACATCTGTATCGTTTCCTCTTTGCTTTGTTTTATCTTCCTAAGTTTCTGCCATCCTAGGTGTACATCTTGTAATTCTCCATATCTCTTCACCAATTCCTGTTTGAAATCTTGCCAAGATTCCTCTGGCACCGTGTCTAACCTTCTTCTAATGAAATCGGCCACCAGATGTGTACTAGTAAGAAAAGCTAACAATCTCTTTTCATTATCTGAGGCCTGAACCGATAAAGAATATCTCTCTAATTGTAAGAGCCAGGCCTTACATTCAGTAGATTTACCTGAAAACGTGTCAACATTACCCTTAACATTGGTAAGTTTGCTGTTTTTGTCTAGCTTACCCAATGTCTCAGATACCTGGCATAACACGCCTATTACTGTTTCTGTCCCTTGTTCCATCTTGGCCCTGAAATCCAAAAAAAAAATTATATTATTGGGACTTCTTGGGGCTCTGAAAAAAATTGCTTTGGTTAATTATGTTGACGTTGTAACAAAACAATTGATTTTCACAGCAAATCCCTATAACAGAAATATCAAGGAAATTATGATACATGCATAAGTTCAAAGTTATACACAAACAATAATTCTACCTAATCTCTAACTAATTAACTACTCTGTATCCAGATGTTGGTTCCTGATGAATGTGTCTTTTATGGACTGCTGACATGAGTGTGCACACTGTTTTTGTTTCGTTCTTTCTTCCCTGTTGTTTTCTGTGTTATGAGCGGCGGTTGTTGATACTTGTAGTACACTGTTCATAGAAAATCCCTCTGGTGTGATGTTGCTTGACCCGTTCCCCGATTGTGGAATTAAGTTGTAAAGAAAATGTCTCTTCGTGTGTATTTTCGTCACCGTTGACCTGAGTTCCTTCGTTGACCTTGTCACCCTCGGCTGATCTTCATATGACTCGGCACGTAACTGTCTTATTTTCGTATCTGTTTTTCGTCACCGTTTACGAGTTCATGTTTCGTTGATATTGATGTTATCTTTTTAAATCGCTGGTGTTTTGATAAGTACACTGTTTTGTAACAAACTTAACATTCACACAAATGGTCACTGGCACCATAACAAACTCGTGTGATAGTTGCAACCCAGGTTCTATGCTTGTGTAGTTATTTGTTCCAACCTGACACTACTGTGTATACATTCTTGTACTAATGATGATCGTTAATGTCCCTGTCTTATGTACGCTGGCTGTAATTGTATGCGCCGTACCTTTGTGGCCTACTTTGCTCCTGTGACTGCTGAATGAGATTAAATTATCTGACAACTACAACGCCTGGAATGACTGGAATGACTTCTACAACACATCACTACTGATTAATATGCTGTTCTCAATCTATTAAATTTGACTTCAAAGTATTGTCTGGGTCATCACCAGTGCTGATAACGTATTCTTAGCCATAAACTGTTCTTTGTAAACTGCCTACACGTCCGACACTGGACCACTGCTCTAACACTTGTCCTTTTCTATGTGCGCTCGGTTAATTATACGAGTGTTTACATACCAGAATAAACTGTTGGCGATATCTGCTGGCGATATACTGGACACAGCTCGACATGAAAAACTATATGTTATGGAAACATCTTTCATCAGTCTTCTTCTCTTCTGCACACTGCAGCGGAACCATAAACAACATGGTGCCTGAGCTGGCCATAACTTGGTAGATGGTCGTTACGGTTAGTCTCTCCCTAACCTGTTCTCAGCTGACGACCAGTGAAGAGTGATCCCAACTCTTCACTTAGCGCACGGACTTCTCGTGTCACACATGACGTATAACTAAGTCCTGCTACTCAATAATTATCCCTTCTTATTCCTATCTCATTTATCTCCTATTCCTATCACACAGTGAGCAGAATCTGATCATTACAAACACAAAGTTCCTCCATAAGCGCATACATGCATACACTAGATGTGAACCAACAAAGAATGAGAAGTCAGTGATCGACTATGCCATTGTTAGGAGGAGCTCATTCATATGTGTCCAGGATGCTAGAGTCTGGAGGGGGCCAGAGATTGGAAGTGATCACTACCTGCTTTCACTCAAAAGAACAACTGAAAGAGTTGCTCAACCTAGTAACTGCCCGACATCACACAAGAAACCAAGTAAACAAACGGGAAAAATGAGTATTAAGACCTACAAGCTGAGACAGCCAGAATTTAAGACCAGATATCAGGGGCTTATTGCTACAGCGGTGAGAAACACAGATGAACAAACTGATGACTTGGAAACCCTCTGGCTTAAATTCAAGTACATCATAAAGACAGCTGCTGCAGAAGCATGTGGTGAAGTCAGAATTGGTAACAAGAGAAAGAGGACACCTTGGTGGACAGAGGAAGTCAAAGAGGAGTCTTTATTTCATAGATCTGGAAAAGGCGTTTGATAGGGTCCCCTGGGGCAAACTTTGGGACTGTTTGGCAAGAAAGAACATTCCAGCACCTCTGATTCATGCTATACAGAGCTTCTACAAGTCTTGCAGAAATTATGTGAGGACAGCAAACCATAAGTCAGAAGAGTTCAGGACCATCACTGGTGTAAGACAAGGTGATATCCTGTCACCTGGTCTTTTCATGCTCCGCGTGGACGATGTTATCAAGGCATGTAAGGAGAGAACAAGAAAGTATTCAGTGGGGTACTGGAAGATGAGACAGGTCTGTATTTCAGAGCTGGCATTTGCTGATGATGTTGCCCAGATTGCTATATCAGAAGCACATCTCCAATGCAACCTGCAAGTCTGGAAGGAAGAGCTGGAGAAGAGAGGGATGGTCATAAGCAACTCTAAAACAAAATCCACGGTGATATCACGAGAAGAAAAAAGACTTCAGATTAAGCTGATGAAACGTGCATCCGTATTTACAATCTGTATGGCCCACCAAACAAGGATCTGTCGCTTTCCTGCATAGAAATAAAGGACTCAAATTGCGTTGTGGTAGGAGATTTCAATAGCCATTCTGAAAGATGGGGATACCCAGATGCAGACAACAGAGGAGACGAAGTGGAGGACTGGGAGATAGATACAAATTTTCACCTAATCAACAGTCCCGATGACAACCCCAGTTTTTACTCCAGAATATGGCACACTACTTCCACTCCAGATCTAGCCTTTTCTATAGAAGATATCAGACACAAAATAGACAGATATGTGCTTGATCAGCTAGCAGGTAGTGACCATAAACCAATAAAGCTGGTCATAAATATGGAATTTGTTCCGCAGGAAGAAATACTACTTCCTCGATGGAACTACAAACGAGCTGACTGGGACAAGTTTTCAATGTTGTCAGATAGGTTTTGTGAAACCATTAACACACGGCACGGCAATTTGAAAACGATGGTCGAAAGCCTAAACAGAGCCATACTACAAGCAGCCACTGATTCTATTCCCAGAGGGGCAAGAAAAAATTACAAACCTTACTGGACTGAAGAACTTCAAAGGCTGGAAGATGAATTAACAGAGGTCAGAAACACAGCAGAATGAGAACAAACAACTGAAGCAAACATCTTACTCAAAGCCACTACTGCAAAATACCGAAAAACATTAAATAAAACAACAAGAGACTGCTGGAAAGAAAAAACAGAAAATCTAAACTTAGATAAAGACGGCAATAAGCTATGGAAACTGGTTAGAGCCTTGAACAACGAAGGGTCTCATTACAAACAAATCGCACTCAAACACGGCGACAATATGCTGATAAGCAAAAAAGCTGCAAATGCATTTATAGAATACTTTGCTAGCACAAATCACATTGATGTCCCCGCTGACAGGAAGAAAATCGTCACAGATGAACAGATGATTCATGACAACCACAGATTGCACCCGAAGAGTATATGATGACAAATTTGACAATGGCAGAAATGGAAGAGGCAATAAAGTCACTAAAGAAAAAGAAGTCAACTGGAAAAGATGGAATAACCAATGAAATGTTAATAGGTCTCGGCACAAGGGCAAAAAAGAAGCTTCTGACAGTATTGAACTACAGTTGGAAAAGAGGAATTGTCCCGCAGGCATGGAAAGAAGCTATACTGATACCTATACCAAAGAAATACAAGGACATGAAAGAACCAAATGGTTACAGGCCGATCAGCCTACTAAGCTGTGTAGGAAAACTGATGGAGCGCATGATTAATACCAGACTGATGTGGCACCTGGAAAGCAAACACCTATTAAACCATCAACAAGCAGGATTCAGACAACACGGATCCACTGAAGATCAAATCACATATATAGCTCAGGAAATCGAAGATGCCTTCCACGAAAAAAAAAACACATGCTAGTGGTTTGGGTAGATTTAGAAAAAGCTTCCGATAGAGTATAAAAAGAGGGATTGAAAGTCAAACTGCAGAGAAGCGGTGTATGTGTGCGAATGTACAAATGGGTTGGTCACTACCTTGAAAATAGAACCGCCAGAGTACAGCTGCAAGGACAGACTAGTAAAATGTTTTTATTATAGCAGGGTGTCCCACAAGGGGGAGTCCTGTCACCTTGCATACATAAATGACATAACTGACAATATTCAACAAATAGCACACAATGCTTCCTTTGCAGATGACTTAGCCTTGTGGATCTCTGAAGAACGTATCACTACTGCAAACATTCTGATGCAGCAAACACTAACATCACTGGAAGAGTGGGCCAAAACATGGCTCATGAAGATTAATGAAGAGAAAACAACGTTCACTGTATTTTCCCTCTCAACTAGACCTCAGAGCTTCAAACTAGTACTAAACGGAGAAAATCTTTATTTAAATGAAAATCCAAATTACCTAGGCATTATTTTTGATCGCCGTCTGACTTGGAAAAAACAGGTTGACAGACATCGAATGAGAGCAAGACAAAGAATGGCAATTATGAAAAAACTTGCTGGAACAACTTGGGGTGCAGATGAGAAAGTGCTTAAGACGTTGTAAACAGGGCGAGTGAGGCCAGTACTTGAATATGGCCGGGCAGCACAGGCAACAGCAGCTAAGACAAACTTCGATAAAATTAGCAGACTCCAAAATCAAGCAATGAGAATTATAACGAGAGGCATGAAGTCAACACCTATAAAAGAACTCGAAAAGATTACTGTAACTGTCTTTTTCTCTTGTTGAGGTGATCACTGGCCCAAGACAGTATACATGTTGTTAGGTGTGTAGTGCTGGCGTATGATGAACTGAGTGTGGGTGCGAATGAAGGCGCGAATGTGTTTAGGCTCGTATCTGTTGTATCATGCAACCCATACACTCACATGCAGTAGTCAAAGATGCTTGGACACTGCTGGCACGTTTCAAAACATTTATTGACGATAACACACATAGCATCAACAGGAACAATCAGTGTAAACAAGGTCATGCTGACCGGAAATCGTTAGGTATACATCAGGCATTCAAAAAGGGCTGGTAAACATTTGAATATTCGTGCATGGTCAATAGCAATGTTCTTCAATAATGACAGTTCATAATGCCGCTTTGGTATCCTGACTAAACGCGTCAGATACCTTCATAACTTTGACATACTGGTACAACTTGGCATTCCCCGCCAATTGCACATTATCAGGCTGTAATATATTAGCCTTAACACAGGCCTCGTTATGGCGTCATCGGTGTACTTCTTCTAAGCAGGTTAACATCAACCCTGCAGTAATGCTTATGTAGACATAAATTCCGCCAATCTGCGGTTCCCACAATATATCTTCGTCACTGGACTTCTGGATAATATAAAGACTAATAGTCTTGGATGGCTACTTTGAGCACACAAATATAAGTTCTGAAATGTAGGACCGGTGAGCTGTAGTTCACAGACTAGGTAATCTTCTAACATGTTCTGCCACCGAAAGCGTAATAATGGAAAAAGTCGGTATTACCTGGAACCGAATCCTCAGAACGTAATAAGGAACTCTGTCGTCATTCCGACGCACAGAGAATCACTGGGGAGACCTGCCAACGCAGTCACTTCGAAGATTTTCCCCGAAAAACACAATGGACATTCGTCCCTCAGAAGCCAGCTTACATCCCGGCCTGACGGAAGTATCAACTTGGCGCTTAAAAACCTGCGCATGGGCACACGCCCGAACTGTTTACCTTTGACCCTATCTTCATACAGGTCAAACACAATGAATGAACAAACAAGGAAGACAACCCCTAATCAACCTGACACCGCAAGGTAAAGACACAATTATTCACCTTAGACTAGGGAAAAAATCATACGACAAATAACTTGACATATGACTCCGTCGAAAATGACAGCAACATATTACTACCCCCCCCCCCCCCCCCCCCCGTAAAAAAATGATACATTTAAAAAAAATATATCTATGAGCAAGACAGCACAAGCATCACTTATGCGCTCATGAAAGAATGAACCTAATATCAGGTACAATGGACGCACAAATAAAGCGTCTGAAGAGGATACAAATCATCTCCTAACATAAAAAAAAATATTTCTCAAAGCAAAACAAATTCAGGAGGTATCATTAAAGAACCTGAGTTGCTGGAAATACCAAGACACATATCAAACATTATTAAATACCATAATTATAGCAATATACAAATATCATCAATTACAATGCTATATTAGCAACATATCACTAATGGATGGACAAAATCAAATTTGTTAAATTCTTTATACATCATCCAAATAGTAAAACATTTGTATTACAATATATTAGGATATTAAGGACAGACCTAAGTCTGATAGTGTATCAGGAAAACTAGGACACAAGATTTAATTGGAATCATGTGGGCATCTAGACAATATGTCCGCCATCACATTATCCGAACCACGGATAGCTCGCACCGTGAAATGGAAAGGCTGAAGAGCAATAGCATAACGAGTAGATCTCGAGCTCTTCAAATCCTTACTTTGCATAGCCGTAAGACCTTTTTGGTCGGTTTCCATAAAGAAATGCGCGCCCAGAAGGAACCTTTATAGCTTAAGAATGGACCAAACCATAGCCAATAATTCACGGTCTAAAACCGAGTAATTCCTTTCTGCCGCATTCAGCTTCCTAGAGATATACATTACAGGATGCAGAGTTCCTGAATACTCCTGCATTAGTGCCGCTCCCATCCCAGTGGAAGAGGCATCACTACGAAGAACAAAAGTCTTATCAATCGTTGGTAGTCTTAAGATAGGATGAGATGAGAACAAATTCTTAACCTGATCCAATGAAGATTGGCATTCTTGGGACCAACGCACCATATTAGGAGAACCTTTTTTAATAACGATGAAAGTGGTGCCATAATGGAGGACAGATTCTCAATGAATCTTCCATAGAATTGTATTAATCCCAAGAGACTACGCACTTGCTTTTTTGTCTTCGGAACCGAGATATTTAATATCTTCGAAATGCTTTGGTCCTCTGTCTTCAACAGACCATGACCAACCCGATGACCTAGGAAAGAAATTTCACTAAACCCAACAAAAGCTTTAGAGGGTTTTGCAGTCAAACTATGCTCAAGTAAAGTAGATAGCAATTCTTTTAATCCCAAATAGTGTTCTTCCCAAGTATCGCTGAAAAGACAGATGTCGTCTAAATATGCGATGACATCTGCACGATCTGATATAATTCGTCGCATCATGCGCACGAAAGTCGCTGGGGCGTTCATAAGCCCGAAAGGCATAAAATTCCATTGAAACAGACCCCTAGGTCTCGAAAAAGCAGTCAGAGGTTTGGCATGTTCCGCCAAAGGGACTTGCCCGTAACCTTTCGACAAGTCTAGTTTAGTAAAGAATCTAGCTTTAGAAAGTCTAATAAGTAGATCATCTAATAAAGGCATAGGTTCAGCATCGAACTTCGTAACTTGATTTAATTTTCGATAGTCAACGCAAAGACGTATGTTATTGTCTTTCTTTCGAACAATAACTATCGACGAAGAATAAGCTGAAGTGGATGGTTCAATTATTTGCAGTTGAATCATTTCATCCAATTCTTTCTCGACTTGTGCTTGAAAATGAATAGGTATAGGGTATGGTCTTACTCTGATCGGATTACGATCAGTAAGTATGATGTCATGTTCAATGACACGTGTGTGTCCAGGAATGTCGGTAAGGACATCCTGAAATGATTGTAGCGTAGAAGACACTTGACGCTGTTCCTCAAGAGACAAATTCGAAGAGACGGTAACGTTTTTCCGTGATTCCGTAGAATTAAGTGGAATCGCAGGAAGAGGTAAGTTAACGTCAGAAAAAATAGTTTCCTCATCCTGTATAACGGACAGGGATGAGATGTGACCATGTTGGACTGGAGAGTCGTCCGTCGCCTGGAAAATAGGCTGCAAATAGTCTGGACGTTCAATAAACTCTGTAAGCATATTTGTATGAAAGGTTTTATGCTTTCCATCCACATCGACGATATAGTCGACATCTGAAATTTTCGAGACTATAGTGTATGGACCTTTCCATGAAATGAGAAGTCTGTTCTCTCTTGAGGGAAGTAAGACATACTTGGATTTTGTTGTTTCCAAGAAAAACTATTATCAGGTTGGTAACTTTTATTAAAGTTCCTATAGTTACTGGGATCAACATGTTGAGGACAATTAAATTGCCTCCAGTTCTTTGAAGAAGAACCATCACGTGATGGACGCGTTTGGTAATGTCCACAATCACGGTTATTCCTCTTAGTAAAGTTGCTTTTATTTTTCCCTGTAGCAATATGCTTAACAGGTACATCGTACTGACTGAGCTGAGTACGATGGGTACTAACAGTTTTGTTTTCTTTTACCCACTTTTCAGGAATCTGGGAATTCGATGCACGGTTTCCCTGAGGAATCTTAACATGACACTTATGAAAGTCCTCACCGTGGTCCAAACTTGATTTACCTTTGTTGGCCTAACACCAACTCCCATTAGAGGCAGTATTGTTATTCCGTGATAAACTATATTTTCCACGAAAATTTTTGTTCCCATATTGCTTAATGTTACCATGAGCATTAAGTGCATGGATGTTTTGTTCCTCCCAAATAGAAATTTGTTGCGGGGTGCATTCCTTAACCCCATGAATACGACCGATTATAAGATCCGCAATAGGATTAGGAAGAAGATACGCGTGGACATCTCCTGTAAAGAAGGGAGTGTCAATCCTAATGATAGCAGTAGGATATTCTTCTATGGTCCCATCAAATGTAACACATTTGACCACTTTTCCAGTGGCACAGCAAGGATCTATCAGAGACTGCCTAGCCCCGACGGTAGTACATCCCGAATCGAAAAGTACTGAGACCCGCCTATCATTCACTAAACCGTTATGCAAGATGAGAGATCCTGTAGCAGGTAGAGCAGGAAGAGGGTGACCACAACTTAGGGTAGATACAGTCGATGAGTCGAACAATGTTAAGCATTGGGGGCATTCAGTTGCTCTCCCAAAATCGAAAGCACAACCAGTGATAGCCTTAGAGTTACCACTATCATTTACTTGATTATAGGCTCCATCAAACTCTTGTTGTGCAGAGTATGCCTGTTGGAAAGGTCTTCTTTTGTTATGTCTAGGTCTACCGCGATTATCATTTCCCCTGTAATTGTTATCATATTGTCTATTGTAATTATCATTCCGGTTTGAATCCCGGTTTGTATATTCACCATCGTCATATTCTTGACGTCGAGAATGGTTATCCCGAGAAGAAAAGCTTGGATAGTTTTTATTGTGATAACCTTTGCGACAGTGTCTAAAATTATTACCACCAAAATTACGAGAACTACCATCTCGTCTCCAGTTCTTAGAAGAAGAACCTTCATATGTTGGATTACTCTGTTTGTGAGTGTAATTTTGATTACTTCTCCTTGTCACGGAGTGTTTTGATGGTATTTTGCATGTGTGAATGTTCCCATGCTCCAGCGGGAGTTTATTAGTTATGTGAGTTGTTGTGAGCTGGGAATGCGTGCATGGTAAGAATTTAGCTACAGGGTTGTGAGCGTTGCTTGAGACAAAAGCTGTTAGCTTTTGTTATGCGTGAATGAAGATCAGTGGAGCGTGAAAGGATTTCACGGGTTTTAGGGAATACGCATGAAAGGGGCAGTCAGCGGGAGGAGTGTGTTGGTTGGAGACGTGTGTTGAGTCAGTAGAGAGTTGAGCAAGTAGAGAGTAGAGAGGAGACAGTAGACAGGAGACAGCATAGAGTGTAGAGCAGAGAAGGGTGGATGTTGCAGTAGTTGTTTATGAATAATCGTAGTTGCTGTGTGTAGTGATTCCGGGAAGCAGAGTGCTTGCAGAATACTCGGAATTGATGATGTCTACATTATTTGTAATGGCCCTGCGTCCATTGTGATTTATTTGTGAATCTAATACATTAGTGGAGATTGATACAGGCTGTTGGAGTTATTCCTTGGACAATGAGCTATACGAGCGGTGTATAAGTGTTGTCTGTCTAATCGTCCACATCCACCTACATACACCCTACTCGTCACATTGGGAGCTCGTCTATTCGGATGTTACAAGTGAACCCAGGGCTGTACAGCGTTGAAATGATCTGTGGTCATTTGGTCAGCAGCCGATGGTTTGTTTTTCAACGCAGCGAAGTGTGACAACTTTACAGTAACCAGACGATTCGACACTGTTCAAATCTAGGTCAGTTGTCAACGGTACGTGTGTGCTACCGAATAAACAGTGTGTTATAGGAATGCTGCCTTACAAGTCTGTTTACATCGTTTGCTGCGGTTGTGAAACAGTGTGTTGTGACCAGGAGAATCTGTGATGACCAGAAGAAGAGGATCTGTGAAAGCTGTGAAGCTGTCGTGGTGCTGTGTGTAAAGTGGAAAACAAGTGCTTGGTTTTTCACTGTCTGTGTAGCCGGGGGCGCTGCAGAATCTGAACTGAGTGTTTTGTTCCGTGCTGTGTGTGTGGTCTTCATATTTCATCAACCTTGGAACTGGCTGAAGACATTATAAACATATCTACACGCTTGGGATATAAGTGTTTTGTGAACAATTAGTATTTGCCACAATTTCTTGACATACAGCTTAATTAGATATTATTCTGTTGTTAGTTGTTTAACGTAGCTACGTAATATTCTTTCGTGCTCTAGTATGCTAATGTTCTAGTAGGTTGTTTACTAAGTTTCTAGTTAAAAAGGTAATTGTTGTTTTATATAGCACTAACAGTGTATTTCATAAGAAATCAGTAGTTCTTCTTGTATACTGAGTACTTCTGTTTTCGCATGTAGCTTTTTCTCTTTAGTTCTGTTATTTTCTTCTTTCAGTAATATTACTTATTTTCTACTTCATCTTCAGTGTTGCTGTTCTACTGTCTTTAGTATTACTCTTTTTTTTATGTAATGTAGGTTTAGGTTAAACTACATTAATAATTAATTGTAGATCTACTGTACCTTTAGCTGTGCTATTCCTATCTGCCTTACACATTACTTATATCTACATTACTTATAACTGTGCGAAACCTATCTGTCAACTTTCTCTCTATTTCTTTCGTCCATTTTAGTTAGATTCCAAAAACTTAAATTATATACTAAGTGTGTATTAACATATTCCTCACAGGAATTGTTGTAGTGTTTGGACTTCTCAAAGTTACTGCTGCAGAGGTGACTTGGAGACAACAGATCAGATCAGTTGGTTGCCATAGCCTGCCATTCCAGTACACCATAAAAAGCTACGTAACCTTAGTTGTTTTGGTTCATTATTCTAAGGCCATATTTCATTTATTTGTCCAGATTGCTCTATAGGCTTCCCTTGGCATTCATTGTTTCAGTGTTGTTGTTGGACGTGACGATTATGTTATTTTTTCTGGTTTGATTTCATCTGTAGGATTTTGCGCTATTTCTTCTTAGAAGGGGTCCTATCCTGTGGGCAGGATCAGTTGTATTGCCCTTCACGAATAAAGTGTGCATTTTTGCATTAGTTGTTTACGTGCAGTTTGTTGTTGGTTGTGTTATATTCCTTTTTTTGGCGTTCTGTATATATGGTGTGTTCTTCAGTCATTTTCTTCTTATACTATCCTGTAAATACGTTAATTTTTTCAATCTCTTGTTTTCGTGTGTTATAAAGGTTAGGTACTTTATATTTCAATACCACTTCTGTCACACATCTTTCCTTATTCTTGTTACCAACCTACCAGGTTATTGTTTGTTAAATTAGGGTGTACTGTTTATCATCATCATTTGTGTCATTGTTTGTTTTGTAGGGCTAATAATTTATTTGAGTAAGACAGTAAGTAAGGTATTATCTTGGTGATTATTTTATTTAAAATATTATTTTGAGGTGTGAACTATTTTGATATTAAGTTAGAGTATTTGAGGTGCATATAAGTCAGATATTTTCATAATCATGTCAACACTTATGGATTTTATCCTCGTTGGTGAGAAGATAGGAAAGTCTGGAGAGGATCTCTTAGAGTTTGCACAGGCTCAGTTTAAAGAGGTACAGGATAGACAAGAACGACATGAAGAGCGAGAGAGAAAGAAAGCGGAAGCAGAGGGAGAAACTAAGAGATTAGAGATACAAGCACAAAAAGAAATGAAAGAGAAAGAGATACAAGCACAGAAAGAAATGAAAGAAATAGAAGCACAGAAAGAAATTAAAGAGATACAAGCACAGAAAGAAATGAAAGAGATAGAAGCACAGAAAGAAATTAAAAAGATAGAAGCGGACAAAGAGGTATCCTTGAGAAGACTCGAGTAAGAGAAATCGGGTAATGACGCATCATCAAAAAAAGAGTACGGGAATATGTACAAGTTGAAACTTCCAATTTTCAACGAATCCATAGATTTTATGGACTGTTTTTTGGAGAGGTTTCAAACGAAGGCAACTGCCTTAAAGATTAGTAAAGAACTGTGGGGATCACTGTTGACAGATTATTTAACAGGGTCAGCATTAAAAACAGTTCTCCAATTAACTGTGGAAGATAGATTAAATTATGACATAGTGAAGGAAACTTTGTTACGCAAATACAGGTTAAATGAGCAAGGCTATCGGTTAAAGTTCTACAGTGCGATGCCAAGTAGTGAGCAAGATTTTGCAGAGTTTATCGCAGAGATTAAGATGTTATTGAACAGATGGATTGACCTATCTGGCATTGCTAAAGATTTTGATGTCCTATGTGATTTGATCTTACGAGATAAGGTGATGTCTTCATGTAGCTCGGAGTTGTTGGCTTTTTTCCAGGAAAGAAAACCTGAAAATATTTCGGCAATGTCTCAGTTAGGTCAACAGTACGCAACCGCACATCCGGGGAGACCGATTCATAAATCGGCGGTGCCAGAAACATTTACGACATGTGTGGCCAAGCGGAGTTATGAAACACGACCATATCGGAGACAAAATTCTCGTAGTGAGGAGAGACCTTATGATAGGAAGGCAATAAGTAAGAGATGGACAGAAACAGACTTCCGTACATCCCCCAGGAAACAGCAGAATATGGCAGAGTCATGTAGTAGAAGACCTTCTGGTTGTTTTAAATGTGGATCACCATGCCATGGAGCAAAGTTTTGTGACAAGCCTGAACCCCAGTCTGTGGCCGAGCCTCAGATACCACTCAGGGTAGTCCACAGAAGAGCCAACGTGAGGAGTATAGATGCTTTGTATGTAATGGCATTGGCCACCTTCAATTCGATTGTCCTAATAGGAAGTTTGAACGCGCAAGTTCGGTGGTAGTCTTAGATACATTCAATAACGAGAGTTGTGAAGGGTGCAGACCACTTTTTCATAAAGATGAGACACCAATTCTGATTTGTGGCCACCCACTTCCATGTTTGTCAGCAGTTCATACAGATGGGAACATAGTCTTGCATCCAGGGTACGTAGGACATAAAGTTGTATCCGTCTTAAGGGATACAGGTTGTACGACAGTTGGGGTGCGGAGATCGTGCATTGAGGGGTCTCATTGGTTGGGACAAACTGCTCGATGTATCACTTTTGGTGGCAGGGTGGAGTTTTACCCTTTGGTGTTGATAGATATTGACACGCCATTCTTGCGGGGTAGGGTAAAAGCATGTGTTCTTGATGATAATGCGGTCGCTGATCTGATACTTGGAAATATTCGTGGTATCAAAGAATGCACAGATGAGGATATCAAACTATGAAAGCACAAACATAAAGACGATACTTGTGGGGGAACTACTAGATTGCAAGGAAAACCTAGGGTAATTCCTGTAGATAGCATGTCATCTGGTAATGTCCGAGTTGTTGATACTTCGGTATTAAATTTAATTTCACCCCAACAGAAAGATATATCGTTTCCAAAACAGCAGAGTCAATCAGAAACTAACATTGAGAAGCATATTAAATCAGCAAAAGAATTGGGTGAACGGAAGATGAATATTCAGGAAAGGGCAGTAAATGAAACAAAGGAGAACTTTACTATGCCAATAAAAAGTGAATGTTATGAATCTGTCAAATATCCTGAGACAGACCGGATGAAAGAAGATCGCAGAAAGCTGATTGAGAAGTATCGCAGAGTAGGTCGTGGTGCTCGTATGCCACATGAGAAACATGACATAAGAAAAACTAGTGACTTAAGAGATTCAAGACACTTTACAGGAAGCCGCATGAGTAGTAATGATTACTGTGGTAATTTTCAAAGTAAACGTCGGATTGGATTTAGAAACAGGTACAGAGGACAAAATATAAACAGAGGATTTTGTTCCAGCAGACCAAGCTATAGTGAACAAAAAGCTGGAGAAATATACAGAGGTAGTTTCAGAAGAGATTGCCGCTGGGCAACCAAGAGAGAGAGTAACTATCTTTACAGTAGAGCACCTCATAGATGGAGTGATGGTGGTGAGAGCTATTGTTGTAGCTGCGGTCGTAAGCGGGGGTATCGTCAGCCTAAATGGAGCAGCTACCCTGAAGAGTATGACCAAGGCTGAGATTAATATGGTGCCGGAAAAGGCCTCTAGTAATATAATATTGAAATTACAGAGCCCGAAAACTAACATCACTAACTCAGAAGGGAAGGCCTAACAGAGTGATTTGTACAAATAAGTGTCAAAGTGGCTTAGATCAAATTTGAAAATATTTTTGCAAGTAGTCAACTTTTGTTGCTTTCTGATTTAGACAAAATTTTCTTTCTCAGAGCAGATGCTTCAGCATTGATCATAGGGAGTTGCAACAAGTTTTCTGCAATCTGCCAAGTCACCAAGCAACTGAACATTAACCGTACAACAGTTTGATGTAGGACAAGATAACGGACTAGAGAATTTTGATTATGATAAAGCATGTTTACTTGTAGTTATATTTGTGTAAGTTTGATGACTTTACATGAAGTTTATAGATTGTGCATACATTTCTTTGATATGAAAATGAATTTTGTTTAACTTTAAAAATATTGAATGTGATTATCGCTAGAATAATTTGGGTTGATGTATTTTGTATGTAAGCATTGTTTACTTTGATGATGTATAGGACTCCCATCTTTGTCTTCACTGTGAAAAACCCCGGTTTTTTTACGTGGGGAAAGGGGTGGATGTCACGGAGTGTTTTGATAGTATTTTGCATGTGCGAATGTTCCCATGCTCCAGCGGGAGTTTATTAGTTATGTGAGTTGTTGTGAGCTGGGAATGCGTGCATGGTAAGAATTTAGCTACAGGGTTGTGAGCGTTGCTTGAGACAAAAGCTGTTAGCTTTTGTTATGCGTGAATGAAGATCAGTGGAGCGTTAAAGGATTTCACGGGTTTTAGGGAATACGCATGAAAGGGGCAGTCAGCGGGAGGAGTGTGTTGGTTGGAGACGTGTGTTGAGTCAGTAGAGAGTTGAGCGAGTAGAGTAGAGAGCAGACAGTAGACAGGAGACAGCATAGAGTGTAGAGCAGAGAAGGGTGGATGTTGCAGTAGTTGTTTATGAATAATCCTAGTTGCTGTGTGTAGTGATTCCGGGAAGCAGAGTGCTTGCAGAATACTCGGAATTGATGATGTCTACATTATTTGTAATGGCCCTGCGTCCATTGTGATTTATTTGTGAATCTAATACATTAGTGGAGATTGATACAGGCTGTTGGAGTTATTCCTTGGACAATGAGCTATACGAGCGGTGTATAAGTGTTGTCTGTCTAATCGTCCATCCCACCTACATACACCCTACTCGTCACACTCCTATTCCAGTTTTGTTGAGCACCCTGAAATTTCTTATTGAAATTAGAGCCATATGGTGCTGCCGAAGCAACTGGCAACCCTTCTTTCACTTTAGAATTGCTAACTGTAGCATGGGGGTGCGCGGTGGCGTACTGGCAACAGTATTCCTCCATGTCTTTTAAGTTTTTGGGTTTACGCTCATGAAGAAATGCAAGGAAAGAATCATTAACAGATGACAAAACCTTATCTCGAAGTAATAAGTCCATTAGGCCTTCATATGTTTTCTCAGTCTGAGACAACTCAACCCATCGTGTAAATGTACGACGTATTTTTGTAACAAACTCAGAGAAATCTACTCCATTTTCTGGCAACATTGTCCTAAAACGAAGACGATAATCTTCTTCTTTTAGTTGATATTTTTTTTAGCAATGCTGCTATGACAACATCATAATTAGTCCTGTCATGTTCGTCTATTGTCATAAGAGTAGTCACTGTGTCACCTGTAAAAAATTCCATCAGTTGTTCGACATATTTTTCTTTTTTTTACCTTATGCGCATCGCATAAAAATTGGAATCTATCTAGATAATCTGCTACGTCATCCTTTAAAGGATTGAAATGAGGTAATTTAATCCTACTAACAAACTCCTTTGTCGTACTCGAAGTTGTTTGCTGAGCACCCGTACTCGCCACTTTCAATTTCTCTAACTCCAAAGTTGCGAGTCTTTCCTCAAGTTCCATTTTCTGTTTTCTTTCCTCATGTTCCATTTTTCTATTTTCAGCCTCCGCAGCAGCTTGAAGTTGGAGTTTTCTCTCCTCTGCAGCAGCTTGAAGTTTTTTGTCTTACATTTCCATCTGGAATTTTCTCTCCTCAGCAGCAGCTTGAGCTTTTCTCTCCTCAGCAGCAGCTTGAGCTTTTCTCTCCTCAGCAGCAGCTTGAGCTTTTCTCTCCTCAGCAGCAGCTTTTCTCTCCTCAGCAGCAGCTTGAGCTTTTCTCTCCTCAGCAGCAGCTTTTCTCTCCTCAGCCTCTCTTTGATACCTTTTTTCTTCAAGTTCTAATCTTCTATTCTCAGCTTCTAGCTTCTTTAGTTCAGCTTCTGCTTTCAATTTAATTTCCTCTTTTTGTTTCTTTTCTTCTGACTTTAATGCAATGGCGAATTGAGCAGATGAATATTCTTCCAATTCTTTACCAGACTTACCAAGGGTTAACCCTTGCTGGATGAAGAAATCCAAATTAGACATTCTGTCTAATGAGATCAGAAACCTGAAAAAATTAAATAAATTACATTATCCCACTTCAATGGGAGACAAGTCTGTACTATAGACTTGTATACTTACTTCACTTTATTTCACTCTCTTAGTCTTAGTCAAAGACCTTGTATGGTTATCTTGTTTATAATATAACAAATAATCACTTAAGTACCTGTGGAAAATAATACCTTTATATACCACTCACTGTGGGCACAAGTCTTTTTTATAAAGAACTTTCATATGTATTCCACCTTGTCTCAATCTTTGGACAACAAGTCTTTTAACAAAGAACTTGTATAAATATCTTATTATAATAATATTTTATTAACAATCTCTATATGAAGAGTGTACCTTATCAATAATAATAATAATGCATGACCAAGTATATGTATGTAGACTGTGTATGACAATAATGTAGTACAATCATAAATACAAAGACAAAGATACAGAACAATGACCGAAAACGTTCGCGGAAGTCAAATAAACAATACAGCAAAAAGTAAAGAAAATGTTACACAAATGTGTACTGATGACCGCGAAAAGTAAACAAGACAAATGGCAACACTGTTATAAACAAAAAGGTGTAAAGAAATAAACGAAAGAAAAGAGAGGCCTACAGATACAAACAAAACAAATCGAAAATCAAAGAATGAAAAAATAACGAAAACAACACTAACTCATGTCGTCACAGCTAAACGTAAACAGCAACAATTGTCGCTAGCAAATTCCAATTAAGGAAATTCGCACCTACAGAACGCTATTATAAGACCACTATATCTTACAGACCGTGGTATCTCTTATAATAGACAACGCCCAACCTTAAACCCGCAAAAGAACACAAGAAAAATACACAACAACAGTAGAAGTAACATAAATATATATAGCATCAATTCAATGTGTTGCAGAACAAGTTCAGTCACAGCTAAAACTAAAGTAAATTTCTTGCTCCTTGCGAACACAATAACAAAATGTCAAGCGCGCACTGATTGACAGATCCACTGTAACATGAAGTGGTCTTCCAGAACATAAAGTTACTATGACCTTCTCGAAACTTGAGTCTTGCACATCGAATGTTTACAATTTCACGTACTGTTTACAAACAGGAACTTGACCTCAAAACATGTAACTTGAAAGCTCGGACGTTGAACAGTCTGTTGTTGACTGAGGCGTGTGAACGACCAGCGGTACCGTTCACAAAAAGGGACTCGACTCGTATGCAACTGTGGTCCACGTAACAAACGCCTCGATGGTAACTTCAGGACTTGTCATGTTGTGGTTTATGTAGCATTATAACAAAAATGCTAACACTGTTTATACTGTCCTGTGTAGTCAAAACTTGTAAGTGTCGAGTATGTGTGTTATTCTCAGATGTCCACCTTGTTTATCAAAACATGTAGCACAAAGTCCACGGAAATGTTAATTTCTCGCTCTGTCCAGCTTAAACCCACAGATCTAGCCTACCAGAAATGTAAATTTCCGGACCACACTGGAGACATCATAAATGTATCAGAAGAGCCCACGGAACTGGTCCACCAGAAATGTAACTGTCTTTTTCTCTTGTTGAGGTGATCACTGGCCCAAGACAGTATACATGTTGTTAGGTGTGTAGTGCTGGCGTATGATGAACTGAGTGTGGGTGCGAATGAAGGCGCGAATGTGTTTAGGCTCGTATCTGTTGTATCATGCAACCCATACACTCACATGCAGTAGTCAAAGATGCTTGGACACTGCTGGCACGTTTCAAAACATTTATTGACGATAACACACATAGCATCAACAGGAACAGTCAGTGTAAACAAGGTAATGCTGACCGGAAATTGTTAGGTATACATCAGGCATTCAAAAAGGGCTGGTAAACATTTGAATATTCGTGCATGGTCAATAGCAATGTTCTTCAATAATGACAGTTCATAATGCCGCTTTGGTATCCTGACTAAACGCGTCAGATACCTTCATAACTTTGACATACTGGTACAACTTGGCATTCCCCGCCAATTGCACATTATCAGGCTGTAATATATTAGCCTTAACACAGGCCTCGTTATGGCGTCATCGGTGTACTTCTTCTAAGCAGGTTAACATCAACCCTGCAGTAATGCTTATGTAGACATAAATACCGTCAATCTGCGGTTCCCACAATATATCTTCGTCACTGGACTTCTGGATAATATAAAGACTAATAGTCTTGGATGGCTACCTTGAGCACACAAATATAAGTTCTGAAATGTAGGACCGGTGAGCTGTAGTTCACAGACTAGGTAATCTTCTAACATGTTCTGCCACCGAAAGCGTAATAATGGAAAAAGTCGGTATTACCTGGAACCGAATCCTCAGAACATAATAAGGAACTCTGTCGTCATTCCGACGCACAGAGAATCACTGGGGAGACCTGCCAACGCAGTCACTTCGAAGATTTTCCCCGAAAAACACAATGGACATTCGTCCCTCAGAAGCCAGCTTACATCCCGGCCTGACGGAAGTATCAACTTGGCGCTTAAAAAACCTGCGCATGGGCACACGCCCGAACTGTTTACCTTTGACCCTATCTTCATACAGGTCAAACACAATGAATGAACAAACAAGGAAGACAACCCCTAATCAACCTGACACCGCAAGGTAAAGACACAATTATTCACCTTAGACTAGGGAAAAAAATCATACGACAAATAACTTGACATATGACTCCGTCGAAAATGACAGCAACAATTACATGCCTCCAGCCAATGACAGATAGAAGAGACTGCAGGGCTCAGCAACAGGCCGAAAAATTCAAAAAATTAACAGACCACCCAATGTGCCATAGAATAAATGCTCTTAGAAGGTAAAGACTTAAACGAATCAATTTTGTAGAATCAACCAAACCACAAATGAGAGCAGTATCCATAGATGAAATATCCACTGTTACACCCATCTACACTGCACACAAGATTCCAGTTTAGAAACAAAATCGTCTCCCTAAAATGATAGAAAACATTCCTGAAATTGAAAGAAAAAAGAGCAAAAACTGCAACAGATAGAAAATCAATAGCGACAAAATACATAGAGAAACATTACCCACGCAACACCTGGACCCATGCATACACAGCTGGATCAGCAACAAATGCAACAGAAAATGGAGGTTGGGGTGTCTTTCTGACCTTAAGCACTGGTGCAGAATAAAAGGCTGTCAGTGGCGACAGGACGATTCTCCAGCAATTTCAGAGCAGAGGCCTTGAAAACTGCAGCAGAGGTTATATTGACAGAAGAAAGCGTAGAGAGACAAGTTGCTTTCTTTACTGATGCACAGTCAGTAATTGCAACGTTGAAAAGCCAAAATAATACAGACCTAGATGATCTCAGAATAGTTCTCCACAAACTTTGTCAACGATTCCAAAGTGTTGTGATCCAATGGATCCCATCTCATTGTAACATCACCGTCAATGAAGAGGCTGACAGAATGGCAAAAGAAGGTTCCCATCTACCTCAGCCTGATGCAAGCATAACTTTTGAGGAGGCAAAGAGTTTTATCAGAATCAGATACAGAAACAAATGGAATGTAGAACATCCAGGGCACACACATAATAATGCTTACTACCAGCTCCACAGAAGAGAACAAGTGGTAATCTTCAGACTCCGCACTGGCCACAACAGATTGAGATACCATCTATTCAACAAGCTAAAGATTGGAACTACCGATCAGTGTAACTGTGGCACTGATAAAATGACTGCTGAACATCTGCTTCAAAGTTGCCCCTTATATGTGGTACAGAGAAAGTGCATATGGCCGACGCCAGCTCCTTTCGTGGGAAAGCTTTACTGGGATTCAAATAGCCTCAAACTGACTACTGCTTTCTTTGAGAACATTCAAGTGGACGTCTGAGAGTGTACAAAGATGAAGAAGAAGAAGATTAAGCTGGGAGAACAGGTCCTGGAGCAGGTCGACCACTTTAAATATCTCGGTGGTATTATAGACCGAAAGGGAGGCATCAAAGAAGAGTTGGCCACTCGAAAAGCAGCAGCTGGGAGACTTTTTCAAGCCATAAATCGAGGATTCCTCAGCAAGAGAGAGGTTGGTAAGAAAACAAAGATGGCTGTATACCGCTCCACCTATATCCCAGTCTTCAGATATGGATGCGAGTCATAGACAATGACTACTATCCACAAAAGCCAGATCCAAACCTCAGAAATGAGGTATCTGAGGAAGGTGGTTGAAGTAACAAGAAGAGACATGGTCCGCAACCAGACGATTCGTCAAGGCCTAAAATCTTACCCCCTGCAGACCCAAGTAGAACAGTCCCAACTAAGATGGTTTGGCCATGTCTGCAGAATGGGAGAAGATCGGCTACCACGACAAGCATGGGAAACAAAGAGCCAGGGATCCAGACCCCCAGGACGACCCAGAGTCCGCTGGGAGGACAACATTAAACAATCTTTGAAGGACCGAGGACTAGAATGGAACCAGACCATGAGGAAGACAAGCTGATAGTCTGGCGCTCTCTCTTCCAAACCTCTACACCTCACGATAGAAGCGGAACGACTAAGTAAGTAAGTGCTCAGCTCTTCACATACACCTGTAACAAGTAGGACAAATACACGTGATACAAAATTTATATACTTCAGACAAGAAAAAAAAGCAGACCTTGTCTATAGCTTATGCATCCTTCTTCAAGTACCATGCCTGATGGCGTAGGCAATCATGCCTCTCCACAACTTTCTATCTCCAGTACTATTTCTCAATTCTGTTGTTGACTTCTTTCTATGCCACGATGTCAAACTATCCAATATCGTCTCTCTTTGGCATCCTCTATTTTTCCTTCAATCTTTCCTGTTGTCGCAACATATTCCAGTTTTCTTTTTCTCATAACATGCCCAAAGAAAGTGGTTTGCTTCTTTCTAACATGAGAAATAAGCTTCCTTTGTGCATTAGATTGTTTCAGGACATCCTCATTAACTCTTTTCAGCTCTTCTATGGTATTTTTAACATTCTTCTGTAAAACCACATCTCTGTAGCCTCTAATGTTTTTCCTATTTGTAAGTATTACGGGCTTTGACTTGTGTTACTTTAACTGTTCACGGCTCACTTACATACATCAGGATTGGTTCTTTATAACACTGAAGAACACTCTTTCTTATTTCCATTGCCAAAGAATTGTTGCATAAAATATTTTACATTTTACAGAACACTGTTTTTGCACGGGCTATTCTAATCTTCACTTCTGAGATGCTTCTTCCATCTGATGTTATTAAAATGCCCAGGTATTTGAATCTACTGATTTGTTTTAAAGCTGTTCTATTTACTTTGATAGTGCATGATGGTTTATGCATAGTTAGATACGAACATATTCAAGGAAACAAAATTATTTTGAATTCAAAAGAATTTAAATGAAAACTGACTCTTCATACACTTTTACTGCTAAAAACATTGAATGGCATATACAGTAACGCAGCTAGCAGGTAATTGTTGTAGTAGAAACTTTTTTTGTTTCTGTGTTCATACATGTGTTATCACAAAACACTACCAGCAATTCTGTACTATTCTCATTCTCCTATAATTCACTAAACACAATATTACGGTCTTTGTCTTGTGTTATCTGGCTTATATTGGTGAATAGGAAAGTTATAGAAGTGACTGCGTCGAGAATTAGCCTGGATCATTTCCCGGTCTTATATTTCATAGTTACGTGGAGTTGGTAGTGCTAATAATCAAGGTCTACGAGCACTATTTTAATAGTTGTCAGGACCTACTTATACTGTGGATTTCAATACATGAACACTTTCACACTTGGCTCGTTCCGCTAGAAGACGACCACAGCATAAAATAGGTGACAATAAGTAAGTTTAACACCTTTAACAGGTAAGTTCCTTTTTATTAATACACTGCACACACGGAAGCCACACACGGCTAGCAATACATATGAAATACAACTCAACATAAATGCCAATGCAGCTTGCACCACTAACAACTTCATCTATCAGTATCATACCCACTGATATGGCACTACTAAATGAACACCACAATGATTTTCGCTCACCGGCGAAACCCTGTGCTATGACAAAGCAATACTTAATCACAAAGAACTCATCATCAACGGCCTAATAAAAATGCCACTAGATAATGCACCATCACTCTAGAATTATGCAATATAATCCACACCGCATGAAGAAATAGCAAGCACTATAATTGAACAAGAATGGCATACACTTCCCAGAAAAAATGCTGACAGGGAACATAAAGGTGACCTGCACCGGACGCTGGCCAGAACTCTACTACCTTTTTGCGCCAGAATTTGTGTCCATTTCTCTTCCGGTCAGCTGACCAAACGGGTTTATACATTATATCAATGTTGTCACTCTCAGCGTGATCAACCTGATATTTCGGCGAACATATCGCCGTGACAATAGTGTTGAGTTGGAGGTGCGGTTAGTCATGATTCACTCCCACAGCAAGGGAATGGGACCATAATTGACAAAAAGTAAAAGTGATTAAACAAAGAGAGCTAAGATACAAAGAAAACATTCAAAGATTCATCTCAAAGACATGACTTTTGTTGCTTACATTCAGGTTTTCTAACATCTGACTGAGCCATCAGTGTACAAGCAGCTTACTCAAGCTATCATGTCTTGCCTGGATTTGTTATTTTTCATAAGATGATGCTGTCACGCTGGAGTAGGTGGAACCCTATAGGTGTAGATGCAAAACCCACCAGCGAGTGGTACAAGCTCTGGTCTGCACCAATCCACCCCTACTTCATGGGTTAAATGCTTTCTTGCCTCATTCTTCACTGTTTCTCTCCTATCCAATAATCCCCATGGATGACGAAGAGATGCAGGCCAGCGGACATTGCACCTTTGTCCCTCTGTGACAGCCTCCTAGATGGCGGGGAACGCCAGATATACCATCACTGCAGAAGGGTTGGCAAAGCTGACTGAAGAAGGATGAATTAGCTGACCCAGATGTATATGCTATCCTTCTGGCAGGACGTAACGATCCTGGGATACTGATACACTGGACTGCCTCCCTTCGGGGATACTGAAAAATGCATCCATACCCCCCCCCCCCTTTAAATCATGTACTGTTACAGTGCCCATGACTAACTGACCTGCGACACCAGCTACTCCCATCGCACCCAATCATCCACAAAACACTCTACACATCATCACAACAACTGAGAAAGACTTGTACCTTTGTCAGAGAGGCAATGGGCTGCCAAGAGCTACCTGCTCACAGCTAAAGGGATTATATCATCATCATCATCATCTTTTTTAATCAGCAGCACCTTTTCTTTTTTACTACTGACACAAATGTGCCACCTCTGCACACAAGACATTCTGCTCCTGAATCTTGACGACCTCTGGCAAAACATAAAAATGTTTATTTTTTAAAATTTATCTGCGAATACACACTTTCATTTATGCAAATCACAAGGTCTTTTATATTTGGACATGCGCCCTAATATAACCGACGGGCCTTGTGTCTAGGTTGAAGGAAGCGCTCCTCACCAAAACGAGGCAAAACTCCTATTTAAAAAAAAAAAGTTTGGCACTTAAAGCAGGTTTGCGTAATAAATATATAATGTCATTAATTAATGATTAACTCGATATTAAAGTTAAAATTGTTGTAATCTGCAACAGACAACGAAGTTTTAAATGACTAAACCTCTTATTATTCAAAGTGCATTTTTGGTAACAATCAGTCAATACCCTTAAGCTCCCCGAGCAGCATAGGCCTTCAACAAACACATGCCAAGTCTTCCTGTCCTGTGCCATCCGCTCAAGTTCTTTCCATGTTTTCCTCATCGTTTTCACCTCTGTATCCAGTTCTCTTCCCCGTGTGTTTTTTTGGTCTGCCTCTCTTTCCCTGTGGATTCCAGAACAAGGACTGCCTTGTAATGCTATCAACAGGTTTCCTCAATGTGTTCTATCCATCGCCAGCGTCTTCTTCTCAACTCTTGTTCCACTGGCACTTGTCTGGTTTTTGTCATCAATTCCACATATGGCTTTGTCATAGCCTACCATTTCAGTCCTTCTATTCGGCGCAAGCACCCGTTTATAATTTTTGGTAACAGGTGGCAATAAACAAATAGAGCAACAATTTGTAAAACTGAATTAAAATATGATATAATCTATCACTGTATAAATTATCCAACAACATGAAAGCTTGCAGGATTGTAAATACATTATTTGCTCGATTATGTGGAAATTCAATCGTCAGTAGTGAAATTCAGATGAAGAGTTTTTTAAAATGATGTTATTTAGTTCAATAAATCGAGAAAAAGCCGGATATTTCAACATCCGGGCAGATGCACAGTTTATGCAAGAAAGCAGGACAAATCCGGAAGTATGGTCACCCTAAACTAGAATCACTTTGTGAATAAAATATTTGTATATAGATCCTAACTACTTTCTCTACAATGCGGCAAATAAAGTACAAAGTAAACGATCGTTGGCTGAACATTACCATTAAGAATGCCCGCCAAAAAAAAAAACTCTTACCGCCATGGTAATGTTCAACCTGAGCACATCCAGGGTTGCGTTGCGTACGCTTCCCGTTCTTCGCGAGCGCGGGATTTTAAGCTCCGCCCCTATGGTAGGAAACTCTATACAGAGCGATACAACAGGAGGCAATCTGATCATCAGAAGCTGTCCCCTCGTCGAACGAGTGTTTCGGCCCGATATACTCCTTTACACTCTAAAGGGGGCGGGCCCCGTGGGTCATGACTTCCAAGTGTCTCAGCCTCCTGTTGTCTTATATCGAAAATGAGCCCATTTCACTTTGGTAGCAACTTTAAAATGCACAACTCCACCAGCCGTAGAGGCAATTGTGAAAGTAACTAAAAGAAGACAAATTATTCAGTTCGTTCCGCCGCACACCACGACTAGGGACAGACACTGACACACCTGCGTGAAGCCGACGAGGCTAGCCACTGCGCGCTAGCAACTGTAATTCTGTGCCCAACACCTCTTATAAAGATACGCCGCGTGTTGTCCGTCAGTCACAGCCCTTTCACCAGTTGTCGTAGATTTTTGATAGGAGAATTAAGACTTGGGTTGGTCCCTTCTGAATAGGTTGGAATGAGTGATAGTCACAGTGTGAGATAGAAATACAAAATAGATTTCCACGAGTGAGGTGGTAGAATAGTGATAGAGGCTGTCTCTGAGAGCGAGAAATCTTCTCTCTCTCTCACCTATCTTCTACGACAGATCTAGAGTAGTCAGACAGTCTAACACATATACATTTTATATATATATATATATATATATATATATATATATATATATATATATATATATATATATATATATATATATATATATAAATATATATATATCCACTCACGTACACGCACATTTAAGTGACGACAGGTAGACACACAGACGTGGGAAACTATAACAAATGATTATATAGATATTTAGAACGAGCTGACCAACATGCTGATTAATTTATTGTTAAGTTTATTTATCATTGTAAACTTACGTCACAACATGTAAAATTACATCAAAAAGGCATATACACAAAGTCATAAACAAATCAAGGAATGCTACAAGAACTGGTAGACCCACAGTTATGATCTTCCCTCGATGGATAGCCCACAGTCCCGTTAGGAGAAAGATGATAGCACAAAGAGTCCCAGATACATATGATTTAGTCTAAGAGTTTTCCCCGTTTAAGGTATGAACAGACCTGATACTATAATCTAGTTTAAGGGAAAATATTGTTAGCAAAACAAACTTGCATGAAGAAAGTTATGACAGCAAATAGGTGCCAAAATACAACGGTAAAAATAACACTCAGACCTGCGTTCACTCTATTCATTCAGCTGTGGCCACGTGCGCACATTTATACTTACAGCTTTGATCGCTGCCTCTGGGAACATAATTTTTTCTAGGACCTTCACACAGACCCGTAAATGCAGCCTTGACCCAAAAAATCCCCAGTTCCAAAAAGACGTACTGAATTCTCTGTCTCAGGGAACGATTCCTTGGGTGTTCTTATTTTTCGGATGTCTGTTTAAGTCACATAAAAGTTGTCCAGGCACGAAAGTTAGCAGAGCACAGTGTCACTAGCGTAGGTTTCTAAAAAATGAGGAATGTCAGGTCGGGTGCCTTATCTCAGTATATGACTATATATTGGGTCACCACACTACTAGTCAAAACTCTGTCGGAATGTTACTGATATTTTGCTTGCCACAGCGGGCTGATCTGTACTTAAGTGTTATTCTGGAAAAATTAATTCTGGCGCGATAGGCCTTTTACTTCATTTAACTGTTACAGTTCATGTAATGAAAGTGCTTAAGTTCTTCACAGATAATGTTCACGTACTAGAACACTGGCAAAGTTTGGGTACCACAGTATTCACTGAATAAAGAAAAACACATATGAAATATTTTACATATTATGTACTAAATATAACTTACATTTAAACTGCAAGCGTAGCTTGTCTTATAGTTTACCACTTCCCGTGGAATAAGTTATATTTTAAAAATCAAACATCCTGAATTAGGAATACTTACGCATTCCGTCAATACTCAAGATGTAGCAGTCATTTAATAAGTTAGTTTTAAAATATATTCTCTCGACTGAGTATTTAGCAGTTAAATTAAATTCATTATAGCTACCTGATTTATAAGCTAGAAATTATAATTTATTCTGCTTTCCACTGTAACTCATCAGCTAGAGAATATAACCGACTTATAAATATTCATTCTGCACAAAAGAAACTAGTGAAATATGGAATAAGCGATTATCACTTTATCACTTCACAAAATACTAGATATAATATATTTTTACCTCAAACAGAACTACAGGTAGTCGCACAACTTAGAATCATACGCTGAATATTTATGGAAGTCTAGAAGTTCGACAAATTGTCGAAACAAACTGAGAAACTTCGCTATACAGCTTATTCTATTCCGAGCAACCTGTCTACTGCGAATTTAGAGGACTGAATGAAAATAAAATCTAACTCCATCCAGTATATATGAAACCCCAGACAAAGATCACTATTTCCATAAACTACGCAATAGCCTCCCCTTCTCTTAACACCTCCTGTACATAGATGCATGCCGTAACTGCCATCAGTGCGTCTATGACACCTCCTATCCTCATTACTGAGCGAGGAGTGAGTGGCAGATCACACTTTTCGCTGAGAAAGGTAACCGAGAAACTACGTGTCAGGTGGAATATCCCAGACACTGTCTGGTCTGAGCGAATGCGTCTGGCGCGATTCACACCTCCGTCCAGCTATCGGACCGTGAGCGCTCATGGCAAGTGCGAGAAACACGGTGACAGGTGAAAAATGCAGACGATATCTCGCCTATAAGTCTGGCGAAAACGAATATTCACAGTTTACGTTCACAACGCAATAACCTCCCGAGCATGGCATCTACGTAATAACCTCACTAGTGCGTTTCTAAATGAGAAACTAAACCCGGCGAAAGTTAGAATGGGAAAATAGTAATGTGTATAGTCGCAAACGTACGAATGCAAAAAACACAGGAAAAAGGATAAAATGATAATAAAATAGAGGATACGGGTGAAAGAAGAAGAAGAGGATATAGGCAATTTATAGATCATAAATGTCTACGTGACACCAGTACACCGAAAAACTCAACGTATTGTGGACTTGGAAAAAATCCTGATGTTTCCTGTACCGCTGAGTTTACTGTCCCGAGTTCCATAGCCCATTGCGGTTGTTCCATAGCCAGTATGATGCCTTTTCCGCAGTTTCACTAAGCCTCTTCAGTGCCCTTGTTCTCGACTGTCCCCTCAGCCCCAACAGTTTCAATAAATCATACACTGATGCAGCCACGAGCCTCTTGCACCCACCTCAACAGCCATGACCAGGGCCGGATTAAGCTAGTGCGGGGCTTGTAGCATATGTTAAGAAAGGGGCCCTATATTTAAAAAAAAACAATAAAACAACACAAACATATTTGAACACACATTTTTAATTTGCATAGTAATTATCATTATCAATTAATTCGTGCTTGTAATCCTATAAACTTGCCACTCATGTTGCTGGCGTTGTCATAACTTTGACCACGGCAGTCTTTAATATCAATGTCATTTGCCTTTAAAAAATTAAGTAGACTTTTAGTAAGCTGTTCAGCACTATGACCTTCCATATCCAAAAATGTCACAAATCTTTCAACTGGTCCAGATGGCAAAACATATCGCAGAGTCAAAGTCAGCTGGTCCATATTAGATATATCTGGAGTAGAGTCCAATGAAACGGAATAATACTTGTATTTCTTCATTTCACAGAGAATGTGATCCAGTATGCTGGATCCAATCAGATTGATGAATTCCTCACACGTTGTTTTAGATAGATATGATGTATGTCTAAATCCTTTGTTTGCATGAGTACTTATATGCTCTGCCAGAAAAGGGTCAAACTTGGCCAGTAATTCTAACAGCCCTAAGTAATTCCCGTTATAAGGGGACCCAACAATTTCATCACTGCCACGAAATGAAAGGTCTAGTTCTGCTAAAAACTTCACAACTTCAATTATTCGCTCTAGAAGTTTGTGCCAATACTTTTCTTGAATGTCCATTTGTTTCACAAGATGGGAATCGACACGTTCACCTTTGTTTTTACGCATCAACAGTGAAATTAAAGCTTGTCTATGTGAGGAGCTTTCTTCATGTCGACGCAATAGATTGCTTGCATTTTTCCAGTCATTAAACCCTTCCACAGTAAACTTTGATGAACATTCTGACCTCATAAGCTTGCATGGGTGTTACGTACAGAATTTTTCAAAAGACATTGTATAATTTTTCAAATGACATTGTATAATTTTGTCTAAAGACATAGTATAATTTTGTCTAAAGACATTGTATAATTTTTTCTAAGGCATTGTGTAATTAACTTGTCTGAATTGTCTTCTTCTTCGATCCTTAACCACCGACCGTCAAAGCAGTCTGTGGCCATCACGCCTAGTGGCGTCTTGTAGGGCAACAACAAATTGATTCCACTTTGCACGGTCGGTGGCCATCCTTCGTACAGTGCCCCAACTCTGGTTCATTCTTTGCATCTCAGCCTCCACAGTCCTCCGCCAAGTTGTCTTTGGTCGGCCTCTCTTTCGCTTTCCTTCAGGGGTCCAAAGCATAGCTGTTCTTGTGATGGCATCGGGGTCTCTTCTGAGGACATGACCAACCCAGCCCCAGCGTCTGCCAGCTATGATGGTGTGCATGTCCTCTTGCTTGCTACGAGTAAGCAGATCTTGGTTGGTGATGGTATTCGGCCAACAGATTCGGTGAATTTTTCTTAGGCTTGTTGTGTGAAAAGAGGACAATTTTGACATTTCCTTCTCTGTGACTCTCCAGCATTCCGCACCATAGAGAAGCACAGAAAGCACGCAACTCTGGTATAATCTTAATTTTGTGCTTGTGCTGTATTGGGAGGACTTCCAGATGTTATTTAGGCTAAAGAAGGCTGTTCTTGCCTTATTCATTCTGATGTTGATGTCTTTGCCTGCCCCACCGTCTGGTGTTACTATGCTTCCTAGGTATGTGAAGGTATCTGTCTGTACCAGTTGCTGATTCCTACCTGATATGGGCTCAGGGTTGCTCACATTGAGCGTCATGACCTCAGACTTCTTTAAATTGATGTTCAAGCCCACCTGCTGGCTAAATTTATTAAGTCTGTCCGTTTTTTTCCTGGATGTGTTGATGTGAATGTGCCAGCAGTGCAATGTCATCTGCATATTCCAGATCTTCCAATGTAGAAAATGTAGTCCATCTTATTCCTCTTGGACTGCCCTCTGTTGTCTGGCGCATCACCCAGTCTATGACTGTTAAAAATAGAGTGGTTGATAAGGGGCATCCCTGTCGTACTCCTGTCTTCACCTCGAAGGTTAGGTTGCTCTGCCCAACACTACACGTAAAGTTGGCATAGAGGCTTTTTATGATTGACACTATGCAGCTTGGAATTCCATAAGCCTTCAGTATTTTCCATAAACTGTCCCTATGTATGCTGTCAAAAGCCTTTTCAAAATCAACAAAATTTATGTAAAGCTGTCTTTGCCATTCTGAGCACTGCTCTATAATGTTCCTGAGAGTGAATATATGGTCTACACATCTTCTGTTCTTTCTAAATCCTGCTTGTTCTTTCCTCAGTTTGTAGTCTTCTGCCTTTGATATTCTCTGTATAATTATCCTGCCTAGTATTTTGCTGGGAACTGAGAGAAGAGTGATTCCTCTCCAATTATTACAGTCTGAAAGATCTCCCTTCTTGGGCAATTTGACAATTATTCCTTTGTTCCACTCTGATGGTGTTGTCCCCGTTTCCCACACTTGTGCAAATAGTGGTTCTAATAGTTCTGCTGCTAGCTCAGGGTCTGTCTTAAATTGCTCTGCATTTAAGTTATCATGGCCCGGAGCTTTACCGTTCTTTAACCCTTTGATTGCTGTGATGATTTCTTCTTTTTGTGGAATGTCTGTATTTACATCTAGATCGTTTTCAGCCTCAGGAACATTCAATTGTGTCTCTGGTATTTCCTTGTTCAGAGTTTCTCTGAAGTGCTCTGCCCATCTTGTTTCCTGTCCCTCTGCTGTCTTGATGAGATTTCCTTGCTTATCTCTTACTAATGTAATATTGTTTGCACCTTGTTTTCCGCTGATGAATTTAGTTATTTTGTATACTGTGCTTTGTTCATTTCTCAGGTCTGCCTCTTCTGCCTGTTTTGCAAGATCATCTAGGAAATTCCTTTTGTTGGCTCGGGTTTGGCGTTTAACTTCCCTGTCCAGTTGACTGTACTGTTCGCTATATAGTTGCTTTAACCTGGGGGACTTCGCTTCTGTTTTCTTTCTTTTCATTTCCTTTCTCATCTTTATGGTGTTTAGTGTTTCTGGTGTTATCCAGTCTTGCTTCTTCCTTTCCTGGAATCCTAAGCATGATTTGCTACTTTCCTTATATATTGTTGAAATGGTGTTGAAATTCTGGTCTATATCATCAGTCAATGTCTTTTCCTGGCTTTTGGCAAATTGATATCGTTTCTTAATGTCGGCCGCAAAAGCTTTTCTGGTAAGGGGGTCCTTCAATTTGCTGATGTCAAACCTTTTCTGTGTAGTTACAGTTGGTCCAGCCCTTCTTAGTTTCACTTTCAGTTTTGCTACTACTAAATGGTGATCGCTTCCCACATCTGCACCTCTTCTTACCTTCACATCTTGTAATGCATGTCTCCATCTACCGTTAACCATGATGTGGTCTATCTGGTTTCTGTCCCGACCATTTGGTGACTCCTTTGTTAACTTGTGAATTTCCTTATGTAGGAAAAGTGTTCCTCCAATGACCAGGTTGTTAATGCTACAGAAACTTATTAGCTTATCCCCATTTTCGTTTGCTATTCCGCTGCCGCATTTCCCCATTGTTCTTTCATTATATGTATTGTGTGTACCAACTTTCGCATTGAGGTCTCCCATTACTATAACAAGATCATATCTAGGTGTGTCCTCCATTTCTTTCTGCAGTTGTTGATAAAATTCATCCTTGACCTCCTCATCGCTATCATTCGTTGGTGCGTAGCATTGTATTATTGTAGTGTTGGTGAATCTCCCTCTCAATCTCAATCGTATCAGTCTGTTGTTGATGGGTTTCCATTCCAGTAATGTCCTTTCTATCCCTTTCTGTAGAATAATGGCTACGCCTTCACTGTGCTGTCCATTCTCTCTTCCAGAGTAAAGTATTGTTTCTCCTGTTGCTGTTTTAACTTTTCCTGCCCCTGTCCATCTGCTCTCGCTTATCCCCAGGATGTGTAATCTATAGTTTCTCATTTCTGCCGTGACCTGTCTTAGTTTACCTGTCTCGTACATTGTCCTGACATTCCAAAATCCTATTCTTGTATCCTGTTTTGCGGTCAGGACATCCGTTTTCATGTCAGTGGCTTCCTTTCGGCTTTCACCACTGACAGTCATACGAGCCACAGACTCCGAATGTCCATCCCGCAGCAAAGTTTGTTCATTTGATGTTGTTTCCGTAACTTCATTATTTTTTTTACATAGACAGGGGTGTCAGCCCTATGCTAAAACCCCCAACCTGGAGGACCAGGGTACCAGCTTTTGTCTGACCCCTACCTACACAGACCAGTCCAGCTTGGTTGAACCTACCAGGAGTAAAACTCCCACTGGCATAGCTCTGGGGATTGTCAGGGTACGCAAGCTGCCATACCGCTACAAGGTATAGGTACCATTGATGGCAGTCTGAATTGTACACCTTGATTTTTCGCACAGTCTAAGATAAATAACGCTTGTTTTACTGTGAGTACATTTTGCAAGGATAAACTTTCGCTTGTGACGGGACTCATCGGTCTATTTTTTTTTTTGAACGATGTGTTGGTCACTCTCCTTTTATGGTAGTATCGGTCATCTGTTTCTTTGAATGATTGAAACCAGTGTTGAGGATTCGTTCGCTGTCCATATAAGGCAAGATTTCTTACAAAAATCTTTCTAGAAGGTCTTCAACCATCGTCTCGTTGAATTTCACTCAGGTGTAGGCTTTTCTGCGCATGTCTGACTTTCAGGGGTTAGAATCTTGTGATTTTTCATAGGGAAATATATTGTCTTTGTGAGTTAGTTATCTAACTAGACTTTTCCCAGTATTATTCAAGCCGCCTGGAAGCATATGTTTTAGTGGTTGATTCCGAAGAAAGGTAATACCTCTTTATTGAACTTTACGATACCATCTAGTAGTTCGACATTTTGTTGCTCTCTGCTCGCCTGTGTGATTCAAAATGGAGAGGTACTTTGATTAGGATTTCGCCACCGGTATCTTTATACCTGAACAATTTACATATATGGGTCGCTTTAGACCAACAGGACTATTGTCTGTATTCCAGGATTCGCTATGCCAGCGATTACGCCTAAGTCAAAGGGTTAGACTTAGGAATGTGATAAAGGTCACTTCTACCTGTACTCCTCAATGCTATTTCTCGTGCAAACGATAACGGACTTATTTATTACACCTGATCTGCCAGCATCAGGAGAGGAGTAATGATTATTATGTATGTGTACTGATGAAATGCAGCTGACACTGTTACACTATTGATAGTAATGAATATTAATGCATCCAGCTCTGTGCCATATTATTTAGACAGATTTATGAATAATAACTTTATGACACTGTGAACCTTGAACTGTTGTTTACGCTATGACTGATGAGGATTGAATCCTACATGTCTAACAGTTGGCACCAATATCATTTTTGAATGCTGGAAACTATTGAACTGTGATGTTTATGATGTATGTGAAGTAACTGTCGTTGTGGCGTGAAATAAATGATGAAAACGTCAAGAGCAGTTACCTCCTTTATGACTTCGCATGTCACTTTGCCTGTGCTGTAACTCTGTGGACTAGCTAACTACCTTACACACAGCAACAACATAAACCAGATAAGACACCCTACACTACAACTATAATTTAACTGGTGTCGATAGGGGTGGTAATTGAAGTCAGCCTAAATCCACCCTTATCATTTCATGGTGGTTAGTTCTGGTCTTATCATTTCATGGTGGCCAAATGTTGGTTTATTCTGGTACCAGCTCTCAAGGGGGTCAACAAACCCAGACATCATCATCATACTATATACAAGATTGCAGTTCAACTCACTACCTTCAATGAAAGTACCCGGCGTTGCTGATTTCGGAAAAATTTGCAAAGTACCCGGCGTTGCTCGTCAAGTTATCAAAGTTTCCTGACTAAGAAGGACAAGTGCCGATTGAATCGATTTACTGTTGCGGATTCAGAAGGTCAAGTGCCGATTAAGTCGATTTATAAGATTCAGAAGGTCAAGTGCCGAAACGACGTTTCCAGTATTAGAAGCTCATTTCCTTCGTCATGGCTGTTTATGGGAGCAGATGTTGATCAACGTTGGATCATTATCCTCAGAATGCTGATCACATCCTGTTCTGCACCGTGCTGACGCTGGATTTATAGAAGTTAAGTGGCCTGTTTTGTTTGTGAACTGTGCCCTTATATTCTAACTGAGCCTTCTAATCTTTCACATCCTATTGTCAATTTTCTACATGTTATATGTTATTTGTATATTTATATGTTTATATTTCTGCGGGTTTGGTTGGGTAGGTGACTATCATAAGAGATACCACGTCTTAGAGGTCTTATGATAGCGTTCTTTAGGAGCAATTTTCTTAATTGAAAATTTGCATGCAACATTTGTTGCTATTTGTGTTAGTTGTGATGACATGTGCATTTTTGTTTTCGGTATTTTTTTGCATTCTTTAGTTTTGTTTTGATTTGTTTGTATTTGTAGGTCTCCTCTTTCCTATTATTCAGTTCTCTACACCATTTTTGTTTATACACTGTGCCGTCATTTGTTTGTTTACATTCTTCGCATTTGTCAACACATTCTTTGTGATATTTACTTTTAGTTTTCGCTGTTTATTTCTTTGACTTTTGCGAATGTTTTCGTATTGTGTTTGATCTTTGTTATTGTTTACATTGTCTTGGATCTTTGTTATTGTTTACATTGTCTTCGATTTTTATTGTTTACATAGTTCTTGCATAGTTAGCTTTCACTATTGTTACATATTTGCTTATCATAACTAAATGGTGGATTGTTTCATGCACTATTGGATGTGTAGTGCAGTTATGATAAATAACTGATGATTAGGTGATTATGCACTATTGGATGTGTAGTGCCTTTATGATTAAGAAGTGACTTGTGGTATTATTATATATTGAGTAATACAAGTTCTTTGTCAAAGACTTGTTTCCCACAGAGATTGGGGTAAACACTGTGATTATACAAGTACTTATTTAAGTCTTGTCACTATTAAGAGTGAAATACATTAATTAAATATTTCAGATTTTGTGACTCATAATATTAGACATCATGTCTACACTTGATTACTTTATTGAACAAGGGAAATTCCTTGGCAAGACAGGTGATAAATTGGAAGAATATGCGACTACTTAATATAATAAAGCATTAAAGATGGAAGAGAAAAAATGGAAATGGAAGCTGAACAAAAGAAATTGCAGATGCAGGTGGAGGAAAGGAGATTTCAAATGGAAATGGAGGAACAGAAAAGAGAAGCTGAGGAGAAAAGACTTGAAAAAGAGGCTGAAAATAAAAGACTAGAGATACAGGCTGAGGCTGAAGAGAAAAAGTTACAAAGAGAGGCTGAGGCTGAAGAAAGAAGGTTACAAAGAGAGGCTGATGAGAGAAAAGCAAAAATGGAGCATGAAGAAAAACTCTTAGCTTTGGAGTTAGAAAAGTTGAAGTTGTCTGGTAATGCTAATGATGCAAATAAGGGGTCAGATAGGTTCAATGCAAGTACTTTTAAGATAAAGCTACCTGCATTCAATGCTTCCAGTGACGATATAACGTTTTATCTGGATAGATTCGAACGTGCATGTACAGCACATAACATAGATAAATCAACGTATGTTTATCAGTTATCCAACTTACTTAGAGGTGATACTTTGAGTATGTTAAGTATGGTAGATGAGCCTGACAAGAACAATTATGAAGTTATCAGAGCAGTCTTGTTAAAGAAGTACCAACTTAACGAAGACGGCTATCGTCTTCAATTTAAAAATATGTTGCCAGATACTGGAGTTGAATTCTCTGAATTTATTTCAAAAATTCGACTTACTTTTTCACGTTGGGTTGAGCTGTCTAAGACAGAACATACATATGAAGCACTTATGGACTTACTACTTAGAGACAAGGTTATGTCTTCTGTCAATGAATCCTTTCTTTCTTTTCTTCATGAGCGTAAGCCTAAAAACATAAAAGAAATGGAAGAATACTGTTGCCAGTATGTGACTGCGCACCCTCACGTAACCATTAGCAACTCTAGAGTAAAAGAAGGTATGCCAGTTGCTTCGGCAGCACCATATGGCCAAAACTTCAAGCGTAAATTTCAAGGTACTCAACATAATATTAATAGAAAGAGTAACCGTAATTATGATCAAAATCATAGCAATCAATCACATGGTGATTCTTCTTCGAATAACTGGAGACAAGGTGATACTCCTCGTTATTCTGCACCTAATAATTTTAGACATTTCCGCAAAGGTAGTCAGCATAGAGGTAACTACTTTTCGCGTAAACCTCCAAATCAATCTGCTAGATTTTCAAATCAATACAGATATGATAATGACAATTATGGAAACTGGAACACAGATCAGGATAACAATTACAGGAGAGAAAATAATGATAATTTTAGAGGCAATAATGGTCGCGGTAGATCTCTACATAAGAGAAAGAGATATCAACAGACAAACTCTGTACAACAAGAATCTCAGGGAGCAGATAAACAGGTTAATAATGATAAAAACCCTAATGCTATCGGATGTTCTGCTTTTGATTTTGGTAGAGCAAATAAATGTCCCCAATGTAGTACTTTGTTCGAACCAACTACCGTAACTACTTTAAGCTGTGGTCATCCTCTTCCCGCTCTCCCTGCTGCAGTTGCGCATGACGGGAGAGGCTCTCTTATACTACATAAGGGTCTTGTAAATAGTAATCCAGTCTCACTGCTGTTTGATTCTGGATGTACTACTATTGGTGTTACAATCTCTTGTAAATCCATCCTGTGCTACAGGAAAAGTCATCAAATGTGTCACATTTGGTGGCACTTTGGAAAAGTATCCTACTGCCATAATACATATTGCTACTCCCTTCTTTACGGGAGATGTCCACGCGTGTCTTCTTCTTAATCCTATTGCGGACCTTATTATAGGTCGTATTCACGGAGTTAGTGAATGTACCCCACAGCAGATAGCTGCTTGGGAAGAACAGAATATGCATGCTACCAATGCAGTGGTCACAAGAGCACAAGCTCTTGAAACACCACAAACTTCATTGACTAGTGATGATGAAGTAAATAGCCAAGATAGTCACTGCATTATTTCACGTGACTCATTCATAAAGTTGCAAGAAGAAGATTCTTCTTTGCAGAAATTCTTCATTCTAGCAAAAAAAGGTGATCCAAATCAAAATACAAATAGAAAGTCTTGGATTTCTATGAAGAACGGCGTACTTGTACGTATGGTACAAGACTCGACTACGTCTGCACATTTTCAAATTCTTGTGCCTAAGAGTATGAGATTGCAAATATTGCAACATGCTCAGACTCGCAATGTGCTGGACATATGGGTTTTTCCCGTACAAAGTTGAGGGTTCTTGCGGCTTTCTTTTGGCCATTTGTAAGCAAGGACATACGTATTTACTGTCGATCTTGCAAAGTATGTCAGGAGGTCAAATCGAGAGGACCACGGCATGCTGCGCCTATCCAGGCGGCTGACATCCCTATTCGCCCTTTTCAGAAGATGGCGATAGATATTATCGGTCCTTTTAGGATTAAGTCGGCTAGAGGACATCAATTTATCCTCACATGTGTCGATATGTGCACACGTTGGCCAGAGGCTATCCCTCTCAAGAGCATCTCAACTGCCGATATTGCAGACGCTCTGTGGCTGATATTTTCTCGCTTGGGTTTCCCCAGAGAAATATTGTCAGACCATGGCACACAACTTATATCCGACACTATGTCACAGGTAATGTCTATTTTACATATTAAAAGGTCTCTCAGCAGTATATATCACCCAATGTCGAATGGGTTAGTTGAGCGTTTGAATAGGACACTAAAGACTTTACTTGGGAAGATAACTGAGGATCATCCTCAGGATTCGGACAGGGTTTTACCCGCGGCTCTCTTCGCTTATAGAGAGGTCCCCAATGAACACACAGGATTTTCTCCTTTTGAACTTGTTTTTGGCGCGCGATCGCGCGGCCCTATGTCTTTACTTCACGATCTCATCACTGCCGATAATATTAGCGATGACACTCAATCTTCATATGAGTATGTCGTTGCTCTAAGGCAAAAGATCATCGAGGCATGCAAATTAGCAACTTCGTCATCCGAGTTTGCCAAAGAAACGGCAAGACAATTTGCTAATAAAAATAGATGTCTACGACAACTTTGTCCAGGTGACAAAGCTCTCGTTCTACTTCCTTCAAGGGAGAACAGACTTCTTATTGCATGGAAAGGTCCATATGCAATAGTCTCCAAGATTTCCGACGTCGACTATGTCGTCGATATTGATGGGAAACATAAAACTTTCCACATAAATATGTTGTCGGAATTTCATGAACGACCTGACTATTTGCAGCCTATTTTCCAGGCGACGGACGACTCTCCAGTACCTCATGGTCATTACTCATCCCTGTCAGTCATACAGGATGAGGAAACTACTTTTTCTGATGTCAATCTTCCACTTCCTATGGTCCCACTTCATTCTACGGAATCTTGGAAAAACGTTACCGTTTCTCCTAATCTTTCCGCTGAAGAACATCGACAAGTTTCTTCGATGTTGCAGACATTTCAGGATGTCCTTACAGACATCCCGGGCACACACATGTCATCGAACATGACATTGTGCTTACGGACCATAATCCTATCAGAGTCACACCCTATCCAATACCTATCCACTTTCAGTCACAAGTCGAGAAGGAATTGGATGAGATGATACAATTGGAAATAATCGAACCATCTACTTCATCTTACTCTTCGTCTATGGTTATTGTCCGAAAAAAAGACAATAATATTCGCATTTGCGTTGATTATCGCAAATTGAACCAGGTTACGAAGTTTGATGCTGAACCGATGCCTTCTCTAGAAGAGCTACTAAACAAACTCTCTAATTCTAGATTCTTTACCAAACTAGACTTGTCTAAAGGTTATTGGCAAGTTCCTTTAACTGAACGTGCCAAATCTTTTACCGCTTTTTCTACACCTAGGGGTTTATTTCAATGGAATTTCATGCCTTTCGGCCTTATGAACGCCCCTGCTACATTCGTACGCATGATGCGTCGAATTCTTTCATATCGTACTGATGTCATAGCATACTTAGACGATATCTGTCTATTCAGTGATTCCTGGGAAGATCACTATTTGGGTTTATATGAATTGCTGTCTACTCTTCGTGAGTATAACTTGAATGCAAAACCCCCTAAAGCCTTTATAGGATTTAGCGAGATTTCTTTTCTGGGTCATCGTGTTGGTCATGGTCTTTTAAAGACAGAGGACCACAATGTTTCGAAAATACTAAACATTTCTGTCATTAAGACGAAGAAACAAATACGGAGTCTCTTAGGTTTGATACAATTTTACGGACGATTCATTCCGAATCTGTCCTCCATTATGGCACCACTTTCTACTTTACTGAAGAAAGGATCGCCTAATCTGATCCGCTGGTCTCAAGAATGTCAATCGTCATTGGACCAGATTAAAACTCTATTCTCATCCCCACCTATTCTTAGGTTACCTACTATTGAGAAGACTTTTGTTCTTCGAAATGACGCCTCGTCAACTGGAATTGGGGCAGCACTTATGCAGGAGTATTCTGATACTCTGCATCCGGTGATGTATATCTCTAGGAAATTAAATGCTGCAGAAAGGAATTACTCGGTTTTAGACCGTGAATTATTGGCTATGGTATGGTCAATTCTCAAGTTGCAAAGATTCCTTCTAGGCGCACATTTCATTGTGGAAACCGACCAGAAAGCTCTTACTGCCATTCAGAGCAAAAACTTGAAGAGCTCGAGGTCCACTCGATATGCCATAGCTCTTCAACCATTTCATTTTACGGTGCGAGCTATCCGTGGTTCGGATAATGTGATGGCAGACATTCTGTCCAGATGCCCACACGATTCCACTTAATTCTTCTGTTATATATAGTTACAGATATACAGTCCTCTACTATAATGACATATCAGCACATATGTTATCACTTTTTGTGAATTTATAACATTGTACCATATAATGTTAAGGAGGCTTAATTAGCGATATATGGGCCAAAAGTTTACGGCCACATTTATATACTGTAATTTGATTGATGTATTAAGAAATTTAGCATATACCATAACGATTTTTTATTATTGATATTTTCGCAGCACATCTTTGACGTCTGCGAGATTATGTCCAACAGGACTATTGTCTGTATTCCAGGATTCGCTATGCCAGCGATTACGCCTAAGTCAAAGGGTTAGACTTAGGAATGTGATAAAGGTCACTTCTACCTGTACTCCTCAATGCTATTTCTCGTGCAAACGATAACGGACTTATTTATTACACCTGATCTGCCAGCATCAGGAGAGGAGTAATGATTATTATGTATGTGTACTGATGAAATGCAGCTGACACTGTTACACTATTGATAGTAATGAATATTAATGCATCCAGCTCTGTGCCATATTATTTAGACAGATTTATGAATAATAACTTTATGACACTGTGAACCTTGAACTGTTGTTTACGCTATGACTGATGAGGATTGGATCCTACATGTCTAACAGTTGGCACCAATATCATTTTTGAATGCTGAAAACTATTGAACTGTGATGTTTATGGTGTATGTGAAGTAACTGTCGTTGTGGCGTGAAATAAATGATGAAAACGTCAAGAGCAGTTACCTCCTTTATGACTTCGCATGTCACTTTACCTGTGCTGTAACTCTGTGGACTAGCTAACTACCTTACACACAGCAACAACATAAACCAGATAAGACACCCTACACTACAACTATAATTTAACTGGTGTCGATAGGGGTGGTAATTGAAGTCAGCCTAAATCCACCCTTATCAGAATAGGCGCCCTTTACTTTCTGAATAGCATAACCATTTTCTTGCATGTTGCTTGTTTGTAAGTTTATGAATATGTGTAAAATAAGATTTCTGACAGTATCGAGTTTTCTTTTCAGTGTCATACAATCGCACGGATGAAGAGAAGGCACTATCAACATGTTGACATTTTTCACTTCCCTTGGATATGCAATATTCACGCTCACAGTCATCTATATTGTTCAGCCAGTCACCAATATCATTAGAGTACTTCTTCGTTTCACTTATTCTTTCACATTCAGATCAGTGTATACTGGGTTTTGCTGTATGTTTTCTGCTGCACAGCCTGCACTAGTACTATTTGTTCCTGCACTTCCAGCTTCAGCGGTTAGAGTACCACCACCATGAACATCAAAATATTCTGTCAGCTTACGTGTTTTTGATATCACAAGTTGATCTCTTCTTTCTTTTTCTTTCTTCGCTTTACGTTTTTCACTTCCAGAAGCATAATTACGTCCAATATCTCTGTGTCTACTGCTCATATTTTGAGTTTTCTAACCTTACAAATCAAGAACTTTTAAACAAGATCGAAAGAGAGTGCGAGCACGCCGTATATCTCAATTAAAACAGGAAGTTTCCGTTTCCTAAATTCTAGTGTTTATTGTTAATACAAATTCATTTCACAAAGAACGAAACAAAATTAGAGGGGCAGTCGCCTAGAGCCAAAAAAGTGGCTTCCGTCCAAATGTGACCAAATTTTCAACGCCACTTAAATGGCTTCCGTCCGCAAACAGTTAAGATTAAAATAATGAAGAGTCACACTAAGTCACCCTCTTATGCTCTTTCTCTCACAATTTCGTCACACCAAATGAAAAGGCGCTAAAGATGGCATAAATCACAAGATCATTGGTTTAACGCTCGTATTTTTTTTTCTTCTCTCTAACCAGTGGCCCTCGAGCTTTCCAGCTCTTTTGGCCCAATGACATGTCATTGTGAGGCTGGGGGCTCAGTGGACTTTCCTTTCAACCCGGTCAGGAGCTTCGCTCCTTCCCATCAACGCTCGTATTAGAAGAGGACCAAAAAAATATGTACATATTTATTGGCGCGGGGCCCCTAAAAGCGCGGGGCCCGTAGCATATGCTACTTGTGCTACTACGTTAATCCGGCCCTGGCCATGACCCTTGCAGTCAATTTGGACTAAGGATTTGGAACCAATTTGGAACAAAGATTGAGAAGAAGACGCTGGTGATGGATAGGACACAAAATGAAGAAACCTGCTGATAGCATTACAAGGCAGTTGTAGAACCTCCAGGGTAATGGAGGCAGACCAAGAAACCCACGGAGAAGAGAAATGGAGACAGAGGTAAAAGTGATGAGGAAAATGTGAAAAGAACTTGAGGTGATGGCACGTGATTGGAGGACTTGGCATATGTTTGTTGAAAGCCTATGATCCATGGAGAGCTGAGGCTAATGAATGGAATTTTAAGAATTAGAAGAAAGTAATTAGTGACGATTCTTCACTACATTAACAGTTGGTGACAGACTATAAGGTATGACAGAAGTAGATAGTATCTGTGGCATGACCTGAATGAGAAGAAAGTAATTAGTGATGTTTCTTCACTACAATAACAATTGGTGACATATTAGAAGGCATGACAGAAGTAGATGGTATTTGTGGTATGACCTGAGTAGCTGGTGCATTTACTGAAAAATTATGCTGTGCGAAGCTTCTGAGGCTCTTAACCGATTGAACCAGATCATCTAACACTTCAGTATTCTTCCTTTGTGAAAACTCATATGCTGCCAGCAATCTCTCCTGATTAGTCTTCATTGCACTGAGCGTTTCTTTACATGTTGTTGCAATCTCTTGCATCACATCAGTTAGCTTATCTAACTTGCTGGACAAACTGCCGGTTTTCTTCTGCTTCTGTTTTGTGTCTGCACAGGTGATGGAGTCTTGGGGAAAAAAAGGGGGGGGGGGGGTGTCAAGTTATACACTGTCAGTTATAACAGAACATTCATGAAACAAAACGAGACGTCAACAGTTAACATCTTTATTTCTCGCGCTGCTATTGCCGACCACCAGCGTAGCTTCCCCAGTAGTATTAGTCATTGTAAATGTTGAAACTAATACTCAATACATCACATATTCCCTTCCCCCAAGAATGTAAACCCTTCACTTATTCAGTCTCTGTATCTTGCTAGCCTCCTAATTACTCTTCCACTCCGGGTAATCCGACGACCCACTGTGTCCTCTGTAGGCCCCATTGCCCCTCTAGGCACTAATTTTGCTGGCCCCTTTGCCTCTGGTGTACTGGGCTATTCTTCCGGAGTGTCCTCCATGGTTTCACTCCCATCGTCATGGAAACCCACTGGTCCTTCCGCCTTGATTGGATGATTATTAGCCCCAGGTGGTACTGGGATCAAATGTCTCCGGTTGCGTCGGTAGTTGCTGTGATTTGACGTTACTACATATGAACGTGGTTGTTGATATGGTCTTTGTGTATATATGTTATGTCTCCATAGTTACTGGGTTTCCCACTAGAGTTACTTTGTTTCCTACTAGAGTTACTCGCCCTTATGCTAACTACTTCCTTCCTCTTTCTGCTTCTAAACATGGCTGATTAAAAGTGTCGTTTGTATCCAGTGTGTTCAGGCTTCGTGATTATGCTTCATAATGTGAGAATGTATGACAGCCAGCCACGTCTCATTACATTTAACGATATTTACTATACACAACAGTAAATATCAACATGGTGGCAGCGGTGTTTATTTCTACAGAATTCGAACTATTCTGCTGAACACGTGTGCTGACGTCACAGACTTGAGGTGAGAGGAAAATAAACTGGTAACACCAAGTTTAACTCTTCTGTTGGTAGGTTATTACTTGCATACCATTATTAGACATTTCGTCATGGCAGAACGGCCCATGTTTCGGTTACCACCCTGCCTAGACATAAATAACGCCAAACCAGACACAATTCGTAAATGGAGACGACAGTTAGAACTGTATATGGATGCAGCAGAGGTGGCCTCTAAACCTGATCCTGTTCGGGCGGCCATCATCCTACACTGTGCTGGACCTCAAGCTGTTGAAGTTTTTGATCAACTTGCAGAGGAAGGAGACCACTCTAATCCTAATAAAATTCTCGATTTGCCCCAGAACCAATGTAGCTCACGAAGCAATGAAATATTACATACCTTCAGATTCTGGAACACACCTCTTCAAGAGCCTTTTAATTCTTTTTTGACTGAGCTGAGAACTAAGGCAGATTTGTGCAACTTTAACGACAAGGATCGTATGATAAGAGACAAAATTGTCTTTACTGTTAACAAAAGGTTACAAGAGAAGCTCTTGAGAGAAGCTGACCTCGATCTAAAGAAAGCCATTCACATATGCAGAGTCTTCGAGCAAACTGGAAAAGACATAAGTGAGATGAATAATACAGTACTACCTTCTGAAGCAAGGGTTGAAAAGGTACAGAAAAAATCACTCAACCATAAACCTCCCAAGAGAGACACTGGGCATGCTGCTGGTAAAGCCTATCAAAGTAACACTGACAGTGGATACTTTGAACCTAGAAAGGAGTGTCATTACTGTGGACAGAAACATCCAATAATTAAGAAAAAGTGTCCTGCATGGGGGAAGTTTTGCTCAAATTGTGGGGGAAGAAACCATTTCAAAGTTAAATGCAAGAAAGTTCACACTGTTCACACAGAGTCAGTGGAAGATTCTGAAGTTTGTCTTGCTTGTGTGAAGTCTAGCAAAGCTTGTACATCTGCACAACTCATTGTCAATGGAAAAATGGTAAAATTTCAGCTAGACACAGCAGCTGATGTGAATACAATCTGTCAACGCTTTGTGATGCAAGAACAACTGTTACCCACTAAACAGAGGCTTGTTATGTGGAATGGTACTAAGATGACTCCACTGGAAGAAGTTCTATTAACTGCTGAGAATCCTAAGACATGGAAAAACACAATATAAGGTGTACTATTGTGAAAAATAGATTCACATGTTTACTGGGCAACAACACACTGCAGGATCTACAGTTTGTGACAGTCAACACAAACAAATTTATTGCTAAGGTGGCTACTGACAGTTCAGATAATGATCATAACTCTGATAACCATCTAGGTGTCCTGGGTGAAGCTGTGTTGCATATTGATCCTAATATTCGTCCAAAGGCACTGCCGTGCAGAAAAAATACCATTTTCACTTAAGAGCAAGGTAAAATCAGAGCTTCAAAATCTAATGAACAGAGGTATATTAATACCAGTAGAGGAACCGACTGAATGGGTTAACCAAATGGCTGTTGTTGAAAAGTCTGATGGTTCTTTAAGAATATGCATTGATCCTAGACCCCTGAATGAGGCTTTGCAGAGAGAGCATTACAGATTACCAACTTTGGATGATGTATTGCCTGAACTCAATAATGCCAAGATTTTCACAAAGCTGGATATCAAGGAAGCATTCTGGCATATCAAACTTGATGAGAAGTCTAGTAAACTTACAACAATGATTACACCTTTTGGTAGGTTCAGATGGTCTAGATTACCATTTGGGTTGAATGTAAGCAGTGAAATTTTCCAGAGGCATCTAGCACAAGCTCTTGAAGGTCTTCATGGTTGCATCAATGTTGCTGATGACATAGTTATTGCAGGTTGTGGATCAAACAGACTGCAAGCAATTAAGACCATGATCTGAAGCTTAAAGCACTGAAACATAGGTGTAAAGAGAAAGGCATTAAACTGAATGAAGCTAAAGCTCAAGAGAAGAAAGAAGAAATTACCTTCATGGGTCACCTTATTACTGCTCGAGGTGTTGAACCAGACAAGAAAAAGGTTGAGACAATACTAAACATGCCCGTTCCTAAGGACTGTCATGAGGTTCGCAGATTTTGCGGCATGATACAGTATCTAGCAAAGTTTCTCAACAATCTTTCAGAAGTTCTTCATCCAATAAGAGAACTTACCCGTAAGGATACTTCCTTTATCTGGTCTGCTGAATGTGAACAAGCCTTCAAGAGAATCAAGAAACTGATTACTTCTACTCCAGTACTTGCATACTATGATCCTGATGAATCTTTGTGTATTCAAGTTGATAGTAGCAGCTATGGACTTGGGGCTGTCCTCCTACAAAATGGTCATCCAATAGAGTTTGCTTCAAGAGCTCTAACTGAAACAGAACAACGCTGGGCTCAAATTGAGAAGGAACTCTTAGCTGTTGTATATGGTTTGGAACGCTTTGACCAGTACACTTATGGAAGGAAAGTTACAGTCATCAACGACCATAAACCTTTGGCAGCCATCGTTAAGAAACCTCTGAGTCAAATTCCCCGAAGACTGCAGAATTTATTGATGCGCAGCCATCGATATGACTTTGAATTCCTATTGGTACAAGGTTCCGATCTTCTTATAGCCGACACACTGTCCAGAGTTTGTATTCATAATGTCACATTGGATTCCTTAGCTGATAGAGAGAACAATGCAGGAGCTGATCCACCTGTAAGATTACCTGAAATCCCAGATGTGATGATGGAAAAGATTAAAGCTGAAACTCTCAAAGACAGCGTGCTTCAGAGGTTGAAGTCGACCATTTTGCATGGGTGGCCTACAAAAAAGTCTGATGTACCAGCTGAGCTTATGCCTTATTTTGATATTCGTGACACTCTGACAACAGAACAAGGCATAATACTTAAAGGAGAGCGTATTCTTATCCCAAAAGCACTGAGGCCTGAAATCAAGCAAAAGCTACACGCTGCTCATCTTGCATTTGACAGCAAGATGCGCGGGGCCAGAAGTTGTCTGTTTTGGATCGGCATGACGGCTGAGATTCGACAGATAGCTGACAGTTGTCCAGAATGTCAAGAAACGAAGGCAAGGAATACTAAAGAACCTTTAAACCAACACTCAAGAGGTTTATCACCCTAGGAGAAAGTTGGCACTGACATCTTTATTATAGAAGGCCGATATTATTTAGTTCTGATTGACTACTTTTCCAACTTCATTGAAGTAGACTTTCTACCTACAATAACAGCACAGTTAGTCATCAGGAAATTGAAGTCTCATTTTGCTCGTTATGGTGTTCCTAAAGTTATTGTATCTGACCAAGGTACTCAGTTTACGTCTGCACAGTTCAGATCATTTACTGCTAGATGGGGAATACTTCATGTTAAATCAGCACCAGGTCACCATAAAGCCAATGGATTAGCTGAATCTGCTGTGAAACTCATTAAGGGTATGATGAGAAAGACTGTTCAAAATACAGATGCATATGAGGCACTACTTGAACTTCGTAATACGTACATCAAGACAAGGGTTTGGTCAAAGTCCAGCAGAAATACTGTTCAACAGGAAACTGCGTACACTGATACCTTCTGCAGTGAAACCCGTTGCATCTCACAGTAGAGTTATTGAAAGTAGAGGCAAGAGAGACAGATCAGTGAAGACGTATTATGATAAAACTGCTCATGATCAGCCCAAGTTGTCTCGCCAGCCAGTCTACTATCTAGACCCTGAACAACCAAACTGGCAACCTGGAAGGATTGATAAGAGGCTCTCTGAAAGATCTTATTTAGTTGAAGGGGAGAATGGAGGTCAATATGTCAGAAACAGAATTCATCTAAGACCTAAAACAACACCTTTCACACCTGATCCCGCGGACCTGGAAATTGATTTCTCCTCTCCAGTTCTACCCGAGCAACAGGTTATTTTGCCAAACATGGAGAACACGAGTGAAGTGAACAGTTCCAATCCTCCAGAAGATAATCCTTCAACTCCAGCTACGAGGGGCGTTCAGAAAGTAATGCACCACATCGTTTTTCTCAGCTAATAATGAAGATAGAAGCATGAAATTTTGCACACTTCAAATATGGCATGTGCCAATTGTGCGCACCAAATTGCACCGCAACCGGCCAAATAATACGGCTGCCCTAAACCATTGAAATGGAGCGTGTTAGCAACTTGCGTTATAAACAGCGAATTGTGATAGAATTTCTCGTTGCAGAGAAGGAAACTGTTGTGAATATTCACAAGCATCTATGTGATGTGTATGGAAGTTTTGCAGTCGACAGGAGTACAGTCAGTCGCTGGGTTCAGAGAATCAAAGAATCAGGAAGTGGAGATACGGAGCTGCTTGATCGGCCGCGCTGTGGACGTCCTGCCACAGCCACCAACGCAGAAATGTTGAAATGCGCTGAGGGCATTATTCTTACTGATAGGCGAATCACTACTCAACAGTTGGCCTTACAGCTGTCAGTCAGCATTGGTAGTGCAAATGCAGTTATAAAAACTCTCGGATTTTCTAAGGTTTGCGCAAGATGGGTTCCTCGAAGTCTCACAAATGACCCCCGATTGCAAAGGAAAGCAATTTCTTCTGAATTGTTGGAGCGTTTCGATGCTGATGGAGAGAACTTTTTGGCTAAGATCGTTACAGGTGACGAAACCTGGTCACATCACTTTGAACCTGAGACAAAAAGACAGTCAATGGAGTGGCATCATCCGCAATCAACAAGAATAAAGAAATTCAAGACAATTCCTTCAGCTGGAAAGGTCATGATCACTGTCTTTTGGGACATTGAAGGTGTGATTCTTGTGGACGTTATGCCAAGAGGAGAGACAATCAATTCGCAAACTTACATTAAGACATTGAAAAAACTCAATCAACGTTTTCGCAGAGTTCGGCCGCACAAGAATCCAGCAGACCTGCTTCTCCTTCACGACAATGCGCGCCCTCACACAAGTCTGGCAACACGGGAAGCAATCACCAAATTGGGTTGAACTGTACTACCCCATCCACCCTATAGTCCCGATTTGGCACCCTCTGATTTTCATCTATTTGGTCCACTTAAAGATGCACTCCGTGGGACAAGGTTTGAAGATGATGAAGGAGTGATTCATGCAGCGAAGAAATGGCTACTTGATCAAGGCAAAATCTGTTACGGGCTAGGAATACATGCACTTGTTTCGCGCTGGCATAAAGCCGTACAAGTTGATGGGGATTATGTTAAATAATACCGATGTTTACATGACATATCCATGTATATTGTGTATAAATTTCATGCTTTTTGAATAAACAGCTCCTGAGAAAAACGATGTGGTGCATTACTTTCTGAACGCCCCTCGTACTTCAAGTCCTGGGAAAGCTGGCAAAGAACAGAAACATTCTCTCCTACCATCTAGCCCTAAGAGACCTCAAAGAGATCGCAAGAAACCCTCTTGGATGAATGACTTTGTTCACTCATAAAGGGGGGATGTTGATATGGTCTGTGTGTATATATGTTGTCTCCTTAGTTACTGTGTTTCCCACTAGAGTTACTTTGTTTCCTACTAGAGTTACTCGCCCTTATGCTAACTACTTCCTACCTCTTTCTGCTTCTAAACATGGCTGATTAAAAGTGTCGTTTGTATCCAGTGTGTTCAGGCTTTGTGATTATGCTTCATAATGTGAGAATGTATGACAGCCAGCCACGTCTCATTACATTTAACAATATTTACTATACACAACAGTAAATATCAACAGTGGTGTATCGTGTTTAGTAAGAACTGTTCCTGGCATCCACTTACCACCTGTTGAAAATGGCTTCGTTCTCACTGTCTGTCCCTGACTGAGAGCTGGGAGGCTTTGTCCTGCTTTCCTGTTGTAAAAGTATTGTTGTTTCTGTGCTCGCCTGTCGAAATATTTTTGGGTCTGTGCTAGGTTGTGTAGCCCTGGTTTCATAATGGCAATTTGGGCAGGTAGTAAGTTCCTTGGTCTTCTGCCCAGAAGTGTGCAGGTGACAACCCAATATCTTCTAGGAGAGTTGTATTATAGTCCAGGAGAGCTAAGTATTTGTCTGTTGATTTCAACCACAGTCGTTTGGTTGTCTGAATGTATCTGTCTGCAAGTCCATTTGAACTCTGAAAGTGTGTAGATGCCATAGTGTGGCTGATTTGGTAATCACGACAAAACTGTTGGAATTCTATGCTTGTGAACTGTCAGCCACAGTCTGATCTTATTTTACTTGGTATTCCATGGATGCTGAAGACCTTTTTAAGCACTTCAATCACAGCAGAGGATCTCATACTTGGCAATTTTTCTATAATAGCTCCGAGGTATTTAAAGTGGTCGACCTGCTCCAGGACCTGTTCTCCCAGCTTAATCTGATGTCTTCTTTCTTCTCGTGATATCACCATGGATTTTGTTTTAGAGCTGAACTGTGCTCATATGCACGACTGAAAATCACAGGCGAACATATGAGAGCTTTAAACATGTATTTGACCCTCAATGAATATAAAGTATTTTACGCATATGTTCTGAGAAAATTTTATTTACAAAATGTGACTTATGTTCAGTATTTAGTCACGTTGTCACTGTTCTATTTTCTACAAATACATCAGTTTGATTGCTGTGTATTATATGTTATCTATAGTTTGCATTTGAAAATATCTGGCATGTCTCGCACATTCCAGAAGGTGAGTCTCACACCCCAGAGGGTACATGCACTCCTAGTTAAGAAGCAATGATCTGCGATGTCTATGCTATGCTACATCCTTGGTATTTCATGGAAGGACAAAGTGACAAATGTTGAGGTGCTGTCATATGCTGGCCTTCAAAACCGCATGGAAGATGGTCCCATCTGCAACAATATTTTCTATGGGCAACTTTGTCCGTGTAGTATCACCGTTGAAAAGTAAACAAGGAAAACAAAATAATGCATTCTTTACATTACAGCCACATAACCAGTCATGATGTTCATAAATTTCTCTCTTAAATTTTCTCTGGTATGTACTGTTCCTGCTAGTCGAGGTCTGGATAATTTTTAGATTCGGAAGAGGCCGACCTAGTGTTTTTACTTGGCATTTTTCAGCCAACGACAATCGCGAAAAACACAATTTCTTGTAAATATGTAACAGTTACTTCACTCATTTCTATAATAATTCAGCACACAAGAAAATATCAGCATTAAATTATTCTCAAAACAATGCAATTGACCAACGTTTTGCGGTATTGTGGTGAACGCGCACATAAACAGTCGCTTGATAGAGATAATTTCCACTTGAGCTGTGTTCCGTTGCAGCACTAGTTAAATAAATTCAACCCAATCGCAGCTGGCCTCTTGCTGTGTGTATAACAAGCATTTGCTTATAAGATGTCAAGGTCACTTGAACTGTCATCGTTTGCAGCACTTGCCACAATACGGTGTTGGATTATTTTGTTTGTTTGTTTTGTATTTAACCCTTCCGGTGTAACCTCAATTTTTTGGTCTGTCCGGATTATGTATTATAATGTAGTAGAGACAGTATGCAGTCCTTTTTTTTCAGGGGGTGCTGCAGCTCAACAGCTCATTAAAGAAAGCCGCCACTGATTATGAACAATACTTGTATATTTTATAACTTTTGTTTGAACAATTGGGATCTTGGTTCAAAAGTTACAGGGAAAACAAAAATTAATGAATGTTAGTCATTAAATTCTGTTAACTCTTTCTCTCCCTGAAACAAACAAAGGGAAATTTTTAACAGTAAATAAACATAAATTGGTATGTCGCAAGCACTCATAAAGAAGAAGAAAACTAGACAACAGAAAAGTAAATTAGTGATAGGCGTACTGGGTACTCGAACCCAGGACCATCCAAAATGGAGCCATCGCCTCACTTTGGGAGTGAACTGTGACTAAACATCTTGCCAACTTTTCATTTCCTGTATTCCACAGTTGTGTGGGATGTTGCGACAATGACCATGAAGCACTAATATCTGTGGTGCTGAGTTGGCAGCGTGTTTAGTCATGATCCACTCCCGTAGTTAGGTGATGGTCCAGGGTTCAATTCTCAGGTAATCCTACGACTTGTTACTTTTCTGTTGTCTAGTCTTCTACTTCTTTATTTCCTATGAGCGCCTGCAAGATATCTATATTTATGTTCCTTAGAGACAATTGGCACCTAAACATCAATAACGATAATATATGTGGAGCAATATTTGTAGACTTCAAAAAAGCATTTGATAAGATAGATCACTTTATTTTAATCAGAAAATTAGAAACAATGAAAGTAAATATTAAGCTGGCAAAGTTAATTAAATCGTACCTGTCAGACAGACAACAAATAGTCTCTTACAATAATTCCTTGTCGAACCCAACCGTTGTCAATACAGGTGTTCCTCAGGGCTCTATTCTCGGCCCTCTTCTCTTTACCGTATACATTAATGATCTTCCTCTATACTTCAAACACTCATCATGTGACCTGTTTGACGATGACTGTACTGTCTATACTAGTGATAAAAGTTGCACCACACTAGAACAATCTTTACAAAACGATACACATAATCTTATTAAGTGGAGCAACGAGAATCGCATGCAAATAAATATTAGTAAAACAAAATGTATGTTAATGTCAACCTGACAAAAATTACAAAACTTGCAGAAAACAACACTTCAGCTCTTCATTGTAACATCACTAATTGAAAACGTAAATGAACACAGAACTCTAGGTATCACTGTTGACCAACACCTAAGTTGGAACTCACATGTATATGCACTCACAAAGCAAACAGCACAAAAAGTTTACCAATTAGCCAAAATTAAACATTTCCTGGATGAAGAGGCAAGGAAAATGTTCTACATATCTCATATACAAACGCATCTAGACTATTGTTCCACAATCTGGGATGGTTGTTCTGTCTCCAACACAAAAAGGCTCCACTCGCTTCAAAAACGCGCAATGCGCCTTGTTGCTGATAAACACCAATCACATTGTATAGATTTATATAATTATCTTCAAATATCACCCCTCAGGAAGCGCTTCATATTTAACAAAGGGAAATTTATTCACAAAATCCTGTCACAGAATGCTCCACGGTATCTTTGGCCGCTTTTAAAATATAATGAAAGACGTAATCAGCGCTTAAACAAATTACAGGTACCTAAGCCCAGGCTAGACCTATTTAAGAATAGTTTGGCTTACTCAGCTGCTCATCTTTGGAACAATCTTCCCAATGACCTGAAAAACACGCACAGTCCTTACTCATACAATCGTATACTGTTCAAATACTTTATGAGTGCTGATTATATGCCACCCTAACTGATTGTGTTGCACTTTTATCTAATATACTGTATGGAGGCTCTGATGATCTAGTTTTCATTACAATATACTTATTCTTAACATTATATTCTTAATAACTTATATTCTTAATTTTATGATCAGGTACTGTTAATGTATGCTGTTATACTTCCTTGTAATGTTGCACTGCCCTTACATTAATACTTTCAGTACGCTGGAGAATGTTTGAGTAACAGTAAAAAAAGATGAGCAAGAGGAAGGAAAAATGCAAGAGGGGACTGTGCCCGATTTTCAACCCTTCGCAGATTGCTTTCGTATATGTCTATCTAACTATTCACCTAGTCTGATTCTGGTCTTGAGTTTGGGATGCAAAGACAGCGAGGAAAGTAACTGTTTACCCCAACTCATCTTGATGAACCTAAAAAAAGTCCCCGAGTCATTCAGTTGCACACCGTTTGAAAATTTCACGAGTTCTTATAACATACCTCTGAATATGTCTCAAATCACTAATTTACTGTACGAAGAATTCGATTTTTATGTCTTGTTGTTTTGTTTTTTTTTAGTGTTTATTTTTATTTATTTTATTTTTAAATTCATTATTATTATTTATATTTTAAAAAACGTACTTTAATTATGATGATTATTGCAAATGTAATATTACTTTTATAATGATCATCATCATCTCAACCCGTAACCCGTCATGGGTCGTAGGGGTGCCATGGTGGAAGCATCAGCAGACAGGGTCCTCCACTGCTCTCTACCCTCAGCAATGCGTACAAGTGTGGAAAAACCGTGTCCTGCCCATTCTTTGATGTTATCAGCCCAGGATTTTCTTTGCCTTCCTCTTCTCCGTTTACCTTCGACTGTTCCCTGGAGGATCGTTTTCGAAAGGGAGTCATGACGAGTTACATGCCCAAACCAGGCAAGCTTTCGACGTTTCACTACTGACAAAAGTGGTTCTTGGTGGCCTGCATAGGTGTTTATCTTCTCTCTAACATAGACATTTGTTTTGTGCTCTTTATAGCAAATGCGCAAAATTCTTCTATAACATTTATGCTCGAAAGCCTGAATCCTTCGCTCCATATCTGCAGTGAGTGTCCAGCCCTCACACCCATACAAGAGAATAGATAATACGAGTGATTTGTATAATTTGATCTTCACAGGAAAACTGATGTTACTTTTCCAGATCACATTCAGCCTTGTCATGGCAGCTGAGGCCATCTCAAGTCTTGTCTTGATTTCTTTACTTGATCTTCCATCACTACATATAGTAGACCCGAGATATTTAAAGGTGTTAACTTCTTCTAACGTTTGCCCATTTACAATGATTTATAATGATAAATGCCTTAATTTTGCTTAAAGTAAATGTGAGGATGAAAGGATATAGTATACATGATGAGAGAGAGAGAGAGAGAGAGAGAGAGAGAAGGGCAGAATGTCAGATGGGCCTGCGTGCCCAATTCTTAACCTTTTGAAAATAAAGTTCGTTCGTTCGTTCCTTATTTACTTTCTATCTCGGGCAATATTTCGGTTATATTCAAATGATGTCAAATTGTTTTCCACAGACAACATTTCGAAACATAAGCAGAAAACATAATTATTTGTGAGAAATATCTTGTATTTCATCATCATGATTACCCTTTAGATCCCCCAAGGAGCATTTGCATTCAACAAACATATGCCAAGTCTTCCAGTCTCGTGTCAGCAGCTCAAGGTCTTTCCATATCTTCTGCACCCCCTTCGTGAAAAGAGGATATTTCCTTCTCTGTAACTCTCCAGCATTCCGCACCATAGAGAAGCACAGAAAACACACAGCTCTGATATAATCTTAATTTTGTGCTTGTGCTGTACTGAGAGGACTTCCAGATGTTGTTGAGACTAGCAAAGGCTGTCCTCGCTTTATTCATTCTGTTCTTGATGTCTTTTCTTGTTTTGTTCATTCTGTTGTTGATGTCTTTGCTTGCTCCGCCGTCTGGTGTTACTATGCATCCTAGGTATGTGAAGGTGTTTGTCTGTTCCAGTTGCTGATTCCTTACTGATATGGGCTCAGGGTTGCTCACATTGAGCATCATGACCTCTGTCTTCTTTAGATTGATGTTCAAGCCCACCTGCTGGCTATACTTATAAAGTCTATCCGTTTTTTCCTGGATGTGTTGATGTGAATGTGCTTATAGTGCAATGTCATCTGCATATTCCAGATCTTCCAATGTAGAAAATGTAGGCCATCTTATTCCTCTTGGACTGCCCTATGTTGTCTGGCGCATCACCCAGTCTATGACTGTTAAAAATAGAGTGGTTGATAAGGGGCATCCCTGTCGTACTCCTGTCTTCACCTCAAAGGTTAGGTTGCTCTGTCCAACGCTACACGTAAAGTTGGCATAGAGGCTTTTTATGATTGACACTATGCAGATTGGAATTCCATAAGCCCTCAGTATTTTCCATAAACTGTCCCTATGTATACTGTCAAAAGCCTTTTCAAAATCAAAGAAATTAATGTACAGCTGTCTTTGCCATTCTGAGCACTGCTCTATAATGTTCCTGAGAGTGAATATATGATCCACACATGTTCTGTTCTTCCTAAATCCTGCTTGTTGTTTCCTCAGTTTGTGATCTACTGCTTTTGAAATTCTCTGTATAATTATCCTGCCTAGTATTTTGCTGGGAACTGAGAGAAAAGTTATTCCTCTCCAGTTATTGCAGTCTGCAAGATCTCCCTTCTTGGGCAATTTGACAATTATTCCTTTGTTCCACTCCGTTGGTGTTGTCCCCATTTTCCAGACTTGTGCAAATAGTGGTTCTAATAGTTCTGCTGCTAGCTCAGGGTCTGTCTTAAATAGCTCTGCATTTAAGTTATCATGGCCAAGAGCTTTTCCATTCTTTAACCCTTTGATTGCTGTGATGATTTCTTCTTTTCGTGGAATGTCTGTATTAACATCTAGATCATTTTCAGCCTCAGGAACATTTAATTGTGTCTCTGGTGGTTTCTTGTTCAGAGTTTCTCTGAAATGCTCTGCCCATCTTGTTTCCTGTCCCTCTGCTGTCGTGATGAGATTTCCTTGCTTATCTCTTACTAATGTAATATTGTTTGCACCCCGTTTTCCGCTGATGATTTTAATTATTTTGTATACTGTGCTTTGTTCATTTCTCGGTGCTCCCTCTTCTGCCTGTCTTGCAAGATCGTCTAGGAAATTCCTTTTGTTGGCTTAGGTTTGGCATTTAACTTCCTTGTCCAGCTAACTGTACTGTTCACTATATAGTTGCTTTAACCTGGGGGGGGCTTCGCTTCTGTTTTCTTTCTTTTCATATCCTTTCTCATCGTTATGGTGTTTAATGTTTCTGGTGTTATCCAGTCTTGCTTCTTCCTTTCCTGGAATCCCAAGCATGATTTTCTGCTTTCCTTATATATTGTTGAAATGGTGTTGAATTTCTGGTCTATATCATGTCAATGTCTTTTCCTGACTTTTGGCAAATTGATATCACTTCTTTATATCAGCCGCAAAAGCTTTTCTGGTAAGGGGGTCCTTCAATTTGCTGATGTCAAACCTTTTCTGTGTAGCTACAGTTGGTCCAGCCGTTCTGAGTTTCACTTTCAGTTTTGCTACTACTAAATGGTGATCACTTCCCACATCCGCACCTCTTCTTACCATCACATCTTGTAATGTATGTCTCCATCTACCGTTAATCATAATGTGGTCTATCTGGTTTCTGTCCCGACCATTTGGTGATTACCATGTTAATTTGTGAATTTCTTTGTGTGGGAAAAGTGTTCCTCCAATGACCAGGTTGTTAATACTACAGAAACTTATTAATTTATCCCCATTTTCGTTAGCTGTTCCGCTGCCGCATTTCCCCATTACTCTTTCATTATATGTATTGTGTGTTCCAACTTTCGCATTGAGGTCTCAATTACTATGATAAGATCATATCTAGGTGTGTCTTCCATTTCTTTCTGCAGTTGTTGATAGAATTCATCCTTGACCTCATCATCACTGTCATTCGTTGGTGCGTAGCATTGTATTATTGTAGTGTTGGTGAATCTCCCTCTCAATCTTATTCTTATCAGTCTGTTGTTGATGGGTTTCCATTCCAGTAATGTCCTTTCTATTCCATTCTGTAGAATAATGGCTACACCTTCATTGTGCTGTCAATCCTCTCTTCCAGAGTAAAGTACTGTTTCTCCTGTTGCTGTTTTAACTTTTCCTGCCCCTGTCCATCTGCTCTTGCTTATCCCTAGAATGTGTAATCTATAGTTTCTCATTTCTGCTGTGACCTGTTTTAGTTTACCCGTCTCGTTCATTGTCCTGACATTCCAAAATCCTATTCTTGTTTTGCGGTCAGGACGTCTGTTTTCGTGTCAGTGGCTTCCTTTTGGCTTTCACCACTGACAGTCATATGAGCCTCAGACTCCGGATGTCCGTTCCACAGCAAAGTTTGTTCATTTGTTGTCGTTTCCGTAACTTCATTTCTTTTTACATAGACAGGAGTGTCAGCCATATGCTAAAACCCCCAACCTGGAGGACCAGGGTGTCTGCTTTAGTCTGACTCCTGCCTGCGCAAACCTGTCCAGCTTGGTAGAACCTTCCAGGAGTAAAACTCCAGCTGTCATAGCTCTTAGGAAACCTACCCACCACAAAAATATTGACAGAATATGTGATTCCTGTATTCACACATTGGGATCCTCACCGGTGCTATGGAGTTTGTGCACTGTACTGAGATCCTCCTTAAAACCAAAAATCCAAAATAAAATCTTCTAGAATAATGTATAGTATTTTCATGCTCACTTGGTTCATGGGGTAAAAAGGGTTAATGAAAACATTTTATGTTATCGGTAATAAGTGAATACATTTATGTTACCCTGATGTGTGTCAATTAAAATGTGTGATAAAGGATCAGTAATAACTGAAAAAAGTAAAATAAAAAACCTATGTTAAGTTGGTCAGTGTCTATTAACATACGTAGCAGAGGATCTAGTAACTGAAAAGAGTAAACAAAAATGGATGTCAGCGTGTGTAAATTAAAATATCCTAAGAGTAATCATCCACAAACTATGTCAGCGATTCAAAATATTTGTGGAATCTATCTCACTGCAATGAAGAGGCTGAAAGATTGACAAAAGAAGGTGGAAAGCTACTTCAGCCTGATACCAGCATAAGACGCCAAGTGTTTTATCAGAAGCAGATACAGGAACAAATGGGAAGCTGAGCACCCAAGGCCACCAAAAAATGATGCATAATGCCAGCTCAGCAGAAGAGAACCAGTGGTAACCTCTGTATGGGCCACAACAAATTGGGATACCATCTATTCAACAATCCAAAGACAGGAACTACCAAACATTGTTAATTGTGGCACCAATAAAATGACTGTTGAACATGTGCTTCAAAGATGCCCAACATCACTAGTACCAAGCCTGGAAAAACTCTATGGAGATACAAACAGCCTCAAGCTGACCACTTCTTTATTTGAACATATTCAAGTTGACGTCTGACATGAACATATTCAAGTTGACGTCTGACAGTGTATGAACATATTCAAGTTGACGGCTGACAGTGTATGAACATATTCAAGTTGACATCTGACAGTGTATGAACATATTCAAGTTGACGTCTGACAGTGTATGAAGAAGAATTTAAATGTGTAGTAGAGAATCAGTAGTAAGTAAAATATAAGAAAAAAATGTATGTTATGTTGGTGTGTGTCAATTAAAATGTGTAGCAGAATAGTTCATGTCTTGTAACTATGTAGCATGTTTTGATGTCTCTGGTTAGAAAACATGTGGACTTAATGAAGGGCGGTTTGATGTGAAAATTCAACATTGGCTGTCATTATTTTTACATGTGTAACTAATTATAGAAAAGGGCTGCTGTAAAACTATTAACAGGAGTAAAAAATAATACAACTGGTATAAGCAGTCAGTTTTACAAATAAATAATAGATTAGAAGCATGAAATGTTTTGGGATAACCCAGCCAGTCACAAGTAATAAAGAGAGGCTATGAGAGCATGGCGGAGAACTGTGGAGGCTGAGATGCAAAGAATGAACCAGAGTTGGGGCACTGTACGAAGGATGGCCGCCAACCGAGCAAAGTGGAATCAATTTGTTGTTGCCTTACAAGACGCCACCAGGCGTAATGGCCACTGACTGCTTTGACGGTCGGCGGCTAAGGATCAAAGAAAAAGAAGAAGAATGAGAGCATGGGAAATATATGGAGATCAAAAGAAATCAAACCCAACATAAAAATTAGAATCTTCAATTCAAATGTCAAGTCTGTCCTATTGTATGGCTCTAAAACATGGAGAACAACAAATGTAACAAGCAAAAAGATACATACTTTCATAAATGGGTACTTGCGTAGGAAAGAACGATTAAAGTGGTATGACAAGGTCACCATATGTGGAACTGATGACAAGAGCCAGTGGAACAAGAGATGAGAAGATGATGCTGGAGATAGACAGGACACACACTGAGGAAACCTGCTGATAGCATTACCATGCAGCCCTTGTTCTGAAATCGCCAGAGTAAGAGAGGTAGAGAGAGACCAAGGAACACGTGGAGAAGAGAACTGGAGACAGACATGAAGGAGATGAAGAAGACATGAAAAGACCTTGAGCAGATGGCACAGGATAGGAAAACTTGGTATAATGTTGCTGAAGGCTTGTGCTCCTTGCGAAGCTGAAGGGTGATGAATGAATGAAAAAATAGCAAATGACACAGCAGACGTAATGATAAAATAATTAACCAATAAGAATACAATACAAGTAAACAACATTACACACTACAATAAAATAGCAAATAATATCAAATAAGTCCTGTATAGATCATAGTGTAAGTCAATAAAGGGGCTGCTGTAAAACTGTTAAGGAAATATATATATATAAACAAATAAAACGGTATTGAATCAGTTTTACAAATTAACGGTTCACAGGAAACGTTCCGGGTTTCACCCTTCATCAGCCACATTTACAAACAGGCAACAAGGACAAGAAAAAAAGATCATAGATCACAAGGTTCTCTGAAGAGACAAAGACAGAACAAGACTACTGCACCATGAGGCATGTCGTACAAGGCAACTAATATGAAGCTGTGCATGGGAGTGGCAACCTCATCGTGTTAAACAAATTTCCACAGAAACCAATACTGCAAAAAAACAGTGAATGCTTCATAGGGAGCACAAAAGAAAATGAATGAATGAATGAACAAGTGAATGAATGAATGAATGAATGAACGAATATTAAATAACTACAATAACATAGCCAACATTATCACACAAACTAAAAGTTATGTTCATGTTAACTATTCCGTCTGCTGGTATCTTTTATCAAGGTCTTTCTATATTTCTTGTCTCCTCTTTGTGACTATGTCTGGCAAAGGGTTATCCTGTTATGTCCCATGTTTCTGATATGGTGCTCATTTGTAAAAACTGGCTAAAAATACAATTTTTCATTTGTTTTACCTTATGTCTACAAGATGTATTTGATATTATTTAATTAATTCTGCTAATGCAGGGAGTTATTTTTCTTCGTTACCAATTCAAGTGTGTGTTGGCATCCTGTGAGAACATTAGTGTCTCAGAAGAGGCTGCAACCAATATACAGGTGATTAACTACATAAGTCAGTCATGAAATTATACTTCCTGGTGCCTAAAACCAGATCTCAAACCAATCCTACTGTATGGCTCTGCAACATGGATAACAAAAACAACAGACTTTAATAAATGGGTGCTTGTGTACAACAGAAGGATTGAAATGGTATGACAGGATCATCAATGACAAGAACCAAACAAGTGCCAGTAGAACAAGAGATAAGAAGATAGGACACACATTGAAGAAACCTATTGGTAGCATCATTAGGCAGTATTTGTTCTGGAATCTCCTGGGTATGTAAGGTAGAGGAAGACTGCAAAACATATGCAGAAGAGAACCAGACACAAATGAAAGTGATGAGGAAGACAAGGAAAGACTTTGAGTGGATGGCACAGGACAGGAGTCTGTTGAAAACCTAAGCTCCTCAGGGGGCTGAAGGATGAGAACTTCAAAAATAAAACCAAAAAAACAAACAAACAGTTCACAACGTTAGAACTGAAGCAATGAAAGACATGGATATGTTTGAGCAATAATGAAGCCACAGTCAAGCATCATCATCACTACTGCTGCTAGCTTGGTCCAGACCTCTCTCACCCCCAGCCTTATCCCAGTCTACATTCTTGTCATTTTCATGCTTTGCCATCATGACAACTACACTTCCTTTTTCCACCTGCAGAAGAAAACAAAAGACAATGCAGTTGCTAAACAAAGTAGCCAACATGTGAGGCAATCTGGAACTGAACTGAAGCATATAGTCCGAATAATTCCTTCCCTGTCTTGGCATTTGGACTTTCATAAATGGGGGCTTGTGTAGAATAGAAGGATTAAAATGGTATGATGTGTAGAATAGAAAGATTAAAATGGTATGACAGGATAACCAATATGGAACTGATAACAAGAACATAAGATGAAAAGAAGACGCTGGCAATGGATAGGACACACACTATGGAAACCTGCAGTTAGCCCTATCAGGCAGTCCTTGTTCTGGAATCTCCAGGGTAAGACAGGCAGAGGGATACTGAAAAACACATGGAGAAGAGATATGGTGACAAACATAAAGGAATGAGAAAGTGATGGAAAGACCCTGAACTGATGGCACTGGACAGGTGGACTTGGTCTTGAGTTTGTTGAAGGCCTAATTTCTTTGGGGAGCTGAAGGGTAATGTAATGATGATGAAAACCAGATTGATCTATGTTAGAACATAATGATGATGAAAACCAGATTGATCTATGTTAGAACAACATAATGATGATGTAAACCAGATTGATCTATGTTAGAACAACATAATGATGATGAAAACCAGATTGATCTATGTTAGTGTGGCCGTGATGGTATGGTTGCATTTTATGTAGTGTTCGTATAGCGATTCAGATCACTGCCCTAACCAGTAGCCAGTTGTTGTATGGTAATAAGAAAACTTTCTTCTCCTAAAAGACTATACATTTCTCATACCAACAGTTGATCATCGATTTCACCCGGACAGCAGTAAAATATTCAATGTCAAACTTTATTTACATAAGATAGCAAATGTTAAATAAATGATGCGCCAACCTTCCTCTTCAGGTTGGCAGACTTATACAACAAAATTTCAGTTGGTAATAATCTCGGTATCACTTTATCTCTCTCTCTTACTCTCTTTCTTGTTTCAGTCAGAAAAATGTCTCTAGTTGTTATTGTGGTCACAGTTTGAGAACCACTGTTGTAGAAATTTTATCTGCCTTCTAATTCTTCATGCAAAAACATTGTCTCACGTTCTGCTTGGTATATCTTAAGGAAACTGGCCTCACCGCCAGGACTGACACTTTACCAAGTCTGTCTTCTACTCGCTAACCTGTCAGCTTATCTACTGAGCTGCACTATTAGTAATTAGACCCAAAATGTTCAACGTACCTGGTTTGTTTCGAAATACACACTTTTTCTCTAACATCTTGACCTCAGAAATAAAATGATGAAAAAGTGTCGTACCCAATTATGGCGAGAAATGCGCTTGGGCGTTTGGGCAATAGTCGCTTTTCCGTCCCACAGAAAAACTACCAAAACATTTATTGACTTATCGACACAATATAACTCCCATTCGCTGCCACTTCTATCACTTCTCAACTCACAGCAAAACTTTCTGACTTACGCTGAGCGCGTTCTAAAATCAGACTGCTAATCCCCGTTCTAACATTTCTCGTTCACTCCTAAAAATGTGTTCATCCTACCACAACTTTCTCGTGCATATTTTTTTCTTGCTCACCCACCAAAACTTACAAGGGATGTAATTCCAAGTTATCTCCCTTTGATGATTTGACTCAAAACCATACACTTCTCTTCAATTCTTATTACAAAAACTTTACATGCAAATTTGTCCCACCACAATTTTGGACTCACTTAATATGCTTAACTCTAAAAATAACTACTACATCTTCCAAGTGGAAACCACGGAGTTTCCTCCCTTTGCTTAAAGCACTCCTCTACACATATCACTTCCCTTCAACAAAGACGAACAGTCTTTTAACAACTCCATTCATTTTTTCCAAACCATTTATCTACACTCACTTACTTGTCTAAACCAAACCACCGTTCACATTAGAACAACGTAGTGATGATGAAAACCAGATTGATCTATGTTAGAACAACGTAATGATGATGAAAACCAAATTGATCTATGTTAGAACAACGTAATGATGATGAAAACCAGATTGATCTATGTTAGAACTTATTATTTATAAAAGAATTTCTTGCAATTGACAAGTCCTTGGAACCAAAACAACAAAAGAAATGGATAGGTCTGAGCAATATAAAACTACAGTCAAGCATCATCATCACTGCTACTGCTGCTGCTGCTAACATGTTCCATCGGTCTTGCGAGTAAGATATTCTTCCAATCAACATTCCTGTCATCTTGATGCTTTGCCATCGTGACAACTATTTTTCCTCTTTCCACCTGCAGAAGAAAACAAAAGACAATGCAGTTGCTAAACAAAGTAGCCAACATGTGAGTGTGACGAGAGGTTAGGTTATATAGTGATAAAGATGATATCCAGGTGATCAGATTGATGCGTGTCATATTATTTAAAGTTCCGGAGAAGGTCTCCGTGTGTAGTGAATTTCTAAATACAATATCTAAATTAGAATATAACAGTATAGGGCATAAAGGCAAAGATAAGAAAGTACAAAAAAATTTCTGCTAGAACGGTTGGTGTCGCCTACGCCTTCAGATTATTATTTGCTAACGAATAGCCGAACAAAACGGTACCCAATTTTTCAAATTCGTCCTTGACATAAACGAACCACTTTTCCTAGTTTTAAGAAATATTTGCCTAAAATGCATTGTGGAACGAGGAGGGGCAAGGATAGATGAAAATGCTAATTCGTTTCGCATTGATTTCAAACTAAAAGCCAACCACAGCACAGGGGCAAGCCTTGCCTTAGGGGTTTCCCCAATACGATGAAAAAGTTAGAATTATGGACACTACGGTCATGGAAACATGTTTAGCTCTTATTGTGAATGACCTAAGCTCTCGTATTTCGCTTGATATTACATGGAAAAAGAGTGAACGAGAGGTAGTTTAAAAATAAACAACTAACATAGAAAAAAAGATAGAATTTTGAACCAAACCACATAGCCCCTTAAAAATCGTATATTCGTGTACCTGAAGACTTGCTGACCAAGAATATGTTGTTAGTTATCTAAATAGTCCCTTAACTAATCAAATAATGATAAAACAATACATAGAGATCAGAGATACTGTCAGGTCAAGTCATATCTGCTTAGATTGGATCGCATATTTTTTGGGAAAAAAGTAGGTGACAGATAGGCTAAGATATTACGGTGAATCCGATTGGGTGGAATTTGAAGTAAGACGAAATGTTATTAGCTGACCTTTGAATAAACATAAATAGCCTAGTAACGGAGAAAGGTTTGAATGATATTTTTTGAAAGACTGTTTACACTGTAATATTAAGAGTGATTGGCCAACTGAGTCGATATTGTCAGAACAAGCGTTAGGGGGGACGCCATTTCTTGAAAAATTCTACCAGCGATTGATGAGATCAGGCTGTGCTTTCAAATACAATTTCTAGGCAGCCTGGACAATAAAACAGATCGAAACTGTGTCAGTCATCGTCAATGTGTATTTCATTGAAAAATTGTGGTAAGATTGACATTTATTAACATGTATTTTATATAAAAATTGAATGTGAAATAATAATATATGTCTGTACATGAGTGGGTCTATAGCGACCATGAGGCAAAGCCTAAAGATTGATCCACCATGTGATAGACTGTTAGAGAGGTGTAAAACTACAAGAATATGTATGATTGTCATAAAGGAGCATAACACCTATCCTATTATATGGAAAAGATTACAGCTGGAATTGCAGTGGCGTTGTAACTATTAGGAGAGAGGAATACTGGTGTACATTGTCACATCAAAAGATAATGGTGGCATAGGTTGGTATAAGGCTATGACCCTTTTTGTTTGTTTGTAATGTACCTGTCCTAGAATGTGGACTATTAGTGTATGCTAGGTATTAAGAAGGATGCATAACCTTCACATTTCAGAGGTCCTGGGTACTGACGTTAATGTGGTACCAAACGCTTGAAAACTGATTGATTCAGGACTCTGTCTGTATACTGCGAGCCCATGCTAGTGGCTATTGCCTATCAAACAGGGAACAGATTGTCAAGCGAGCAGAGGAAACGTTCTACCTGTATTCTACTGCCAAGATAAGTTCATGTTCGGCACCTGGCAGCTCAACTAACAGAACTAAAAAGGAATATAAAGTGACAGTGAATAAAACTGGGACAAATATTTAATAGTCCCACCAGAGACAAACGAAAACAAACATAACTAAAAGGGTGTGATTTTAAACAACAACCTAGGGGTACTACCAGTATTACCTTAAAGTAGGAGAATACAACTACAGACGTATATTAGAATAATATTTTTTATGTATGGACAGAAGATCTACTGTGCTATTTGACTGATGTAAATGATTCTTTTGATTTCACTTTTGATTGTCAGTCCTGGTTCAAAATAAATTAGAATCAGGATAATAAATTGTAAAAATTATATTTACACAAATTTCAACCAGTCTTAAATAAGATAGCCTTTTAAAGTGTCGTTTGTATGTTATTGTGGTAGTACTGTGTGCTGTTGTGAATAATAAACTATTTGTTTGTATGTTTGTTGATTATTGTATACATTACACTCTACCTTCATAACCCTAGACACTACACGAAGTCATTTAATATAATAATGTAAATACATTTTGAATGAGATAAAAGGGGTGGTAGCAGAAAGGTACCCTGAAAAGTTCACAATACTATTGGGTAAATTCAGGGACCTTCATAGCTAATCTCATTTATTACAATAATAATACCTAACAACAATTCATAACATCAAAATCCACCACACCGTGGCCAAAGTATACACTAGGGGATAGTCCAACAACACTAATCAGCATAACTGCAGTGAGCTGACAAACACCTCCTTCACAATTCACAAATATGCAGTTTATTATACTTGACACAAAAGCTCCATGAAATCAGTTCTCGCTCAAAGACAAATGCAGTAATAAGTAGTTGTCTAGTTCGTTCACTATCAAACGCTGGTCAATGGCAATCATACAAACTTTATTTATCACAGTCCAATGGACAACTTCATGAATAGATATACATTTCTTGAATATAATAAACCAGGGACACCTCAACTAAGTATATTGATGTCTTGGTGATGGAATGATGCAGGAAAAACACAGTATACTGCAAGAGCTCAATACACATACATCCGCTCACATTCAAACACAAGCCACATCTCTTCTTGCAGATGATCACCTCACTTCTGCTTCAAAATGTTTGCATCTGCCTCTACACCTTATCGGCATGATGTCACTTCCTTTATTAATAAGTAAGTCCGTATAAAATTACCAGAAAATGAGCCCTGTCGAGAAAACTATTATACCAACATAATCGTTATAAATTGTAATCATAACATCACCCCCCTCCCCCAAATAATGAAAACAAAGTTTTCATGATTTCCGTAGTGTGAGTATAACATCACCAGAGTGATATATGGTAACATCAAATTTCACTGTAAGTAAGAATCAGCATAGCACCCAGGTTTCTGCCATAGGGTAGGCAATTTGACACTAAAAGTGTGGACCATGGTTTTTAAGACCATAGCCAATGTCTACTTACGGACAAATACCTATTAACAGCAATGTGAGGTCGCCATAACTAAGAGTTCGAACATATTAAAAAATGATGGTAGCAATACATGCACTCACATACCTCACACCGTCCAATAACACCTATCTGTCAAGTCTAGCATCAGTTGTCAAATAGTTAACTTATTGATCAACAGCACTAATGCAAAGCATTATAGAATATACAGATTTTTAACAGCGTAAATAGATGAATTTAGGCATACAATCATATTAGTAAAGTGAATTAATGCAACACCATTCGCTAAAAGATTAAAGACGTGTACATCTTAAGTACTTGTCATAAAAAGTATATTGTGGTGTCAAATAAAAAAAAAATGTTATTTTGAACATGACGAAGTTGTGTGTCCAATCAGGTAAAAATACACTGATGTAAGGTACAAATTGCCAATAGTTGTGAGAACCATTAAAATGTTCAATTATATAATTAGTGTGAGTGTATTATGCCTTGTGTCAAAGACAGAATTTCATCCCGATAATTCAAACTAAACAACAGCTAATTAAAGCACTGTATTTAAAGTAACAATGTTATAATGTCATCCGTACTAGTGGAATAATAACCAATTAAAGTCCAGAGAAAATATTTATAATCGAGCACAAAGTTCTTGTCCATGATTCTCTGCCATATTATCATATACGTTCCTTTATAAGTTCACGTTAAGCAACACTCTTCAATGTCCAACCTGATACAGAATAGTGATCGCACGTCAGGATTTTTCTAGTTATGTCCCTTTGTCCATGAGAGGCACCATTGAGTTAAGTCCCTTTATATATAGACGCTGTTCCGACAATAGAATAAATCACTATTTGCATTCAAACGACTCAAATGTCACATTATTCCTAGACCATCAATGAATGTGTGTCTTTTTGCACATAAACTGTGTATGTAAACCGTTAATAAGGTCCAAGACATCCATGTGATGAGCTGAGTAAAACAAGCTACAATTTGAAATCGACGATCACAGCATTCATCATCATCATGTGCTGAGTGAACATGTTCAATACCTGTTAGCACTGTCAAGAGTCACTGAGCGATTTCCTTCAATTTTTGATGAAAAAATTAAGATGGTCATCAGGCTTAGTATTCATCACAGGGTATTTTTATATATCATCTTTATATAGCAGTAATATAACAGGAAATTCCTGCCATAATAAGCATCATCAGCAAAATATGTTCATATATGGTACACTGTCTATTGGTCAACCTGCGGAGAAGTCAGTGGATAGGTTTGCTGTCACTTCACACGATACTTGCACCTGCAGTGTTGTTAGCTGACAATGGATCTTTCACGCAACGTGATAACACATCCGTGACTATGTTCTGACTGCCTTTGATGGCACGAATGTCATATTTGTAGGGCTGGAGTGCAAGTGATGCTCTGGCAGCTTTCTCATTATAAAATTTTGCAGTTTTAAGATAGGACAAGGCACGCTGATCTGTCTCCAAGACGAATTTCGCACCAATAAGATAGTGTTGCAATTTTGCAAAACAATACACCTCAGCGAGTAATTCCCGCTTGACGTTGGGGTATTTCTTTTCTGTACGTGTCAAATTATGACTGACATACAGAATTGGATGTAGAAATCATCGAATTCCTGCAAAAGCGTACTGTCGATCCCCGAACCAGAGGCGTCAACTCTAAGGATAAATGGAAATCTAGTATCAGGCAATCTTAAAATTGGTGATTTTGAGAAATAATATTTTAATAAATTTAATGACTCATTACAAGAATGCGTCCAAACAATCTTATTTGGAGAGTTCTTTCTTAATTACGAAGACAGAACTGAAAAAATTTCTGAAACATTAGGTAAGAATTTTCTGTAGAATTCTACAAGACCTAAAAGACTGTGAACCTGTTTTTTTGTTTTAGGAATTTCTAGATTCAGGATCCTCGAGATAGTGGAATCCTCAGGCTTAAGAAAAACGCCTCCTACTTTATGACCAAGAAAGGAAATTTCAGTGAATCCTATTTTAGTTTTCGAAGGTCTAGCAGCAAGATGATGGAGACGAAGAGTAGTCAACAAAGACTGAATTCCAAGAACATGTTCTTCCCAAGATTGATGAAAAAGGCAGATATCATCAATATAGGTGATGATGTCATCATGACTAGAGAAAATTGTTCACATCATACGAACAAAGGTCGCAGGAGTGTTGACGAGACAAAAAGACATAAAATTAAATTGGAACAATCCCAAAGGTGTAGCGAAAGCAGTATAAGGTTTTGCTCTGTCCGACAAGGGGACTTGCCAATGACCTTTAGATAAACCAAATTTACTGAAAAAGGTAGTTGTAGATAGTCTATCCAATAAAGAATCTAACAAAGGCAGAGGCACTGCATCCGAGATAGTCATAGCATTCAAATGCCTGAAATCAATTCAAATCCAAATGGATTTGTCTCTCTTTCTAGTTAAAACCATAGGAAAACTGTATAGAGATTGAGAAGGAGAAATTCTGTTTAATTTTATCATATCCTCTATTTCTTTTTGTACTTGTGATTGAAAATGTACAGAGATAGGATAAGGTTTAAGCTTGATTGGTCTGAAATCAGTAAGGAGAATATCATGTTCAATTATATTTGTATGCCCAGGAATATCCATGAGCACGTCAGGAAAAGATTGTAGTAACAAAGAAATCTGATCTTTCTGATATGGAGCAAGAGGGCGAAATAGAAATATCTCTCCAAGTCTCAGTATATGAAAGAGGTAAAGTAGGTAGAGACAAAAGAGGCTCAGAAATATTAGGCAATTCAGACAACTCTTCCTGTATGACAGCTAAGGAAGAGCGATGATGAATAGGCTCGTCAATAGCCTCAAAAAATGGTTTAAGATGTGGAGGACGAGAGTGAAATTGTTGCAGCATGTTGATGTGAAAGGTTTTTTTCCTTTCCTTTAAAAGATATAATATAGTCAACATCTGACAATCTTTCAAGTACAGTATATGGTCCTCTCCAAGATACAAGTAATTTATTGTCCTTATTGGGTAACAATACATAGGCCTCATCACCAGGCCATATATTTGGCGCAGTTTTCTGTTTTGATAAACAAATAATCTTGCCTTAAGTTTAGCTTTTTTCTGATGCTTCCACAGCTATCTGGCATGAGTCGATAATTTTCTTTCTAAGGTCAACCACGTATTGGTAGGAGGTTTGAACATCCTCAGGCATGTCAGCTCCAGCCAATAACTGTTTCAGTATGGACATAGGTCCTCTTGGCTTGGCACCGAAGACTAATTCAAACGGTGCAAATACAGTATGTTCATTCGGTATCTCCCGATAAGCGAACAATACCGCTGGGAGACCTCTATCCCAATCCTTTGGGTATTTTGCAGTTACTTTGCCTAGCATTTGTTTAAGACAGTGATTGAGCCACTCAATTTTCCCGTTTGAAATGGGGTGATAGACACTACTGAGAGATCTATCTATCTCAAACTCTCTCATAACCTGAGTCATAAAGTCAGAAGCAAACGAGTTTCCCGATCTGATACGTTTTCGGGAAAACCCAATCGACTAAAAATTAAAAATAGTGCGTCAGCAACATCTGTAGTAAATATTGTTTTCAGAGGAATAGCTTCTGACTAGCATGTGCACATATCAATGCATGTTAGCACATAATGATGACCTCTAGCTGGTAGTGGACCTATAAGGTCGATTGCCATTTTTGCGAATGGATGCAATGATATGACTGACACCTGGATGGGCGCATTATGCTTGGGGCATTTCGCTGCCACATCTTGGCAAGTTTTGCATGTGCGACAAACGATTTGTACATCCCTTGTCACCCCAGGCCAAAAGAAACCTAAATGTCCTGTACAATTAACATCATGTGCATGCCGTAAGACAAATGGTCAGAAACTAGTAGGCACCATAATTTGTTTTTCTACTGATGTTGAATCTTGGAAAGATCCCATTCTTGATTGTATACCAGTGTAACGAATTATCATTAAACACCACATCATCAGACTTGGCAACCTGAAACATTTTTTTTAATGAATCATCTTCATTTTGCATCTGTATGAATGATTCTTTGTCAATAAATTCAACATGTAAATCATCCCCATCTGTCCCCTCCTTATCAGACACCTCCTCATCAGTCACCACCTCTTAAGTCATCCTCTCATCAGTCATCACCTCATCAGTCACCTCCTCAATTTGGACCTGTTCATTCAACCCTGCACAAGAATGAGCTCTGGTAGTGACAGCATTTGCCGTAAGCAAATGTTGCTGTTCTCATTTTAAAATATCATCATTAGTGCATTCCTGAAGTCTAGGGATATTTCCCAGGGTTATTCCAGCAATTGGTTTGTCCAACAGGCACACGAGAGTCCTTCCTGTAAAATAAGGGACTTCCGCAGTTGGATAATATTCAACTGTGCCCCCGAATGTGATGCACTTGACTTCTTTGCCTGTGTAATCAGATTGGTCCACTAATGACCTTCACACCCCAACAGTGGTGCATCCAGTGTCCCTGAGCACTGAAACAAGCTGGTTGTTTACAAAACCCCTATTAAATACTAGTGAACCTGTCCCATCATAAGAGGACATGACTGGCAAAGGATATCCACACAGGAGCCTAGGAACTCCCTCTAGCTGAAACAAAGAATTACTTTCAGAACAATTAGTACCATTTGACAAGTCCACACTACATGCATTTGCATGAGAAGAAACATTGTTATTTTGGACATTGTGAACTGTATTATTATCACTTTGATGCACAACTGCATTGGAACGTTCAGGATTTCTAGAAAATTGAAAGTTATTGTTCTGTTGAGAACTCCTGTTGTTGTAATTATTTACATTGTTTCCATAGAATGACCTGTGCCCTCTGTTTGATTGGAAATTGTATCTACCTCTGTTCCAATCCCTGCTAGGTCTGAAAGATGATTGTTGAGGTATATATCCATCATCATATGAATGGAAATTCCTTTGAGGTTGTTGTGACCTATTGTTAAAATTATATCTCCCTCTGAAAGAGCCAGCATTATTATCTCGATTAAATTGAAAATTTCTGTCCATGCTATTTGATCTTTGTCTGGATGAATTGGACATCATAGTTCTAACTGATGCCACTGGCAATGGATCCTTTATGTTAGTCCTGCTAAGATTTCTTCCAGGATGTACAATTTGGTATTGTCATCCAAGACTTTCCATAGCAGATAATGATTCAGGCTTTCTCTTCTGCAAAAAAGGACAATACGTCACCACTGACTGAAGACAGCACATTGTCTCTTAAAACCGTCAGCCAGCCCATCAAAAGTTTTATCAATTTTTGACAAATCAACCCATCTGGAAAAGCAAAGCTTAATTTATGAAATAAATTCAGCAAAATCCTTGGCTGAATCAGGCAACAATGATTTCAGTTTCAATCTGTAACCATTTTCCTTCAGTTGATACTTTTTTAGCAATAAAGCCTTCACAGCATCATAATCATTTCTAGTATGATCATCCATGGTGCAGACTGAAGTAAGAGCCTCACCAACTAATAAACTCATCAACCTGATGGGCCATGTAGCTCTATCAATCTTAAACTCGTGGCAACATGTTTCATATCTATTTAAAAAACACGAAATATCGTCTATATTAGGATTAAATTTGGGCAAATTTAGTTTAAAAGTAGAGGCATGGTCTTTTTTTCCAGCCTCCTCACCTGCTGGATTAACCAGTATATGTTGAAATATTAATTTTTCCAACTCAATTTCTGCCATTCTTTGAGCATAGGCTAATTTTTTTCACAAGTTCTTGAGTATGTGCCAATTTTTTTCTCCTCAAGTTCTTGTTGTGCCTTTATTTCTGCTTGAGCATGAGCATGTGCCAATTTTTTCTCCTCAACAGCGAATTCTTCCTGTCTTTTTATTTCATCTCTAGCAAAGATTCTCTCTTCTCTTGCTATGTCCTCTAACCTCTTCATTTCCTTTGCATGCTCATTGAGAGCAAAGGTTTTTAAAGCTTCACCCTCCATACCGAAGTCCTTTCCAACCTTGACAAAATAATCCAAGGTAGCCATAATTCACTATTATTGTGACACCAAATTGTCCAATAATACTATAATTAATATATATTTAATATGTGAGCAATATCAGCAATAATCTTTCACCACTCAATATCAATCAACTGCATTGAACTATAGATGGTATATTAAGAGCAAAAACCAAAATAGAGATACAAACAAGATTACAGGAGAGCAGTAGAAAGAGCCAACCCAAGAAAAGACTAATGAATAAAACAAGGCAGAAATTTATAAACTGTAGAAAAATGAAAAAAATTGGCTCTACCACACTTATCACACTACAAGCACAATTTCACAACATATAATACAGTTGACATTCAAAAATTTGGCAACCTCCGGACATGACGAGTGCCAGATTGTTGAAAATGCCGGATTTTTTATGGTTATATATGCCGCTATCAAGTTTTTTAGCATTTCCACTTTATCTGCGATCGACAACGCACGATGTTTACGTTTTACACCACTTCTTTTATTTGCTGAATCCATAATGGGGCTATACAGCAGCAAATAAATGATAAAATGAGAAGGAATGAGCAGGAATGCCTGTTAACACGTGCAAGCAAGACCCAACAGCTGCATCAAAACATGAACGGCTCCAGAAAACAGTGGTGCGCTAACGTGGTAAATTAAAAAATGCGCTCCGAAATCCATGCCGGAAATCTGAAGGAACCGGATTATCGATGGCCGGATTTTTGAATGTCAACTGTACATCTAATAAATGAAGGATAGCAAGATGAGGTGCACAAATTTCACAAACAATAACGGAGAATAAACCAAATAAAATACAATGACGATTTGACCACAAATACAAATTTACAAATAAACAGGGCAAAACAACTAACAGAAAAGGTTATAGTAAGCTCAGTAGCAGCAGTAAACACACAGCTTTATAATGCCAGCCCCACTATCTGAGAAAACCATACACCAAACCCTATAGAACAACCAAGAATTCATAACCATAGGATTGGTATTGTAAATTCAAGGTTCCCTCGCCAACCAACCCCGCCTAACACACAAACATGGAAATACATAAATACATGAAACTTATTTTTTTAAAAACCCTGTCAAATGAGATTTTTCAAATGTACATGGTATGAATCAATAAATTTACTTATCCGTCCTTCAGAAAAAAATCCTCCTGGGTCCAACTTCTGCCTCAGGGAAACAACGATTCAATACAAATGCAGCGACCAGGGTTAGACTTAGGATTCAAACTTGCAGCCGATCAGAACCGCCATCTTGAAAATGAGTTACTTACTTACTTAGTCGTTCCCCTTCTACCGTGAGGTGTAGAGGTTTGGAAGAGAGAGCGCCAGACTATCCTATCGGCTGTCTTCCTCCTGGCCTGGTTCCATTCTAGTCCTCGGTCCTTCAAAGATTGTCTAATGTTGTCCTCCCAGCGGACTCTGGGTCATCCTGGGGGTCTGGATACTTGGCTCTTTGTTTCCCATGCTTGTCGTGGTAGCCGATCTTCTCCCATTCTGCAGACATAGCCAAACCATCTTAGTTGGGACTGTTCTACTTGGGTCTGCAGGGAGTGGGATTTAAGGCCTTGACGTATCGTCTGGTTGCGTACCATGTCTCTTCTTGTTACTTCAACCACCTTCCTCAGATACCTCATTTCTGAGGTTTGGATCTGGCTTTTCTGGGTTGTAGTCATTGCCCATGACTCGCATCCATATGTCAAGACTGGGACATAGGTGGAGCGGTATACAACCATCTTCGTTTTCTTACCAACCTCTCTCTTGCTGAGGAATCCTCGATTTATGGCCTGAAAAAGTCTCCCAGCTGCTGCTTTTCGAGTGGCCAACTCTTCTTTGATGCCTCCCTTTTGGTCAATAATAGCTCTGAGGTATTTAAAGTGGTCTACCTGCTCCAGGACCTGTTCTCCCAGCTTAATCTGATGTCTTCTTTCTTCTCGTGATATCACCATGGATTTTGTTTTAGAGCTGCTTATGACCATCCCTCTCTTCTCCAGCTCTTCCTTCCAGACTTGCAGGTTGAATTGGAGATGTGCCTCTGATTTAGCAATCAGGGCAACATCATCAGCAAATGCCAGCTCTGAAATACAGACCTGTCTCATCTTCCAGTACCCCACTGAATACTTTCTTGTTCTCTCCTTACATGCCTTACCCCATCGTCCATGAGGAGTATGAAAAGGTAAGGTGACAGGATATCACCTTGTCTTACACCAGTGGTGGTCCTGAACTCTTCTGACTTATGGTTTGCTGTCCTCACATAATTTCTGCAAGACTTGTAGAAGCTCTGTATGGCATGAATCAGAGGTGCTGGAATGCTCTTCCTTGCCAAACAATCCCAAAGTTTGCTCCAGGGGACCCTGTCAAACGCCTTTTCCAGATCTATGAAACAAAGATGGATCTCACTCTTATACTCAAGGGCCTTTTCACTCAGCTGTCTGAGTGTGAAGATTAGGTCTTGAGTACTTCGGTTCGCTCGGAATCCGCACTGGACCTCATCCAGTTGTGGCTCAGCTAGGCGTCGGAGTCTCTGCTCTAGGATTCTAGAGTAGATTTTACCAGGGACACTGAGAAGGGATATGCCTCTATGGTTTCCACACTGTCAATTGTCACCCTTTTTGAAAATTGGTGTTATGATGGCAATCTCCCAATCCTTTGGTATGGTCTTGTTGTACCACGCTGCCTGTAGAACCCTTAAGAGTAATAGGTCGCCTGATGCTCCCATGTACTTAACCATTTCTGGTGTTATACCATCATGCCCTGCTGCTTTGCCCATCTTGATTTTTTCCAGTGCTGCCTTCAGTTCTTCCATCTTTATGTCATCTTCACCATCATTGGTTTTCTCTTCTGTGCTAGTGGTTATCATTTCTGATGCTTCACCATGCTCACCATCCAGGAGTTCTGAGAAATATTCTTTCCATCTTTCCATTACTTCCTTCGGGGCAGTAAGCAATTTGCCTTGCTTGTCCTTTATAAATTTGAGAGGGCATTGTTTTTCCTTTCTCATGTTCTTTAGGGTCTTATAGAACAATTTCTGGTTTTCTTGTGCATCTTTTTCTAGCTTTTCTCCAAATTCTTCCCAGGACTTCTGTTTTGCTGCTAGCTCTTTGTTCTTTGCTTCTGTTCTGAGTGTCACATATTCTCTATATTTTTCCATCTGTCCTGTTGTGTTTTTAGCTCCTAAGTATTGTTTCCATGCCATTTTCTTCTCTCTTATTTTCTCTTTGACTTCCTCTGTCCACCAAGGTGTCCTCTTTCTCTTGTTCCCAAGTCGGACTTCACCGCATGCTTCTGCTGCAGCTGTCTTTATGATATCCTTGAATTTATTCCAGAGGGTTTCCAAGTCATCAGGTCGTTCTTCTGTGTTGCTCACCACTGCAGCAATAAGCCCCTGATATCTGGTCTTAATTTCTGGCTCTTTCAGCTTGTAGGTCCTAATGCTCATTTCTCCCGCTCATTTACTTGGTTTCTTGCGTGATGTTGGGCAGTTCCTAGGCTGAGCAACTCTTTCAGTTGTTCACTAGGGTATGGTCCAACAACATGAATCAGCATAATTGCAGTGAGCTGACAAACACCTCCTTCACAATTCACAAATATGCAGTTTATTATACTTGACACAAAAGCTCCATGAAATCAGTTCTCACTCAAAGACAAATGCAGTAATAAGTAGTTGTCCAGTCCGTTCACTATCAAATGCTGGTCAATGGCAATCATACAAATTTTATTTATCACAGTCCAATGGACATCTTCATGAATAGATATAAATTTCCTGAATATAATAAACCAGGGACACCTCAACTAAGTATATTGATGTCCTGGTGATGGAATGATGCAGGAAAAACACAGTATACTGCAAGAGCTCAATACACATACATCCGCTCACATTCAAACACAAGCCGTATCTCTTCTTGCAGATGATCACCTCACTTCTGCTTCAAAATGTTCGCGTCTGCCTCTACACCATATCGGCAAGACTTCACTTCCTTTATTAATAAATAAATCTGTATAAAATTATCAGAAAAGGAGCCCTGTCGAGCCAACTATTATACTGACATAATCGTTATGAATTTTAATAATAACATAGATGATACAAGGATAGAATGCCAGGCAAGAGTTCTGGTCTTAAAAGCAATACCCCAGTCTTAGAAATAAGCACTGGTGTATAGTTGTCATAGGTATAGTCAGACTGTGAAAATCACTGGCCCAGATGGTAAGAAGTAGTACCAGGATTTAAGGCATATACTCCCTACAACTATCCTATGATAAATTTAATGCTAGGGGATAAATAAAATGAACAAGAACTTTAAACACAATGGTAAAAAGTAAACAAGTCCTCGGGTACAATTAATGAATAATTTAATATTTATATTGATTTTCTTTTTCTGCTGTTTGGAAAAGAGTAAGGAAACTATTCACACAATATTTTCACAGAATTAATGATATCTATTATCTACATTATTTGCAGGAATATTCTTTCCTCTTGGAAAAATAGTGTTAAAAAAAAGAAGTCACTTTGCAATTTTATCACTAGTAGTGTCCTTTTCAATTCAGTATCTGGAATACTATTCTCTTTGCTAGTAAAGTTAATAAACAATTGAGTCACTGTTACTAGTATTACTGTTCTTTAAGTCTTTTGACTTTAACAAAATATTGTCATCATCTGACTTAATTCTGTGATAACTGTGTTTCATATATTAGTACTGTCAGTTCCTGTATAGGAAAATTATCTTTGATCCTTGATACTGATGACACCAAACTCTCACTGGAGTTCTATCAGTCTTGGCAGACCCAACAGAAGGGGTACAAAGAACCAGCTGTTGTTCACACTTTGGGTTCCTTCACTTATGTGGGATTACCACTGATGAACATACACAGGCTTCTGATAGTTGACAGTATGGATCGAATGAACCTGAAACAATATATCGGTAATGGCTAGTATCTGGCTAGATTTGTACGTGACTAGAACAGATGTCAGACCAGTCAGTCATCAGATGTCGAGGTTATAAAGTCAAAGTAAGCACGGACATCATTTCAGTAATATAGTACTAACTTAAACATTTCCATTAGTTATATGTACTAACAATCATCTTGTTTTATCCACTCCTGTACATCCTCAAATACTTTACAGCTTGATCCCTCCGAATATTAATTTACAGGTCTTAAAGTTTTCCTGAATATGCTTGATCCTTCTCATCATTCACAGATTTAAATAAAATGATGCATTTCCTAGCATCTACACACAAATAATATATATCAGATAATAATCTGTAATAAATTAAATATATACATAATAGTTTTCATAATTCAGCTTACCCTCAAACTTCAGAAATCAACACTGGACCTTATTAGCTTGGCAGGCTGCACACATCTGCAGATGGCAAAGTCTTATTGGCAAGCTCTGTCGTTCGTCCAGCTTGTTTCAAAACTTTTAGCGGTGTCTCCTTTTCAAATTGCGCTCTCCCCTTTTATTGGGCAATGCATCCCTCTCGGAAAGCATGATGTCACAGGCGTGTTTGGTCTGCTCAATTTGTTAGCACATTGAATGAAATTATTGACTTCTGTACAAACTGGTCCACCTCTTCCTTCATCGTTCTAGTCTTCTGTCCATCCAATTCTGTCCATTTAAGTCTCGTTAGAAACGGACAGTCCAGAGCTACCATTCCATCTAACTTTCTTATTCGTCCGACTATTAAACCTTTTCCTACATCGCTCAAAAGTGTGTACTGATCCTATCAAATCACAATTTTATGCATTCAACTTATGATATCTTCCATTCCAATACATTTCCATCCATAATACATTTAAGTGAACATCGAGGCAATCTTCCAGAATCTAAACATAACAGTCTTTCTGCTATTTGATTCTCCTCATGGTTATACCATCCGTCTGAAGTTAGAAATAAAGCACATTTCACCACTACTGTTGGTGGCCATGTTTGTTATGAACTGTGACCCCTCACTTGCTCTGCCGTGTTGCGTGATATTATAATGACACTGTAAATTTTAGTAATTGATTCCACAACAGAATTGGAAACAATTTTGCCACAGTGAGGCAATCTGGAACTGAACTGAAGCAAGTAATTCCGTTCCCATCTTGGAATTTATTCTTCTTTCACCTTTTAACTCCCCAAGGAGAATAAACCTTCAACGAACGTATGCCAAGTCTTTCTGTGCCATGCCATCAGGTCAAGGTCTTGTCCATGTCTTCTTCATCCCCTCCTTGTCTGTCTCCAGTTTTCGTTTCCATGTGCTCTTTGGTCTACCTCTCTCTTACCCTGTGGATTCCAGAGCGAGAACCGTCTGGTAGTGATCACAAAAGGTTTTCTCAATGTGTGCCCTATCCATCTCCAGCATCATCTTCTCATCTCTTGTTCCACTGGCGCTTGTCTACCACTTGTCACCAGTTTCATATTAGTGATCTTGTCATACCACTTCAATCCTTCTGTTCTACACAAGCATCCATTTATGAAAGTCTGTTGCTTTTTGGTTGTTCTCCATGTTTCAGAGCCATACAATAGTGCTGACTTGACATCTGAATTGAGAATTCCAATTTTTTGAGTTGGACCTGATTTCTTTTGATCTCCATATATTTCACAATGCCATGAAAGCTTCTCTAGCCCTTTGTATTCTTATTTTGATAGCACTGTCTGTCTCTACAACTGTGTCTATATTGCTAACAAAGTATAGACTATGTACAATTCTACATTTTGTAGTGGTGTTTTTTCCAGTACAATTTTATCGTTTCAACAATTCAGTGGAAAATTCAAACTTCTATTTTACCGAATGTTCAAATAAATTACTGCATTCCTATCTCTTGCTGATCATAAATAAACTGAATTTTGATAAGCAAGCCTGTATGTTTAACTGGGAATATGGACAAAGTAACTACAATCCTGGGAGGTATAGCTATTTTTGATGCGGGTGGGAGAGGAAATTACTCCCCCCCATGTGGAGGTCTACCAAACCATCCTGTAAGATATACCAGTAGATCACAAATAACCAGTTGCTGACCCCTGATTTATGAGAACAAATAACTTACCTCCCATTCTGATTTACTTATTTGTATTCTGCCAGGAAGGTTCTGAACTGTGTACTTGAATTTTGTTCGTACTCTATTTGTTGTGTCTTTCATTACAGCTTCCATGTCAAATCCTCTTCCACTGCAGACAGAAATGTATACAAGAATATGAATGATGCATACAAGAATATGAATGAATGATGTATACAAGAATATGATTGAATGAATGATGTATGCAAGAATATAAATGAATGAATGATGTATACAAGAATATGATTGAATGATTGTCCCCTTGTCTTCCATATCCCTCGGACACCTTCTGCAGGTAAATCCCATGAAGGAAGCTTGACTAACAGCACTTCATCAATTCTTGCAGTGATGGTCTATGTAGTAATTTCTATAACATTTACACTACCAGCCACATGCAGAATCTCACATTCATTATCACCTTCAGCACCAGAAGGAACATAGGTCTTCAACAAACTCATGCAAGTATTCCTGTTCAATGCCATCAGCACAAGGTCTTTTCATGTCTTATTCACTCCTGTTATGTCTATCTCCAGTTCTCTTCTCCTAGTGCTCTATGGCCTCCCTCTACCTGTCTTACCTTGGGGATTCCAGAATGACTGGCTTGTACTGCTATCAAAAGGTTTCCTCAATGTGTGCCCTATCCATCTCCAACATCTTCTTCCCATCAATGTTCCACTGGCACGTGTTTGGTTATTGTCATCAGTTCCACATTAGTGATCTTGTCACTACGTGCACATTTCATCTTTCTAACCAATTGAAAGTAAGATGTGACATACCTGTTTTGTCGGGGCTGTACGGATCAAAGTCCGAATATCTTTCCTTTTTTTGGCAATCATTATCCCTCCTGGTTCATGTTGAAGCCAACGTAGATAGGATCAAGTAATCTGTCGCCCCATGTCATTAAATGTTTATTGAGTAAATTAAAGTGTAAACTTCATAGTTCTGATCTAGCGGGAAATCCAGTTCACTGTATGTTATTTTCTCTCCTAGTAGCCTTTTGAATTACCTCAGCGGAAGAATACCTACGAGTACCAAAGTTGATTGAATTATATGCACTCTCTGTTTTATATGTCTTGTTAGTCAAACGAACAAAGTCATGGCAGGTTCTAGTGACAGAACTCTAACCTGGTCGTATTGTTGTGGATGACTTTAGATGGATTTTATATGTATATATGCTGCCTAAGTCATTGTAGGAAGGAAGCCAATCATGGCAAGTCTGATAAGAAATATTACTCATTGAGTATGAATCCACTTGGTCATAAGATACGTCCCTCGTTATTACAATACATATACTATGGCAAAGGAAGGGATCCTTAGACATTTGAATAAGAGGACTTAATTGTTAGAGAATCTTCATCCCTTGAAAAGTGATGATCAACATTGTGATGTATGACCTTTTTTGCACCTGTAACTATGACTGTCTTGTTCAACGCCGTATATGTCACGTTCAATAAAATCTATGTACATTCATCACAGCCTTGCGTGCTGCCTATCAGTGACCAGTTGATCACTACTTGTTGGAGTTCGTTTCAACTTAAGAACATTTTCTGAAATATTTTCATTGAGAAAACATTCGCGTAATGAAGGTCTTTACCTCTAGAAGAAACGACCCAACAGTTCCACTGGCACATGTTTGGTTATTGTCATCAGTTCCACATTAGTGATCTTGTCCTACCACTTTCATCTTCTACTCTAAGCAATCACCCAGAAAGTAAGATGAGACATACCTGTTAGTGAAATCAAAGGAAATCTTTCCTTTTTTTGGACGGAACTTGTCCCTGCCAGGTTCAAGACCTCGGATAAATATCTCAACTTTCACAAGGCCATTATTGAGATCTTGTATGCAAACTGAGAAAAAGAAGTTAAAAAAATTATTTTACTCTCAATATAAGCAAAGCCATCAGGTAAGAAAATATATCCCTCAAAGGTGACGAATCATACAACAGATATCTTGGTAGCAATACAGAACAAGTTGGAGGAACAGACCGTGACAGCAAAATAAGAATGCAAGAGATTTTATTGTATTTGGAATCATCATTGCCATCATCGGCTATCTCTACATTGAAGGTCAGCTGCAATGTATCTCCAATGTCTTGTTTCTTGTCCTGATGGTGCACTCTGATAGACTCTTTCCTGTCCATCTCCTGATGTTATCTTCCCACTTATATCACTGTCTTTCACTTGCATGTTTGCCTTCCACTTTTCCTTACTATTATGGTCTTCAGCAAGGTTTTGTCTTTTTATATGGCCAAAATATCTCAGCTGTCATACTGATCTCCTTCATTACTTCTCTTCTCATTTCTACGTTGTTGAGGACCTATTTATTTGTTTTCTTCACTTTAATACGATGCAAGTATATTTGGAAAAAAGAAAATCAAAAGAAATGAAGTCCAACAAAAAAAATAAGAACCTTCAGCTCAAATTGTCAACTCAGTCATACTGTATAATTCTGAAACATGAAAACAACAAAACTGACAACCAGAAAGATGCAGACTTTCATAAATGGGTGCTTGGGTAGAACAGAAGGACCAAAATGGTTTGAATAGAACTATAACAGATAATGGCAAAGAATTATGGAGTGCAATTTCTATCTCACATCCTGAGTATAGTATCATTTTTCCATGTATTCAGTTTACTCCATTCCAATTCCTTCCACCTTCCAACAAGCAAGAAAGCCCATTAACACACACAAACACTTGAAAACTATAAATAACAAAAACACACTTGTTGAATACAGATGACAGACCTTAAAGACTGTTTGCTTAGAAAGTAAATGTTCTAAAGACTAAATCGCTTTAGTATTTGTGTTTTTTTTTTAAACATCTTAGCTATTTTTACTGATTGCCTCCCTCAGCCAGCATTGCATTTGCTATTTGCTGACACACCAAGCAAATTATCAGAGAAGGTCTAGCATTATAGTATTTTGTTAAGTTGTATTTAAATCTCTCTTTCTCCTGTTTCTCTCAACAATCTTGGATGACCTTTCAAACATCTGAGAAAATTCTCCATTGTGTACATCTAAAAAAAATGATAAGAAAATTCCCACAATTATTATTACATCCATATGATGAAAGGAAATTGTTATTGTTAATCAAAATCAACCTCACTGCACTCAAAGCAAACCCAAAGGTGCTCAGTCTCCGTCATTAAATGCAGGAGAGTATGAATGACTTTCATAAATGGGTGCTTGAGTAGAATAGAGGGATTAAAATGATATGACAAGGTTAACAACGTGGAACTGATGACAAGAACTAGACAAGTGCCAGTGGAACAAGAGATGAGAAGAAGACGATGGTGATGGATAGGACACACACTGAGGAAACCTGTTGATAGCATTACAAGGCAGCCCTTGTTCTGGAACCCCCAGGGCAAGACAGGCAGAGGTAGACCAAGAAGCACATGGAGAAGAGAGCTGGAAACAGAGGTGAAAATGATGAGGAGAACGTGGAAAGAACTTGAGATGATGGCACGTGACAGGAGGACTTGGCATGTGTTTGTTGAAGGCCTATGCTCCTTTGGGAGTGGAGGGTTATGAATGGAATGAATGCTAATTGTACTTGTAGCACGCTGGCTATACATACGGCGGATGCATCCTCTCTCATGTCCATCTCTCCTAGTCCCATGTTTGATGCCAAACTCCAACAGTCCCCGCCTTGTTGATTCAGGCAATCATTAACTGCCTTTTGTATCTCTTTGGAAAGACTGGCTACTGGAGTGATCAGCTAAGGGTGACTGAGGTGACGAAGCTCTCCGTTGCTGGAGCTAGACGCTGCACCACGTCTTTGGACTTCTAGAGTCTTAAGCGCCAATTCGTGCTGATGTCGTTTGTCATTCTCTCTTTCCTCATGTTGTCTTTCTTTCTCTCGTTCCATGTCTCTACGAACCTGCATTTCTGCTTCAATTTTCATCTGCTCCAATTGCCGTTCTTCTCTTGCTTTCTCCATCTCCCTAGCTTCTGCTTCCTTCTTCTCCGCCTCATATTTGTCTAGTTCGTTGTTCACAAAAGCTAGCAACTCGTCTCCTTGTAATCCTATTTCTCTTGCTTCCTCTCTTATCATTGTTCTAAGTTTTGCACGCTCAGCCATGGCTACTAACTGACTGCTAGTTACCCGAGAAAGAAAGAAGAAAAGGATACACTGCTCTCTACCCAATTAAGAGAATACCAAAAAAAATTTCTGTTTTTACTGTGTTTCCTCCTCCCTGTTACTCTGTCTAATCTATCGCTGCTGTTAACTGGCAAAAAGGCTCCTAACGCAGACGACTTAAACCATAGCGATGGTAGATCAGGCTAAAAACTGTAAATCTACTATTACTACTGTGGAAAAAATCTTAAAATTAAGGGGAAAAAAATGTCCTTATTTTTAATCCACCACACTCACCCACCACTGGAGTCAGTTTGGAGCTAGGGAAGGCGATTAACTTTGCGACTGCCCAATGCACTTCCTTCGCGGGGCTCACGCTCCCCTGCTCTAATAAAATTTGTGATTGTTAAACAATCACGCGTACCAGCGGTCTTTTTGTACAAAAATTATTACATATCATATTTCCAACAAAGATCACCATCAAAATCGAACTGTATGTAAACTATAAGATGCTGTGGAAAGAAACAAATTTATAATTTGTGTGGTCAGAACCCAGTAAATAAGAACGTTGTCTAGGGGATAATTATTATTACTATTCTTTACTCACAACACAGGACGCACAACACACTCTATCTAGCGTTAGACTAAAATACAATAACAGACGTTAGTCATTAATCTAGACTCAGACTTAGATCAAAGCCTGGACACGAGCCACCATTCTGTCGTACAGATAGGTTGTGAGGTATTGTTGTCCCGTCTGAGTAGAGTGGATGTTGATAAGTACGTGAGAAAAAGGTGTGAGAAATAGATTTCACGGGTGATAGTTTAAGGAACAAAATATGTCTATGGAATGAGTACGTTTCTCTATTCCAGCCTATCTTTACGACTATAATTTAGTACAAGACAACCTTGCACTCCTCATACATATAAATATAAGTTTAACTACACACATACACAGCTATGTGACAACAATATACACAAACGTGAAAAACTACGGTTAATTGGGTATGGGTCTGACCAACACACAAAGTTAAGTTTCTTTTGTTGTTTATTATCATTTAAACTTGACAACTTCAAATATCTAAAGAAAGATCAAATAAAATCAGATTTACATACATATGAAATAGCGGAATAAATGTGCTCCCTATGGAGGAAAGAACCCAAAAAGTTAATAACCCAAAGGTCAAAGGTTAGCACTATGTTACAGAGTAGACAGTAAAGTAAACAAGTTCCTACTATAGGCTACCCAGTAAAGTTAACAAGTTTAAGTAAAATCCAATGTTGGTAAAGTCCATATAACCAAGAAAAATATTCACTCTCTCTTGCATACAGTGGCCACTCAATCACTCTTACCAACGCTTGGTGATATTCCTTGGAAATACAATTATCCTGAATATAAAAAAGTCAGGTTTAATTCCCAAATTGGCCCCAGTCCATTCTCTACAGATAAAGACTAGTGAGGTGAACGCCGAATCTGGTGTTGGTTTTTTCTGGATGGACAAAATGTCACCACCAATAGTTGATGTAGAAAAACGGGATCTTGTGGTTCACAGTTAAAAGAGGAAAATACTTCCAGTATTGGGAAACCTCTGGTTGCTAAAAATGTTACATATGATGATGATTGATAATCCTATCGGACACTCTATGTTAGAGCGCCGATTCTGAAACAGCGTAAATTTCTGGATGTTTCGCTTGAAAACGACTGTGTAGAAGTCGGGAATAAAGGTTATTTTTTCACACCCCAGTGGGCAGATAAAATTGAAAAATATTGCTGAGTATGGTAAGTCCAGTTAAATTTACAAGTTAAAATGTTTCTCATGTATCGTTGGCAAATGCTTGCTCACCAATGAGATTAGTGATGCACAAGCCAAGAAAAGACAACATTAACCAATCAATAAAAAGAAAAAGACCGCTGGACGCCCTTGATCAGGTCAGAAAATCAGAATGAAAATCCCCACGAATGCTATTAACCCATTTTCCACAATGGTTCTAGAACTACGTGCTAAGACTATCCAAAAATTATGAGTGACAACTGATAGCAGGTTTAAGAAGACACAGTTTATATATCATTATGTTACTCTGATCTATAGATGATGTTACTTTTCGCACTATTGTGTGAGTAATGGAGAATCAGAACAGAGTTCCCCAGATAAAAGCTTACGATCGGTCTTCCGTCGAGCGCTTTTGCCCCGACATCAAAAGACTTATACGTGTAACGGGGTCCTCTAAGATTTTCTCTGTACGAATGCCCGCTTCTGGAGATCAAAGGGCCCAGGGGTTTCTGCCTTTCCCTGAGTACGAACTTCAAAATATTATGCGTTATTCACGTGCGATCTGTCAGGTATCGTATGATTGACAGATAAGCTCGCGTGAGAAAACTAGGTAAACAAATCTGATTCGCTACCTGTTATGACTGACCGGTAATGCAGTTTGTAAACATTGCGTTAGCTCGTGTTCAGAGAAAAAGAGGTGGGACGAAAAGTACGCTTGTGTAAAAAAAACACAGGTAGAAAAAATGCGTGGTTTTGCTAGCAAATCATAGAACGCTACGAGGTTATGAGCTTGTCAGATTACTGTAGGCTCTCTTTCCATTATACGCCACAAGCTTCTTAAAGAGTATATACTACATCTTACTTTTTTTAAAACTATTTCGCTCCACTGATGTTGTGAAGCATTGTGGGAAGCTGAAGTTTGTGTACTTGAGCCAAGTGGGTCGCATTGGCTGCTGTGAGCACGTGTTGTTATAGGATGTCTATCCATCTGCCTCTTTGCCTTCCCCATGACCTAAAACCAGATCTACTGTTATAGGCGCATAGTGGTAATTTATCGAGCTCCATTTTCATGAGATGGCAAAACCACTTACCGGTAATTTTCCCTCTCTATATGTACTTGACACAGGATGTAGCTCCTAAAATTTTTCTGATGTCATCATTTCTCATTTTCTCTCCCCTGGTACCATTAATTGCATCTCATCTCACTGGATGTGATTTTCATATTCTGTATTTTCGTCAGGGTCCATATTTGACATTGACAGCAATATACACTGTATCAGCATGCTGGTCACGTCACCACGCAATCTGTGGTGTGGCCGTGCATGTTGATGTGTTCGTATAGAGGTTCAGATCACTACCCTAACCAGTGGATAGTATGTGCGAGTAAACACTTTGATGAAACAATGTGATGAATGCACTGTCAGACAAAACATACAGATGGTTGATGATTTCTAAACTATGTCGATACACTGTACTCCAACAGCAGTAAAACGAAACTTCAAGGTTTATTTACATTCAGTAGAATCCGCTTCATTCTTCTGCGGATTTATCTCATAGATTTTACATACAACTTGATATACTTCCAGTTCGTACATTTTCTCAATCAGCAACATCTGTAAATCATATATTCTCGCACATTTATGTCACTGCTTTTGCTCTTGTCTAGTTTCTCTACTGTCGTGTCGTCTGGGTAATCTTCTAAGAAAGTTAGTTTATCTTTATAGCGTTTCACCTAGTGACCTTCTGGTGTATCTTGCTAGAAGACTGGCCTAAAACTGCCAGGGGTGTCGATTTTCTACCAGAGTCTACCTGATCACTACGTCTGTCTCTGTTTTATCTAAAAGTCTACCTTGAAATCAAAATTGCAATCATACCTGCTCACCATGAACCTCTGTCTGTCTTGCACTATGTCTTGTGAAAACCCCTCTTGCTCCAATATCTTGAAAACCCACACAGCTTGAGAAAAACCTTGATTAACTACATCTAGTTTTCGCTCAAGAAGCATTTTCACTATCAACATGGCATATGAGCACTTGGGGAGATAGATAGCAGTACATAATTCTGTGATCACATAAAGCTACCCGATTCAGGCTTGCTATCTCGTTTGCACCCCTCCAAGGTCCTTGCCATGAACAACTTTAACACTTGGGAGAAAACCCTTTTCTCTACCTACACCTCATCATCATCATCAGTTGCCATCTCCACAACGAAGGTTGGCTGTAATGGATCTCCAACGTCTTCTGTCTCTTGTCTTGGTGGTGCACTCTGATAGACTCTTTCCTGTCCATCTCTTGATGTTATCTTCCCACTTATAGCGCTGTCTTCCCCTTGCACGTTTGCCTTCAACTCTCCCTTCTGTTATGGTCTTCTGCAAGGTGTTATGCCTTTTTATGTGGCCAAATATTTTAGCTGCCGAACTTTGACCTCCCTCATTAGCGGGTCTCAATCTCAACTGTCCTAACCTTCCAACCTCGAATTACAATTACGATTATTTGTCATGGAGAGTTCACCTACCCCACGCACTAACTCCAGTGCCGAACTAGCTTAGTTCGCACTATTTTCAAAACAACTCACATACAACCCTCCAGGGACATAATTACAAGTCGTCTCCCTTTGTTTAATAATACTAAAAGTCCCCGTCTCTTCTTTACTACCATAACTTACACTAAGCTTATGCAAAACAGTTAAACCCTTTTTAGGAACTGATCTTATCTCTTAACCTAAATCATCGATTATATTTACTTCCACTTGTGTCACACCCGACACCCATTCTCCCATACGCTTCCTGTCACAATGCTTACAAATTTGAATTGTGTTTCTGTATTTTATTTTTTAAAGAACTAATAAAGTAACTATACATTTCAAGCCTTTTAATTGTAAACTTCAGTAGCTTCCATCTAAGGCAGTGTTTCTTAATCTTTAAGAGGTCCTGCACCTCTTTACAGCTTCTTTAGAAGCCTCGCACCCCTTTACAGCTTCTTTAGAAGCCTCGCACCCCTTTACAGCTTCTTTAGAAGCCTCGCACCCCTTTACAGCTTTTTTAGAAGCCTCGCACCCCTTTACCGCATCTTACGAAGCCTCACATTCCTTTACAGCATCTTAAGAAGCCTCACATCCTGTGGCAGTAAGGTGACTGAACGAAGGGAACGGCACTATTTTGTATATGTGACAGGGGAGAGAAGTTTTGATCTCAAATGGCCGTTAGATAACATTCATTATGTTTTGGTGATTGTTATGGGAATCTCTCGAGTGTAACTGGTTACCACCAGAGCTGTCAGTACCCGAATGAAAGATGATTCAACCCAAGTTCTTATTACTCACACAGGCTGTCACGTTATCTATTCTCCTTGATACCTTCCACTACGACATGCTTAACCAAATGACTCACTGGTTTTATAAACAATCAGTTTTATTTACAAGTCCAACTGGACTATAAGGTTCATATCATGGACACATCTCAATGCCCTGACTACTGACGGTCAGGACATTCACAATCAAAAAAAGCATTGTTCCTTGTATAAAACGACAGCCTCAATGAACTACTGTCCAACGTCATTTGTAAACAATGGTGGCTTCTACTGATTCTTTGTTTTTTTTTTCGTACGCCCGCTAATACTCGAGGCGAAATCTCAGGTTATTGTTAATGTCTAACCTGACATTGATTTTACGTGAGTATCCCTTTTCTTGTACAGAGACAGGTGTCCCTCGCCATTCAGGCAGATACTCGCCGATTTCGGAGGTACCCATTAGAGCTGGGTCGGCTCAGGTGCCGCCAATCCCTGGTCGACGACACTCCTTCAAATGTCCTCGCCAGGTCTCGAGTTAATCCAGTACAATTCCCGGTCGACGAAAAATCCTCAAATGCCGTCGCCCGGGTATGATCCTGAATCACCCGGTCGCCAGAGCGGTGTTGTAACCACTACGCTAGCGCGGCTCCCAAATTTCATGGATAAAAGTTATCAATATGTTCACACAACATAACGAGGGTACAAACCGTGTACAATTCTTCCAACATAATATCTTGACTTAGTCGTGTGAAAAGGTTACACTTGCAGAAAGGGATAGTTCTCAACTTCTAACAAGGAAAACTCACCGATCTGCAAGACTGATGTGTCTCGCCCGGAAGCTAGTTCTCGACTCTTCTTATAAAAAGTACTCAAGCCCGTGCAAAGCTTTCTGCGCATGATCACTCAAGTGTCAACAATCCTAGGTCTTCGCCTATTGATTAAGGGGAGCTAACTATTAATTTCTAAGAGTTAACTTACTATTAATTTCTAGGAGTTATCTTTCTTTGACCAGTGATTATACTTGCTAGTCTTTCGACTTTATTTCTAAAACTAACGTGATAACTTGCGTTAGTGTGGGCCGTACTGTCACAATCCCTTTACAGCATCTTAAGAAGCCTCGCACCCCATTATCTTCTACCTCACTAAATTGCAGACATTAAATAAATAGTGTTAAATAAATAACATAAACATATTGTTACCGCTGTGTTTTCTTCGTCTCCTATGTAGTCATTGAAATAGACTAATCGGTCGGACCTGGTAATGTGGCCGACGTACTTCTGATCACGCGAATACACGTGGGCCGTTTCTTTGCCTTATGGTGATGACAATGAAGCTCAGTAACAATGTTGAATGGGTCAAGACAGTATGACCAAACTGGCGATAAATAGATGCTGGACTCATATTGAAAAGTTAGTGACGAAACATAATTTATTGAAGACGATACTTGAACATCAGTAATTCAGACAATCATCATCACTATGGTCATGGCAAAATGTACATAGAAGATAACAATCAACATGGACGTTGACCGACCGTACTAGCCGCTGCCACATGAAGGTTAGAGCAAGATCTATGGCAACGTACTAGTAGGATACATGGGTTTACACAGATGACCATGTTAAATCTTTGAGTATATATATATATATATATATATATATATTTTATATATTTTATATATATATATATATATTTTATATATATATATATATATATATATATATATATATATATATATATTTTATATATTATATTATAAATATATATTATATATATATATTTATATATATATAATATATATAATATATATATATATATATATATATATATATATTATATATATATATATATATATTAATTTATATATATATATATATATATTATATATATATATAATATCATATTATATATATAATATATATTATATAATATAGTATATATATATATATATATATATATATATATATACATATATATATATATATATATATATATATATATATATAATCACGATTTAAATAGCTTCTGGCTTTAATCGGACGCACTAACAGCCAACACGACTGGTCAAGGCTGAAGCTCTGCCGTAACGTTATAGAAGACTAAGTATCGGAGGCTAGATACTTCAAACGAGCCGTTTCTGGCTAAATATTTGTAATAAAACGATTCTTGGTATACCTCATCAAGAATAGCATCTTCATCTTTCAGATGATTTTAATTTCTTCATAACCGTGTCTTTCCTAGACTTAGGACAAGCACACGAAAAAATCACGTCTATAGGCCTACAAGACTATGGATATCTGGCTATGCCTCAAGGACATAGCCCATATCTAAACAAATCACTGCGTCATACCCCGTTTAATATTGGTGCATGGTCGTACGCAAAAAACATTACAAAAAATATCATTGCTGTGCTCATATGCTTACTTACTTAGTCGTTCCCCTTCTACCGTGAGGTGTAGAGGTTTGGAAGAGAGAGCGCCAGACTATCCTATCGGCTGTCTTCCTTCTGGCCTGGTTCCATTCTAATCCTCGGTCCTTCAAAGATTGTCTAATGTTGTCCTCCCAGCGGACTGTGTGTCGTCCTGGGGGTCTGGGTCCCTGGCTCTTTGTTTCCCACGCTTGTCTTGTAGCCGATCTTCTCCCATTCTGCAGACATGGCCAAACCATCTTAGTTGGGACTGTTCTACTTGGGTCTGCAGGGGGTGGGATTTTAGGCCTTGACGTATCATCTGGTTACGGACCATGTCTCTTCTTGTTACTTCAACCACCTTCCTCAGATACCTCATATCTGAGGTTTGGATCTGGCTTTTGTGGGTTGTAGTCATTGCCCATGACTCGCATCCATATGTCAAGACTGGGACATAGGTTGAGCGGTATACAGCCATCTTCGTTTTCTTACCAACCTATCTCTTGCTGAGGAATCCTCGATTTATGGCCTGAAAAAGTCTCCCAGCTGCTGCTTTTCGAGTGGCCAACTCTTCTTTGATGCCCCCCTTTCGGTCTATAATAGCTCCGAGGTATTTAAAGTGGTCGACCTGCTCCAGGATCTGTTCTCCCAGCTTAATCTGATGTCTACTTTCTTCTTGTGATATCACCATGGATTTTGTTTTAGAACTGAACTGTGCTCATATGCACGACTGAAAATCACAGGCGAACATATGAGAGCTTTAAACATGTACCGGGTATCTGACCCTCAATAAATATAAAGTATTTAACGCATATGTTCTGAGAAAATGTGACGTTCAGTATTTAGTTCACGTTGTCACTGTTCTATTTTCTACAAATACATCAGTTTGATTGCTGTGTATTATATAATGTTATCTATAGTTTGCATTTGAAAATATCTGGCATGTCTCACACATTCCAGAAAGTGGGTCTCACACCCCAGAGGGTACATGCACCCCTAGTTAAGAAGCAATGATCTGCGATCTATGCTATGCTACATCCTTGGTATTTCATGGAAGGACAAAGTGACAAATGTTGAGGAGCTGTCATATACTGGCCTTCGAAACCGCATGGAAGATGGTCCCATCTGCAACAATATTTTCTATGGGCAACTGGCAAAGGAACAGCTGGGCGACCACAGCTGAGGTTCCAAGATGTGTGCTAGAGAGACATGAAGGCACCGGTCATAAATCCAGCAATCTGGGAGGACGAAGGTGCATATCAGTCCAAGTGGAGATGCTCCACCTCAAACTGGGCGAAAATAAACTCTTACAACAAGCAGAGGGGAAAAGAATGCACTGAAAAGAACACCAGGCTAAAAACAAAGTAGTCAAGAGCTATCACCTCAAGGGCACAACTTCCTCAGTCATTTATGACTGGAGGAACCTACTAATTGTAAACATTTGTAGCTTTGAATTCATTCCTTTTTATTCCTCAAGGAATGCATGGAGGCATATCTGGAGTCATCCTTATGTGACCACCGCCTGTGCACAATGTTACAATATACATATGTGAAAGTGAACCTCTATCTGTGAGGCTAATTACACCCTCATTGACTCTTGAAATCATCCACACACTTCCAGGGATTCCCACCTGTGGTGAAACGTGTTGAAAACCTAGCATTGCACATTAAGCTTGGAAAAGTCACTTGAGCTCCAGATGTAATTTTTAGGCTTTGACCTGGTTGACTGCATACAGGAGGATCTCAATATGGACCCAGTGATACGCAGGGGGAGCTGAGAAGTGGCTCTGTGCAGGACGTGACAATTCCTTGGGAGAGCCCAGAACCAGAGCACAGTATTTTAGTTCTGCATAGATGGAGAGCCCCCTTGGATGGCGGAGAATTCACAGTATACCATGCGCTTCTTCCTCCTAGCTTGGGATCAGATATGACGATCCGTTAAATGCAAGCCAAGCTGGAGAAACTGGAGCTCATTACTTCAACTCAGCACATTTTCGATTGGCAGAAAAGCCTAGATCTACAGTGTAGATAATACCAAGGGTCTTCAATTTGGTATTGGCTGCAAAAGTGCGAGAACCTCAGCAGCCCTAGTTAAACTACTCCTTAGGGAGTGGTGATATCTGTAACAATTTGTTTAACATGATGAGGTTGCCAACCACATGTAGTAGCCTTGTAGGACATGCCTGACAGAGCAGTAGTACTATCCTTTTTTTGTCTCATCCCTAGGGAGCATGGAGCCACTGCTGTAGCTGGCTCCCTTGCAGAAATTCTGCTTCACAGAATTTATGTGCTTTTGCAGCAGTGTTTTCTGTTGCCCTTTGTTCTACATGATGAGGCTGATGGGTAATATTACATGACTGTAAAAGATAGAAACGCTAGTTACCATAAGGAAACATTTTAGTTGCCCATGGAGCATAGGCTTCTTCAACAAATAAAATCTAAGCCTTCCTGTCCTGTGCCGTCTGTTCAAGATTTTTCCATGTTTTCTTTATCCCCTTCATGACTGTTCCCAGTTCTCTTCTCCGTGTGTTTTTCTGGTCTATCTTTTTCTCATACCCTATAATATAAGTAATCTCTTACCATTTTTCTAACAGGAAAAACGAGATAGAGCGAGTCTTAAGAATAAAAGTGAGGGTGGGGCTTGGAAAGCGAGATCAATTTAATAGATCTTCATCCAGGCCCTTTGCCGTCCCTAACTCAAGAGCAGAGTTGGGTAGATTAGAGCATGATGCTCCCAGATTTTGATCCCGGAACCTGGTAACTATGCAGTGAGAGGAAGACGGTCTAATCACTTAGCCAGCCAAACAAACAAAAAGAAAAAGCTTTTCAGTAGTAAAACATGGCATGTAAAAAAAAATTGACACAAACAAAAAGGAAGAAAGATGTAAATATCACTCCATTTATTTAGTCTAGTTTACACCAGAACTAACCTTGAGTATACTTTTCATGCAATGAACAGAAAGTAATCTGCATGCAAAAATCCTGGACCTAACAGTCTTTTATGTTTGGACATGCGCCCTAATATAACCGAGGAAAAACTTTATTTTTAAAAAATCTGCATGCATTTTACATTTTTTGCAAGACAATAAATTAAGTAATCATGTTAAAGTGTCAACAAATATATTTTAAAAAATATGGACATAAATGTCTTGTTTTTATTTAATCTTTTTATATCTCTTTGCTCCCTATGAAGCATAGAGCCACCACTGCCAGCTGGTTCCACTTGCAGGAAACTTGCTTGTGTGATCTTGTTTTGGTGGTTTCTATCGCAACTTGTTTAACTTGTTTTAAATGATGAGGTCACCAGCCTCCACACACAACCTCATATTTGTTGCTTCTTGCAACGTGCCTGGGGGAGTAGTAGTGCTGTTCATTCTGTCTCTCCCGAATCTCTTCCCCCCCCCCCTCGATCTACATGGAACTTGTTTGTATTTATCAGTGAGAGAAATAATAATAAAAAAAGATGGTGGGGGAAAAGATGCAATGTTCATTTAGTGACAGATTGTGAACACATTAAAATAACCACATAAAATATTCTTTGAACACTTAATAATACTTACTTACTTACTTACTTAGTCGTTCCCCTTCTACCGTGAGGTGTAGAGGTGAACACTTGATAATTACTTACTTACTTACTTAGTCGTTCCTCTTCTACCGTGAGGTGTAGAGGTTTGGAAGAGAGAGCGCCAGACTATCCTATCGGCTGTCTTTTTCCTGGCCTGGTTCCATTCTAGTCCTCGGTCCTTCAAAGATTGTCTAATATTGTCCTCCCAGCGGACTCTGGGTCGTCCTGGAGGTCTGGATCCCTGGCTCTTTGTTTCCCATGCTTGTCGTGGTAGCCGATCTTCTCCCATTCTGCAGACATGGCCAAACCATCTTAGTTGGGACTGTTCTATTTGGGTCTGCAGCGGGTGGGATTTTAGGCCTTGACGTATCGTCTGGTTGCGGACCATGTCTCTTCTTGTTACTTCAACCACCTTCCTCAGATACCTCATTTCTGAGGTTTGAATCTGGCTTTTGTGGGTTGTAGTCATTGCCCATGACTCGCATCCATATGTCAAGACTGGGACATAGGTGGAGCGGTATACAGCCATCTTCGTTTTCTTACCAACCTCTTTCTTGCTGAGGAATCCTCGATTTATGGCCTGATAAAGTCTCCCAGCCGCTGCTTTTCGAGTGGCCCAACTCTTCTTTGATGCCCCCCTTTCGGTCTATAATAGCTCCGAGATATTTAAAGTGGTCGACCTGCTCCAGGACCTGTTCTCCCAACTTAATCTGATGTTTTCTTTCTTCTCGTGATATCACCATGGATTTTGTTTTAGAGCTGCTTATGACCATCCCTCTCTTCTCCAGCTCTTCCTTCCAGACTTGCAGGTTGGATTGGAGATGTGTCTCTGATTTAGCAATCAGGACAACATCATCAGCAAATGCTAGCTCTGAAATACAGACCTGTCTCATCTTCCAGTACCCCACTGAATACTTTCTTGTTCTCTCCTTACATGCCTTGATGACATCGTCCATGAGGAGTATGAAAAGATAAGGTGACAGGATATCGCCTTGTCTTACACCAGTGGTGGTCCTGAACTCTTCTGACTTATAGTTTGCTGTCCTCACATAATTTCTGCAAGACTTGTAGAAGCTCTGTATAGCATGAATCAGAGGTGCTGGAATGTTCTTCCTTGCCAAACAGTCCCAAAGTTCGCTCCAGGGGACCCTGTCAAACGCCTTTTCCAGATCTATGAAACAAAGATGGATCTCACTCTTGTACTCAAGGGCCTTTTCACTCAGCTGCCTGAGTGTGAAGATTAGGTCTTGAGTACTTCGGTTTGCTCGGAATCCACACTGGGCTTCATCCAATTGTGGCTCAGCTAGGCATCGGAGTCTCTGCTCTAGGATTCTAGAGTAGATTTTACCAGGGACACTGAGAAGGGATATGCCTCTGTGGTTTCCACATTGTCGATTGTCACCCTTTTTGAAAATCGGGAACACTTGATAATACAGAATATAATTATGTTTGATGATCATTGCCAGCAAAACTTTTATGAATTATGAACAATACTTGTATATTTTATACTTTTGTTTGAACAACTGGATCTTGGTTCAAAAGTTACAGGAAAACAAATATTAATGAATGTTAATAGTCATTAAATTCTGTTAAACTCTTTCTCTCCCTGAAACAAACAAAGGGAAATTTTTAACAGTAAATAAACATAAAATTGGTATATCGCAAGCCCTCATAAAGAAAAATAAAACTAGACAACAGAAAAGTAAATCAGTGATAGGCGTACTGGGTACTCGAACCGAGGACCATCCAAAATGGAGCCATCGCCTCACTCAGGGAGTGAACTGTGACTAAACATCATGCCAACTTTTCATTTCCTGTATTCCACAGTTGTGTGGAATGTTGCGACAATGACCATGAAGCACTATATATGTGGGTTGCTGAGTTGGCAGCGGGTGTTTAGTCATGATCCACTCCCCATAGTTAGGTGATGGTCATGGTTCAATTATCAGGTAATTCCTATGACTTGTTACTTTTCTGTTGTCTAGTCTTCTACTTCTTTATTTCTTATGAGCACCTGCAAGATAACTATAATTATGTTCCTTATTTACCTTCTATCTCGTGCAATATTTCGGTTATATTCAAATGATATCAAATTGTTTTCCCACAGACAACATTTCGAAACATAAGCAGAAAACATAATTATTTGTGAGAAATATCTTGTATTTCATCATCATGATTACCCTTTAGATCCCCCAAGGAGCATTTGCATTCAACAAACATATGCCAAGTCTTCAGGTCTGGTGTCAGCAGGTCAAGGTCTTTCCATATCTTTTGCACACCCTTCGTGTCTGTCTCCAGTTCTCTTTCTGCACATGTTCCTTGGTTTCCCTCTACTACTCTCTTGTATTTAAGGTAACTAAAAGTTAGCTTCATATACATTTGGAATTCTTGCAACTTTTAATATTAGCAAAAAACTTTGTTGATAATCACGTAAAGTGCAGACATGACAAAATACAAATCCTGCACATCTTCTAGAATAGGCAGGGTGGGGATGTGGCTCAGCAGTATGGCATCCACCTCTAATTCTAAAAGAGGTCCTGTGTACAAGTTGTGCACATTAAAAATCCCTCAGCAGTTAAAATCGCAAATAGTAGGCCATACGGCCACTGCCCTGGCAAAAATGTAAACCTTAGGAAACCTTCTTCTTCTTTGATCCTTAACTGCCAACTGTCAAAGCAGTCAGTGGCCATCACACCTGGTGGCATCTTGTAGAGCGGCAACAAACTGCTTCCACTTTGCTCGGTCAGTGGCCATCCTTTGTGCAGTGCCCCAGCTCTGGTTCATTCCTTGCATCTCTGCCTCCACAGTTCTCCATCAGGTTGTTTTCGGTCGGCCTCTCTTTCGCTTTCCTTCAGGGGTCCATAGCATAGCTGTTTTGTGATGGCATCAAAGTCTCTTCTAAGGATGTGACCAACCCATTTTCAGCATCTGCCAGCTATAATGATGTGCATGTCCTCTTGGTTGCTACGAGTAAGCAGATCTTGGTTAGCGATGGTTTTTGGCCAAAAGATTCAGAGAATTTTTCTTAGGCATGTTGTGTGAAAAGAGGACAATTTCGACATTTCCTTCTCTGTAACTCTCCAGCATTCCGCACCATAGAAAAGCACACAGCTCTGATATAATCTTAATTTTGTGCTTGTGCTGTACTGAGAGGACTTCCAGATGTTGTTTAGACTAAAAAAAGGCTATTCTTGCTTTGTTCATTCTGTTGTTGATGTCTTTGCTTGCTCCGCCATCTGGTGTTACTATGCATCCTAGGTATGTGAAGGTGTCTGTCTGTTCCAGTTGCTGATTCCTTACTGATATGGGCTCAGGGTTGCTCACATTGAGCGTCATGACCTCTGTCTTCTTTAGATTGATGTTCAAGCCCACCTGCTGGCTATACTTATTAAGTCTATCCTTTTTTTCCTGGATGTGTTGATGTGAATGTGCTAGTAGTGCAATGTCATCTGCATATTCCAGATCTTCCAATGTAGAAAATGTTGTCTGGCACATCACCCAGTCTATGACTGTTAAAAAAATAGAGTGGTTGATAAGGGGCATCCCTGTCGTACTCCTGTCTTCACCTCAAAGGTTAGGTTGCTCTGCCCAACGCTACACGTAAAGTTGGCATAGAGGCTTTTTATGATTGACACTATGCAGCTTGGAATTCCATAAGCCCTCAGTATTTTCCATAAACTGTCCCTCTGTATACTGTCAAAAGCCTTTTCAAAATCAACGAAATTAATGTACAGCTGTCTTTGCCATTCTGAGCACTGCTCTATAATGTTCCTGAGGGTAAATATATGATCTAACACATCTTCTGTTCTTTCGAAATCCTGCTTGTTTTTTCCTCAGTTTGTGGTCTACTGCTTTTTGAAATTCTCTGTATAATTATCCTGCCTAGTATTTTGCTGGGAACTGAGAGAAGAGTGATTCCTCTCCAATTATTGCAGTCTGCAAGATCTCCCTTCTTGGGCAATTTGACAATTATTCCTTTTGTTCCACTCCACTGGTGTTGTCCTGTTTTCCAGACTTGTGCAAATAGTGGTTCTAATAGTTCTGCTGCTAGCTCTGGGTCTGTCTTAAATAGCTCTGCATTTAAGTTATCATGGCCAGGAGCTTTTCCATTCTTTAACCCTTTGATTGCTGTGATGATTTCTTCTTTTCGTGGAATGTCTGTATTAACATCTAGATCATTTTTCAGCCTCAGGAACATTCAATTGTGTCTCTGGTGGTTTCTTGTTCAGAGTTTCTCTGAAATGCTCTGCCCATCTTGTTTCCTGTCCCTCTGCTGTCGTGATGAGATTTCCTTGCTTATCTCTTACTAATGTAATATTGTTTGCACCTCGTTTTCCGCTGATGATTTTAGTTATTTTGTATACTGTGCTTTGTTTATTTCTCAGTGCTGCCTCTTCTGCCTGTCTTGCAAGATCGTCTAGGAAATTCCTTTTGTTGGCTCGGGTTTGGCGTTTAACTTCCTTGTCCAGCTGACTGTACTGTTAGTTATATAGTTACTTTAACCTGGGGGACTTCGCTTCTGTTTTCTTTCTTTTCATTTCCTTTCTCATCGTTATGGTGTTTAATGTTTCTGGTGTTATCCAGTCTTGCTTCTTCCTTTCTTGGAATCCCAAGCATGATTTGCGGGTTTCCTTATATATTTTTGAAGTGGTGTTGAATTTCTTGTCTATATCATCATTCAATGTCTTTTCCCGACTGTTGGCAAATTGATATCGCTTCTTTATATCAGCCGCAAAAGCTTTTCTGGTAAGGGGGTCCTTCAATTTGCTGATGTCAAACCTTTTCTGTGTAGTTACAGTTGGTCCAGCCGTTCTGAGTTTCACTTTCAGTTTTGCTACTACTAAATGGTGATCACTTCCCACATCCGCACCTCTTCTTACCTTCACATCTTGAAATGCATGTCTCCATCTACCGTTAATCATAATGTGGTCTATCTGGTTTCTGTCCCGACCATTTGGTGATTGCCATGTTAATTTGTTTAATTTCCTTGTCGGAAAAGTGTTCCTCCAATGACCAGGATGTTTAATGCTACAGAAACGTATTAATTTATCCCCATTTTCGTTTGCTGTTCTGCTGCTGCATTTCCCCATTACTCTTTCATTATATGTATTGTGTGTACCAACTTTCGCATTTAGGTCTCCCATTACTACGATAAGATCATATCTTGGTGTGTCTTCCATTTCTTTCTGCAGTTGTTGATAGAATTCATCCTTGACCTCATCATCGCTGTCATTCGTTGGTGAGTAGCATTGTATTATTGTAGTATTGGTGAATCTCCCTCTCAATCTTAATCTTATAAGTCTGTTGTTGATGGGTTTCCATTCCAGTAATGTCCATTCTAATCTTTTCTGTAGAATAATGGCTACACCTTCATTGTGCTGTCCATCCTCTCTTCCAGAGTAAAGTACTGTTTCTCCTGTTGCTGTTTTAACTTTTCCTGCCCCTGCCCATCTACTCTCGCTTATCCCTAGAATGCTTAATCTACAGTTTCTCATTTCTGCTGTGACCTGTTTTAGTTTACCCATCTCGTTCATTGTCCTGACATTCCAAAATCCTATTCTTGTTTCACGTTTTGCGGTCAGGACGTCCGTTTTCGTGTCAGTGGCTTCCTTTTGGCTTTCACTACTGACAGTCATATGAGCCTCAGACTCCGGATGTCCGTTTCGCAGCAAAGTTTGTTCATTTGTTGTCGTTTCTGTAACTTCATTTCATTTTACATAGACAGGGGTGTCAGCCCTATGCTAAAACCCCCAACCTGGAGGACCAGGGTGTCTGCTTTAGTCTGACCCCTGCCCGCGCAAACCTGTCCAGCTTGGTAGAACCTTCCAGGAGTAAAACTCCAGCTGTCATAGCTCTTAGGAAACCTACCCACCACAAAAATATTGACAGAATATGTGATTCCTGTATACACACATTGGGATCCTCGCCGGTGCTATGGAGTTTGTGCACTGTACTGAGATCCTCCTTAAAACCAAAAATCCAAAATAAAATCTTCTAGAATAATGTACAGTATTTTCATGCTCACATGGCTCATGGGGTAAAAAGGGTTAATGAAAACATTTTATGTTATCAGTAATAAGTGAATACATTTATGTTACCCTGATGTGTGTCAATTAAGATGTGTGATAAAGGATCAGTAGTAACTGAAAAAAGTAAAATAAAAAAATCTATGTTAAGTTGGCAAGTGTCTATTAAGATACGTAGCAGAGGATCTAGTAACTGAAAAGAGTTTTAAAAAATGGATAAGTCAGTGTGTGTTAATTAAAATATCCTAAGAGTAATCATCCACAAACTATGTCAGCGATTCAAAATATTTGTGGAATCTATCTCATTGCAATGAAGAGGCTGACAGATTGACAAAAGAAGGTGGAAAGCTACTTCAGCCTGATACCAGCATAAGACACCAAGTGTTTTATCAGAAGCAGATACAGGAACAAAATGGGAAGCTGAGCACCCAAGGCCACCAAAAAATGATGCATAATGCCAGCTCAGCAGAAGAGAAACCAGTGGGTAATCTTCTGACTCTGTATCGGCCACAACAAATTCGGATACCATCTATTCAACCAATCCAAAGACAGAAACTACCAAACAGTGTTAATTGTTGGCACCAATAAAATTACTGCTGAACATGTACTTCAAAGATGCCCAACGTCACGAGTACCAAGCCTGGAAAAACTTTATGGAGATACAAACAGCCTCAAGCTGACCATTTTCTTTATTTGAACATATTCAAGTTGACGTCTGACAGTGTATGAAACATATTCAAGTTGACGTCTGACAGTGTATGAAGAAGAATTTAAATGTGCAGCAGAGAATCAGTAGTAAGTAAAATATAAGAAAAAATGTAATATTATGTTGGGTGTGTGTCAATTAAAATGTGTAGCAGAATAGTTCATGTCTTGTAAACTATGTAGCATTATATTTGATTGTCTCTGGTTAGAAAACATGTGGACTTAATGAAGGGCGGTTTGATGTGAAAATTCAACATTGGCTGTCAGATTATTTCTACATGTTGTAACTAATTATAGAAAGGGGCTGCTGTAAAACTATTAACAGGAGTAAAAAATAATTACAACTGGTATAAGCAGCCAGTTTTACAAATAAAAAATAGATTAGAAGCATGAAATGTTTTTGGATAACCCAGCCAGTCACAAGTAGACAATGGGCAAGAAATAAAGAGAGGCTATGAAAGCATGGAAAATATATGGAGACAAAAGAAAACAAACTCAACACAAAAATTAGAATCTTTAATTCAAATGTCAAGTCATTTCTTTGGTATGGCTCCAAAACATGGAGAACAACAATAACAACAATCAAGCAGGTACATACTTTCATAAATGGGTGCTTGCGTAGGAAAGAACGATTGAAGTTGGTATGACAAGGTCACCATATGTGGAACTGATGACAAGAGCCAGTGGAACAAGAGATGAGAAGAAGACGATGGAGATAGACAGGACACACACTGAGGAAACCTGCTGACTGCATTACCACACAGTCCTTGTTCTGTAATCTCCAGGGTGAGAGAGGTAGAGAGAGACCAAAGAAATCATGGAGAAGCGAACTGGAGATAGACATGAAAGAGATGAAGGATACATGAAAAAAACATTGAGCAGATGGCACGGGGCAGGAAGACTTGTATAAGTTCCTTGAAGGTCTATGCTCCTCGGGCAGCAGAAGGGTGAATGAATGAATGACAAATGACACAGCAGACGTATTGATAAAATAATTAACCAATAAGAAATACTACACAAGTAAAAAAAACCTCAAACTAACTACAATAAAATAGCAAATAATATCAAATAAGTCCTGTATAGATCTTAGTTTAAGTAAATAAAGAGGCTGCTGTAAAAAACTGTTAAGGAAATTATATATATATAAACAAATAAAAACGGTATTGAATCAGTTTTTACAAATTAACGGTTCACAGGAAACGTTCCGGGTTTCACCCTTCATCAGCCACAGTTACAAACAGGCAACAAGGACAAAGAAAAAAGATCATAGATCACAAAGTTCTCTGAAGAGACAAAGACAGAACAAGACTGCTGCACCATGAGGCATGTCGTACAAGGCAACTAATATGAAGCTGTGCATAGGACTGGCAACCTCATCGTGTTAAACAAATTTCCACACAAACCAATACTGCAAAAAAACGTGAATGCTTGGACCAGCTACAGTGCTAGCTTCATGCTAGTGAGCACAAAAGAAAACGAAGATGAATGAATGAATATTAAATAACTACAATAATGTAGCCAAAATTATCACACAAACTGAAAGTTATGTTCATGTTAACTATTCTGTCCTGCTGGTATCAAGGTCTTTCTATATTTCTTGTCTCCTCTTTGTGGACTATGGCCGCCAAAGGGTTACCCCTGATATGTCCCATGTTTTCTGGTATGGTGCTCATTGTAAAAACTGACTAAAAATACAATTTTTCATTTGTTTTTACCTTATGTCTACAAGATATATTTGATATTATTTAATGAATTCTGCTTAATGCGGGGGTGGGGGGAGTTATTTTTCTTTTGTTACCAATTCAAGTGTGTGTTGGCATCCATGTGAGAACATTAGTGTCTCAGAAGAGTCTGCAACCAATATACAGGTGATTAACTACTTACGTCAGTCATGAAATTATACTTCCTGGTGACTAAAACCAGATCTCAAACCAATCCTACTGTATAGCTCTGCAACATGGATAATTAAAAACAACAGACTTTAATAAATGGGTGCTTGTGTACAACAGAAGGATTGAAAGGAGTGACAGGATCACCAATGACAAGAACCAAACAAGTTGCCAGTAAAAACAAGAGATAAGAAAGAACCAAACAAGTACCAGTAGAACAGGAGATAAGAAGATAGGACAAACATTGAAGAAACTTGCTGGTAGCATCATCATCTGGGGAGTACTTGTTCTTCAATCCACAGGGTATATAAGGTAGAGGAAGACTGCAAAAAGACAAGAAAAAGACTTTGAGTTGATGGCACAGGACAGGAGTCTGCTGAAAAACCTAAGCTCCTCAGGGAGCTGAAGGATGAAAACTTCAAAAAAACAAAAAAAAACAAACAGTTTCACAACGTTAGAACTGAAGCAATGAAATAAATGGATATGTTTGAGGCAATATAAAGCCACAGTCAAGCAACATCATCATGCTGCTGTTAGCTTGGTCCAGACCACTCTCACCCACAGTGCCTTTTCCCAGTCCACGTTGTTGTCATGTTCATGCTTCGCCATCATGACAACTACACGTCCTTTTTCCACCTGCAGAAGAAAGAATGTAGTTGCTAAACAAAGTAGTCCAAAGTGTTGTCGACCAGGGGACTGGCGGCTCCTGAGCCGACCCAGCTGCAATGGGTACCTCCGAAATCGGCGAGTATTTGCCTGAATGGCGAGGGACACCTGTCTCTGTACAAGAAAAAGAAAAAAAGGGATATTCACGTAAAAATCAGTCTGGGGTTAGACATAATAACCTGAGATTTCGCCTCGAGTAATAGCGGGCATAAGCAAAAAAAAAAAAAAAAAAGTAGCCCAACATGTGAGGCAATCTGGAACTGGAACTGAACTGAAGCATATTGTCTGACATAGTTCCTTTCCATCTTGACATTTGGACTTTCATAAAATGGATGCTTCCGTCGTTGTTTATAAAACCCAGCGAGTTTACAAGGAACAGTTAGCATTCAACACTCTTCGACATAATACTGAGGGAAATTGAGCACCTATGGGTTTGCCCAGAGTGCAATGATGTTTTTTGATTCTGTTCAAACAATAACAAATGGATGCTTGTGCAGAATAGAGAATTAACAATGGTATGATGTGTAGAATAGAAGGATTAAAATGGGTATAATGATGTGTAGAATTAGAAGGATTAAAAATGGTATGATGTGTAGAATAGAAGGATTAAAATGGTATGATGTGTAGAATTAGGAGGATTAAAATGGTATTGATGTGTAGAATAGGGAAAAAAGAATTAAAATGGTATGATGTGTAGAATAGAAGGATTAAAATGGTTTATGATGTGGCAGAATAGACGAATTAAAATGGTATGATGTGTAGAATAGTAGGTTTTAGAATGGTATGATGTGTAGAATAGAAGAATTAAAATGGTATGAAGTGTAGAATAGAAGCATTTAAATGGTATGATAGGATAACCAATTGGAATGTAACAAGAACATAAGATGAAAGAAGACGCTGGCAATGGAATAGGACACACCACTATTGAAACCTGCAGTTAGCCCTATCAGGCAGTCCTTGTTCTGGAATCTCCAGGGTACGACAGGCAGAGGCATACTGATAAAAACACATGGAGAAGTGAACTGGAGAGAGAAATGAAAAATGATCAGGAAGACATGGAAAGACTTGAGCTGATGGCAGATGAACAATGTAGGGGCATGGCCTGCTTGTTTGCTGAAGGCCTATGCTCAATTAGGCGATGTAGAGTGTGTAAGAAATGATGAATGAAACAAGTTTGCATTTTTCATCAAAATAATTTTTTAAGAGTACATACTAAAAACAATTATTTTTGTCTGGGAGGATAGGCAAATTTAAGGGAAACAGTGTTGATCTACTTTTGAAATTCTGCGCTTCTCTTCAGATCTACCTTGATGATAAAATCAAGATTTTTTTCAGGTTTCAGAGTATGTGGGATTTAAGAATCAGTGAAAAAGTCTATATGTAGGTGTTTGGCCATCGACCGAGCAAAACTGGGAGGCACAGTTTGGTTGCCTCTGCCCTCAAGATGGCACACTAGAAATTGATGGTCACTGGACGGCTTTGCCTAGTCAGGGGTTAAGAATTCAAGAAGAAGAAAGCATATGTAACTTTCACCACTGCTAGATGATTCTGCGTCCTGCAATTCTATCAACCAATTCAGTGGAAAAATTCAAACAATCTTCTATTTTACCTAATGTTTACAAATTAGTTCAAATAAATTTCTGCATTCCTTTCTCTTGATGATCTATAAATTTAAACTTGAATTCTTGATAACGTGGAGCCTTATATGTTTAATTGGGGAATATGGACAAAGTACCTACCTTCTGGGAAGTGTACATAGCTATTTTTTAATTGCCGGGTAATTGACCAGTTGCTGACTCCTGATTCTCTTCACCATGTATAGTCATACCTTTGCCGTTGGGTGGTAGAGCTTGAGTGCCCCAATGGATCAAGGTGAGCTATGATCGGCGGAGTTTTTTACTCCTGGCAGGGTCACCCAAGCGGGACAGGTCCTTGTTTGAGGGGTCAGGACCTAAATTGGGCTGAGGTGTTGTTGGTACCCTATAGGTGTAGATTCAGAAACCAACGGCGAGTGTAGTTGGTACCATGCTCTGGCTCCTGGCACCAATTTCCTCCCCCCCCCCCTACTTCATGTGACAAAATGCTTTCTTGCCTCATTCATCACTGTTTTTCACTCTATCCTTTTAAAAGCCAGGGAGTAAACCCTCTGAAAAAAAAATCAGTGCAGGAGGAGCACGTTAGTCTTGGTTGACATATCACCTCAAGAGAAGGACAAATTCACACAAACCCGGGGTAGATAGGCTTCATTAGTCCGGGGAAAAGACAAGCTCTCCTAGGAGAGACAACTCTGATGTAAAACAACTGCTGCCTTGCAGGAAGGTCACGGGACAAACCAGAAGAGGCTAGGAAGCAGTTGTCCCGAACAAATGCATGCTGAAGACAGATGCACTGGGCGCCTAAGGCGCCACAACATAGTGCAACGCAAACCGCCTTGAGATGACAGACACCAAATATATGAACTCAACGAGATGGTGCTTCAACCCCAAGGAGTCCCGCCACGGTGGGATAGAGAGTGCTGGACCCCCCTGACTCGAAGGGGTCCAACCAAAGCTACTGGTGGTCACCTATCTCCGCATCGTGCAGCCAGGGCGCAGATTTAGGGCAAATACGACTGGCCAAAACACCCAGGAAAGAAACACTAAATATACTCCAATGGAATGCAGAAGGTTGTCTAAAGAAGAAAACTTACCGCTCACTAAAAAACTACGATGATGAGCAATTGACATAGCCTGCATTTTCAGGAAAACACACCTAAACACACAAAACTCAGATTTTTCTGTAAGAGGATATGAAACCCTCCAGCTTGATAGAGAGGGACACAAGGGAGGAGTACTCATTTAATCAGAATCTCTTGCCTAGCAGAGGCTTTCTGTAGCTACAAACGGTTCTTAGGCGTGGAAATATAGGAGCTGATATCCCCACAATAAACCAATACCTGCTCTTTCGGAGCAGGGTTATTTTACCCCCTTATCACTTTACTCACATACTCCACACTCCTAACTCCTACTCCTCCACACTCCAAACAAAC